>OY728162.1:1447450807-1448700807 GCA_963277665.1 Viscum album | reverse complement strand
CCAATTGGCAGCCTCAGTGCTATCATTCAAAGGTTCCGCATCTTCCATGTGGAATTCTTCAGCAACAAATCCCAAACCAAATACCTAAGATGCACTATGAGGCACCATTACCAACTCAAGTGGGGATAGTAAAGTCATTACAGTGTAAACTATGTGAACATGACTCTAAATGGCACTTTAGTCATCATGGGTGAGCAGAATCACCAAAATAATACCATGGAAACACCATCTCTGGAACCCCATGCCCTTGTGACAATGCTTCTCAAATCCAATGGTCATGTAATCTAATATCACAATCCATACACTCATCCTTAAAATCTTTACAATTCAATATGACAAACATGGTTCCTAAATAGTGATCACATCACCCATGTAACCTAGGCCCAGCCCAACCTAACCACAACATCACCTCAATTGAAAATGGCCCTCACTATTTCAAACCTCAGGACATTCCTATCATGATCCCATAGATCTCAGAAATACATCACAATAAATATATATATATATTCACACAATTCACATAAATTTAAATTAGGCAATTCTATTTTTCTTAAAACACAAGTGGCCCAACAACCCAGGTGGTCTATAATCTCAAAACTAGCTTCACATAATTCTATATGGTTTGGTCATGATCAGTGGAATCACATAAGATAATATTAATTAATTAAATGAAAAATAAAAATTTTAATCGGTGTTATTCGATCAACACAATGGTTCACTAAACGCCACATCACCCAAACACCCATGAAAACATAAATAAATGTATGCACCACAAACTTGGATTCATATGTTCAAGAACATCTGTTATTATCCTCCAAGTTGACGCAATTTGGATAAAATTATAATTTCTATAAAATACCCTAGAAATAGGGGAAAAGGACTCGAATAGATTTAGTAGTATCTGGGGTGAAAGAAATTTAAAAGAGAAGCATTGGTGAGGAGAGACTTATTTATAAATATACAATTAAACTAATGATAGATGAATCAAAGCTCGGACGAAGGAGATACCACACGACCTAGGTGTTGAATAAAAAGTAAATCTATCAACTATGAATGTAAATAATAATGTGTAAAATATGAATAATTTGTAAGGGAGGGGTATTTTTGTAAATTTAGACATTTAAGAGTCCCAAGGTAATCTCATACAGTTTTCCAACCTATGTAGTAACCCTACAGGATGAAGTGAGAGGATAGTTCTTATGTAGAACTACCATTTTAGATATGGCATAGTTTACCCTAACCATGAGAAAACTATGATAAATCTCTATGAAAAAACTATAAGCATCATGTGTGATCATTCGCCCCAACTTTCACTTTTTTCCATACCAAGTAGTATTACAAAAATGGGCTTGACGGTTTGCTGGGAGAGGGTGAAAATATTCTCCCAAATGATGCACCTTGGCCCAGAACATCCAAAATAGGTCTTTCATCCTAAAAAACACTCTAAACCTATCAAAACACATGATTGACATTACAATCTTTTAACACTATCAAAAAATAAGTTACAGGGTTGATGGGGAACTCAGAAAGAGGTTATGATGATTGGAAAAGAAATTGAAATAACAACCAATTCCAAGACTTCAAAACTGGATAGGATTTTGACCCACTCTATAAACATGGTATGTTAACTAAGGTTTACTAAAGACCATAAGGTTTCGTCCTCATGTTTTAGGAACAAATCTTCATTATAATAAAAATATCCCCTTCTCTTTTCCATTCAAGAGTATTTTTTTATATGTCTTATAATTAAGAATAAATTTTTTTCCACTTTCTATAATCACATTACTATAATAATATTATTCAATCATAGAGAGACCCTTTTCCCTTCTCCTTTTTCGTTTTCTAAAACCATGTTTTGTACTCATCGTGATTCTGAATTTACTTCTCAAAAATTATATCTTCTCCTTATGAAATTATCTTTGATTTTATTTATTTGGATGCCGAAATTTTTTCTTTTCCATAGGTATTGACCTAGAAATATAAAATGATTCATTTTCTTTGGAACACATAATAAAACCACATTTTTTTCATGGTCTAAAAATGACATAATGATCATGTCATTATGCATTTTTATGCTATGATTTTGATAAGAAACCCATTATTTATTATATATAGGTTATTAAAAAATAGATTTATTAAGATCTATGTGGAATATGTTAATTAATAAATATTTAGGTTTCACCCAGATAGAATTCCAATTCATTGGCAAAATAATTTAATCAATAGATACTACATGTTTTATGACACCATGGTTAATAACCATAGTAATTTATATTTATGATACCTTGATGATAAACCTTGGTGATATGATTATGAATTTATCATTTAAATATTTTATCCACATTTACATATTACAAATGATGATCTTGTTTTTATGATATTCTTCTTTTCCATTATTTATTCTTATGCTTTTTTTTCTTTTTTATATATCCAACGATAAGATGTTATATGTCCCTTTTTTCTTTTCACTTACTAGGCTTCATGATCACCCATTTCCCTTTATGAATGTCCCCAAGATATGTGTTTTTTGTTAAAGTAACTTAGGGTGAACCCATAACGTTTAATATAAGTTTAATTAGAATAATATCTTATGTTTCCATGCACTGGGTACATTTTTTCCAAGAAACTAAAATTCAAAAGATCCTTTGTTTATACCATTTAATGTAAATTTTTGTAATAAAAATTTTGAGTTCCATATTTATATAGGGAGATAATGTCATAGATTATCGCTCAAGAAAATCTTAAATGCATTAAATGAACTATCTAATGAATTACCTATAATTTTCTTTATTGGTCCATGATTTAATGTCCTAGATACACTGTCTCTTTGGTAAAAAGTTCACTTTCTTCATTGATCATAAGATCATGAAGAATATTTTATCTCAAATGGGTGTTCTATATATATAATTATGATTAATAGATTATAACTAGATTTTTTAGTTAAATTTTTTGTATACACCTAGAAAAGAGAATTCAGTGGTGGCTTCGTTGAGTCAGATGCCATATATCCAAGTATTACAAAAATCTCACAACCAATGAATCTTAATAACTATAATAAGTGAAATCAATTTGAACTATGACGAAGATAGTGAGGAAATTTTTTTTTTATTAATAATGAATGTTTCAGTGTTTATTGACCTTTTCATGGAGTCTCAATGATGATACCTTGATTGCCTTACCAGTAGATTAAACCTCAATTGTGGGGAGCCCTTTGAAGGATGGACAATTGATGTGAACTCTATGTTGTGCTTCTGAAACCATTTTATCATTCCATATTCATGGAATAAAATATATCTTATAAGTATAAATATTTTAAATGGGTTTTCCATATTGTTATTGAAAACATGTACAAGGTAATGAATGTTCATATTTGGGGGAATGGGATGAAACTTGTAATAGATGATTATGCCAGCTGATGTCTCACTTGTTAAAAAGTATATACTGTGTATCAAGGACAAGAATGAATGTTATAGTATATACCTATACCAATATGGAAATGGGATCATATTAACATTTTTTTCACTGGTCTACCTCAAAGACTTTGGAATCATGATGTTATTTGGGAAACTATGTAACGAATTAACAAGACGGAATACATCATTCCAATTTGAGAGTCAAATACTGTAGAAGATTTTGTGAAACTCAATATCTAGGAAGTTGTAAAATTACATGGAGTGTTGGATTCTATTTTCTCTAATCAAGACCCTATATTCACTTTATGGTTTTTATATTCCTAAAAATAACCAATATAACCAAGTTAACGATAAGCATGACATATCCTCCCAAAATGGACGGATATTCGTAAAATAATATCCTAACACTAGTAGATATCTTCATATCTTCTGTTATAGACTTTAGGGGTTCATTGGAAGATCATTTTACCTTAATGGAATTATCATATAATAATATTTATCAGTCCATGATATATATATGAAATAATTCATGGTATTGTATGACATCCCATGTAGTCTTAGACTTTTGTAAATCAAAAAATGAAAACCTTCATTATTATGAACCAGATTTTTTTCATGATATGACTGATGAGATTAAGATTATTGAGAAATAGAAAAAAAATAAAACAATGTCATTATAAAAATTATATAGATCATCTTCATCACGCATTGAATTCTATTTTTGTGGTTTTTTATTATTGAAAGCCTCTTCTAAGCTCAAACACCCTCATTTTTTTATGTAATAAAATTTCTCTCCTCAATACATAAAACCATTTGAGTAAATTAAATATATTGGTGGTGTGGATTATAATTTATATTTACCAAAAAAATTATCTTGATTCATGATTTATTCTATGTATCTCAATTATCATAAGTTATAGTCAGATCTTATTTATGTGATTTGATAGGATATTATCCTAATCTAATGAGATGATATATTTATCCATGCACTGATTCAAGACATAAGAAAGAAAATTAATTTCACATTTTGAATATTTAATCCTTTGGTCCTGGTATTATGGAATCATGGTGATATTTATGAGGCCACATGCAAGTGATAGAGATTCATGCTAGATAAATACACAGATTTTTTCCAAATCTACAAAACTATAAACTTGATGGTGTTGAAAACCCTAATGGTGGGGAGAACGTAACTCTACATGTTTTTATATACTCATTATTCTATGTTCATATACAATAATATAGTTATTTCTAAGACTAAAAGAGTAATAGGTTTAGTTTCTTAAGTATGTCTTGTTTTTCATTTTTGGACTCACCATTCCATTGGGAAGGTCATGGTGATGTTTATAGTTTTATGTGTTCTAAAACTCTAGAGTTGGGATTCTTCTAGGCCATAAGAATTTCACCAAAAACTAGAGATAACTATTTTTCATGTAATTACGACTTAGAGGACATATTTTGGGGAATATCCAAACCAAAATATTATGGGGGCATGGTTGACTAGAATGGAGTAGGAAAATGCACCATGATTTGGTCCAAAACATGGTTCTAGCCTGATCAAAATGACTTGTGGGGGGGATGCACTGCACCATGGTGATAGACATAACGGTTTTTGAAATTGTTTATTTAGATAATTAATATTTTGGATGGCTAGGTTTCTTAATGGAGAACATCTTGTGATCATTTCAGTGGTATTATTAACACAATTTTGACTCAATTTCACTACAAAACCCCCATAATTTGTTCTCCGTTGATTTGGATGTAGATACAAGATTTCTATAAGGTGTTATAAAATATTTTCCCTTGTGAATGAAGCTATTACTTTTTTTCCTTTTTCATGTGATTTAATTTTGAGGTAAGAGGATTCACTATTTCCCTAATTTAACAGAAACATTATGGGATTCCATTTCTAGAATAAACTACTAGTGTTTTCAATGGAAACCCATTATTATTTATTGGATTTAAATTGTGGATTGTGGGTGACACCCAAAATGTGTTTAATTTAATGATAAAAATAATCATGGGGTTAAAATACCTATTTTATTATGATAAAATAGTATACACATGGGTTTTTTTCCTTAATATTACATTATATGGGGTTTGGTTGGTTCAGACATAGCCATTAGTGCCAGTTTGGGGAACACATTTGTACATATCCAAGTGATGACATGAGTTTTGTAGGGAATACTTGTTAATCATGAGTTAGAACTATTGAAAAGAAGGTAGCATGCACGGGTTTCTGAGTTCTAGATTTGATATTCCATAGAGAAAAAAAATTACACTACTTTTTTATATTCACATTTCAAAAAATAGATTCATTTTATTTATTTATATTTTAATATAAAATTTTGACGTAACATGTTCTTATCATAGTGGCGGGCATGGAAATTTTTGGGGATTACCTACTCATTAAATATACTCACCACTAGAATATTAACGTTGGTGCATATATATACATTTTTTATCATGATATGGTAAGGGAAACAACTTTTACTTCACTAAAAGAGAAACATGATGTTGCGGCGATAGATCATGGAGGAATATGAGATTGTTGAGTCCTGGTTTCTTAATTTGTTCCACCTTGGTATAATGATTCTTTCATACCTTTGTATTTGGGGTTTCCTATTTTTTCTCAACTTCTTGTACTATTCTGATATTGTTCAGTTGTTTTGGATATTGTGATATATTGGTTTTCATTAATACATCATATAGTGCATTTTAATTATTTTTAGAATTTTATTTTTAGGATTTGTTGAATATGTAATGTAAAACCATCTTACATGTTTTAATAAATCCATTTTAATTTATTTTTATGATATTGTGTTTCATGGAAATCACCTATGGTCAATGTAACCTCATACCTTCCCTAGAAAATTGGTTCTTCTAGGGATGTCACACTTTATGATCCACATAATATCTCTTCTTGAATACACACAAACTATCATTAAATTAATTTTAGAAACCAAAAAATTTAAAAAAACAATATTTTAGTACATGGGATCCATTTGTTTGTTTATATAACCATTATAACTTTAGATATTTTTCATTAACTACCTCCCTGTAGGATAAGAATTCATTATTTTTATAGAATAATAAATCATCTACCTTGATGTATATAAAACTATTATAATATTTTTTTACCTTTTCTATAAAGTATATGTCTATATAATTATTCCCAACAACTGATTCTTATAGATTTTATGTTTTTATGTCAAATCATGTATATCTGGAGCCTTAAATTCATTAAAATCCATCTTTCTCCTATTATGTCTAATATAAATGAGTTCCCCATGTTATATGAATATATTAAGTAACTTGACTAATAATTTTCTATCTTAGGGAATGTTGTATCATTACTAACATAGAATGATTAACTATATTACACTTTTTTTTTTCTTAATGTAAGATTATAGCTAAAATTATCTTTTAAACAATATTTACATAAAAACACATGAGTTGTTGACATAATGTCCTACTTTAATATTATAACTAATACAATATCAATTTTTTAATTTTTATTGGGATATGGTAAAGTGTTAACGATTCCATTTTAATGAACTTATTTAAATATGAAATTAATGGATTATAACATATATAACATTCATCATATATCATATATTTGACAACATAAACCCAATAATGTGTATAAATTCATGTTAGTTTAGGAATAAATAGACTAAATTTAATAATCAATTAATTCATGGTTATAATTTTCTCCAAACACCCCAACATGATCATCTCTTATACATACCAAGAATATTTTGAACTTCACGTTACATGCCTAACATATCTAAAATGAATCCCAAGAATTAATTATTTACCCTCTATACTCTACATATAATTATTATCACGTATCTATTTGAACTATTTCTATAATTTTTGTGGCATCATAACATTTAATTTTAAATGGTTTCCTTATCTTAAAATTTTAATAAGTATGTAAGTCAAAAAAAATATTTTTTACCTCCAAAGACTCTAAACACCCTTCTGGGTATATCCTTGGAATTTTATTTTTATTCTAATTCCCAATGTATCATCTTACCATAGTTGTATATTACATGAGACATAATTTAGATATTATTATATTCACAATTTAATTTTGATATTTGAGTTATGTGAATCATGAATTATTAAAAAATTAATTCAGTAAGCACATTTCACACATGAAATAACATATCATTGATTATAGAAATGGACACTAAAAAATGTTTTCATAACATTTAATAGAACAAATCATTTTTACAAGAAGATTTCCACTTGAAAATATAATTTTTTTATATCCACTTAGTTGACTTATGATTTAATCCCCATAAGATTCTTTGAATTTCACCTTACAACTTGTAATAATTTTTATCTTCCTTGGTTTATTTTTTTCATTACATATATATGAGTTATATTTTGTATTTAATACCCAAGTAGTAATGAATAAAAATTTCATTCAATGATGAATATAGATAATTTAGAATCTTATGATTACTTCATTTTCAATTCATTTTAATTCCTATTTTAGTGAACTTTCATACCACCTGTGTAATAGATAGCTTAGAGTTTATTTTTCTTCCTTTAAATCCCTTGATTTTTATGGGAATTTAAATTTAACCATTGAATTTGAACATTACATATGTTTTTTAAACTTTTCTACCACCTCATTCACTATATGGAATTATTAACTAACATCTCGTATATCCTTATAGACATAGAAACTCATATGGAAAATATTCTTAAGAATCTTCTCCATGCTTTTAAGTTTTATTATTTTAGTGAATATGGATAATATAGGTTATAAAGATGGTAATATGAGATTAATGGATAATTTATAATCCATATATAATATATAATATACAAAATATTTTATATACTTCATCATCATTAGTATGTGATCACTATATTGGTATCCATCTTCCATTTACACTAATGAATTGTAGTAAAAATAACATTTATCATTTTTCTATTTTTCTATTTTTAATGTTTATTGAGATGATTCAATGGGGTGTATGATTCCATGTTCTTATTCTATATATAAAATTATCAATAAATAGCTGATAATATGATTAAACATACCTTTCATATATCATCCATGTTGATTCTATAGGTATTATTCATATAATGAATCACTCTCTAAGGGGGATGATCAAGAATATGGACTCCAACACATATAAAATCCTCTCTTGGTATAATACAATGAAAAATAATAATATACCACTCCTGGAAGTTTTCACCAATTTGAATATGAAATTCTCCAATATTGGTTATAGATAAAGAGATATAGTCATGTTACATTCCATTATATATAACAACTAAAATCATATTATATTAATTTATCTTGATTAAAAATTGTGAAATAATTAATAAATTTATTTATATCACCCACTATTTTATAAAATCCCAATATCCCTCACTATTGGATTCAAAATACCCATTCTCTTAGATATTATTATATATAGGACCCATAATCCATTTATCAATATAAAAACTATTTCAATGGAAATTACTCAAATGTATTTTGGTAGGATTTTCTATCCAAATATAGAAAATTAATGCTACTTTATAAATTTAATGGATTCCCAGTCTTAACCAATACTTATATTCAGTCAATACTTATCTCTAAATTTTATTTGTTAAACTTTGGTCAGTTCCATTAATAATGGTTTGGTTATGTCTTGCCAATGTTTTTATTAAGACTCCCTGATAATTGATATTTCCCTCAACTATATTCAAATTGATAAATACTTTTTTGATTTTGTATTAACTCATATTATGGAAGGTGTCTTGATATAATGGTATTTTAGTTGATATACTTTTTTCACTTATGCATAATTATTCTTTATTTTATTCTTCACATGATTAATAATATTCCATTGATCTTAAATAATTAATTAACTATGTCTGATAAAAATATTTATGAAAATACTAGTATAAGATGTCTTATTTTATCATTGTATACATGTTTATTACAATATGTGAGATCTTATATAAGTAATTAATTATACTTCATAAAATATATATTACACCTTTTATTTTATTTTCTATTACAATTCTTTTTAATTTTTTTACGTTATATGATAATTTTATAGTAAATAGATAAATTAACTATGCATTTCATAAATAATTATTCAAGCATGCAAAGATAAGATTATATAAGTATTTAATATAATCACAAGCTTTTATCTATTTGTTGTTTCATCAAGAAGTGATAAACAACCATGACCCTCTTGAAAATGACTCTATTATAGTACTCTTGGATCGAGTTTCAATATTCACAAACACACACACACACAGATATATATATATATATATCCTTTATTGGATTCATCTCAACATGGGTCCTGAACCATTTCCTCTAACCGGGAACAAAAACCTTTATAGATTCTTACACTCACATAGGATAGGGGTATGAGGGTTTTAGAGTTACATTAAAATAATCCTTCGACACACATGATCATATAAAATAATGGAGAGAGATATTATTAACATATTATCAAACTTAACATAGTAATAAATTATATTATATTACTATAAAAAATAATAATTTAATTAGTTAAATATATATATATATATATTACATAAATAGGAAGGTAAATCCTATGATCAATTACAATATGAAATGAAAAATGAATTTAGTACCTCTTGCATTAAAATAATTAAGATAAATTTAAATGAATAAATAAATGAACAAACTAATTAATTAAATATTTAATTATCATATTTTTATAACCTAATAGTAATAGAGACATAATAATCTCATCCAATAAAATTTAAAATATATTTAGTTATTTTTTTTGAAAAATAATACTACTGAATGACATTTACTTAGGAAGATTGATTGAACAATCACTGATTCCCTAAAATGTATATATTTATTAACCTTATTACTATTATATTGTGATGGGAATAGTCATTTATAAGAATAAAATCATGTTTGAGATCTAAAAATGGATAAAATATAGGAAAAAAATAACACAACTAAAAATAAATGAATATTGAAAAAATAAACTGGGATCAACAACAAAATTGAAAATTAAAAGTGAAGAAATAGTGAAATAATGGGAAAATGAAGAAAATAAATAAATATTTGAAAAAAATCTATAGGAATTGGGAGAGATATGATTTAATAATAACTTATGAATAATGGAACTATAAAAATATGAATTGATTAAAATATTTTCCTTTATTTCACCAAGATTATCAAAATTATGCCCAATCTATGAAGAAAATGGGTTTAGTCACCTAAATTTATTACAATGATCTACTTGGTTCATAGATATAACTATATAAAAGATTCTCGAGTCATAAATCTCGAAAAAAAATATTTCTTTTTTTGATAATATAGACATCAAATTTTTTTAATTGAAATATGTTTTTAAAGTGTCAAAACAATGGAATCCACTGTCATCACTAAGTATATTATAGATTATTATAGAATTAATGATCATAAAGAACAATAAATGAGAATGGAGAAAAAATATCCCATTGAAGCTATCCAAATAAAACTCCCCACAATTTGTCAATTTTTGGAATTTTACAAATTAATTTTCTCACATTAATAAAAATTATACTGCTAATTATATCTTTCAATTCATCATTATAGAGTAGAAAAAATTGTCTTGGAATAATCTTAATTTGAAAAATAGTAAAGTTTGTAAATAAAATAATAAAATAAATTAGTTTAAAATCATTTTGATCTGAATCCACAGAGGGATATAGTAATTTAAGTTCATCACATTAAAAATATGTTCCAGAAAAACATCTCAAAGAGAAATAAAATGTAAAATAGAAAAAGGGTATAAAGGCTTCTTTATCGAGATTTATTTAATCTATAATTATATCATCCTCAAATATTCCTCCTTCAATCTATACCCTTCATCCCCACTCTCCAAAAATTTTATTAATTGATGTGTTTTTTTATTTTTTCTATATGAATAATTTTTATTTTTCTCAAAATAAACACTTTGTTACTATTGAAATTATTTATGAAAACATATAATTAAATTTTAGAATTTTAATATTCTAAGCGAAATATCTTCATATGACCTTAAATCACTATAACTTGCATATTTGTAAATCCCATTATCCCATTTTGATCACATCCATTAGATTATTGATTACTCTAGATGGAATCTCACTTAATATGAATCAGGACATTGACATAGACCAATCTATAACCAATAATCAATTCCTTACATAGTTAGTGGACTAGATTTATGATACCCAATGAAACGTATTATTAATATCTCCTCAAATCTAGTCAAGCTCAAATGGGTTTCATTTAGTAATTTAGTATCATGAAACCAAAATATGAAAGAACACCTTCGGCTCCTTATAGAGATTAATTTCTCAAGTTTTGAATATGGAATTCAATCCAGTTAGATAAAAAAGGGACTATATCTCATTCATGAACACTTTATCTTGTAAGATCTCACATTACATATTATCTCTCATGATTCTAACAATATGAATCTATATGTTGTATGCCATTCTTTATCATGCTTGATAGTGATAAAAATGTGTTGTATACCTTATTATTCAAACATGAGTTCTTTTATGGATTTGTATACTTATATTTTAGAGTTATATCATCCCCTTTTATTCTTTAATATTTAATTAGAAACACAACATCAATTGTTTCATTAGAAAAATCATCACGAGATTTTATCATATATTTGATATTGGAATCAACTACTTTAGGTAGTTCAACAACTTCATCCATTAATTAGTGTTTATAAATGGATTCATCAAAACATTATTAGTTCATTTAAATGAATGTTGGGTGTGTTAGGTTACCCATTTCCCTTGAAAAAATTCAAAAACATATGTTCCCTACCGATATCTTTGATAAGTGCATATAATCACCAAAAATAGCAGTGAAAACATTTCACAAAAGGATTATCCATAGTTAAAATTTCATAAAAAATGACTGATTTTCAATAGATCGGAATTGGATATTAATTAGAATAGAATGATATCATCTTCTTGATATATTTTCAATGACACTCCTATGTTAATTGAACTCAGGAAAGGGCCCTTTCTAAAAAGTTATGAATCATTCTGTTATCCTTTTTTAATTGGTGTTAAGTGTGTTTTTATCCATTCTCCTCAGTACACCTAGGTTTTAAGCTCATGGATAATTATTTAGCTTCAAATAACATCCCATCATCAGCCTAATATCGGTTTTATATTGATTTGAGGTCATGTTGGACACTTTGATTCGTTCTCATTACTTCAGTTTTTGATAAATTTTAATGAGCGACTTCAATGTCTATTCAGAATATGTTGGCCTTTATAACTTCTTTCAATCAGCAATACACGCACATCTCAGGTAGTTGAGGAATCATGAATTGCAACAAATGTTTTCATTTGAGCTCAAGAAACATTAAGTATTCCTTAAGATCAAATTTTATATTTTCATTCTTAGTTGGTTATCCTTTATAAACAAGAAGCTCCATCAATACCACTTCATCTTTATTTGGTGGGGCTCATATTTCCATAATGAATCTATAATAATTTCAATGTGTCTAGGGAAATTATATGAACACTAGTAAAGTAATATAATAATATTTCCTAAAGACTTATGATATATCTACATAATTCTTATGATTGATACAAGTCATATGGTCTACTTCCTAGAATCATATGATGGGCCTAGGTAATGATATACCATAATTGAATTCATACAAAATTCAAAGAATTTAAAATATCTAAATATATGTGATAAAAATACATAAAAAAATAAAAGTTTTTGGGAAATACAAATAGAACTAAGAAAATAATGGTAATTATCCATTTTAAAAAAGTTTCCAAAAAAATTAAACTACACAGAATTAAGTAAGAATCATTTCGATAATTTTTTTCTAAAAATAAAACACTGAACATGAAATTTTTATATCCAAATACATGAAATCATCATATTTACATGGGAGTTAAATTTTAATGATTATTATATAAAAATGTATAAAATTAGTTTTTTGAAAATATATGGTAATTTAATAATTGATCATTAATCGTATAAGAACTCGAAATACACATTTTATTGTGATTTTAAAATAATAACCAATTCAATAAGAAATAAACCAACATTTAATATTTCTCCAATTATAGAAAATTTTGCCGCTAAAAATATAATACTTTAAAAAAATTGATGTAACATAAATTTATCAAATAAAATAAATTTATATTTCCACACCCATAGAATATCTATCATCATTACAAAATCCATTTATCAAATTCATTGAAATAAATCAAATTTCCAGAATATGAAACTGAAGTTTGAACAATGAGTTTATTATAAAATTTATTTTCCCCTCAGACTCATTAAAGTAGAAATGACCACTATTATTATATAATGTGTTTAAAAAAATTTATGTTTTAGTTTTACAATTCTGATTGGTATTGAAAATACTGAAAATCATAAATAGACATCATTGTGCATTTCATTGAACTCAAAAGATTCTATTTTTTCATTGATTGAACATAATCAAAAACATAACATTGAAGGAATTGAAAAAAGATTTTGTAAGAGTGAGTTTAATAATTAAATGGGAAAATAATTAACTTAATAACCCATTATAGAATAATTCATAGAAAATTAAAAAGGATTGGGAGATAATTTTATAACTTATTTTAATGTAATGATTATGAGATTATTATCCAATAATTGTTTTTAAAACAAATATGTTTTTAAACTTACTCCAAAAGTTTAACCAAAAGTAATATTTCTTGGTGATAAATTTCAATTAAATACCTAATTAAATCTATATAGAAATATACAATATTAACCCTCTCAAGTTGAAAAATAATCATCAAAATTTAGAAAAAATTTCAACACTTCAGAAAGAAAATTAGATCTGGAAAACAATCATTTTCTAATTTATTTTTTATTTTGATTTGTACAATAATGGAGTATAATTTAGTACATTTTAATACCCCATCAACATGCATAAAAAAAATTATCTCCAATGTTAAATGATATGGTGGATTAAAAATTTAAAACATTTTTAGTTCAAAATGAATTTTCATTTCAGTAGTTCAATGTCAAGATAAAGGGTCAAAAAATAGTTCAAAACATATTTTTTCCCAAATAAAAATAAATAAATTATATTTTTGAATGTGTGGGATTTTTCTTATTAATAAAACAAAATAATTTTAAATTAATAATTGGTAAATCAAAATTTGAATAAATTATTCTTGTAGGCAACACGTTGAAAATAAATCCATGAAATCTCAAAATTGTAGCATATTGATTAGTGAAATTAGGTTCATGGAAGCACAAAATAATCAAAATAAAATTATTGTGGTATGAAAATGTTTTCCAATTTTATTTCTGAAATTATTTTGAATGAAAAACAATTTTATGTCATTTAAAGTACCAATTTAAAAATTATATTTACTCAATTTAAGAAATCCCCCGCCCACATAATTTCAAATATAGAGTTTATTTTAATCTAATATTCAGAAGAACAATTCATCTCAAATTCATGGGGAAGAAAAAAATAATTTAAACCAATATAAAAAATTAAAAGAATAAATAATGAACTAAAATTCACTCCATAATTTTTTTTATGATCTTTATGCTTAAACCCAAAATCAATCTCCTAAAAATATTTTTAGATACACTTAGTCTCCATATTTAAGCACCAAAAAGAGTAAAACAATCCAACCATGATATTACAACTATTAAATATCAAAACTTAAGACCAATAAAAAATGGAGAGTGTGGAAATAAATGTTCCAATCTAGAGATAACATTTCTGGGGCAGTAAAAATGGTTATCACAAGTGAAATGTGAAATAATTTTTATTTAAAGGAAAAAATATAAGAAAAAACATAGATAACCATGGGTTTCCTCTAATGAAACCCAATGTTTTTATTCTTCATCTATAATTACACCATAAAATTATATCCATGATAATTTTGTGGGTATCAATTCTCAATTATTATTACATAATTTGTTTAGTGAAAATTTATCTTGTTCTCTCAGAAATTTTAGAGAACCAACATGAACATAAGTTTTATTAAAATTCTATAGGGGCTTAAGGCTACGATTTATATTATCAATAACATATATTACTATGATTTTACATAAATAACCAAATATGGTTTAAATAATTCAAGAAGAGTCATCATATTTGATGGATTCCATCACATAGGATATCTTGTCACATAAAGTAATTGAAATATGAACTACTAAAATGGTTACAATGAGTTCTAAAATTTCCATACATTCAATAATGTAAAAATTTCTCCCCATGTTAATTATCCTTATTTCCAAAATAGAATCAAATTCTATAAGGATTGGACTCATTATGATAGATAATTATCTTTTTAAAACACTATATTGTTTCCCATTTTAACACATAAGAGTTAATAAATATGAACCTACTTTCCTCACCGTGTTCTTAATCAATCTCTCCCTCTATACTAAATTATTATTTATCTCATTCTACAAAAATAATTTCTAGAATGCCTAGAAATACTCAAAAATGGTGGTATTGAAGTCTCTTTTCTTAATCTATACAATCCTCCATACCCAAATTATATCCCTACTTCATAAAAACATATTTATATTTTATTTCTATGATAGTCTCAACTTCAACTAGTTTAGGAACTTCATAATATTCATCCATTCATCAGATCTTGGACTCGGGTTATTTTAACATTAATTGGTGCATTTAAATGAATAATTGTTTTACAATTTTACTTATACATCATTAAAAGAATAAAAAAATGAGGCCCCCATAATCTTTCTTGATACACACCAACAATCAAAAAAAATTCCAATGAAATTATTTCATAGAATCTTTATCCTCAATTAAACATTCTCATTAAATGAATAATGTTTAACTGGTTTATGGAAGATATTCACAAACATGACATTTAATAATTTCACCAATATACTTTCTAAAAGAATACCTAGTTCATCAAATTAGACCGAATACCATTCTATGAAAATTTTATTTAGTTAGTAATTTTTGTTGAACTTGTTCCATGTTTGTTTTAATCCAATCTCCATGGTGCACCCGAGTTGGGAGCTTAGATTTTTTTCTCCATATTCAAATTTCATTCCATCATAATCCTAAAAATAATTAACTTCAATTTGATCTTGGATTTTCTTATCTGATTAATTATCATATAATTTAGTTTTAGTGAATTTCAACAAGTGAATTATATGTTTCTCCAACCATGATATTCCATTCATTTTTTAGTCAGATATACATGCATGGATAGAGCAATTTATTCACCCTAAAGGGAAATTGTGGTCTTCATTTTTATTTGGTAGTTTTCATTCATCTTCAAGCTCATCGTTGACATTTCAAGTCCTGATTACTTCTATTTTATCAGAAAGAAATAGTGATGAGACCACATAAACTGGGGTGTGTCTTATAATCATCAGAAATTCATATAATACTACATACATAACACTTATAATGGAGGTACTAATTTCTTACAATGGAGCTGAAAATTTCGGACAGTTGGACTTACATAGGGCCCCAAAAAGGATATATGATTTTGGATTTCTGAAATAATTAAATGACTTAAGGATATTGAAAAAAATGTAATAAAAAGACTTATGAAAATGAGACTGATGGAAATAAAACATACATATAGAAATAATGACTGGGTGAAAATTGAAATTTTTTATTAAAATAAAATATAAAAATAGAAAATGGGATAGATGAAAATAATATTAATTTTCTATTTTCTTGAAATTCATAACAAATTAATTTTTTTATTGGATTATACCACCTGTTGTAGAACAAATGATGTTTAATATTAAAACAAGGAACTTAAAAATATTAAGTGATAAAACATGAAATAATAAATATAAATATCAAATTAAATTTGAAGGATTATTTTATCAAAAAACATTAATTTTTTTCTAAAATATATATATGTAAATTAAATAAACAAATATAAATTAATTAAGGACAAAAAATAAAAATTTTACAAATATATTCAAATAATAACTAATTCAACAAAAATTAATCTATATTTCATAATTCTGCAACTAAATCACATGTTAGAATTAAAAACTCAAATAATACGAAAATGTGTGTGGAAATATTTTTCAAATTAAAGCCATGTCAAGGAGAAATGGCATGTACCTTCTATGTAATTTTAAAATTCCATTTTTTTAATTTAATACTTACTTGATGAGTACAGTAACTTGGGATGTTGTGTGTCACATGTAGCATATGATCCTTGTATTGTATCATGTACTTACACGGAATGTATATCCATATGGGATTACATGATATAAATGACTTGTATTTCAATGGGGCAAGTCATGTAGTCTTCATAGTCTGTATGACCACACAACACACAATAAGTATACAAGCCATGAACCATGGAAAATTATATGCTAGTACATGGTGTGTAAAATGACCACTAAACATCGTACAATGGAATATTTTACAAGGAATATAATTTTATGTCTGTATACCCACAAAAAATATAGATATTCACTCAGTGTACACTAAATGTATACAATTCTTGGAACATGACATGTTCATTCAGCAACATGTCATGTAGTTTTGTCTAACTTTAATTACTCTATTTTTTAACCAACACGAAAAAAAAAAGCACGATGTGTTCTATGTGTAAGGTTTCACATGTTACATAGAAGGTACATCCATCTTCTTACCATGTATTCATGTTTTACCATGTAAGTCTATTTAGATTATGTAGCTTGTTTAATCATGTGGGGTCATGTAACCTACACATACTAGATTAACGTCGTGTGAAAACAACCAAACCATATGTCATGATGGAAATTATTATACAGTTTTTAATTACATCACATTTCAACCCACATAGTGCATAATGATTTACGCTGTGCACTCCTTGTGTGGTGGACCACGGTTACTCAATGTCTAATATGGTGACACATTTAATTTAACTACGTTGAGTATTCCATGGCATTTGGACTTAGGAATATATTTATTGACAAATTTTCTTCTATTTTTAGTATCTTCATGATCATAAAAAAAGAATAATGTGTTGTCTCAACTATTGTACTATAAATTAAATTATAAACATGAAATATAAAAAATAACAGAAAAAATGATCAAATAAATTATAAATAATTATTAATTAAAATGTCAAATGTCTAAAAACATTTAAATGGAATAGGTTGTAGTGGAATAATCAGAGGGTAACTTGATTCCATTATCATATAAATGCATAAAAATTGATGAACATTGAAAACAAACCATGGAAGCTTCTATTGGGGATATTTAACATTCATTTTAGAATTAATTTAAATAATATTTACGTCATCTATGAAAATATCCATGAATAAGTTTTATTTCCAGACATAGTGGGATATTAATAACAGTATAAAATCTATGTGAAGATTACTCAAGAAATATCCACACAGGCTCAACATATTTTTAAATGGAATTCTTCAAACTCTAGGTGATGGCATGTTAGTATATAATTAGACACATTTTTTTATCATTGATAGTAATAATACAAATTATAATCATTATGTTCCTAAGATGGAGGAAAGTAGGATTTTTTCTCTATGTCTTGAGATAAATGGTGAAGATTTATCACTATTATGTCAATACAGCACGCATGAAAAATGATATAACATGAATTTTATACTTATTTTTTAAACTTTTAACAATTTCTCAATAACCCTTATCTAACTATTTAATTTTGTGAAAACCATTATTAAATAATAATATAAATAATATTCTCTTTACATGTGGTTGTATAAGTATAATTTATTTAATAAATAAATTATTATTTATTTACAATATGTTAAATTAATATAAGGGGAAAATATTTATTTAATGAAATAAATATTATTTATTTTATAAATAACTAAATAGATAAATATTATACATAATAAAATCATGACTAAATATTTATATCAAAATTAAAACTATTAAATATATATTTCAATTAATATATTGTTATTTTTTGAGAAATATTGAGCATGAGTTGGTATGACAAACCACACAAAAAAATTTATTAAGAAAAAGAGGGGTACAAAGAGAGTGCATGAGGCCTAATTTGCTTACACCAGTAAAGAGTTTAAATAAAATAAGAAGAAAACTCCAATAGTGAAGGCTAACAAGAATCTAAAAGTGAAGTAGTAAGATAGAATCACATATCTTCAATCTGTAAACCAAGTTTGGTGCAGATCCAAAGTCTTCATCATCTCATAGATGTTAAACATGGAGTGTATGATGTGAGATAACATAACATCCTTGATAAATCCATGTAAAACTCTTATTTTGTAGGGATATATAGTTGACAAGAATTGCTTTATTTGGAAAATCTCAATCCTAGTTCATGAGCCACATAAATCCATACTCTCTATTTTATCATATGAAAAGGAAATACTTGAATGCATTAAGAACATAAGCCATGAGAGCAATCCAAGACCTGCTGGTTTTTCATGCACCATATTTTTTTAACAATGGAGATAAACAATGAGGATTTAGAAGTTGTTTTTAGGTAATTTTTAGTTGTATAACAATCCCCAGGAAAATATAGGCTACACTTATGTATCTTATTCTTGAAACTAAATATCCTTATAAATTACATCAATTATGTCTAATAAGTCTTTGAAACATATCCTATAAGGTCACTAAAAATATTCATAATTATAGGATTTACCCCTTACTTCCTAACATCATTTGGTAGAGTGGGATGGTTTTATCAAGGGTTGGGGAATTCAAGGTGTTGCAGGGATAGCATAATACATGATAATGGATTTGAGTCATATTGACCTAGGTGGTAGTTATATAAATAAAATTGATATGAAGAGTATTTTTTAAAAAAGGGATTGGGAAAAAAATTTCTTGATCTGAGGAATATGGGGTTCTCTATCATACTTTGTGACTTATTTTTCATGTTCCTCTCTTCCCCTTAAATATCAATCTCTATCATGGAAAAGGTGTATTTTTTCTTCAAATTAGTTAGAGTACATTACCCGAGTGAATCTTTCACTTGGTACCTATGTATTTTTACTCAAGAATTCATTTAGTATGACTTTAAATTCATTCATATGAGAGGGTAGTTTAGGATGGTATATTGGATATTTTGTGTTTCATCAACTATATCATATATTCTTTTCATATTAAATCTCAGTTTTTTTAATGTTAAGAAAAAATACATTTCCAAATTAGTGAATATTATAAAATTTGGTTGATTATAAGGTTCCCAAATAAGGAATTCTAGTGAAACAAGTAAATTGGACTCTAAAACAATGTCTAAAAGGAGGATGGATCTTCATGACAGAAGATTGGGTATTTGAGGAGGGATTTCACAATGGAATACTTAGGGTTTCCTTTGATTCATGAGTGGACTCATATACATCATTTGTATGGTAATATTTTTCAAACTATATATTCGTGTTCAGAATTAAAAGAATAGTATACTATCATTTGGTTTTATGATCACATTGATCAATAAAGTCATGGTTTTTATGGGAGTTCACTTACTCTCTATATTAGTGGATCTTAAGGTGGTTATTCACATGATTGAAATTATTTTATTAGATTTCATATTGGGTAGTGATGAAAAAAACTATTTTAATTAGGTGGGGTAGAAGTTTCTTTCTCTTCATATGGTAGAAGGTTCTATTAACTTGTTATACCAAGGGGAAAAATTGAAAGACCTTCATAAAAAATTTCTTTGGTATTTTATACCTATATTGTGTCATTAGGTGTGGTTCACTTGAGTGAAACATCCTGATTTTTGTGAGGTCATTTTTTAAGGTAAGATGGTAGTGAATTATAAATTCTTGAATCATTCAGTTTTAGTAGTTCCCTATATTATTGATCAAACATGATGGATTGTAGAGTTTGGTGGTATTTCTTTACAAGAATTTGTGTAAAGGTGCATACATTCATATCCCAAGGTGGTCATCACTGAAAATTGTAGTCTAGGATGCTTTAGATTACATATATTACCATAATATTATCCTATATAAGGAATAAAATGTAATTTCAAATTATATTAATCTCTCACCTGATAAAGGTTGGCTAGTGTACTTACCTACCTCAAATGGTATGATCTTTCTATTTCCTAACAATATTTCAACAATATTATAAGGATTATGGTTTAGTGAGAATCTATAATATAGAATAAAATCATTCCTATTGGTTATTTTTTGTATGGATGATTAGGAGTAATTCCCTCCTTATATATATAGTGGTGTAGTCAAGAGGTATTCCCCTACTTTTGAAATTTAGGTTATGCTCTCACACTAGTAAATTCCCATATCTTATCTCTACAAAATTATTATGGGCATTATAAATATAGTATTATTTTATTATCATCACATGGGTCCCACTCATGTTGTACTCTTTTGACTCTCTCCTAATATCATTGTTTCGGAAATCATCAATCAATAATACAAGAATCCATAGGCTTTATTTATTGATGTTTAGTAAGGAACCATACTTCATCAATCCATAAATTTATTCAATTTAAATAAATTCATTAAATTTCATTTCAATTATTTTTTCAGGTTTATAATTATATAAAATTATTCCATAACTCTTACATAATAAACACTTGTGTTAAAATATGGAATCTTACTCTTTATATCCATTTTTACCTAAGATAAAAACTATTATAAAATAAAAAAAATTTCTTCCATGAACAATCATTTTGATTATCAACATGAGTACTTCTTTGTTCCTACTCATCCTTAAACCCTATGGAAAATAAATTTTAACGTGTGATATGAGCATATAAATCTTGGAAACGGATATAAAATAATTAATTCTATTAGTATATGGAGAGACCTGAAAACCCATAAAATCTATACATTTATCACATTATACATTTATTTTATGAAATAAATACCATACCAAATATAGACAAGTACTATTTTATAAACTAATAAATGTTAATACTTGTAAAAAGAAATTGGAAACCCATTTTAGGAGACATAGAGAATCAAATTGTTAATCCATGTCCAAACCATGTTTTAAATAACTAAATCATAGTAAAATCCCTAGGAGAGACCACACTTGTCAACTCCCTACTTCTTTCGATTGAAGATAAAGAAAATTACTCAATACATTAGACACCTATAAAGGATGTCACCAATCATATATGTTTTATCAGTCTCACCTTTTTTATAAGCTATATTGGGATCTTTTTTGGAGTTTTTTTCTTTGGACCAACCGTTAATAATTTTATTACATATATATTCGATTATTTAAATATTAATAAAATATAATATTAGATATTTTTCATTTTACTTCATGAATATATTTTAATAAGTTCCAAGAGTATTTGTCACAATTATAAGTTTATAATGGTTCCCCAATATAATGAGAACCATGAAATTATGAATATATTATTCAATATATTTCTAAAATGGGATAATTTTATATAATGGGACACATATATTATGACTTTTAAGAGTTGTTACTCATCAGTGGATGTGGCTTTCTATCATGACGATGTCACTTTGTAATCCCCAAGATGAGCGATTATAATAACAGTCCTGCCAATATGAATTTTTAATGTTTTGGTGTCATCATATTTTCTTAGTTGTGAGCATGTGTAATGGACCTTTGACTTTATTATTATCATTGATGCATGTCATGACTCACACACTTAGATTTACTTATGAAAACTATCACACAATATGTTGTCAGGAGGTAGGGTATATAGGGTGTTTCATGAATGCCTTTTTTTAATTGTTAAATCAAGGAATTAATTATCACATACATCTTTATATAAGTTTATATCTCATTCATTTGATTGGAATATAACAATATCATTAAATTTTTTGGTCAAGCTATGACAATGATTTTATTTTGGATTGTCAAATAAATATGTATCAAGTATATAATTTGGTTAAAAGGCTGTTAATCCTATTTGAAGAGATATTATAGAAAAGGGATTATATTACCAAGTGAGTGTTCATATTTGGTTTTCATTGTTATGAAATTGAGTTCATTCTCATTCGTTACTTGACCAATTTCTGGATAATAATATTGGACTTTAGGAAAGTCCTATTAATACAAATGAGAAATAATTACAGGGGTTCACACACTAAGTGTTTATCTTCATCACAATAATTGTTTTTTGAATTAAAAAAATAAATATTATTTTCAAGACTGAGGAATAATTATATTTGATTTTTATTGATCACAAATATTTATTGATGAATGAAATATTGAAGTTAAATCTTTACTTGTATATTCAATAATGGCATAGAAGGATGAAAGTTTGAAGATTGATTCTATTGATAAATTTTTTTTAGGATAGTAAATATTATTTATCATTTCATGATCTAGTTAACATCATATATTAATACTATAAATAAAAATATTAGTATCATTATTATTATGTTGTGCAATGGGGTTTGTTGAGAATATAATATTAGTTTAAGGGAAGAAATGAAATTAAATAATATTTATTAACATAAACCCTAGATAATTAAATATATTTTCATATCTATTGTGTATAGTGGTATGAAAACATATAATATTTGAGAAAAAAATACTTGTCAAAATATCATTCTCTTTACCTCTCGAGAATGAGAAATTTAAGAGAGATTATTTTAAGAACAATGGATGGGTGATCAACACTAATAATTTAAGATAGTAGATTCCCTACTCTAGCACCAATATATCAATTGAAATTTCGCAGAGATTAATAGAGAATGTGTGGATCAAATCTAGAGGCATTCTATACTAATATACTCATAGTGAAACAAAGTTAATTTGAAAGGGTTTTCGGAATAACAAAATCATCACCAAAGAAAGAATCCTAATCTAAGGTAGTCATTTCATAAAAATATAAATAAATTAATTATAAATTTATCATGAAATATCCTCTCTCAAGGTTTTAAGAAACGTTTTAAAAAATGAAATTTTAATATTATATCCACCAAAGGAACTTCTACTGCACCTAAAACCAACATGTGGTCTCAAAGAAACCACGTTAAAGTTTTTTGTTATTTATTTTATTTTTAATTGTTTCAAATTTAAATATAACTATTTATTTTAGGTTTTATTTTTTTTTTGATATATCATCAACATCTCCTTTCATAATTCCTCATTTTTAAAAAATATTACCATGGTTGGTGAATTATTGACATGGTTTACAAATAAATATCCCATCATGAAGTGTCAAGGGTCCTTGTTGGATAACACATGAATACACAACATGTATTACATTGTTATATGTAGTGTATCCTTGTTAATTTTACAAGGATTCCCATGTGGATTCTATTTCTTCATGTAATAAGTGCATTCCATGTGAAATTAATGCACCACATATTGAAAATCAATGCTGGAACTTATATTTATTAGAGTACACATAGTGTAGTTTGACAACATGTTGCAATGTCTATGTGTTTTAAAGATAGGAAACACAGAGTAAAAATATTTCCTATAATTTATGAATCACATGTATTTAATACATGACGTGCATGCAATAGAAATCATGTAACTATAATTACAAAACATGTATCCTCTATACATGTTGTGTACCTCGTAAATATTTGTGATAAGTATACTCATGTGCCAATGTGAGTACTATGAATATTCAGCGAAGATAAGTACACATCAAATAGTTATCTTGTATACACGTGTACATTACCTTTTTACATTGAAATATTAATTTAATTAATTTCTCTTTAAACATTATTGACTCAAGTTCCATGGGTAATTATGTTGACAATACACCCAGTCATTATGTTTTATATTATGTTAAATGTTTAATTAATTTAGAGTGACATTCGAGATATGAATCATGTATGGTTATAATATATTAAATACATAATAAATTAAATTGTATAGGATAGTAAATATTCATGTGTTCCATGTGTCATTATGTTCATAGTACAGAACATGATCTTATAACACATTCCATGTACACAATATGTCGTATGAGCGCATTGTTTATAATGAAACCATACTGAGTAGTGCAGACAGGTAATAGATGGGTTTTTTCCAAGTACCAATTTTTTGTACCATTTTATTGAGTTTAAAAATAAATAAATAAATTTATTTTATTTAAAATCACAATGGTTGTAAAATTTTAGACGATTGGATAAAATATGATAAATTAAATTAATTGATTTATAATATAATTAATCAGATTAATTTTTAAACGCATTATCTTATTAAAGAATGAATAGAAATTATTTATTGAAAATTATTAAAATTCATAATTGACTCATTTTTATGAATGATAATGAGCTTTACCAAGACAATTGTATGAGTTGGCATTATTTAATTTAATTTATAGCAGGTTTTTTGAAATTTAAATATTAAATTAAAATTGATGGAATGTGTTTCATCTCACCCTAAAATATTATGTAAGATATGTGTTTCCACATTTATTTTTTTAATCCCAATTTAAAAAATTATTTTATTCCCTACACATGAATTGTATTAATAAATAATTTTAATTAATTGAGTTCCCTAAGGAACGTGGAGGCAGTTCATGATTGAACCATAATGATGCCAACACAGGTGATACATATGTGGGTATATAGAATATTTTAACTAATATAAAAACTAGTAATAAGGTTATTTTCCCATGTCCATAAATTTATTTATTGTCTACTTTACAAATAAATTGTTATATAATCTCATTAATGGTTCATTTATTAATTTTTTGGAATTAATTTTTTTATGGATGTAAGACCTTGATAAAAATATTATATAAATCAATTTAGAAAACAAGAATTTAAATAAATTGATTATGTGTAAATGTTTTCCCCAAATATGGTTAATTAATTAAGTATCTCCCACTTAATATTAACAAGATATGTAAAGGATGAAAAATATTATACTTTTCATAATATATTAAAATAACTGAATATATATTATGTCAAATGTGGAATTCCATTACTTGGTAAGGAATGAAACTAGTCAAACTAAGTGCTTCACTGACCCTTGTTGAGACACTTACTTTTATATGTGTGTTGTTTTGATGTTTTTGGGTTGTATTAACCATTTTGCATTAAAAAGAGTTCCACTTTCTATAATTTGATTAATTTTGGGGAAATTGTGGATGAAAACCAAATTCATATTTCAATAATGGGGAATACACTAAACTATTCAAGGAACTATAAGACTAAAGTTAGCAATGACATGATTTACTAAATACCTTAACATAGCGAGACAAACTCTTTTGGGGTTATGAGAAGGGTAATATAGATCGTTTCTTCCAAAATTTCAAATAAAATAAATTTTCCAAGTTCAATGGTGAGGGTTATTGAGGATCGATAAAATAGTGAGAGACTTTATAAAATTAATTATTTTTATTTCTCAAATAATGTGTAATCAAACATCATACTAATAATATGATATTTTATAAATGTATAAATTTAAATTTATTCATCCACATTATCCCTAAGAACTATATTGTATAATGACAATCTCCTCATTGTATGTATCTTATAAGTGTGGTTTAGACACCATAGGGTTGTTTCGCACCATGAATGGAAATCTTATGTGCTAGATTATTCACTTCTAGATCCACCTACTAAAGAGGTGAGTAATGAAGTGTTCCCTCTCTATGATAAACATGTGAATGATGTGGTATATATTCAATGTTTGACTCTATCATCTATGTGTGTTTATCTCATGAGGTCTCACAAAAACATGGATTGTTATAGAATACTGGACCATCTTCATCGCTTATACTAATAGATAGCTAGATAAGAATTTTTTGAGATCTCCATGAATCATTTTCAAAGAAATCATGGAGATGGTTCCCCGTATAGACCTAGTTTAGTCAATATCATTGGATAAATTGAAATTTTAGAGGTTATAGGGTTTAAAATCCCTGAATAATTAGGAAACAAACTCATCTTTACCTCACTCCTTAAAGCTACTCTAGATTTTTTTTATAATTTGAAAATGAACAAGACTAAGATGTATGTACCAAATGTTAACACCTTTATTCTCCACATACATAAGGATATGAAACATTAAAATCCTTCCATCCTTATAGTGAATAAATTAAAAGACCAAGAGAAATTATATATGCCCAAATCTTCTTTGCAATGCCCTCCCTAAAATAGGAAGATCCAGTGGAATGCTAGGGAGTAGGATGTTGTTTGTATTTCATGTGAAAAGAAGTCCACTAGAATATAAACTAAACCCATCCTAAGATGATAGTGGAAGCTTCAGGTTGATTTTTTTAACAATTTTTATTTATCTATATCTAAAAAATGTGTATTTGATATAGATTTTGGTGCTCACATTTATATTCAAATAAAGAAACAAAATACTTTTTGAATGATTGATTGAGGGGTCGAAGATCTATGAGCATCCCATGAAACTAAAAAAATTATTGTAGATATCAGTGAATACAAACTCATATTTACAACTAAAATGATCTCTTATTTGAATGAATATTATTATATACCATCCATTACCCAAAACTATCTATATCGAGAATTGATATGAAAGAATTTATTTTCGTGTTCAAAAATTGATTCATATTCATTTATAAATATATCATTTTTAATGGTAAGGAATATATATATAATGGAAATTATGTGTTGGATTACATAAACCCAGTAACAGAAATCAATAAAAACACTACCTCAAATGAATCATTCCAAACACAACTATGGAATCACCTTCTACATCATGTAAATTATAAACACATAACTAAATTAGTAAAAGATGAATATTTAGAATATATTGAACTAAAACCTCTTGGTAAATGCCAAGCTTTTTTGCAAGGTAAAATGATTAAATACTCATTTAGTGAAAATGGTGAATGGGTCAAATAGATTATTTAATTTGTTCATACAGATGTGTGTGGAACATTAATTATTGAATCAAGGGTAGCATAATCATACTTCATAAATTTTATTGATGGTATTTGAATATATATATATTTATAATTAATGATGTATAAGTCAAATTAATTTTATATATTCAGATAATACATGAATTAATTTGAGAACCAAATTGTTTAGAAGATTAAGAAACTCCACTCAGACTATGTTGGAGAATATTTTAATCAAGAATTTGTTAATTATTTTTTGTGTCGTTAAATCCTATTTCAAATCATTCCTCCTAAAAAATATTGTAATGGTGTAAGTGAAATTAGGAACAACACCTTATTGGTCATGGTGATATCATTGATATGTTATGTGCATATTCCATTATCCCTTTTGAGATATGCCTTACAAACACTAGCACATATACTAAACCAGGTACCAACTAAATCAATAAATGGAATTCCATATGATCTCTGGAGTGGCATAGAAAGCATATTTTTGAATTTACATGTGTGGGGTAGAAAAACGTTTGTTAAGTCCCCTTTAAGTAACAAAATTCCACCCCAAAGAACCAGGTGTTCCTTTATTGGACTTCCCAATACAATAATGTGATATTACCTATAAAAAACCTCATATTAAAACTCTGTAGTGGAAAGACATGCAATATTTCTCAAGAGGGAGTATATATATAAAATATATAGTTGGAGTGAGATAGGATTTTATGTAGTCCAGTCTTAAGATAATCAAGAGTTAATTCATAAATAGATTCCACAAAGCTTTGTAGAAGAATAATTTGTTCCAGAGACAACAATATATTGTAAGAGTACAAGAAAATTCATAGAACTAGTACGGTATACTTTTTGAGTAACTGATGATTGTGACTCATTATTAGTTGATAATAATTATCCTATAATGTATAATTGCGTAGTAAGTCACATAGATGTATCTAAGTGGGAAGAATCCATGAATTTGGAATTTTTTTCCATCCACCAAATCTAGGTCTATAATTTTATAGATCCTATAGTGGAGGGAAATACAATTTTTTAGAAATGGATATTAAAGAATAAATTAGGAATGGAAGAATAAGTCAACACTAACAAGGCATGATTGGTTAGAAAAGGTTTTAAACAGCATCAATGAATTGATTATAACAAATCCTTTTCACTAGTTTCAATATTGAAATCCATGAGCATTCCGGCTTTTATTATGGCCTTATATGAAAATGATATTTGTAAAATGGATTTCAAAAATATCCTTCCTTAATGGAGGCATTCTTTAAGATGTCTACATGAAAAAACCTAAAGGGTTATGGACTCCAAAGTATTCCAATAAGATTTGAAAGTTAAAAAAATCCATTTATGGATTAAAAAAAGGAAATTAGGCCCAGGAAAATTTTATTTGATGAAGCCATAACGAAATTTATTTTTTTAAAGAATGAATGTGTTCTTTGTGTCTATAATTTTTTTTGGGGGTGTTGAAATTTACATAATAGTTTATGTTGAGGACATATTCCTTTTTATAAATGTAATATCAGTATTATTGTCTGTTTTGAAATGGTTGAAAAATTGATTCTCCATGGACATAGGTGTTTTAATATATATTCTTGGGATCATGATACATCGGGATAGATAGAAGAGGTTTCTTGGCTTAAGACAAAGTATATATATTGATAAGATACTAAATAGGTGTAGTATAGAATAATCCGAAAGGGGATTATTGCCAGTGCCACATGGATATCATCTTTCTAGGATTTTTTTTCCTTTGAAATGTGAGGAAATACAAAGAATGAAATGGTTTCCATACACATAGGTGATTGGTTTAGTAATGTATGATATTTTATGTACAAGGATGAATGTATCAAATGCATTAAGTGTGGTAGGTAGTTATCAACATGACTCATGTGACTGCCATTGGATGGAAGACATGACTATCCTAAATTACCTAAATCATACAATGGATATATTCTTGGCCTATGGAGGATATGATGAACTAGTTATCATAGGATTTGAAGATGCTAGTTTCCAAACAAAATAAAATAACATGAAACAATAAACATGATACATCTTCACTTTTACTGGAGGTATTGTGAGCTAGAAGAGCTCAACAAGGGTTGTGGTTATAGATTCTATAGATGAGTAAGATTATATCTAGGCTTAATAGGCCGCTAAAGAAGTAGTATAGATTCAAAACATCATCCATGATCTTGAAATTATACCCAGTAGTAAATATCCTTTCAAACTATATTAAGATAATATTGTAGTGGTGGCACTCCCAAAAGAGAAAAGTTTATATCACTTGATTGAATGACATACAAAATAAGTATCATATCTTGATAGATTTTCCTCAAATATTTTAGCCTATTGATTTTAGTATTTCCAGATAAGACAACATGGTGTACAACTTGACTGAAGCCTTGATTATGTTCAAACATGATTATCCAGTGAGTTCTAGAGGATTGAATTTTATATGCTATTGGATCTAGTCCGAGAGTGATTTTGTGGGAGTTGGTTTCATGGGAACAACTTTTCATACAATAAATAAATGTATATTATATGATTATATTATTAATAAAATATATTTTTATAGATTTTTTATTTTTATTCAGGACATTAACGTAATAATTTCCAAGAGTGTTCATCACATGGATAATGTCTTAGTAGTTTCCCAATATGATCAGAACCATGAAGTGATATGATGATATTCGTAGATATAATTATTTGGTTAGATAATATTCTATAATGGGACAAATATAATGCTACTTCCATGTATGAGTACTCATAAGGGGATGAGTCTTCTTCTCTGGAAGTTCACGCATGGTAATCCCCAATATACGATATTCTAATAATAGTCCTGCCAATATGAGTTTCACATGTTTTGATATCATAAAATATTTCTATTAGAGTAATTTTCTTTTTTAATTAATAATATCAATGATTCATGTTATGAACCACACACATTGATTTATGATTTAAAACATTCCTTCAGTGTAATGGTGGGATGTTTGGTATATTGGGTGTATCCCAAATGACATTTTATTAGTGGGTGAGTTATAAAAGGATTTTTATCTTATATCTTTATTGAATTTGATATATCTAACCTTAGATTAGAATATAATCATTTCATTAAACTTTATGGCCATGGTGTAACGACATATTTATTTCAGATAGTCAAATAAAAATGTATCAAGCATATAGGTTGGGGCCATAAATGTGAAACCTAGCAGATGAGATATTTTATAAAAGGGATTATATAACACAGTGAGTGTTTATATTTAGTTATCATTACTGTGAAATTAACTTCTTTATTTTGGGCATCTTTACCCATTTCTTGATATTATTCTTGTAATTTAGGCAAGACCACTTAGTTCTAGGGAGAATAAATCCTAAAGGGTCACCCACTATGTTTTCCCATTGATCATGATTAAATTCTATATATAATTTAATAAAATAAATAACAATATCAATATTAAAGAATAGTTTTATTCATGTGATATTGATCGCAAATATTTATTTAATAATTAAATACATAAATAAAATATTTACTCAGGTATTCAACAAATGTTGAGGAGGATTAACGGAACAAGACTACGTACATTGATAAATATTTATTTATAATATGATAAATATTATTTATCATTTCTCATGTGGCTGTGTTTCACAAAATAATAACAATAATAATTATTATTATTATAATAATATGGTGTATCGAGTTTTTTAGGAATATAATAAAATTTTAATGGATGAAATGTAATTAAATAATTTTTCCTAACTGTAAATATATCTCTATAAATAGATGCTTATGTCTATTTTATAGATTGGTATAAAAATAAGGAATATTTTTTGCACAAAGAAATTATATATCAACTCCCCCGTATATCACCCTCTGAATAACATGAAATACAAGAAGATTCATTCAAGACCTAATGAAAAGAAATTAACATGAAAAATTAAAGACATTTGAGTCTTCGTGATAGCACCCAGAAATTGATTGGTCTTTCTTAAAGATTAATAGAGAATATGTGGATCACCATTAGTGGGATTCTAATCTTGAATCCTCATAGAACAATGAAATAAATATAAAAAGTTTTTTTAAGAAAAACTTCATTAATGAATAAAGGATACAAATACCAATTAATAATTCCTTCCAGATATAAATAAATTAATTATAAGTTTATTATGAAATATCCTCATGTAGGGTTTTCAGAAACTCATTATTAGAATAAATTTTCCTATTACACCCACCAAATAAACATTTACTACACTTGGAACCTACACCGACCCATCGTATGAGTTGTATCAAGATAAATTGTTCATTATATATAATTCTCAAGTATGATATCATGAATAAAACAAATTCAATCACTTTTACATCATAAAACCTTTGAAAACACACTTAAACTCTTTTATAAAACACTTTCAGATATCAAAAAACCCTTTCCTTCTAAAAAATAATTTTCACAACCAAAATACCCTATGTTGTCTTAGATGAGATCCTCCTTTTTTAACAATCCCCAATCTTTTTTATATTATTTTTAATGAATTTTTTGTAATCTAATGTTTTATTGTAAACGATTGTACAATTGGATATGCCTGTAAATTACCATGTCAACCACATCGCATGAGTAGTATACAAACTTTATGAAGTGTTTTAACTAAGTATGAAGATCCCCAAACCATGTGGTACTACCACACATTGTAAACACGTTTCCACCCCTAAAAAATAATCTTACCATGAGTTAGATGAAAAAAAATCAATGTAATGAATTAACTACACATTGAATTTGATCTTACTGTTTCACTTTTCCATGTGTATAGTCAAACTACCATGAGATATAGATTTCCCTAACACATGAATAAATAGAGTTATCATGCCATGTTATGTATAATTTTAATAAATTTATATACTAATGTTGTTTATTGTTTTAGCAACCGCATGAAGAAATATTTTACTGCATGAAGTCGTTGACCTGCTACATGAATAAATTAATTGTGTAAAGTGATAAACTAACCATGAAAACCTTCTGCATCCACTTATCATGCCAACTGACTATGTCAGGTCATCATGCCAACATGTCATTCCAATAACCATGTTCTAACTGAAGATAGATTTCCTTTTTAAACATTGTATTGGATTGTTTCAATTCTCTAATGGCTAGTATATAAAGTATTAATTTAATAATAGGTGCATTTAATATTTCATTGATTATTCATCAATGGAAACATTTAATGAAGATCTATTTATGAATAAAATATGTTTGTGTGTAAAAAGTGTTGGGGGATGCATTCTCTAATAAAGAATATTAGAGAATCCTATATATGATCCTATGGAATATAAAAGCCTCTATAACACTCTATTCTCTTGAACCTACAACAAAACTTATTCGAGATCCATGTAACAAATAATGGACTATGGACTACTGAATCAATTCATATCAAGTTGCATCAAATTTATGTATCACATGTATCTTGTCCTTTATTTTTATACTTTACCTTTGATATATGTTTTTTTATTACTCTATTTATTTGTAAAACATGGTATACCGTATTAAACTAGAGGGTAATTGAGACTCTCTCAATAATTAATTTGTATTCCCATGAACATATATGGAAGAGGTCCTCTGTGATCTGGTATCTTGTTTATTACCATAAATATCTATAGAATAGTATCTATGCTAGGACATCCTTTTAAGATGATTATTTTAATACCTAATACATGTTTTGTATTAGTATAATTTCTAATAAACTACTTGGAATCAGGTGATTTCTTTGTCGATGAGATTAAGTATCATCTTCATACTAAACCACTTATTAATTATTGTTGTGTTATATTTTTTGTGCATTTTTTCCTCACTCTATTTTTATTGGTTTTCTCTATTCATAAATAAAACCAATTTCATATTTATATACATACAAAAATGATTCTCTAATACTCAACATAATCCAGTGATTATATAATAATTTTGATATGAGTATATTTGTTTCAAAACATAATGTTTTATCCAAATTATTTAATAGAGATGTGATTACATTTTTGAGAATATTTTTAAAATATAAAATTCTATAATTTATTATTTTTGTCAACATGGTGATTTTAATATATTTTCGGATATAATTTTTATTTTTTAAAATATAATTTTTTTTGGAAACTTAGTTCACCCCCTCTTGAGTTTCCACTCTAAAACAAATTTTATATCAGATGGGTGTTCTTTAAAAATATATTATTATTATGATCTAGTTCTATTTAAAGATACTAAAATTCAAATTAATCTAAATATATATCATTATGTAGAATCATAGATAAGAGGGAACTTCCACTAATCATGCTCCTTGTATTAATGGAACAAATTATTCTCAATTGAAGATCAAAATGAAAATTCACATAGAAATTATGGTATTTGATATTTGTACTATTATTAAAGAAAAATAAGAAAAACTACAAGCTGGTATACCTTCTTGGAGTGAAGACAGTAAAGAAACATATGATTGTAACTATAAAACTGTGAATTATATACACTATGTTCTAGGAGAAGATAAGATTAACATAATATCTACCCATGCTATAATTTTTGAGATATTGAATTCCATTTTTATAACTTATAACGGATCCTCTATGGATTAATAAATAAATTTACAAAAATATACTATTAAATATGAAACTTGTAAATTTAACTCAGATATATCTATCTCTGAGATGTATCTCATTTTCATTGATATTGTTAACAAGTTTCATTTACTCAAAAAAATAGATTACAAACATGGATCAAGTCATGACACTAGTTACATTCCTTCCATAAATATAGAGAAAAACATATGTGTCCACAAAATGGTCTTATGGAATTAATTTGCAACCAATAAAACATCAAATTGGAAAAAACATAATGTATAAATTATAATTTAAATTGGAAAAAGAAGAATCAGATAAACCAAAAAAAATTAAACAAACTTTAATAATTATGTCTATAATTAAAAGGAGAATTTTAAAGCTAAAATCTCAAATGATGAAGAACATCTATCTAATAGTGTTTAATAATTTGAACCTGTCGCCTCATAATTCAAAAAGTTCTATAGATATTTTTAAAAAAAATTAAATTATAAAGATTAATATGATAATAGATGGAATTTGGGAAAAGTGTATAAAATGATGATTATGAAAATTAATTAATCTATTATTTATTTAAGTTAAATGGAAAAGTCAAATCATAACATACCAAGTATATGTAGAAAAAGAAATATGAGGATAAGGGAAAAATGTATAAAAATGATATGAAATCTACTTGGAGTGCCTCTAATGACATTTATAGTGATTCATATTTGAGAAGATAAGGTATGAATAATAAAGATAATATGTGTTTTATGAAACACATGTATGAGGTATTAAATATTTTTCTTAAATCTATTTCTCATATTTAAAATCATTCTTAAATGGAAAATAATATTTATAATATTTCTGGTGATGAATAATTTTGATATTATAACATATTAGAATATATGTTCAATTAATTAAAAGATAAATTAAAAAGTCTAAAGAAACAACATGCTTTTCTGGTCACTTTAAAATAGATCATACAGTATAAAATTAGAGAAATTATCAATTTATTAGAGAAAAATGATATAAAATTATATAAATAACAATTAAATAATGGTTGGTAGATATTTTTAAATAGAATAAAGACCCTTACCCATATTCTTATTAAATATACTAATCCTATGTACAATACTCTAATTGCTTATCAACCAAGATAGAGGAAAATAAATAATAATAATTTTTTCACAAAACCCAACCCAGTTAGTTCTATTAATGTTTCATCATCTGATAAACCCAATAAATAATTTAATATTTAATTTCTAAGTCTACCTATAGGAAACCAGTAGGATAATTATGGATTCCTAAAGTATTTTATACTAAAATATATACCCAATAAAATATAGGTACTGAATTTATTTTTTTTAAATATCTTTTGTATGAAAACATCTTAAATATGTCTAGCAACAAAATATGGTACCTAGATAGTGGATATCCTAGACATACATATAGAGACTACTAAATATCTAAAAACATGATTTAAAAAGATTTCAGACATGAATATTGTGGTTACATTGGCAAGGTAAAGATAATTGGGCTTGGTCAAATATATAAATCCAGTACAAATCTAATTTCTAAAGTTTTACATGTAGATGGATTAAAATATAGTCTACATAGAATTTCTCGATAGTTTGATGATAGTTTTCATGTTATTTGTTTAAAAAAATATAGTCAATTTTTCATGCAACAAATTCTTTTTTTTATTGTTATGAGAAATGAAAATTTTTATGGTATATATTTAAATTTCTTATTTTCATGAAAATTTTGATGTTTAAGTACCTTTCCTAATTATTCATGGATTTTTAATAGGTGAAAAGGTTGTTTCCTGTCACTTAGAAAGAATACTTGTAATGGTTTTGTCAAGGATCTTCCCAGACAAGGATTCCTAATGGACAACGTCTAAAATCTAAGTCAAAAGGGAATGCATCATAAATTTTATTTCAAATAAATGAAAAAAAATTACACTTTTCAACCTTTATATTTTCTTCACATGTATTTTTGTGGATATTATGTAGATTATAGTTTATTAGGAAATCATTAAGTCTGTGTTATATATCATTATTATTCAAGATACACATTGGTTTTTTCCTTTCTTGTAAAATTGAAGCTCTTTCCTATTTTCATAAATACGATTTCTCTTTATATAATCTTAGTGGACAATGAATTTAGAATTAAAGATATGATCATGGAAATGATTTTGGAAATCATTAGTCTGAATCATTATTCTCACTACATGTCAATAGTCAAATATTTTCTGCTTCTAGGACCCCATAGAAGATTAGAGTAGTAGATAGAATAAATAAAAATCTTCAAAAAGAATCCAAGACCATGATCAATGAGTATGATTTACCTAATTATATTTTAGAAGAATCTATAAACCTATATTTTGAAATAATTAATAGATTTTTAATTGGATAAATTTAAAAAATACCCCTTAGGAATTATAAAATGTTAGAAAAACAATGATAAATTATTTTACCTTTCTTTATGGTAAAGTCTTTATGGTCAGTACAAAATATAATTTTGACAAGTTTTATTCCTAGAGTGATGATGGAATATTTCGTGCATTTTTTACAACAAATAAATCCTATAAGGATTTTTATAAATAGAATAAACTTGTAGAAGATTATTTAAATTTTATGTTTGATGAAACAAATCCTGATAAATCTATGAAATCATCAGAAAATCTAGAATAAGATCTTTATAATTTGGAAATAAGTTATTCTAGACCATATATACAGAATTATACTAGTTATGATGAATATACTAATCTCAAACCTATAGATGAAAATCATATTTTAAACACATCTATTCCTAGAGTTTTTATTACTCATAGATATCACCCCCTTAGATACTATTGTAGGTGACATAGAAAAACCAACTCACACTAGAGTATCTCTAGGAAACCAAGTTTTATATCAAGCTTCCTAATCACTACATGATCATAAGAACATCAATGATGCAATTAATTCTGAACTATACATTATGGATATGACATAGGAGTTAAATTACATTGAAATAAATAAATATGGGAATTAGTTAAAAGATAAAGGACTTCATAAAAGGGTTTTTAGAAACAAGGTTGAAGAAAAAAATATAAAATTATTTCAAAATATATAGTTAATAAGAAGGTATTTACAATGGGGAAATATTTCTCTTATAGCTAGACTTAAATCCATTGTAATGTTACTTTCATATGCAATAGATTTGGATTTCAAATTTTACCAATTGGATGTCAAAAATTCATTCTTAAATGTTTATATATTTGAAAAAAATTGATGAACAACCCCTAGTTTTCAAAAACCTCAATTATAAAATCATGTTTTTTATGTAACAAAATATTTATATGGTTTAGAACATTCACTGTGGACTTAGTATAATTAGATCAACCCATTTTTTATTTCAAACGTTTTTCTAAAGGAATAGATGATATTTATTTATTTTTTAAACAATTTGAAAATACTTTTTAGTATTACTAATATATATTGATGATATTATTTTGGGATCATCAATAAATTATTTTCTTACTATGTTATCAAATATGATGCAATGTGAATTTGAAATGATTTTGATATGTGAACTTAAATTATTTATTGGTTTTAAGATATTTTAAAATAAATAAGGAATTATTTTAAATCATATAAAGTACACTAACTATATTTTTATTTTTTTCTAGTATTGATATTAAAAAATTATATGATACACTTATTAGTAATAGAGTCACCTTAAATATTGATAAAACCAGGGAACCAATTCATAAATCCACTTACTATGGTATGATTTTAATTTTTCTATACTAAACTACCTATTGGATTGATATAATTTTATGTGCGTGTATGTGTGCTTGTTTTCATACATACCTAGAAGTGACACCTTTACTAGATGGGAAAATAATTTTCAAATACCTAAAAACAATTAGGATTATATTACCCTATAGGAAAACCATTTGACCTAGTAAATTATTCAGATGTTGACATTGGTGGTTGTATATTATATAGAAATATCTTTTTTGAAATATGTAACTTTTTGTGAATTTCATTAGAGTCTTGATGTAGTCATCAATATAATTATATTTTATTATCCATTATTGAATATAAGTACATAGATGCAAGTCGTTGTTGTGCACAAATTTTATGGAATAAATACATTACTAGAATATTGTTATTGTCTATGGAATTTCCCTATAAATTGTGATAATACAAGTGTGAATGATATTCATAAGAATCCACTATCACATTTTATAAATAACCAAAATTATATAAGATGTCATATTTTCAAAGATCATTTCCAAAAGGCTGATATTACTCTTGAGTTCATTGGAACTAAACATAAACATGTTAATATATTTAAAAAAACCCGAGGAACATTTAGAGAATAAATTATATTATAAATTAATTGTGTATTATAAATTATTCCTAATTTTTTTTAGTTTTTTTCCAATATAGTATTTTAAATTCATTTTAGATTATGTTATATTAGTTTTTCTATATGTAATCAATAAGTGTAGTCTGCACAGTCAGTATACCTACTATGGAACATAACACATGCAGTAATCATACTTATCATAACTATTAATTGACATGATCACTATGTATACTATGAATAATTATTCACATAGTTAGTACTTAAATATCATGAAAATATTTTTCATACTATTAGTATACCTACCATGAGGTCATGGTTACCATGAATACCATGTTTATGTTATTACAGATCCATATTTGGTAGACCTAACATGTCTATTTACCTTGAATTTTTCATCAAAATAATTTAGCATCTTTTTATTTAAATTTGCTATTAATTTATTATTTAAATTATTTAAATAAAATTTGAATAAAATTTGGAATTTTCACACATATATTCCCTAAAATCACTTCCTTCTTCTTGAAGCCTCAGTCTTTTTTGAATCATTCTCTTACCTTGCATATCTCTCTCACTCTCTCTCTTTCTCAACCCTAAAGCTCTATATAATGTGAATAAAGCCAAACATGATAAAAAATGAAATACACCACTGATATCATGCCTCATGTTAAGCCCTCACTTGTTAAGACATCAAGAGAATCAAAATGGGGAATGATTGAATTTGTAAATTTAAATAATACACCCTAAATCGATCATCAAGTTAAAATGAAAAAATTAGTAGATAGAAAGTGGTTGTCATCGAGTAGATCATTGGAATGTAAGGTGAATCAAAATCTGGGATGGGATACTTTGTTTAGAGAAGTTGGTACTGGTTTTATTTATGAAATTTTATAGGTGTTTTAGGATATCCTAAAGTTTTTCCCTTTTGAGAAACGAGATTTCATCCAAATATTGTTCAATGGTGATGTCATAGATTTTTCTTAAAAAAATGGAAAAAGTGTTTGTCTATGACAAGAAGAATAGAATATGAAGATTATAAAAGTTTTTATGTTATCAATCTTAAATTTTTTGAATTTTGTAATTCTTTGTTTAAAGTAAATATAAATGGAAACCCCATGACACCTAATACTATCATACTTAGTGCAAAATGTTGATTGCTGGTTATGTTCATTCATCATTTGATATGTCTTAAAAATATTATTTCAACTCCCAAAACATTGATATCTATTTTTCATGTTTTTTTATTAAGAATGGTTTTTGAACCTATCTTTAATGATATTTCATGAGACATATGGATGTTTTGTGTATGTCTAACTCAAGGATTATTTATTTACATTATCCTATGATTATTTCATATTTTATAGAGTATAGATGCCCAGTTCCTCAGGGGGAGGAAATAATCACATCATTTTATAGATTTTTTCCTACAAACAAATTGTAAAAAATGAGAGTAAACTAGAACCATTAGAAAAACTAAATTGGTGAATGAAATAGAAAAATTATATTAAATTTTTAATCTAGTGGAATAATCTATTATATTGGGTTGTCATGTTTATCTTGGTCTTGAACATGATAAATTTTTTGAATATTCCAATGAAGATGATCATATTTCAAAATAATCAAAATAGAAAACACATATTGTAGACTAAGAGCCATAAAAAGAGAGAGAAGTTGTAAACCTTGATCAATAATCTATAATGACTCGTCAGGATGAGCTAGAATTGGATAAGTCATTTGAATTTGATGAAGTTGGGCATAACTTAGAAATATATCATACTATTGGGAGTAATCCAGGATAGCCTATAAAAAGTGAATTTTACTAGGGGATATGTCCCCTAGGTTATCTTATCAAGGGATTAGACTACCCTAATTCTGATGATAATGATCATATAGGTAGTCCACCTTTATATGGAGGACCTTCCATTATCTCTTTTCATAGAACATTATAAGGGCCATTGATTTATAAGGATGATAATGATGATAGAATATATGTGTCCTCTACAGGACCTTATGTTGACCAGTCAATTCAAGACATATTTTTTTATACTCCCACCAAATAAGGTGAGTAATCTCATCTTGTTATTCATGAGGATATAGTTGATGATTATAATAGAGATGGAGTTCAATCTTTTATTATATTTAATGATAATATTATGATAGATATATCGGTAGATGATGTACTTGGGATAGATGGAACATATTAGGCTATTATTCCATGTCCCTATGATCCTAAACCCTCTATTCCTTCTACATCATATTGAAGAACCGAAATTTATGGAAAGTAATATTTGTTCTGCAATTGATGTCAATATAATTGTTTGATAAAAAGTCAACATGATGTTAATTAATGGTTTGTGTTCTACCTAGGAATTATTGTTGAGAATAATTCATTTTTTGGAATTGTTTTTTTTATTTTCTGAAGTTTCATTAAATAAACCAATAATAAACGTGACGATTGCAGTGCTGGCATTTAGTTTTTAGACATGTTAAAATGTTCTCATTGTTTATAACAATGATTTAAATATGATTAATATGATCCAAGAAAAATATGTTATATTATTAATGACTGTTTGTATGATGGTAGAATAGTTTTTAAGGGGTTAGAAATTTTTTGAAGGACTTTGAATTTCATATTATTACATAAAATTCATCTATGTATATCAATTTGGTCCTAATTTAAAAAAAGCATCAACCAATCCAACTAGCTAAAGAGAAATCTACATCCACTACTTCCATGGGTAGCCAAGACACAAATCTAGCCAGTAGGGTGAAGCTAAGGGAATTGAATCATAGGAGAACATGTGGGAGGCACATGCAGGGATCCACTGTGTAGTGTTGCATGGTGGTGAAGACAAGGTCCTAGTATGGGGCGGTGCTAAGAAGGGAATGGAGTATACATTAAACATTATTCTAAACTGCTAAATTTGGGACTTATATTATATGGGATGGGATATTTTTATGTTTTTTGATGTTGGAGAGATTACTATAGCTCTGAAATAACCATGAGCATTTGATCACTCAATATGATATTTTAAGTCATCTTTTCGACTTTTCCAGGCCATGTGGTCTCATTTTCTACCTCAAACTATCGAGGAGTATTGTTTACTAGGATCTCCATGAGCGAAGTTGAGAGTAGCTTGATATGAGTACTTTAATCATTTTTATCATTTCTATTACTCCATTAAGATTGGAATAACATGAATTTTTTTCATGTGTTAATTAAGATCATAAAAAATCAATGCAATGTAAAATAAATTATTTTTCTTTCGATAATGGTGATGGTTCACGATATGTAACATGATCCCAACAAGATCTTAAGAAAAAATCCTAATGGGTATTTATGATTTTTGAAGGTTCTGAGATGATGAATTTTTCCTATAAATTCCTATGGCCCATATCCTATATGTTATTATCTCCCATTTGAGAGGATCTGTGCAAAATTCAAGGAGAACCCAAGGATCTCAAAATAGTTGTTTAATGAGAAAAAGGTTTTTTGAAGCCTTAGCTTTGGAAAAGAAGGTTGTGGTAAGATGGTCTATTCTTTGGACACTGATTTGATCCATGAAGAACAAGGTTCTACAAAACCATTCGATAAGCGCTATACACTTACACATGATTATCTAGTTTTCACAAATATTTTGAGGTACAATGAACCAGTTCAAGAATTCACTATATTTCATGAAGTTGAAGGACGAACTTTTTTCTATAAAAAAATTTAGATAAAGCTTTAGGAATCTCCCCTTACTTCTTAAAGTTTCACTTTGATTTAGAATATTTTATTATGAATGACATAGGGAACCCATGCATTATCATACATTTTTAAAGATCCTGATAGTGTATACATACACTATAACATAAAAATAAGAGATAGTATGTAATAATATTCCACTCATATAGATTTTTTACAAGTTTCATAGAAACTATATATGTATATGTCTGTTCTGATGCACACGTTTAAGTTGGTACATAATAGATAGTGTGAGTTCAAGTTTGTTTGAATGAAGTATTGAGAGAAAATATGCGGGGATAGTGTTTGTGTGTGTGTGTGAAGGAATCATACTGGCATAAAGGTTGTGTCAATCTTATGTGAATTGGAATACAATATAATAATTTAATAAAAATCACGGTGATTTCATGTGTATTATGAAAAGAATATTACATTTGGGATTCGTCAAGGATTCCTTTTGTGATACAAGTAGTCCAGACATTAATAATAGAATAGGAATCTGTTCTCTGTTTCCAAGATAGAAACACTATATGCATGTATTAATGAATTAGAACGCATTTTAGATTCCCATACTTACAAACATACATTCCACCTAATCTAAATAAACATTGTATAGTGTGAGTGAAAATTATCTGTGTAGAGAGAAACAATCACATAAAGTGAGTATCTTTGTGTAATTACATAAATAAGATAAAAATATATATAGTGTGGTGTATTTTTTATTTCAAAAAAAGAAACATAAATAGTATGGAGAAATATAAAATTAAATATTTTCATGTGAAGATGAGATTGACATGGATTAAATATTTTCATTATAATATGATAAATCCATGCATGATGTTCACACGATACAGATGTGTGTAATAATTGAGTTAAGATGAAGTAATAATTTTTAATGAATCAAAGAAGAATAAAACTTTCAGTTTATTGACATATATCTATTGTCACATTCTTTTACTAAAGTGAGTTTAATTGGAAGGATTATCTTCTAAAATATTGGTTTTTATACTGATCTAACTATCCTTCAATTGTTTTGGTTATATTTAGTGGTATTTAGATAGTTTCAGATGAATAGATCATTTGAAAAATCAGTTTATTCTTAGTGGATTGAATAGGATAATCAATTTGTTATTGTAGTGGCCTCTTGATGTTCGTGTTATCTTTCTCATTTTGATAAGTGTTGTATTTTTTGAACACTAATGGGATTATAGTGTAAATAAAATTGGTGGGATCCTGATATAATTTAGGAAAAGGATTATACCTACCCACAATGGTTTTAAGGTGATACCTGACCAACCCACTTGTAATTGGTGATTGGTTATTAGTGGAGAATACGCATCTCAAATCATCTTCAATAGAGGATGGACATTGTCACCCACCTTGGTGGATATCCTTGTAAGAATAGTATGTGTAGTGCTTTATTTATTTTATATCTTCCATGTGGTAATTTTGTGTTTCTAAATAGAGAAGATTCATTTCACTCTAACTAGTGCATAGTTTCAAATTAAAAGGGGTAAGAGGAAAGAAAATGAAATTAGAAAAACATTTTGTGCAATGATTTACCATCCCCCCACTCCCACCCCCCCCCCCCCCTCAGTGTACCTACATGACATACTAGTTACATCATTTGGTATCAGATTGAATGTTCAGATCACAACCCGACCTGTTTTGGGGATAGAGCAGCAACTACCGCAAACCCGCCTCAAGAGGCCAGGGGCTTCGGACTAGCGTCGAAGGAAAAAGAAACATGAGGAGGCCTTTTCCTAAGAACTTGTACACACACATGCACCCAACTCAATGTAAATATGTAGAGGAAAAGAAATCAAGATACCACACTCTTATAAAAAGGTAACAAACATAAATTCATCAACCTCTAAATAGTACAAGTACAAGTAATGTAAAGTTGAAATGGAAAGGGGAAACAATATACACCCAACTAGAAAAGTTCCACAACCAAGCAACAGGTGAATAGAAAAATAGTTTGAAGAGTCCCACTCCTTAATCCCAAGCTACGACCACCACACGCGGTCCAAGCACCACGTATCCCTAAGCTCCTTTGATATCATGATCAACCAGTTCATCATTTGAAAGGGAACACATAATGTGGGAAAATCCCATGTAGGGGTGAGTATAATAATACTCAGTAGGAAGCCCTAAAGGCTTGAGGGATCAGCATGAGTGGAACATAAGAGGGGAGTAGTAAGAAAGATCATGGTACAACATGAGTGAACGGAAAGAATACAACTTCACCCAATAGTAGATATGTTCTCTCAAAGAAACTCAAATGAGAGAGTTAGGGGATCTCCATATCACAACTCACACTAGGTATAATCCTATACATTTAACCAGGGAATCCAACTATACTCATCACAGCCACAAATAATCATAATTCTCTGACCTCGAAGCCATTACCAGGTTTCAGATGAAGGCTTAAAGCATACCTCAAGGATCAAGAGTACACACTCTATGATCTGGACATCCCTTATGGAACATGTCTGAGAGATGTGCACTATCAGGTACAACTCAACCATTCCTAACTGTCTGTCTGAAAGGACGTGCTCCATCTATAACTTTCTGCTAGAACTTCCTCTAGTTCCCAACACTAGAGGTCTCACTGTCACGGTCTTGCACCCAAGGCAAGACTAAGGGAACCCAAGTGAAGAGGCCCACTCCTCGACACTACATTCAGTTGGGGGAAAAATACACCATTCTAACTCACGTTATCTCAATCTCTCCAGTAAGATGTTTTCTTCATATCAGTCTGTTGAGGGAGCACTAACTTCTACCTTGGTATGTAATATCACAAGAATGATATAAATCATGAAGCACAAAGAAAAAGGGATAGGTCACTCTAACGGTATAACATCAAGGTTACTGGTGTTGGTATGACTAGTCATAAAGCCAAATCATATGATCCATAGTAACTCCTATCCTGACCTATAGAGGTCAATGTATTCTAACCTGTATTGGTCACTATATGAAGATTCATATTGGTCACTAGATGTTGGCTCATATTGGTCGCTGGTGCTGACCAGTATTGGTCACTGGTGCTTACCCATATTGGTTGTTGGTGCTGGCCCGTATTGGTCGCTGGTGCTGACTCGTATCGATCTCTGGTGCAGACCCTTATTTGGTCATTGGTGTTGACCCATATTGGTCGCTGGTGTTGATCCCTATTTGGTCACCGGTGCTGACCCATATTGGTTGCTGGTGCTGACCAATATTGGTCGCTGGTGAGGACCCATATTAGTCAATGGTGCTAACTCATATTGGTCACTGGTGCTGACCCGTATTTGTCGCTGGTGCTTTCCCGTATTGGTGGATGGTGCAAACCCATATTGGTCACTAGTGCTAACCCTTATTGGTCGCTGGTGCTGACCCATATTGGTCACTGGTGCTGACCCGTATTGGTCGCTGGTACACAGGTAGGGATGATTAGTCATACAGTTAGATCATCCCACTCTTGACTGTCTGATGCTGGCTCACATTAGTCTCTCTTCTTCTTCATCTCACTCTATACCATTTTATTCCCACTCATAGCACGCTTGATTCAAGGAGTACCTATCTATAAGACATCGGTCATATTTTAACCGGTATAAAGTCCCTGAAGATGTAACAAAATGATACTTCATGTCATAAGGGTTCCAATGCAATAGACGGTGCGTCAATCAAAAACATGGTATGTAAACTCTAGTCATTTTAGTACCGATAACCCAGTTGGATTCGAGTATTATCCAACCTATCCAAACTCTAACTTCCTCTGAATGTCAAGTGTAGTATCTCAAAAGGGAAATCTCGCTCGAAGGATTTCCGCGCTGTAGACGGTTCGTCATTGGGACACCATATGAGAACGATATGTCAGATAAAAGATCTCGTAATAATAATAATATTATTATTACTGGGTATTTCGTGGACCTAAGCCATAAACCAGAATCTAATATTCAACCTTGGACTTGCATCGACGGTCTTAATGACATGATCACATCTCCGCTGATGTCAAGTCAATTGGAAGTCACACACAGGATTTACGGCAGGTCGAAGACCCGATAATAATATTAAATATATTATTTCATGAGCGTTTCAGGTACCCAATCCTAAAACCTGAAAAATTCAACCAATATTGGACTCGAAATGTCCATCTCGAAGTCAGGGCTGCACTGTTGCTGAGGGTTCTTGGATCTGAGATCACATGGATAAATTATGGGCAAAACACGGGGGTTTCCAACAAATATAATAATAACATTATTATTTTATTATTTTATTATTTAACCTTTAATTTTTTTCTTTTCCCCTTAATAAAAACCCATGCTCAACCTCTTATATGTACAGTATATTTTGTGCATGATTGACTCCTCTTTTAACATAATTATTTTATTTTAACATTATTGTCATTAATATCATAATGATTATTAAAAGAGAATAAATTCTAAATCAGTCACAACCCTCTATTTGTATGCCTCCTCCTTCCCATATGTGTTGCTTGCGCGTATGGAACGCCCCCATCTCGTGAGGTGCCCAACTCCATTATCATATTAATTTTATAATTAATAAATTAATAATAACAACACTCATCATTAATGTTCTAATTTAATTCGATTAAATTACTTTATCATGGTTGTTATCATATTTAATTAAAACCATTTCATTTAATTAATCACATAATAAAATCCACCATTAGCCTTATTATTTAATATAAAAATAAATAAATCCTACATCAGTTTTTATCATTGGGTTTCCATCATTATCGTTAATTATTATTATTATTATTATCGACGCTCTCTGTGATGACTATATCTGACCACAAACATAGACATGTGGTAATGATCTGGTCTGTTCACCAAACACCATACCGCTAATTTATCAATTCATCCCCAAATCATCGATATGCATGTCGATCATTCCACCACAAAGAGTTCGGGTTTCGATCTCATTCGAACCTTCCCTGACAGAGTCAAATTGTTATTCGGTGGTCCAACAATGATGAACGTGAAGAATGGTGGGGGACGAAACCCCAAAAAAATGGTTTAAATTTCGTCTATCAAAAATTCTTGTCTGAAGAATATGAATGGGGAAACATGATTTAGAACATACATTAAACAAAAATAAATAATTCAATTCTAGTATTTTGGCACATGCAGAGGCTATAATGATGGGTGCAGATCGAGGAAGAAATTTCAATCTACTCAAACATTTAATACAAAGACCTAAAACACCAAAAAATAATTTCTAACTAGATTGTATCTTTTTTCGTTGATGAAAATCACACATTGACAATGATCAGAATATTTTTTTGTGTTTATTGATCTTCGATTCTTCTAGATCCAAGGCTTAGTTGTTCTTCATTCTCCATTCGTCATCATGAAGAGGAGGAGTGGAGAAGAGAGAAGATGTCATCATTTTCAAGAAGGGTAATGATGGAAACATGTCATAAACATGAATATATAACCTCTCATCAGGTTAAAAGAAATATATCAAACAATGTAATGACATGAAATTTTGAATAAATCTTGTTTTCTAATTTTGTGTGTTATTTTATTATATATATTTTTTACTAAACAATTTTTTTTTCATTTGATAATATGAGTATAATTAAAATGAGACCGTTGGGTTTTTGACTGTTATATGACCATTGGTCAATATGACCGCTGGAAACTAAACGTTTTGATTATTGTCTCTAAATACAAGTAATCTTGGTTAATTAATATAGAAAGAAGATTCGATGGCCTCACCCAGTAATCTTGGACCGATCGAAGCCCATCTAACAGAACTTGGGAAGGAGGTAGCACCCCTGGGCTTTGCTCTGGACCAAACCCAAGCCGAACTTCATCGTGTGAAGCTAGAACGGGATCGCCTTCGCGAGAAGTTCAAACTGATAGAAATTACTACTCGTGCGATGTTGGCCGAGCCGCCCTCAGATTCTCTCACCTTAGCACACCTTACACTTAGGTCCTATGCTGGTGTGATAAGGGGCTATGTAAGGAGACCGTAACTGCCTTGTGTAATCCTTTGTTTTAAATAAAAATTGGGATTTATTCTTATGATGAAGTTTATGAATTTTCAAATGACCGGATAAATATAGTATGCATATTTTTGATGAATTTTAGAAAAAGTATATTTTAAAAATGTTTTTGTAAACCTTAAATAATTAAAAATGTGTAATGATTTGAAAAAAATGGTCTTCTACAATTATATTCAGTACGAAATTTAGAGTCTAATAAGAACAACTTGATTTTTGATGAATTGTAAATTATGAATAGTGATTTTACGCTTAAGATTAGTAATGTGACCAAATGGATTAGTAATTTAACTCAAAAAAAGTTTTAATATTATTTAGACACCTTGATTAAGTAATGAGATTCAATAAAATGGGTAAATAACAGTTTCATAAATTATTAGTCAAGTATTAATTTTTTTTCGGGTGAATAGTATTTTTTAATTAAAAATTTAATTAAAAATAATCAGAAAATTATTTTTATAAAATGGACTTTATTTTTGAACTTAGAGCATCGATATTATGTTATGGTAATTTTTGGGGATTTTTCTGAAAAAAATGAATTTTCGATGAATAGTGTTTTTAATTAAAAATTAAATTAAAAATATTTAGAAAATTATTTTTATAAAATGGATTTCATTTTTGAAATCAGAGCATTGATATTTGGTTAAGGTGAAATTTTGGGATTATTCTGAGAAAGTTCAATTTTCGATGAATAGTGAAAATATAGTTTTTAAGTTACGGGTGTTTAATGACATCATTAAATGATGTATTAAGTATATATTCAATATGGTCGAATTATGAATAGTAAGATAAGGTATGAGGTGTCCCAAGTGGCCAATACCATGGGCAAATACCATGGGCAAGACCATGGTTTTTCCAAAACCACTAATGAGGTGTCCCATGGCCATTAATGCATTGTCCCCTCACTTTCCCTATAAATACCAAGCCTTCCTCTCATCCATTTCGACTTCCCACTCTCCCCCAACGAAGTTATGATCTCCTTAACTCCCAAGGAGTCCTCCCACGGTGCCCCCAAGCCCTCAAGGTCCAAAACGTTGAGTTTCCAGAGTCACGTTTTAAGGTAAGGGATCCGACCTTTCTCTTTCTTTTCATGTAATCTCCTTTATGTCATTTCTTTTATGCTCCATGTTATTATGTTAAAGGATGTTCTTTTATACTCCTCTTACTTTCCTTTTCATGTTCATATAATGAGAGATCCCCTTTTTACTCTCATTATTTCGTTTTATGATGTTTTAAGTGGCGTCGTTAGGCTGCCGAAATTTTTGTAACAGATTCATTCTCCCTTCTCATTTTTCAAGATCTATTTTCATGTAAAGTATTTCAAGTTCCATTTTATTATGTTGGGATATGATCTCTAAATTTATCATAATGATATTTTATGATCATATAATGAGAGACCCCATTTTGATCTCTTCAATTCAGCATTTTGAAGTTTTAAGTGGCGCCGTTAGGCTGCTGAATTTTTAAGGGATTCTTTCACCCTTCCCATTTTCAAGTTCTATTTTATTATCAAGTATTTCAAGTTACTTTATGTTGGGATATGATCTATATATCTATCATACAGATCAATTATGTTCATATGATGAGAGACCCTTTTTGATCCCATCAATTCATTTTTTTTAAGTTTAAGTGGCGCCGTTAGGCGGCCGAATTTTTAAGTGATTCTTTCACCCTCCTCATTTTTCAAGTTCGATTTTCAAGTCAAATATTTCAAGTTCCTTTTTATTATGTTGGGGTATGATCTCTCTATCTATCATACTGATCTCTTATGATCATATGATGAGATACCCTATTTGATATATTCAATTCATTTTTGTTGAAGTTTAAGTGACGCTGTTAGGCTGCCGAATTTTCATAAGAGAAATCAAATTTTTTTTCTTCCTTCCATGTTTTTCATTTCAAATGGTATGTCCTTGAAATTGCATCACCATGTCCATATATCCTTCTTATTCTATCCCTCTACTGTTTTATGGGTCAATTATGATTGTTCGACCCATGTTCCCTCTCTTTTCAAAGTTTTCTAAGACCTTGTAACATAGCTGTTATGCTGCAGAATTTTCATCTCAAAATGCCTCTCTTTTCTCAAAATTATTTTATGTTATAAAGTGAATACTCAAAGATCTTTTTTCTACAGGGGTATTCACATATATATCAAAATGTTCTATTTTAAATTCTGGGATTTACATACATGATACCCGCTTTCCCTTTCCGTGGGTTTAGAGTAACGAAAAGATCATGTCTTTAAAGCGGTTTTTAAAACGTTATGATTATGAAATGAAACCCATTTATTTTATGCTATATGGTTTATTTATGAAATGTTTGATGATGATATATGTGGCTCACATGATAATAAAGGCAAATTAAAGGGTTCACCCTGATAGCGCTCCAATGCATTGGGTAATGACTTAATCTCTAGAGATGACCATTTTAACGACGCCATGGTGAATTACCTTGGTAATTTTTAACGACACCTTGGGGATGGAACTTGGTGAAATGAAACGATTTTCAATATTAAATGTTGCAGCCACATCTTCAAGTTATGAAAAATGTTATTTTTATTATGATGTATCTCATTATTTCTTTCTCATGCCTTAAAGTTCTTTTCATGTCCTTATTGATGTATCTCAAGTTCACATGTAAAATGTTTCTCTTGTTTCCCTTACTGGGCCTTCTGCTCACCCTTTATTTTGATGTATGTCCCCAGGTTATGAGATGCAGTAATGAACCTAGGATGAACTAAAGGATAAGCCTTTCAAGTGTTTAAGAAGAATGTTTTATGTTTTTTTTCATGTATTATGTTCCTTGTTTCCAGGACACTAAACCTTAACGATCCTCAGTTCCGTGTAATGAAATGAAAGTTATGTTATAAAAAGATGTGATGCTATAGTTGGTATCAAAGGATGGTTTAGTTATTTGTGGAAATTAGGATATGAAAAATTTAGGAAGAAGCCTATAGAAAAGTTTATATATAGGAAATCTTCCTGGTATTTTGGTGAGTATTGAGTAATTGGTTGCCAAGAAAATACATCCCTGTCTGGATACGAGCAGGTAGAGGTGTCTCTGGCACAGATGTACATAGGGGTAAAACCCGAAAACACCGCTTTGAGCTAGACTCGAACGGGAACTAGTACACGACAACGGGACTTGCTATACTCTTGGTTACGACACTCCCGGGGGATATGCTTTGGTAAATTTATAAGCTTAGTATGAACCATTGTTAAAGGAATAAAGATAAAATAAAATAAAGGTTCACATAAGAATATATGATCATGGATAACCTAGATGGGAACCTAGGGGATCACAAGTTAGGGTATACTTTTCTTCTACAAGTTATCCTTATATTCGTTAAGTTCCTTTTCATGATTATTGGCTAAATATTAAAGCCCCTAATTGTACTTTGTTTTCGTAGTTAATGGCGGGAAATGGAAGAACATGTCCCAACAACCAATGTGATAAGAAATGTGACGATTTCCATATTAATATGAATGAGGTGATTAGGGGATTAAAAGATGATTATTATTTTGGAAGACGTTCACTATTTTGAAGACCCTATATGATCAAGGTAAATAGATTACTACGGTATTTTCATTGAGGAGTAAGGTTGACTTATATTTTGAAGAATCAATGAATTTAAGGTGGACTTATAGTAATTTAGGTTACTTATGGAAATGATTAACCTATCTTGGGTAAAATATGTTTAGGTTAGCTACTTTTGTTATAAGATGTTAGGTGTGGTTGATGTTGTTTGGTGACGAACAATGAAGTTTATTTTGGAAGACTATGTTATCAAATCCCTATTGTATTTGGGTTTCAATCTTAGTTTGGTTTATTTTGAGGAATTTTAAGGAACATTATTTATGGGATGGTCTATGATGAACTTTGGGTAGTACCATGGAACTTTGAAGATTTAAAAATTGTTTCCCTTCCTATGGGATTCTTTCTTTTTGAATAGGTGTTTTACCTTACCCTTTCTATTTTGGGGATAATGATTAATGATAGAAGAAATAGATAGTTAATCTTTTGTGGATTATGTGATTCTCTAGAAGATGATTCTTGTGTTTAGATGAGACCAAGTATTTTTGAATGCTAATCATTTGGAGAAAAGATTATTTTTTGTAGAAACTTATTAAAGGATGAAACTCTACAGGAAGGTAGGTATATTTTCTTATGTTTTTGTTCTATTTAGTAAATGAATTCCTCAAAATTATGAAAAGGAATGTAAAACAAAAACGTTGTTGGTTTACGTTTCCTACTAGGTAATCAAAGACTGTTTACACACATCATAAGTTTGGGATTTTCTTATGGTTAACTTTTTCCTAATCATGTTTTCTATTACTCTCCCTCAGAACATGACCCTTGGTTTTCTCCTCCATGTCCATGTTTTCCTACATGGAATCCTAGTGTGGGTTAACTCGGGTGACCTTTGTACTTCCCTTTCTTCCTTTTAAAGTAATAGTTTTACTGACTCCTTTTCCGATGTGGGACATTCAATGAAATTTCAAAACCTAATTTTAAAAATTACGAGGACGCAATTTCTTAAGGGGGAAGATTGTAACGACCTGAAATTTTTAATAAATCTTGTTTTCTAATTTTGTGTGTTATTTTATTATATATATATATTTTTTTTACTTAACAAATTTTTTTTCATTTGATAATATGAGTATAATTAAAATGAGACCGTTGGGTTTTTGACTGTTATATGACCATTGGTCAATATGACCGCTGGAAACTAAACGTTTTGATTATTGTCTCTAAATACAAGTAATATTGGTTAATTAATATAGAAAGAAGATTCTATGGCCTCACCCAGTAGTCTTGGACCGATAAAAGCCCATCTAACAGAACTTAGGAAGGAGGTAGCACCACTGGGCTTTGCTCTGGACCAAACCCAAGCTGAACTTCATCGTGCGAAGCTAGAACGAGATCACCTTCGCGAGAAGTTCAAACTGATAGAAATTACTACTCGTGCGATGTTGGCGGAGCCGCCCTCAAATTCTCTCACCTTAGCACACCTTACACTTAGGTCCTATGATGGTGTGATAAGGGGCTATGTAAGGAGACCGTAACTGCCTTGTGTAATCCTTTGTTTTAAATAAAAATTGGGATTTATTCTTATGATGAAGTTTATGAATTTTCAAATGACCGGATAAATATAGTATGCATATTTTTGATAAATTTTAGAAAAAGTATATTTTAAAAATGTTTTTGTAAACCTTAAATAATTAAAAATGTGTACTGATTTGAAAAAAATGGTCTTCTACAATTATATTCAGTACGAAATTTAGAGTCTAATAAGATCAACATGATTTTTGATGAATAGTAAATTATGAATAGTGATTTTACGCTTAAGATTAGTAATGTGACCAAATGGATTAGTAATTTAACTCAAAAAAAGTTTAATATAATTTAGACACCTTGATTAAGTAATGAGATTCAATAAAATGGGTAAAAACGGTTTCATAAATTATTAGTCAAGTATTAGTTTTTTTCGGGTGAATAGTGTTTTTAATTAAAAATTTAATTAAAAATAATTATAAATTTATTTTTATAAAATGGACTTTATTTTTGAACTCATCGCATCGATATTATGTTTTGGTAATTTTTGGGGATTTTTCTGAAAAAAATGAATTTTCAATCAATAGTGTTTTTATTTAAAAAATAAATTAAAAATATTTAGAAAATTATTTTTATAAAATAGATTTCATTTTTGAAATCAGAGCATTGATATTTTGTTAAGGTGAAATTTTGGGATTATTCTGAGAAAGTTGAATTTTCGATGAATAGTGAAAATATAGTTTTTAAGTTACGGGTGTTTAATGACATCATTAAATGATGTATTAAGTATATATTCAATATGGTCGAATTATGAATAGTAAGATAAGGTATTAGGTGTCCCAAGTGGCCAATACCATGGGAAAATACCATGGGCAAGCCCATGGTTTTGCCAAAACCAATAATGAGGTGTCCCTTGGCCATTAATGCATTGTCCCCTCACTTTCCCTATAAATACCAAGCCATCCTCTCATCCATTTAGACTTCCCACTCTCCCTCCAACGAAGTTCTGATCTCATTAACTCCCAAGGAGTCCTCCCAAGGTTCCCCCAAGCCCTCAAGGTCAAAAACATTGAGTTTCAAGACAACGTTTTAAGGTAAGGGATCCGACCTTTCTCTTTCTTTTCATGTAATCTCCTTTATGTCATTTCTTTTATGCTCCATGTTCTCATGTTAAAGGATGTTATTTTAAACTCCTCTTACTGCCCTTTTCATGTTCATATAATTAGAGATCCCCTTTTTAATCTCATTATTTCATTTTATGAAGTTTTAAGTGGCGCCGTTAGGCTGCCGAAATTTTTGTAACGGATTCTTTCTCCCTTCTCATTTATCAAGATCTATTTTCATGTAAAGTCTTTCAAGTTCCTTTTTATTATGTTGGGGTATGATCTCTAAATTTATCATAATGATATTTTATGATCATATGATGAGAGACCCCATTTTGATCTCTTCAATTCAGCATTTTGACGTTTTAAGTGGCGCTGTTAGGCTGCTGAATTTTTAAGGGATTCTTTCACCCTTCCCATTTTCATGTTCTATTTTATTGTCAAGTATTTCAAGTTACTTTATGTTGGGATATGATCTCTATATCTATCATACTGATCATTTATGTTCATATGATGAGAGTCCCTTTTTGATCTCATCAATTCATTTTTGTTGAAGTTTAAGTGGTGCCGTTAGGCTGCCGAATTTTTAAGTGATTCTTTCACCCTTCTCATTTTTCAAGTTCGATTTTCATGTCAAATCTTTGAAGTTCCTTTTTATTATGTTGGGGTATGATCTCTATATATATCGTACTGATCTCTTATGATCATATGATGAGACACCCTATTTGATCTATTCAATTCATTTTTGTTGAAGTTTAAGTGACGCAGTTAGGCTGCCGAATTTTCATAAGAGAAATCAAAATTTTTTTCTTCCTTCCATGTTTTTCATTTCAAATGTTATGTCCTTGAAATTGCATCACCATGTCCATATATCCTTCTTATTCTATCCCTCTACTGTTTTATGGGTCAATTATGATTGTTCTACCCATGTTCCCTCTCTTTTCTAAGTTTTCTAAAACCTTGTAACATAGCCGTTATGCTGGAGAATTTTCATCTCAAAATGCCTCTCTTTTCTCAAAATTATTTTATGTTATAAAGTGAATACTCAAAGATATTATTTCTACAGGGGTATTCACATATATATAACAATTTTCTATTTTAAATTCTGGGATTTACATACATGATACCCGCATTCCCTTTCCGTGGGTTTAGAGTAACGTAAAGATCATGTCTTTAAAGTAGTTTTTAAAACGGTATGATTATGAAATGAAACCCATTTATTTTATGCTATATGGGTTATTTATGAAATGTTTGATGATGATATATGTGGCTCACAGGATAATAAAGTCAAATTTAAGGGTGCGCCCTGATAGCGCTCCAATGCATTGGGTAATGACTTAATCTCTAGAGATGACCATTTTAACGACGCCTTGGTGAATAACCTTGGTAATTTTTAACGACACCTTGGGGATGGAACTTGGTGAAATGAAACGATTGTCAATATTAAATTTTGCAGCCACATCTTCAAGTTATGAAAAATTTATTTTTATTATGATGTATCTCATGATTTCTTTCTCATGCCTTAAAGTTCTTTTCATGTCCTTATTGAAGTATCTCAAGTTCACATGTAAAATGTTTCTCTTGTTTCCCTTACTAGGCCTTCTGCTCACCCTTTATTTTGATGTATGTCCCCAGGTTATGAGATGCAGTAATGAACCTAGGATGAACTAATGGAGAAGCCTTTCAAGTGTTTAAGAAGAATGTTTTATGTTTTCTTCATGTAGTATGTTCCTTGTTTCCAAGACACTAAACCTTAACGATCCTCAGTTCCATGTAATGAAATGAAAGTTATGTTATAAAAGGACGGGATGCTATAAACAATTAAATAAAAAATTATTTAATTATTTAATTTATCATCCATGCTGGCACATGGGCCAACCTTTCGATACAAACAAAGGTTATACTCTACCTAGGGTAAAATCTATGTTCTTAGCTCATCGTTGGTCCCCGATTTTTTCATCCAAGTCTCCATTCGAGATATATTTGCATTTGAGCTTTTAAAAAATAAATAAATAATTTAATTTATCCATTTAACACACCTCCAATGAGCAAGGGGTATGAACGTCCTGTGCCAGCTTATTTTATATCTCGACTAGGGTAAATACTATGTTTCAGACCCAACTCTGGTCTCGGATTTCTGATCCGATCAAATGTTTAAGTGATATCTGTTTTCACTATTTATCCATGTGTGCGTAATATAAAAACACTTAAAATTCTTATAAAATTAATTCGGGGCACACCGTACCTTGAAATTGCACGCCGTCTCAATGCCCAGATCTTGAAATAGTCTTAGAAATATTTCAAAGTCTTATTAGTCCAAAAACTGCGTCTCTACATTATTCCCTCATTCAAGCGTTTCGTCTTCAAAAATAATGAGGAAACTCACTCGGGATACCGATACCACACATAGATCTTCTTCTCATAGGGGAAACTATACATTTTTATGCTGCCAAAGAATGTGGACCAAGGGGGTGGTCCACCCTCATAAGGCTATATTCAGTTGATGACGTGTGTAGAAACACACCCGTATCTTATTAGATGGGACATGTGTAAGACGTCGTGTACCCACTCCAACAATTTTGTATAAGGAAAGGAGGTGTTCAATCTCACCATCCCCATACATAGTCTCGAATGACCAGATAGAACTCAGTGGGGTTTCCTCCCTGGTCGATCCTCTACATCCCATGTCACAATTAGAATCACCATTTGTCACAGGAATAGGGTCTTGTGATTCCCTACATCAGAAATATCCATATGGTGAAACACCAAAGGATATATGAACACACTGGATTTCACAGTCAATAAATTAAAATCAAGAATCTCTTACACGCTCTAGAAGTGAACGATTCAACACCATCGACTGAAGAAAGGTTTTACCCTCAGGTTCTACCAGGGTCAGCTGTAGGGAAGCTACTTACTCTGAAGCATCCCGCATTAAGTGTGTCTGGGACTTCTAGCACATCCTGTTAAGGGAATATTCTACAAAACCGCACCTTGAGTGAAACAAGTCAGAGGGATTCCGTCACCACACTTCCACTGCACTAACTGGGTCGCATATGACCATGTGCCTAAGACTAATTATTAGAAGATATCATATTTTGAGATATAGTCGCATGTTATCTTTTAGCTGAAAAAGACATCTCATCACTATTGTGATCACTACCACAACCTGGTGAATAGTGTGATAGGAAGTTCTCTACCACCAGTGCCTACTCAATAACCATGGCATAGGTGAGGATGCAATAGGGAACTATGATTGTATAGACCTCTCTTTAGAGACCCTGCTCGAACGTCTGTTCTCAGAAACTATCTTTATAGAAAATTTCCAGAGATTAGTGTACATGGTATGTGAACCTAGACTCATACTCAGTGACCATAATCCCTCAATTCTGTAACTGGAAGAGCTTTTAAGGTCGAAAAGAGAACATGTAGAATTGTTAGAACTCCTCATGAAATAGTTGTAGTAAGTTGTCCCATGATAGTGCCAACTCATCATGTATCTATGTAAATAACCTCCACCCATGTCCAACTGCTCCAGGGAAAAGGTCAGCAGCAAAAACAACCCTTTAATCTTTTTAGTGTATGTACAAGCCTGAAGAGGTGGACCACCACCTCTAGCCAAACCTTCACTATCTAAGGGTCTGGCTCAATGCGCAACCTCACGAGTCTCCGGTGCTGGAACTTGAAAAGTGTTCCTAACCTGTGCATGTCTTCATCCTGCCCTACTGGGGCTATCTACTACCCAATAGGTGGGGTTTTTTCTACCTACCCTCCTAGAGAAATGGGCTCACATTATGGGCCATAAACTAAGGCCACATCTCTCATGAGATCATCTCCACGAACTATATCTAGTATCCCAGATGGCGGTTGTCATAGAGACATCCTGAATGATATCATAGAGTATCGCAGTTAGATGATAATATATATATCATCAATGATTGGGGGCTTACTCGAGATGGAAATTCAAAGATTCAATCCTACATGATTCATGTACCATTTTTCACTACAACAGTTGTCTCAGGGCTCGTAGTAGACAAGTGGGAAATCAGGGTTCGGGTGAATGGATATGTCGGTCGCCCGTACCATCACTGGACTCCATCACATGAGAGACACTCTAGAGACACTTCGAAAATGTTACCATAAACCCGACCAAAACAGTTTTAGTAAAATTCATGAACAATGTCTCAAGGTTTGAACAACTTTTGATACCACTTTTTCATGAACCGACCTGTACTGGGGATCGATCCGCATCTACCCCAAGCCTTCCTCCATAGGCCAGGAGGTGGAGACTTGCAACGAAGGAAAAAAAACATGGGGATGCCTTTGCCTAAGAACCAGTACACAGACACACAACCAACTCAATGAAAAAGTGCAGAGGAAAAGAAATCAAGGTACCACACTCCAAAAAAAAGGGAACAGACATAAATGCATCGACCTATACACAATAAAAGTGTAGGAAAAGAAATGATGAAACTGAACGGGGAAAAAAATACACAACCAACTAGAAATCTTCCACAAGAAGGCAACCGGTGAAAAGTAAAACAACTGGAAGATTCCCACTACTGAATCCCATGCTACGACCACCGCACATGGTCAATTAACCTCATATCCCTAAGGTCCTATTATATCACGATAAACATATCTATTGTCTACAAAGTCACACCAAATGCAGGAAAATCCCAAGAATGGGTGAGTATTAGAATAATCAGTAGGATGACTTGAATGATCGAGGGAGAAACAAGAGAGGTACTGAAGAGGGGAGTAGTAAGAGAGAACAAGGTACAACAATAGTGAATAGAAATAATTTATCTCCAACCAATAATAGACATGAATTCTCAAAGAAACCTAAACGAGAGTGTTTGGGGAACTCCATCTCACAGCTCACACTAGTTATATGCCCATATATATACCCATGGCATCTAGATATACTCATATCAGCCAAAAAAAACATGTCTCTAACCTCGAATCCATTACCAAGATTTCCAAAGAAGGTTCAAAGAAAAAATCAGGGATTTGGATTACACACTCTATGATCCAGCCATCCCTGATGGCATCATCTGAGAGATGTACTTCATCAGGTACAACTCAACCATTCCTAATGGTATATCTGAAAGGACTTTCTCTATCAAGAACATTATGCTAAAACTGCCTCTACTTCTCAGAACTAGAGGTATCTCTCTCATTGTCTTGCTTTTGAGACAAGACCAAAGGAACCAAATTAAAGAGACACACTCCTCGACACTACATTCAGTTGGGGGATCACTACTCTAATCTAACCCATGATATCTCAGTTTCTCTAGTAAGATTTTTCCCACACATCAACCCATCGATGGAGCACTAACATCTACCTTAGTATGTAATATCACAAGCATGGTCTAAATCCTGAAGCTCAAAGTAAAATAAATAGCTCACTCTACCAGTATAACGTCCAGGTTACTGGGATAGGGATGACTGGTCGTACAACCAGATCATCCTCTCTGTAGTAACTCCACTAATGACATATATAAGTCAATGTGTGCTGACCCATATTGGTCCCTATATGCTGACCTGTTTTGGTCACTAGATGCTGACCCATATTGGTCACTAGTGCTAACCCGTACCGATCGATGGTGCTGACTCATACTGGTCGTCGGTACTGACCCATACCGGTCACTAGTTCTGACCCGTATTGGTCGCTGGTGCTGACTTGTTTTGGTCTTTGGTACTGACCCTTATTGGTCGCTGGTCCTAAACATTTTTTTCATTGGGGCTGACCTATAATGGTTGCTGGTACAAATTTAGGTATGATTAGTCTTACAGCTAGATCATCCCACTCCAGAGTTTCTGATGTTGATCCATATTGTCACTCTTCTTCTTCATGTCACATCCAAAGACTAAATTCTAGCTCATAGCACGCTTGATTCTGGGAAAACCGCCCCTCAAGACATTGGTCATATTTCAACCTGTATTAAGTCCCATGAAGAAGTAACTTGATGATCCGTCATGTCAATAGGGTTCCAACGCAATAGACGACACGTCAATCGAACACCCGGTCAATAAGATATCGGCATTTAAGTGCCGAGGGCCCGATTGGATTTGAGTATTATCTATCCAAGAAAAACACCAACATCCTCCGAATGTCATGGAAGTATCTCAAAAGGACCATCTTGCTTTAAGGATTTGAGCATTGTAGGTGGTTCATCATTTCGACACTATACGAGGAAGATACTTTGGATTCAATATCCCGTAAAATTATTGTTATTATTATTATTGGGAGTTTCATTGACACGATCCATGAAGCAAAATTTAATATTCACCATTAGACTTGTATCGACCATCATAATTACAGGATCACATCGCCACTGAAAGCAAGTCAATCAGACGTTGTACGTATGACTTATGGCGGGTTGAAGACTTGATATTAATATTAAATATATTATTTCACGATCATTTTAGGTACTCGATCATAAAACCCAAAAAAGAAAACAATTATTTGACTCGAAATATCCTTCTTGATTTCAGGGTCGCACTGCCACTTACGGTTCATGTAACTAAGGTCGCAGCGATAAATTACAGATGAAACACAGTTTTTTCCAGCAAAAATAATAATATCATTGTAAAATTATTTTTATTTTTATTTATCCTTTTTTTTCTTTTCCCGTCAACATAAACCCATGCTAAACTCTTATATGTGGAACGTATTATCCCCATCAATGACTCCTCTTTTAACATATTGATTTTATTTTAACATTATTCTCATTGATATCATAATGATTATTAAAAGTGAATATATGTTAAATCAATCACAAACATCTATTTACAGACCTCCTTATTCCCCTTTGCATTGCTTGGGCGTACTGCATGACCCCATCTCGTGATGCGCCCAAATCCATTATCTCCTTAATTTTATTATAAATAAAATTAATAATAACAATACTCATCATTAATATTCTATTTTAATCCCATTAAATTAATTTATCATTGTTATTCTCATATAAAATTAAAACCATTCCATTAAATTAATCATACACTAAAATCCACAATTACACTTATTATTTAATATAAAAATAAATAAATAATCATTCAATTTTAATCAATGGATTTCTAGCATTACTATTATTTATTATTATTATTATTTACGCTCTCCATGTTGGCCATACCCAAACACTAACATGCACATGCGATAAGGATCTGGTCCATTCACCAAACACCATACTACTCATTTATCAATTCATCCCCAAATCGTCAATCTGTATTTTTTTCATTCCACCGCAATGAGTCTAGAGTTAGATCACATTTGAACCCACCCTGAATGTGTCAAATCATGATTCTATGGTCCGATGACGATGAATGCGATTAACGGTCAGGGAAGAAGCACCAAAAACAAAGGTTTAAACGTCGTCAGTCAAGTATTCATGGCCGAGGAATACGAATGGGGCACCAGGGGTTAGAACATACATTAAAAAATGAGAAATAATTCAATTTCAGTATGTCAGCACATGAAAAGGCTATAAGGAGGGATGTAGATCGATGAACAAATATCAATATACTCAAACTTTTAACCCAGATAGGTAAAACACTGAAAAACGATTTCTAATTAGATTGGATCTATTGTCATTGATGAAGATCACACATGCACACATATCGAAAGAATATTTTTTGTTTGTCACACATTGATTTTCCTGGATCAAGGGATTCATTTTTCTTTTTTCGTTCTTCATCAACGGGAAGAGGATGAGTGGTGAGGAGAGAAGAAGTCGTCGTTGGCAAGAAGGGTTATGAAGTCGAGATCTCATAAGTATGAATTTATAACCTCTCATAAGGATAAAATAAATTAATCAAATAATTAAATAAACAATTGTTTAATTATTTCATTAATTGTCCATATTGGTACACGAGCTAACCTCCCAATGCTGACAAAGGTTATACTATGCCTAGGGTAAAATCTATGTTCCTAGATCATCGATGGTCTCTGATTTTTTCATATGAGTCCCCATTAAAGAGAGATTTTATTTTGATATATTAAATGAATAAATTAATAAATTAATATTTTAATTTATCTATTTAACACACGACCAATGAGTGGGTGGTCTAAACATCCTGCACCGACTTATTTTATGTCGCGACTAGGGGAAAAACTGCATTCCAGACCCAACCGTAGTCAAAGATTTCTAATCAAATCAATATTATAAGTGATATCTTGTTTTCACTAGTTAACCACATTTGTGTAATATAAAAACACTTCATATTTTTATAAAATTAATTCTGGGAACACCGATCCTCGGAATTGCATGTCATCTCATCACCCATATCTAGAAAAATACTTTGAAATATTTCCATGTCTTATTAGACAAAAATCCGAGTCTCTACATTATTCTATCCTTCAATCTATTTGTCCTATAAAATAATATTGGGGAAACCACTTAGGATACTGAACCCATACTTAGCACTTCCGCTCCTAGGGAGACCTGTATGTTTCTTTGATTCCAAAGAAATGTGGAAAAAACGTGTGATCCACCCTCATAAGTATTTATTCATTTGATGATGTGTGTAGGAACACACATGTATCTTCTCAGTTTTGACACGTGTAAGATGTCGTGCACCCACTCCAACTATTTTGGAAATGTAAAGGCAGTATGAAACCTCACCATCTACTTGCACAGTCTTGAATGATAGGATAGAGATCGTGGGAATGTTTTCCTCCCCATTCGATCCCCTACATCCCATGTTACAACTGGAATCACTATCTGTCACTAGAATATGGTCTCGTGATGCCCTACTTTAGAAATATCAATATAGTAAAACACCTAAGTATATGTGGTCACACAATATTTCAAAGTCGATGAATCCCAGCTTAGACTCTCTTACACACTCGATAAGTGAAGGATTTGACACCATCTACCGAAAAAATTTGTACCCTCCTGTTCCACCAGGGTCTGCTGTAGGGAAGTTAAATTCTCTGAAACATCTCACACTAGGTGTGTCTGGTACTTCCCACACATCTTGTTATGGGAATCTACTACACAACTGCACCTTGAGTTCAAATGTCAGAGAGATTCTTCCACCATGCTTCTGTTTCACTGTTTGGGTCCCATATGAGCATGTGCCTGATACTGATCATGAGACGATCTCCTATGTTGAGATCTCATCGGCTAGTTTTTGCTAGCTACAAAAGACGTATCAACTATATTGCGCTCACTACCACAACTAGGTGTTTGGCGTGATAGTATGCTATCCACCACCAGTGCCTACTCCGGCACCACGTCATAGGTGAGGATTAAAAATATAACAATGATAGCATAGACCTCTCAGTAGAGTCCTGACTCGAAAGTCTCTTCTCAAATACTACCATCTTTGATAATGTCTCGATAATAGTGCGTAGGGTCTATGAACATATTCTCATACTCAGTCACTGTCATCCCTCCCTACAATAATTGGAGGAGATCCAAAAGTTGAACAGAGAACAAGTAAAAGAGGTAGAACTCCTCATGAAAGAGCTGTAGGAAGTTGTCCCATGATAGTTCCAACTCAACGTGTATCTGATTAACTAACCTCCACCCACGTCTAGGTTCTCCAAGGAAGAGTTCAGCTACAAAGACCACCAATAGATCAACTGGTGTCCATACAAGCCTAAAGAGGTGGACCACCAGCTCTAGTCAATCCTTCAATGTATGTGGGTCAAGATCAGTGCGGAACCACAATAGTATCTGTTGTAATAATATACGAAGCGCACCTTACATGCGCACATCCTCATCCCTCTCGGCTGGGGATATCTACTACCTAATAGGTGGGGGTGCTTCTACCTGACCACCTAGAGGAAGGGGCACACATGATGGGTCCTAAACTAAGGCATTTTCACTCATGGGATCGTCACCACAAACTGTAACTTGTATCCTGGCTGGCTGTCATCGGAGAGACATACTGAATTTTATCAAGGAGAACCTCAGTTGGATGAGCTTATATATATATATATATATATCATCAATGATGGGGTCCTGACATGTGAAGTATAGTCAAAGACTCAATCTTATATGATTCATCTGCCACTGTTCCCTGCAACAGTTGTCTCTGAGTTCTGAGTCGATAAGTGGGTAATCAGGGTCCTGGTGAATGTATATGTTGGCCGCCCGTACCATAACTGGACTCCCTATCCTATGATCCACTATTGAAACACTTCAATAAAAATACTCTAAACCCTACCGGGACTATTTTAGGGAAACTTCTAGACAATATCGTAACGGTAGAACAACCTTTGATACCACTTTTTCATGACCTGACCTGTATCGGGGCTCGATTCGCAACTACCCTAAGCCCGCTTCCATAGGACAGGGGTAGGAGACTAGCACCAAAGCCACAAAAAACTTGAGGAGGTCTTTTCCAAAGAACCTGCACACAAACACATATCCAAATCAATGCAAAAGTGCAGATGAAAAGAATGTCGGGTACCACACTGCAATAAAAAGGGAACCAACATAAATGCATCAACCTCTAAATAGTACAAGTACAAGAAAAGTAAAGATTAAAGGTAAAGGGGGAATAAATACACACCCAAATAGGAAAGTGCCACAAGCTAGAAACAGGTGAAAAATAAAATAGTTGGAAGAGTCTCACTCCTAAATCCCAAGCAATGTCCACCGCACGCGGCCCATGCACTTTGTATCGCTATGACCCTCTAATATCACGATCAGCCTGTTTGTCCTCTTCTAGGGCACACCAATTGAGGAAATATCCCAATAAGGGATGAGTATAAGAATACTCAGTAGGATTCCTCGAATGATCGATGGAGAAACAAGAGAGGTACTGATGGAGGGAGCAGTAAGATAGAACAAGGTACAACAAGAGTGAACGGAAAGAGTACAGCTCCACCCAATAGTAGAAATGCTCACTCCATGAAACCCAAATGAGGGAGATAGGGGATCTCCATATCACAAATCACACAAGGTATATGTTGATATATATACCCAGGAAATACAGATATACTCATCTCAGCAACAAAGGAACATAAGGTTCCGACCTCAAAGCTATTACTAGGATTTCGAAAGAATTCTCAAAGCGTAACTCTAGGATTAGGAGTACAATCTCCATGAGCTAGCCATCCCTATTGGAACCCATCTGAGAGATGTAATCTTTCAGGTAAAAGAAAACCATTATTAATGGTACATCAGTAAATATGTTCTCCATCATGAACTTTTTTCTAGAACGGCCTCTTGTTCTCGGTGCTAGTGGTCTCTCTTTCACAGTCTTGTGCTCGAGACAAGACCAAGGGAACCCAAGTGAAGAGGCCCACTCCTCGACAATGCATTCAGTTGGGGGAACATTGCTCCTGTGAAACCCATGATATCTCAGGCTCTCAAGTAATAATTTTCCTACACATCAGTTCATTGAGGGAGCACTAACATCTACCCTGGTATGTAATATCACAAGCATGATATAAATCAGGAAGCACAAAGAAAAAGAGAGAGCTCACTCTAATGGTATAACTTCTAAGTTACTGGGATAGGGATGACTAGTTGTAACGTCAGATCATCTTATCCATAGTAACTCAACTACTGATGGGTTTAGGTCATTGTATGATTACCTGTATTGGTAACTGTATTCTGACTCGTATTATTTGATAGATGCTGAATTGTATTGGTCACTGGTTCTGACCCAAATTGGTTGTTGGGGTGACCCGTATTGGCCGCTGGTGCTAACCCATATTGGTCAATGGTGCTAAAATGTACTGGTTGCTCGCGCTTCCCCGTATTGGTCACTGGTACTGACCCATATTTGGTCACTGGTGCTGACCTGTATTGGTTTCTGGTGCTGGCCTATATTGTTCGCTAGTGCTAACTCGTATTGGTCGCTGGTGCTGACATGTATTGGTCGGTGGTGTTGACCCGTATTGGTCACTAGTGCTGACCCATATTGGTTGCTGATGCTGACATGTATTGGTTTCTAATACCAAGTTAGGGATGATTAGTCATATAGAAATATCATCACACTCTGGATTTTCTAATGTTGACCTGTAATGGTCGCTCTTCTTCTTCATGTCACAGCTAGCCACTGGATTCCCGCTCATATCACAATTGATTAAGGGAGAACTGTTCCTCAAGACATTGGTCATATTTCAATCGGTATAAAGACCCTCAAAGAAGTAACCTGATGATATGCCATATCATAAGGGTTCCAATGAAATAGATGTAGCGTCAATCAGACAGACGGTCTGTATGATATAGGCATTTTATTTTGAAGGGCTAGGATGGGTTCGAGTATGATCCAACCCAGCCAAACACCAACATCCACCAAAATTCATGTGGAGTATCTTAAAAGGACTATCTCACTCCAAGGATTTTAGCACCATAGGAGGTTCCTCATTTCAACATTGTATGAGGGAGATATGTGGGATAAAAGATTCTGCATTATTATGATTATGATGATGATGATGATGATTATTATTATTATTATTATTATTGGGTGTTTTGTGGACCCAAGCCATGAACCAGAATTTATTATTCTACATTAGACTTGTATCTACCATCTTAATGATAGTATCACATCATTGCTAATGGAAATTCAATTAGCCGTCTCACACAGGTGTTATGGCAGGTTGAAGACTTGATAAAAATATTAAATATATTATTTCACGAGCATTTTGGGTTCCCGATCCAAAAACTAGAAAAAGATATTCAATATTGGACTAAAAATGTATGTCTCGAAATCAGGGTCACGCTACCGCTGACGGTTCGTGGAACCGAGGTCGCATGGATAAATTTCGAATGAAACACGATTTTTCCATCAAAAATAATAATAACATTATTATAGTTTTTTTATTTAACCTTTATTTTATTATTTTCCCATCAAGAAAAACCCATGATAAACCTCCTATATTTGTTGATTATTTTACCCATGATTGACTTCTCTTTTAGCTTATTTAATTTATTTTAACATTATTGGCATTAATATCATAATTATTAATAAAAGTGAATAAATGCTAAATCAATCAGACACCTCTATTTCCACACCTCCACCTTCCACCATGTGATCCTTGCGCGTATAGCATGCCCCTATCTCGTGAGGCACCCAACTCCATTATCACATTAATTTTATTATTAATAAAATTAACACTAACAATAGACATCATTAATGTTCTAATTTAATCCCATCAAATTAATTTATAATGGTTTTTCTCATATTAAATTTAAACCATTACATTAAATTAATCACACACTAAAATCCACCATTAACCTTGTTATTTGATATAATAATAAATAAATCCTCCTTCAATTTTTATCAATGTGTCTCCATCATTGTCATTAATAGTTATTATTATTATTGTCGTTCGCAGTATTGACCATATCTGACCAGAAACACGCAACTCTGACAAAGATCAGGTCTGTTCACTAAACACTATGCCAGTCGTTTATCAATTCATCCCCAAATCATTGATCCACAAGTTTTTTTCCACCACAAAGTGTCAAGGGTTTTTCCACATTCAATCCCGCCCTGATAGAGTCAAATCATGACTCTGTGGTCCCACGATGATGAACATGAAGAACGGTGCGAGATGAAGCACCAAAAACAAAGGATTAAACATCATCGGTAAAGAATTCTTGGCCGGAAAATAAGAAAGGGTCACAAAGGGGTAGGAACATACATTAAAAAAAAGAGAAATAATTCAATTATTGTAAGTTGGCACATGAAAAGGAAATAGTGAGCATCACAGATTGAGGAACAAATATCAATCTACTCAACCATTTAATCCAAAGATGTAAAACAACAAAAGAAGAGTCCTACCTTGATTGGATCTATTGTCATTGATGAATATCACACTTTCACAACGATTAAAAGAAGTTTTTGTGTTTCGCGCACTTTGTTTGTCGTTCGTCAGTGGGAAGAGGAGGAGTGGAGGGGAGAAGAGAAGTAATCATTGGAAAAAAGGGTAATGAGGCCATGATCTCAAAACCATGAATTTATAACCTCTCATTGAGTTAAAATAAATTAATCAAATAATTAGATAAAAAATTATTTAATTATTTAATTAATCATCCCCACTGGCACATGGGTTAACCTCCCGATGTCGACAAAGGTTATACTCTGCCTAGGGTAAAACCTATTTTCTTATCTAATCGGTGGTCTTTTATTTTTTCATTCGAGCCCACATTCGAGAGATATTTGAGTATGATCTATTAAATGAATAAGTTAATAATTTAATTTATCCATTTAACACACTACCAACAAGAAAGGGGTCTGAACGTCTCATGCCGACTTAATTTATTTTAATCCTAGGGAAAACACTGTGTTTCGGACCCAACCATGATCTCATATTTCCAATCTGATTAGCCATTTAATAGATATCCCATTTTCACTAGTTAATCGTTCATGCGTAATATAAAAACACTTCACATTTTTATAAAAATATGTTTGGGCACAGTGGGCCTCAAAATTGCACGTCGTCTTAGCACCCAACTTTTGAAATGTTCTTATAAATATTTCAAAGTCTTATTATGACAAAACATGGTCTCTATAGTTATACCTTTTATTGGATCTATCTTATTCTTCCAATTGTATTATGGGAATTATATGAAGTGCAGATTTGTGTTTGAATAAGTAATAGAGTTTTTTATGGAATGTCTAGTTTCTTTCATGGTCATTTCCCAGAAGGAAGTTTCATCAAAAACATTGAACAATAGACAAAAAAAAGTGGTATGAAAATTGATAAATAATTATAATAAGAAATAACATTCATCTTAATTTTACTATAGTCAAGGTGGTAGTATAAAAACATAGTCTATTAAATCTGTTGATAAATATAATTTTGATGATTATGGTTCAAGAATAGATGAATTAGAATTTTTTAATTCACTTAGAAATTTTTATTCCAAAATGAAAATTTATCTGAAGAATGTTCCTATAGAGGTTTTCACTTAAATATTTTATTTTATCATGAACTGTATGATGAAAATTTACAACATAAAAAATAATATGAGGATATAGATCAAACCATGGAAATGAAATTCAAAATATGTAAACGTCTCACCCAAGTTATTGATGAAATTGAAAAAACTATAAATCATTTTGATGAATATTTTTCTTATATTAAAGAATAATTAAAAATATATTTTTGTGAGAAAGAATTCAATAAGAAGATCCTTAGTGAGATAATTAATATACTTGATGAATCTCATAAAGCATGAATGGGTATTAAGGATTCTCAGTTGGAAATAAAATAAAAGTATGATACATTCGACCTAGATAAAAAAATATTTCATTTTAATGAATGGTTCAATTTGAATGAAGGTGAATTACGAAGGATTATTTATGAGAAATATGCGACTGAGTTTGTTCATGAAGAATTGATCCCTGAATTTGATAATCTGCACAGAACCTATATGAATTTTAAAGAATCCAAACTAGTTGTTAATAAAAATTGAGTTAAATAAATGAATAATTATTTACTATAGGTAAATCAAATTCATGATGATCATGTTTTTAAAAAGAATTTTCAATGGGTAGACAAATTGAATAGTTTTGAAAAAGGGAAAACTTTCCCCTACATGAAGTGTCTTGAAGTTGAATTCAATTTGAGAAATCTAAAAATATAGGGACCTCCCATAAATAAATTAAAGATATGTTGAAATCACATGAATAATAGAAGAATTCTAGAAATCTAAAATATCTTGAGTGAAGTTCAAGTTCATAAATCTTAATAACATTCAAGATGAATTTTTAAAAAAATATAAGATTAGAAATTTTTTTAAGAGTAATTATAAAAAGGATTTTACTTCTGAAAAGACTAATTCAATTGGTAAAAAGATATTGATGTTATCTAACGATGAATATCCCACAATCACATAAAAATAGATAATGCTTTATCTATAAGTTTCTATTTTTACTAATTATGTTTCTCTTAAATGTACAACTTTCAAAAAGGATTTTGGTCAAACATGGGTTAAGAAGACTGAGGATAAATACACCATATCATCAAAGGTGAATATGAAAAAGAGTTTGAATTATTTTTCCATAAAAAGGAGTTTTATAAATAATCATATAATTCAAAAGAAACAAGATGTCAAAACTATCCAAGTTGTAAAACAGAATATGAAATCTAGTTATTTTGGATATTTTCAGTGCTATAGAATATATGGGCATCGGGTTACTGACTATTATAATAATTTGTTAGTACAGGGTAATTATATTAGGATAGTATTAAGGGGGATCATATTTGATCAATACATTTATTCTGTATAATTGAATAATAATTCCCAGATAATGAAGAATCTATCTACAAAGAAAATATTTTAGTGTCTTGCATACATTAATGATTATTATTATATAAGTTTTCATAGTTATGATGATTACTTGTATTTAAGCACAATGACTTATTAATATGATTATATAAATAAAATACAACAACAAATGTATTGGAAAACAACAAAAGAATTAGAATGTTTGTTGGGGTATAAATTAGATAAGAATGTTATGAAAACTCTGGTGCAAGCTACACCCAAGAAAAATGAAGATATTAATTTCATACCAATGAAAAGATGATCCTACTATGAAATAAGTGGTTATGTCATGGACCTTTACAAATAGGTCACAACAACAAATTTTAGTTGAATAAAGTTGATTAATAAGAAGAAATCAATCTCATAAATGAATAAAAAGATTGATTTGGTTCATAATAATAAATATGTAAAATTCAAATTTCATTAGAGGTTTTATATTAATGTTAACACAATGATTGCTGGAGATTTGTGTGGAAGGTGAAATTTTTTTGGACATATTGCTGCTAAATGCATGACCTGGATTCCTAAACAAATAGAACTGGTGAATAAAAAAGAAAAGAACTAGTGGATTTTTTGTTAAAAATTGTATTGTTATGAAGAAGCATGATCATTTACCAAAATAGTTCTTAGTAAAATGGCATGAGCAGCTAGATTTGTAAAAAATTTAGAGTAGGATAATAAGAATGAAAGTTCCCTACTTTTCAATGTGAATAATTCTATTACATCTAATATCAAAGATGAAGAAATCAAGAGGCCCATGTTTTCCATAAATGATATAATTTTGAAAGTCATATTAGGATAAAAAATTATGATTTTTTAGAAATCTAGAGAACAATTAAAATGAGTTTCTGGGTTGAGAATTATATCTCACCGATGTTGATCTAACTTAAAAAATCAGTGAATAACCACCTTATTCCCTTTTATATTTTTTTGTTTGTTTCATCTATGTATTAAATTGATGGTGAGACACATATTCAATGGGATTCATGAAGAATCTATTGCAGTTAAAATATTGTACATCATCCAGGATGCTATAAATCATGGAGTTTTTTATTTCAGTATCAGTTAAAATTGGTCATGGAGTTAATTCTTGGAGAAATCAAATATTTATGAAGAAGATAGATTGAGATAATCCCTCTTGAGAGATTCATTCTAAATAACTACAAGAGTAGAATATCTCAATGGGTATCAAATGAATATTTTATGTTCTAGTATTGTATTTAGCTAATGATTTAAAATTATGGAAACTAAATATTTTCATTAAAAAGGTATGTTCTCATATCCCAATATGAATGGAAATTTTGAATCACAAAAGGATACTAATAATTTTATGAAAAAATTAAAGTAGATATATAAAGTGAAATTTCATTGTTATAATTTGAATGATTTTAATATATTTTTCAAAATTAATTCATGATATTATCTATGTATCTCTTTAATAACACCTAAAAAGGATTACTTTTTTTATCACATTTTAAAAAAATAAAACATTGATGTTGGGATTGATCACTCAATTCTTATACATCATGTTAGTCCACATAGATGTATATATGATTAATTTATAACTCATTTACTTAAGAAAGGTGATAAATTATCTCTCTCAAGAAGATCAATTTGAATTTTTGATAAGTCGAATCTATTATGAAATGACAAGATTTAATGAGAGAAGAAGAAATGTTCAGTAGTTTTAGAATGAGATGTGTTAAATTATTTACAATAGTTATATATTTGTTTTTATTTTCCAGTCTGGTGGATAATAAAACATTATATTTGAAAATAAAATGGGTATTGAAAAATATCCAAAATGGGATATTGATTAACATAAGTTTATTGAATTTAATAATTGTGTTTTAATTGATGTCAATTACGTTTTTTTATAAAAAGTCAATGTGGCATTAATTGAAGGTTTGAATTAACATTTAAATTATTTTTGATAATCATTCATGATTTTGAGAAGGTTGTTTTGATTTAAAAAGGTTTATTTAAACAAATAAATAGTAAATGTGATGATTTCAGAGCTGGTTCTTAGTTTTCTGGCCTGTGAAAATTTTCACATTTCTTATAATAATTACTAGAATTCAAGTATGATTGTCCATGAAATATATTTTTTATTTTTCATGATAGTATAGAGTATGTATGAAGAGTTTTTAATGGTTTGTAATTAATTTTTTAGGACTTTATATTTCATTTAATTTTATATAAATTTTCATTGTGTATCAATTTGGGATATATATGAAAAAACATCAACCAAGATACCCTACCAAAGGGGAATTTGTATCCACTGCATAGGTTGGAATAAAATCCCCCAATACTTTTAGTTGGGATGAGATAAGGGATTTATAACATAGGAGATCATATAGGAGGTGCATGAATTGATCCACAATGTCGGGTGGTTCCACAATTAGAAGGGAGTATTGGGTAACCATGATTCAAGATGCTAATGTCCAACCTTATATTATATGGGAGGTGATATTTTTAGGTTGTTTGGATTTGGTAAAGTCTAATATAGCTTCAAAACTACCATGACCATTTGGTAACTTGATATAATTTTTTTATGTTATCTAATTAACTATATCATGACATATAATCTTGTCTTCTACCTAGAGAATTTGTGGACTTCTATTCACCATGATATCCTTGAGTGATGTTGATAGTAGCTTCAGCAGAGTACATAGATCATCTTTTTAGTGTTCTGATGATTCTATTAAGATCCAAATCACATGAAAATATGTTTTCATGTGTTAATTATGATCATAACAAATTAATGTAGTGTATGAAAAATTATTTATTCATTGGGGATAGTGATGGTTCATGGTATATAACTTGATCTTATTATATCCTTAAGTGAAAAAAATCCAATGTTGCTCCATCATTATAGAAGGTTCAGAGATGATGAATGCTGCCTATAAATACCCTATGTCAGGATCCTTTTTATGATTTTGTATGAAATTTTATAGAATATATGGGAGCTTGAGGGAGAAACCAAGTATTGAAAAACAATTATTTTGTAAGGAAAATGTTACGCGGAGATTTATCTTTCGCAAATAAATCCATGGGCAGAAGATATGTGATTTTCACAATTCTTTTTTTAAAAAGAACATAGTTCCACAAAACCATTTAGTAAGAGATATACACATACAAATGACTAGACAGTCTGTATAAACATTTTTAGGAGTAATTAACTATGAAAACATTCAATATGTTTCATATAGTTGAAGAATAACATGTTTCCACAAAGCATTCCGGATATCCCTTTAAGAATATCCCTTTCCATATGTGAATTTCAATTTGATTCCACATATTGTACTGTCAGGGACCCAAAGAACCTGTACATTCTAAAAATTGTGTTAAGGTCTTGAATATGTACACATACACTATATATTCAAAATAATAGATAGTGCACAATAATCTTTCACTCATATGGATTTTAACACATGTTTCATGGGAACTATATTTTTATAAGTGTATTCTCATAAACCCATAGAAGATTGTACTTAAATCATAGTGTGTGTTCAGGTTTCTCATCATTAACGATTGAGAAACAATATGTGTGGATATTTTTTGTATGCGTGTAAAGGCATCATCATCACAGAAAGGATGTTTGAATCTTGTGCGAAGGATTATACCCCATAAATATTTACACAAACTCACAATGAAATCACAAATATTGTGTGAAATAATAGTACATTTTTTATTCTTGAAGGATTCCTTACGTGATTCAAGAAGTGCCTGAATTAATAATATAATAGTATAGTGTTCTTAGATTCTATGATAGAAACACCATATGACAACATTCATGCATGACCATTAATATGTTGATTCACATAACTAAAACACATAAATTACACCCATACTAAATGTACATTGGACAATGTGTGTGAATACTATGTGTCTAGGGATAAACAAACAAGTAAAGTGAGTATCTTTGTGTACTTTCATAAAAAAGATAAAAATTCTATATATTTTTTAGTATTTCTAATTTCACTGATAAGATGCATAATTAGTATATAAAATTACTTTCATTAAATATTTTCATGTGATGCTGAGAATTATATGAATGAAATATTTTCATGTCATGATGAGAACTACATGCTTGATTTTCAAATAATACTGATGTGTGTAACAACTGATTAGAGCTAATATAATATTTTTCAGTGAATCAAAAAAGAATTCAACTTATAATTTATTGATATATGATCATTTGAATATTATATTACTATAATTATTTCAATTTTAGGTGTTATCATCTAAAATTTAGGTGTGTATAATGATATTACCAGCTTGGAGTGGTGTTGATTATAAATAGTGGTAGTGTGAGAGTTTTGGTTTATTCTAGAAAGTGAATAATCAACATATTCACAGTGGCTCAAATAGGAGGATTAGTTTTCTATTGCAATGTATGCTTGAAGTTCTTATGATATTTTCATTATGTTAGGTGTCTTAATTAGGTAACATGGGTGGTATTTCAATATAAAGAACACCATTGGAGTGCTAGTGTAATTTAGGGAATGTTTTATACCTACCCACAATAGTTTCAGGGTTATACCCGAATAACCCACATGTAATTTGTGATTCAATATTAGTGGAGAATTCATGTCTTAGATCATCCTAAACACATAAAGGATTTAGTTATGCACATCAGGGGTGAACCATGAAATAATTCCATTAGTTTTTATTCATTTAATTTCAGTCTAGAATGTGGTATATTTGTGATTATATGAAATATATATCAATTCAATCTAACAAGTTAAGAGGTTCAAATTAAAAGGGTTAAGATAAAGGAAAAGAAAATGGGTAAAACGTTGTGTAAACTGATTTACCCCCCCCCCCCCCCCAGTGTACCCACATGATTCACTAGGAACATAATATATGTCACTAAGTATGAATTTGATGTGTTAAAGATAGAGTTAATGGATATTTTCAAGATGGTATTTCTTAATTTTGAAAAATCATTGCAAAAAGTGTTAAAAAAATATCATTTATGAAGTTGTCACATTATATATCAATAAACATCAGCCTTGATTTCAGTTATGGATAGAGATGATGAAGAATGAGATTGTATATTTGAGAGCATGTGCTGGTTCCTTTTAGGCTGATATATCTGATATGATGATTTAGTTAGACCAATGGTTTATCAATTCTATATTTAAAGTGTCTCATGTGCCTCCTCCTGCTCCACCTAGTTAGTCAATTTTTTAGGAAGAGAATATTACCTAACTCAATCTATGTGAGTTTAAGGCCATGTTTTATGAGTTTATTATTACTAGATAAGCTGTGTTTGATGGGTTTCGAACCCATGCTTCCTATACCATGGAATTAGTTTTACATGATTCCAAGAAATCTTGTCAATATAGAGAAACCATTAGGATATTAATTGATTATTACTTCATCGGGATTTTCACAATGTCATATCTATAAGGTAATTTTATAACTCTATCCATGTAATTTAATATTCCCCCTCTTACTCAAGATTTTAATTCTCGTGTTGGGAAGCTTATTGAAAAGAACGCAGTTTTGGAAGCATTAATATAGAATACAGATGATTTACATCAGGATTTAGAACATGGTTCTTGAGTAGTTAGTGAGTTTAACTAATTCACGAAACTTTATCTATACAATTATCATACATCTATATAAGAGCCTTTATTCATTCGATTTTACCTACCTACTACCTCTTATACTATTAATCCTTTCAGCCTAACTCCTAGAAAAGAGTTTTAGAAACACATACCTATTTCAAAATGGGTAGTTCTTGGAGAGTCTTTTTCTTCATACACTATTAAAATACACATTCTCTTTCCTCTACATCCAAATGAAATAACCCTCTCCTTCCTAAATATATTAGATAGGTCCAAAATTTAAATTCAAATTTGGATATCTAATATGGCTTTCTTGTAATGCATTTTGATATATTAATGAGATATTCCATTTTGTTCTATTTATTCTTTTAACATATTACTTTTCGATAATACCAAAATGGGGAGTAATTAATGAAGAGTGGTTAGTGACAAAGAATTTAAATGAGTTCATTAAAAAACATTGAATGATTTTATGAACATAGTAATTAGTTATTTCAATCCTATAAAATTATATTTTTCTTGTATTCCATTATTATAAATTTTACTGTCAGGATTTGTGATCCTAAAAGGGGAATATTATTGTATTATACGATCATGTACTTTTTTTAATGACCCCAAATCGTGTTTATATTATTATTAATGATGTTAAGGTTTTACAATGGTTTACTATAAACAATTATAAAATAGATAAGTTTTGAATTGACCATGCCAACCTTACTGTATGAGTAACATACATATCATATGAAGAGATTAAGCTAAATGTGAAGATTAGTTAACCATGTGGAACCTATGATATATTGTACACCAGCTGTCCACATGAACAAACTGCTTACCATGACTGTGATGATAAAAAAATTTCTAAGTCACGAACTTACAATACATTGTTGTTGAACTTACCATACCACTTTACCTCATATACAATCTACCATCTGTGAGACAGAGATGTACCTGACACATGAATAAATAATGTTACCATTCCACGGTATTTATAATTTTTTACAAATTAATATACTAACCATTTATATTATTATAGTGACTACACAAAGAAATAGTTTACTCCATGAATTAATGAACCTATTGCATGAAAAAATGACCTGACCATTCAAAGTGATGAACCAACCATGAAAACCAACCACATAAACAAACAATACCATTTATCCTTTTCAAGTAACCATTCCAACTTACCATACAAACTAACTATGTTTTTATGTTTAAATAGATTTCCATGTCGAACATAGAATTTGAGAATTTCAAATCTCTAATGGCTAGCTTTCGAGGAATTATTTAAACGTTTTTGAGTTTAATATTTCATATTTTAATATTTAATGACTACTTATAATAAGGATATATTTAATTAGAAAAATATTATTATGTAAAACATAATGGGGGATACATTCTCTTATAGATAATAATAGAGGATCCTACACATCAACTGTGATATAGAAAAGACCCAATGACACTTTATTTTTCACAAATTCCTATAAAACTAGCTCATAATACAACTAAAAAAATCAAAGAACCTAGACAACAAATTCTATTTTGATCAAGATGCGTCAAAATTCCTTATCTTTTATCTCTATATTTTTATATTTATCCTTTACCGTGATTTTTTTTTTGTTTCTCTATTTATTTGAAAAAATATTCTTATGTATTAAACATGAGATTACTTGACACACTCCCAAATCATTCATTTTTATCCCCATTATCTAATATAGAAGGATTTATATGTGACATAGAATCTTGTTTTATCCCATCAAGTATTGTGGATGGGGATATTTTGTTATACAGCCATGTGAGTTATTGATTATAAAAAATGTTCCACGATGTGAATCAGCTTATTTTATAATAAAATTCTTGGTGATATTTTTTTACATGGGGAGGGGATTATGTTTCATATTGAGATTGAAAACTTTATTAATTTCGATTATGATATATTTTTTTAACTTCTCAACATATCTGTATCTATTTTTTTGTGTTTATAAATCAAACTTGCTTCATATTTATAAACTTCTGAACAAACAATTACTCTAATAGTTATCTTAATATAGTGTTTTATATACTTTTTAGATATAAATAGATTAGTTTCAATAGTTTAGGTATTTTTGAAAATTTTTTACTATATTTTGATCAAGTTTCTAGGATGATTTTAAAAAAAATTATATAATAATACTTTTTTAACATGGTTCTTTTAATAAATTGGTATATTTATGTTTTAAATTATTTTTAAATAGAAATTAGATTAGAACTCAATTCACCCCCTAATTGAGTTTTCCACTCCATAAAACACCTAGAGGAATGGAAAATATGTTTTTTATTTGAAGAAAAAATGGATGATTTTAGAGAAATCTAAATATGAAATTACTGTTATGGTGTCAAGAAATTACATTGATATTTTATATCTTAAAATAGAACATTAATATTTCATTTTGTAAAATAAATCAAAATAATTGTATATAATGTGGAAAGACATTCCCTTTTAGAAGAATTTGAAGAAACCTAAAAGAGATACAAAATGTTATTTCATATTATTTTATGTCCATGTAAACGAATCCATAAATAATTTTATGAATATTGACATAGAATATAAATATTAAATAAATAAGTCCTTAAAACATTTAAAATGTGTTTTTATGTTAATGTCTCCCTTACCTATAGTTTGACTCCTCATGTGAATTATTTATCTTATAGAATAAAAATATTATATTAATTATTTTCTTTCTTAATAGCCCTTTTCTATTTTATTATTCTTTAGTTTGATTATGATGGTATATTCAATTAAATAATCATTTCAGATTATGTTGGATGTTCTAATTATATTGGCCTCATATGTAAAAATGGAAATGGAAGGTGGACTGTGGTCAAAAAGGTCATTATTCCACAGTCTTATGGATAATAATAGTGAAATAATTATAACTTAAACACCTAAATTTTAATTTTTAAATCTACCATAATATGGTTTTGGGAAATAAACTATGTTAAAATCATTGTAATGATAACCTGTATGTATGCATGAGTAACGTCCTCGTTTTTTAAGGATCACGATGGAAAGAAGGTGACTTTTATTTCATCATTTTAGAAATATAATTACATCATAATTATCATATAAATTCTTTAAATATTTTTATATATTTCATCTATGTGATTTGGTTATGAAAATGGAAATGCATTGCTTCATGGAGGTGGTAATCCACACATACACACAAACAACGTTATTTTTAAATTGATGAAATGTTATGAAATTAGATGATATATTAGATTTTTGGAGAGATAATTATTTTTTTAATATATATATATATATATATTAAATCCATTTTTATAAGAAACTCTAAGAGGCGGTGATGGAAATAGAATTACAGTGGTTCTTAAGGAGGTAGTACATCGTACACACGAAAGATGGTTTTAATTCTCATTTGACGGAGGAGAAGATGTATATATGTTATTATATTAAAATAAAAATCTCTCAATATATTCAATATACTAGTTTTATTATTTCATCATGTTTTATAAATTTTTTAATGAGGTAGAAGAAGAAATAATAGTAAAACATTCGGTAAAAATCTATACCTCTTCATCAGAAAACCACCTTTTCTTGACATCGTATTCCCTCTATGTTCAAAATTATGTCCAAAATAAGACATATATAATTAGGTATGGAATTATATGAAGGTATTTGGGAAGAAATGGACGAATTAAATTTTTCTTGAACTGTTTATAGAATGGGAAAGGGGTTGACCCTTTATAATTAGGGGAGGCGATTCATAGAATTTCTTAAAGCATTATATTAATATAAATTAATTTTCATTTTAAAATGGAAAAAAAATTAATTTACAATTAAGAAAATATTATTATATTTATAAATACTCAAAAAAATGAAAAATTAACATGTGTAGGTTTTTTTCACCCTTATTTTTTCTAAACATCTATTAACCCTTTTGACGATTATCAAGATAACAATGATTTTTACTATTTAAGGGTCAATATAGTTACTATAAAATGATAATTAGACTATAAATTGACCATAGTTGAAATTTTTTAACCATATAAAGAAATGTTGGATGGATATTGTATTTTTATGAATTTTAAATCAATTAATAAAATTATTTTTATTATAAAATATCATTTGTGTGGTTTTTGTAAATACATGAAATATTTTAAAATAATATGTGTATATCTCATGTAAAATGGTTCCAAATGAAATATATTAGAATATATTGAATATATGGTGTTTATATAATCATAAAATAAATTTAATAGAGGTTTTTATATCATTTTAAACCTTATATTTTGGATTAACACGTAGTTAACCAATTTTAACCTTAATAATGGGGATTCCTTCTTCAACATTAAAGGGCTAATATTTTACTTATGAAGTTACAATTGTCTCTGAAATGGACAAGGGATGAAATTTTAGATCATATATAACCATTATTTATCTTTTTCAATATTTCTATGACTTTTAAATAATTTTATAAATTAATATTTAACATGAAATATCATTAATGTCATTTTGACACTATTTTTTTAATTTGAAATTGAAAGCAACATGACAGAAAGGTAATTCTAAAATAATACCTTAAAATCAATAAAATTTTATATATATTGATTTTATAAGAAGATAAATATTAATTCAAATGATATTAATTTTAATATATTTATGATCTTTTTTATATCTTTCTATTACCGGAATAAATACTCTATTAGCATTACGTAAATATTTGGGTATTTCTTCAAAAACTAAAAAAAAGTAAAAAAAAATATTATAAAAATATTATTTATATTTCAAGAAAATATTTATAAATAGAATATTTTTTCTTTCCTTGTCACACAATATTATAGACATTAAAAGAAAAAAAGTTACATTTTTTACTATTCCTTTTACTTAAATATTATAAAATTCGAAATAAAATACATATGGAACAAAGTTCCAATATTTCTAAAAAATGGATCAAAGTGGATTAAAGCCACTCATAAAATAGGATTAATATAGGTTTTAGATTAATTTTTGTACTTATAAAATTATTTTTAACCTTAATTACATGATTTACCCTTACCATGGTCAAAATTATTTACTATGGTTGTTATTAATAATAAAAAACAAAAGGGAATTGTTTTAAAAAATATTAACTCTTGATAAAAAATATATCATCCATTTTTACGATTAAATTTCTATAAGTGGCATAAATTAATGTAAGATTAAAATGAAAAATGCAATGATTTTTTTTCCAAAAAAACCTTTTAAGAATAACTTTTTATACCAAATCCAACCCTAAAATTTATGAAAATGAAAATAATTGGATTACTTATAATATAAAAGAAATAATTTTACATTTAAATTTTTTTAACAATATATATCTTTTTAAATTCTTAAACAAAAATTAATTTTCAATATAAATCGTTAATTTTCATTATTACCAGAAAAATAATTCTTAATAGAAAAATATAAAAATATCACCCGATGTTAATTTTAACATACAAATTGAAAAAATATATATAATTTTTATGAAATTAACTTTCAAAAGGTTTTATAACTTAATTATTTTACTCACTCATAAAAATCAATATAACATGTTTTGAATAAGAAAGAATATTTTTGAAAAATAAAATGACTTTAAAAAATTATTTTAAATTTACTATGAATTAATAAATAAATTTTCATTTATTAAGAAACTTATATATATATATATATCATAATTTGTATTATCATATTCATAAATTCAAATTAAATTACTAGGCTATAATGGTCGCATTTAAAAAATAATATTTTGAGGTTCATTTAAGCTCATTTTTGGGTATCTTATACACTATCAAACATAATTGTTTTTTAAATATTAGGATATTACAACCCACCCCTTATTAAATTTCATCATCTAAATTTTATGATGATATTGGTAATAAATGTTTTTGAAATTTTAAAATACTTTTGTTAAAAATACTACATCTTAAAATGTGATTAATATAACTTCATGTTGAAAAGAGGTGATGGAAAATAAGAACATCATCAGAAATAATACATACTAAGTTTCCTAATAGGATTATATTAGTGGTAATTGAAGATAAATACACAGAATAAAAAATAATTTCCAAATAAGGAATGAAAGTGACAAGGAACATTGACCACTAGAAAGGGAATGACCATGAGAATGTTGATGACCAAAAAACAATAAACCAAAAGGTGTAAAAAATACAATCGATTAAAAAGAAATGTGGGTAATAGGATAAATTTATTCAAGATCATATTATTTGCTTTTAGTAATTTCTTACCAATAATATAAATAAAATATACATATTTTATAATCCGAATTTCATCCTTTAATCAATTTCCAATACAATCTCACATTTTTCTCCAAACTATGAGTATTCAAGATGAATTGTTTTATGCATTAAGCACTAAAATAAACTTCTAACATATATCATAAATATTAAAAAGGATAAAAATATATTCATCATGTATTTAAACATTTTCCAAAAGTATAATGGTTCACCCAAGTTAAGATAATTCAAAAAAATAATAAACCTTTATATGAAGAAAAATCATTAATCTGAAAAATTCAATAATAATACCCAAATATTAGAATTATATGATCACATATTCATTTAAGATTATTTTAACATATATAACCAAATAACATAAATAACTCATGAAGTCTCATAACAAATATTTATATTCCATAATCATATAATATCCAAGATATGTTAATCATTTTTATTATAAATTGAGCTACATTAAAATAATACATGCATCCAATGGGTAATTTAACATTTATCACTCAAATAAAACAATATAATATTTTGATTAACTTAATCATACTATGTTCCCAAAAATTAGTGATATTAATCCAAAATAAAATTATTAACAAAATCAACAAATCAATTTTTAATAACATGGTTATCTACATAACAAAAAATATGTTCCCAAAATCTACTTAATCCTAATCTAAAATTTAGTTTGGAAAAAAACAATGTCATACCAACCAAGGCATAAAATTGGACCACAAAATTAATTGCACCCTTGTCGACCTTTGTTTGTGGGTTTAATCCATGTTTCCTTATAAGATGCAATGTGTTATCCTCTTACAAAAACAATATTAATAGAATTACAATAACATTACTAAAATATAATATACATCCTCAAAAATAACCTTAATAAATTCAATATTAAAGAACATTTCAACCTCAAATATTATGTTATAACATTCACCTTACATCACCAAAAATGTAAAAACATTATTCTAAAAATCCTTCATGTTAAAACTAAGGGCTACATATACCTCAACCCACTAAAAAATCTCCCAAGATATAATTAATCACCTCAAATTACCATCACTTAAAACCAGAAAAATAGTGCCCATGACTTTTAACTTCTGGTCAACTATAAATATATAAACCCATCATATGTTCTATAACTCTTAAGATACCCTCAAATGAAAAGATAATAATCTATAATGTTTTATAAATCTTTCCTTTGATACTAAATATAAGGAACCATCATTGATCAATACCTAAATTGAATCAATAGAAATAATTTATTATGTTTAATTTGAGGATCATTTCAGGTTTAAATTTTTATAGAAATAGGTTACAAATCATACCTAATAAACCAATACATTATTAGTTTGTAACTTACTCCTCATATCTATGTTTTCTAATAACAATGTTTTTTAATATTTTTACTTACGTTACAAATATTTATGATTATAAACATGACTTCTTATTTTTTTCCAATTCATCATTTATCCTAGTAAAAAAAATGGAATGTATAGGATGAGCACAAAATAGCTCAGTAACAAACATAAATGAAATAAATATGTTAGCCCAATGTAAAATATGAAAACACATAAAATTAATATATTTATCATATTATTCATTGATAATATCAAATAAATAATTTACACAAGAAAACAATAAACTTTTTTGCACAACTAAAACTTTTTAACACGTGGAATGTTTTTGAAAACCCCTTTTTGTAACTTTTAGCATCATATTCATAACTTTTGTTAAATCAATATCAGAAATAATTATAGAATAGTTAAATTAATTAAACAAACCACACAAGTTAACTCGATATTTATTTCCTTTAAAGTAAATAAACATTAACCAATACATTATAGAGATATAAAGGGGCTCACCAATATTATAATCTACATCCGACTGACCTATAATATAAGTTGTATCAGGATCACCCACTGTATAAGTTTTATTGGTCTCACCTACCATACAAGATATATCAGGATCACCCATCGTAAAATTTTTATTAGGATCACCCATTCATATTATAAAATTATAAAGTACCATATAATGAATAAAACATTTTATTATTTCAATTTTCATTATAAAACCATGGAAATATTCTTTTAAACTTATAAGCAGAGCAATTTTAGATATCCAAATAACCATTCCATTTTAATCCAAATTTTCAAAAACAAAATACACAGAACAAAAAAAATAATGTTTTTAATAAAATAATAAATCTTGTAGAGGAAGAAAAAACCAAATAACTATTATTATGGATGGAAGGACTACGGAATTTGTACACATTAAAATTGAACATTCCTTTTTTAATTTTATAATAAAAATTCAAAAAATTCCATATAAAATATTTAAAATGATTACACATAAAACCCATTGTAGTAAATAATAATGTGATGTAAAATATTCTTTATAGTTATTTTATTTCCATATAAATACATATGTAAAATAATTTTAAAAATATGGACATGGAATAGAAATATTTATAAAATAAGTATTAAAAAACATTAAAACTTGTTTTAAAGTTAAAGCATCTCTTACCTCAAGTCTGAATCTTTATGTATGTTCTTTATCTTCTTAAATAATAGAATTGTGTTAATAATCTATTTTCTTATAACCTCTTTAAATTTTATTTTTATTTTTATTTTTTACCTTGTTATATTAAATTTTATAATCATTTAAGTTCGTGTTTTTTTAAAATATTATGGGCATATATCAAAATGGCATCGGTAGGTCAACTATGGGAAATAAGGTCATTATTACATAATATATGGAATAATAATCATGAATAAGTTATAATGTTTCATAATTTAATTATACTTAATAAACCAAACATAAATATGGTTATGAAAAATGAAATACATTACAATCATGTAGATAGTAGGTCGTATGTACGCCGGAGTAAAGATTCAATTTTTTTATCATGGTGGAAAGAAGGTTACAATAATTTTAACATTAAATAATAATTATTGAATCATATATAACTTATAAATTCTTATAATTAAATTATATATAACATAAATGTGATGTGGTTCTAAAAAATTAATCACATCACTTCATATAGAGGGTAATCCATGCGTATTCATGTACGATGTTACTTTTCAATGGATGGAAAATGAAGAAATTGGATGATATATTATATTTAAAAAATGATAAATAAATCAAAAATATTATTATATATTGGATACTGGTATTATTATTCCATCATGTTTGAATAATATTTGAAAGAAGTAGAAGAAGTAAAAATACTAAAACTACCATTAAAAACTATATTTCTTCTTCAGGAAATCACATTATTTACACCTTAATATCTATAAGGTTAGAATTATGACAAAAAAATAACTATATAATGTTTTAAGGTATTTTAAAAAGTTATTTTGTCATCTATTTTCTGAAAAAAATGTTTCTTTAAGTGTGTAGAAAAGAGGATAGGGGTTCCCTTTTATAATGATGAGTGGGTGTTCTTGGAATTTCATAAAATATTAAATAAATAAAAATCAATTTTCTTATAAAAATGCTTCTAATATAATAAAAACAATTGATAATAAGAGAAGGATCCTATATTAAATCATAAAATAAAAAAGTAAAAGCTTTGGTGATGTTTTCACCCTTATATTTTTGTTTTAACCCCTCGCCAACCCTTTTGAAAATCACCTTGAAAACATTTTTTTACTCTTCAGGGGTAAATATAGTTACTGTAAATGAAAAAATAGACCAAAAATACACCATCATAATATTTTAATCCATACTCTAATCTATTTACAAAATATAGTGTTTTTATAGATTTAAATCATTTAAAAAAATAATATTTATTATAAATATCATATATGTCATTTTTAGAAATACATGAAATATTATAATGTAATATGTGTATAACTCATAAAAAATATTACCATAATGAAATTTATTTGATGAAAATAAATATGTGTTATTAATATAGTCATACGATAAAATATCTATCGGTATGGACGTCATTTTATACCATATTATTTAGATTAGCCCCATGGTTAACTAATTATATCATTAATATTGGTAATAACTTTTTCAATATAAAAGGTGAGTGAATTTACTTATAAAGTTTAAATTGTATCATAAATGGAATAATGATGAAATTTATGAAAACGTATCATCCACTTATTCATGTTATAATATTTTTATCAATATTAAAAAATTTAATAAAATATAATTTATCATAAAATGACATTAATTTAATTTTTAAAAACTTTTCATTGAATTTGAATTTGAAAAAAATAGGATAGAAATGTAATTGTAATATCATAATTTATCACAAAACTAATATGTTAACTTTATCTTCAAAATCATAAAAATTAAAAATTATAAAAATTATATTAATTTTAATATTTTTAAATCATTTATTTTAGTATTCTAATAATTGAATAACTATTGTGTTAGTGTTGCATAAGAATTTCCAATAATTATTCAATCACTAAAAATTAAAAATTACTCTTTCTGATAAAAAAATTAATTTATATTTCAAAGTAAAATATTATAATCAAATATAAGTTTTTTTATCTAAGTCATAAAATATTATAGCTTTTAAAATCCAGATTGTGTAATTTTTTACATTGTCCTTTACGTAAATATTATTAATGTCAAAATCAAAGATATATGGAACCATGCTTCTATATTTTATAAAATTAGATATAAATTTCATGAAAAAAAATCTCCAAATAAGAAAATGTAATGTTCTTTTTGTCATTTTTTCATTATCATGTTATTTTTAACCATAATTACATGGATTAACCTTATCATGGTTATAATGTTTTACTATGGTTACTATTAATAATGAAAAAAAAATTAAAGGGAAATATTTACCAAATTTAGACCTCATAATTAACAATATAAAATATATTTTTAAATATTCATTTTCTAGAAGCTTCGTAAATTAATTTAACATAATATGTAAAACATAACAAAAAAAATTAAGTAAAAAAATTATTGAAATGCCCATAAAAAATGATTCTGATGAACATAATAATATTATTAATAATATAAGAGAACTATTTTTACATTGGAACCATTTTTAAACAAAAATTATATTTGTAAATTCTTGAATTTTTTTTTAATTTTTTTAATTAATAATCAGTATTTTTCACTATTAATTGGATAATCCATATTTTCATAAAAATAATAAAAATTCACACTATTATAATTATGAAAGGACTATTTAAAAGTGATATACGCTTTATTAAATAAAATTTCTAAATGTTCCCGAAATTCATTATAATATTCACTGAACAACTCAATAAAAACTATGTTTGAAGAAATTTTTTTTTGAAGAATAAAATTAAAATAGTAAATATATTTTGTTTATTTATTAATAATTAATAAATTTGTTTTCATTGACTATGAAAGTTATATATGTTTTATAATTTTATTGATCCTATTCATACCTTCCAATTTAATGTCTTCGTTCTAATCATCATATTTTAATATTAAAATTATGTCGTTTGTTTAAGCTCATTCTTTTGTATCTTGTACGATGTTGAATATAGTCTTTCCATTAAAATATATGGATGTAACTTTGTCATTTAATGGAATATTTAATGGAGTTTTACAATATCCATTCTTAGAAATTAGAATATTTCATATATCTACATCATTCATTATTATTGTAGTACTATATTGGAGCTATTGGTTGATAAAGGAAGTGTGTGTTCATAGGATAGTCTCTATTATCTGTATCAGGATCTACTTCAAATGAGTTAGTGGAAAATTTCTATTCTTTGATCAAAGTTTTTTTGATGAAACCCTACCTATTATGAACCTAATATTAATACATATGGATCTAAATGAAATTTTATTATGGATAGGGTAAATGTTTTTTTGTGGCCAGAATTGCTTGGTGGTGATGGAGTTCATTTCCAACCTTGGGTTTGGATATTAACTATTTGAAGAATCTAAGGAGGTGTTTCTTGATATTAATTTTTGTTATAAAAGTGTTATAATTTTTTTTGAAATGTATTCTACTTCCATTATTAATTTATATAAAAATCCATGATTTTATACACTACTTTATCTTCTATATAATTTAGTCATATGTTATGAAAATATGAGAGGGAATTATTATCTCTCTTACTTTGAGATAAATAAATATGCTAACATATTATCCTTATACATATGTTATTTCTACTAGATATGTTGAGGTCTATTTTACTCATTATATTCCTCCCTTTTTATGTAATAGTTTTTAAAAAGCTGCTGTATTGGACATCTATTTCTTCTGACCATCATTATGGAAGGATTCATTCTGATTTTTTGTCTAGTTATTGTTTGGTTTTTCATGTTTCTTTAATAAAAATATTATTTAATTATGAAATTTTTTAATAAATATTATTCTACAAACCAAGAAAAAATTTATTCCTAATATTATATGTAATTTAATATTATGTATATTTTTATTAAACTTACTGGGTGGTCCTCTCGACCTCATTCTTTGTGAAATTTGTTAAAGGTACCTAATGTCCAATATCAGCATCTAACAACACATAATGGTACTCATAGAGAATGATGTTATTGGGACAACTATATTAACCTCTTTATAAGAGCTACTATGTAATATAATCCTTTTTTCACAATATCTTATCATGTATGATGCATGTTTGTTTCATCAGCCTTTGTTCTCAATTTATCGTTCATTGAATATTATTTTTTTATACACTGCCATGGTCATGGATTTCATCAAAATGTTCCATTTCTATCAAAGTGGAAAATATATATTCTTTTATTAATATAGATGGAAAAAATATTTTTCTATACTTATTAAATTAATATCATATCAATTATAACACCATTAATGTATTCTATATCACCATGAGTATATTTTGTCATGGTTTTCATCCCTATATTAAATTAAACTATTCATAATAAACATTAATAGTAGTATCATGCTTAAGGACTAATATGCACTTTCTCATATAGAAATATTTAATTGTAACTAAAACATGTGGAATTTATATTATATGGAATGTCCTCACAACCTCCCTTCTAGGATATCACTAAGATAAAACATTATAATAATAAATATAAATGTCATATGATCCTCCAACACTTGAAAGTTATAAATCATCTATGTCCTATCATATTAATATATCTTGACTATGGGAATTATTTAAGACTTTTTGTATATCATTTATTGGTTCTCATTATAGTAGGAAACTATAATAACCTTTTGATATGAAACATACTCTAATGACATTAAGACATTAATGTTAAATAGAATAATGACCATTATGTTATAAAATATATTTTTTATTATGGTAATCTAAATCACAATGTTAGTTGGTTCTATGGAACCAATTCCAACACTATTTCCATGTATACATATAATATTTTTAATATTTAAATTAAAAATTCTATCCTTTAAATAGTCTTTATAATATATAAACAGTACATTTCACTGCTAGAAAAATATAAACCTCATATTTTTCTCTCATTATGTATTCATATTATATATACCATTATAGTATATCTATTATCAAGTATAAAAATTTTCTATAATTGTTTAATATATATTTAGTTTATGTAAACCCCCTTCTCTATATGGGAAAAAAATTTATTAGAAGATTGATTTTTTTTAATAACTGGATGGGATGAATTTTGATAATAGTTTTAGAATAGAACTCTAGAGGATGGAAACCCCCAATAGTCCGAATTTGGGATTTTAATGAGGTCCCTTATAGGGATTGAAGGTTTTAGGAGTGTCTTATATGTTTAGGGCTTCGAGTTTAAATTTTATGAATGGAATCCTAGGGCCATGGTTGGAATATGGTTAAAGTTAATTATACACCCTAACCATGTAGCCTATAATACATAGGCATACATTTTCATGAAACCATGTGGAAGGCCCTATAATTCCATGTGATTTTTTGTATTGAGGTACAAACATTTCACATATTGGAAACATGCTTTGTGTAATAAAGCACCATAACCATTATAGAGTGGATGGATTAGATTTTGGGGGGTGCATGGTCTGGCCACCCATGTGGCCAAACCATGTGACTCATTTAATGATATAAAACTAAAATTTGTTTATCCTAATATTTTAAGCGGAAATCCCCTTATTTCTCCCATTTTCCTCCTTCATAAAATCTTTCTTCCCTCCTCCATTTTTAACTTCATCAATACCCATCAGTGGGGGGGATTTGGAGGAGTATTCAACAGTGATTCTTGATGAAGGCTCTTCTCCCTCCCATGTTCCATCCCCTTAATTCACCACATTAATTTTGAAATGGATGGATTAATGTATTTTAATTAAAATCACCAGATAATGGTGAAACTGTTTGAATATATTAGGGATTTTGGGAAGCGTAGGTTGAAGACATCATGGGATGATGTCTGAGTGTGTTCATTTATCGAATCATCAATGGAACATCATGCAATAGATTTTTTTTTCATTATAATTTATTTTTAAAAATTATGGAATTGGTGGAAAAGTTGGGTCTTCAACTCAACTTAGGTTCATGAGTGTTCCATGGTAGCTGGAAACCTTTTTTCTCAAATACTCGATGATCGTTGGACACCCTATGAGTTATCTATCTTTATTTCAAATCAAAAGTTAATTAATTAATAATAAATTTTTTAATTAATTAAGTATGGATGTTTTGAGTGAGTTTGGAGATCCTTACATGGAGTGGATCGTAGTCGATTGAGGATATTTCTAGATGATCTTGAATTGGACATTGAAGATATTGATGTCCCTTGGAGTAAAATGAAAATTCTATAAAACTGGTATGTGGTATCATGTACATTCTCAATGGAATTTTTGTTTTTTTATGTTGTATGTTGGTGCTCAAAAATTGCACTGAGGTAAAGTACCTTGGGTAATTTAATAGAATGGAATTTTTTAATTAGTTTAATTTGAATATCCAAAGTGATAATGTTCTAGGAGTAATGAACAATCCTTGTGGTATATTTTGATTCAACTTATTTCGATGGTTGAGGTTGAGGCCTTGAGACATCGTATAGTCTCTTGAACTCTGGTGAGCCGAGGCCGGACAACGAGACCCATAATCCCATGATTAGGGTATTAAGATGCCTCTATGTAAGAGGTGAGGGTGGAATAGAGATCTTAGATGGTATTGGTCTTAGAGGACCCTTTGTGCTTCAAAGTCATTCAAGAATGTTGAAATGATGATGAGATGCGTGAACCTATACTGTTTGATTTGACCAGGCCTAGGTGGACTGTCATTAGGCTGACCAGGACTGGGTTGAATGACTAGGCATACCAAGAGTGGCCTTCAAGAATTATATGGTTCATGAGATATCTGTTAAATATTTTCAATGTGGAGAGATACCATATGGTTTGTGAGGTCATGCTGGCCTATTGATGATGTTGTGGGATGTGATGTACCAGTACATAGGGTGTTGAAAAAAGTCGATGACTGAGACCAAGGACCCAAACGAGGGTCCCATTGTTATAATGAGATAGAGGGTACCCAATGGGTACCTCATGGACATTAATACCCTATGTAAATGTATTTGGGGTGGTATTAGATCTCCCTATGGATATCATATTATACATATGATCCCAATGGGAAATAAACAGTGATGATGGGCATGGGAATCAGAACATATCTCTGTTTTTCATTATGGTAGGTTATGCAATGCACCCTCTATTTAGAGATCATCCTTTTTTGATAACATGGATATACATCCCAATATATGCATGGTATTCCATCTTTTAAATCTAGTTATAGTTTGTTCTACCATAGACATGGATCTTGGTAGTTTTAGAAACCATTGATTAGGATCTTGGAAAATTATAAGATTCATTATAGGTATGGGGCTTAGAAACTATTCATGGATTTCATGGATTATAATCCCATATGATTGGGCTATCATGGGCCTCATCCATAAATTTGAGAGGATATGATAATTGCTTCCATGGTTTTGGAGCTATAGTGATAGGGATATCAAAAATCTCATCCATGAAGTTAATAGGACATGACTTGGGCTTCCATTGATTAGGATCTTGGATGATATGAGTTTTTTAGGATAGGTATTTTGATTCATTAGGATCAGTTAGCGATTCCATGGATTTGTATCCCGCATATGACTTTGGAGGCATGGTATTGGGACATGCTCAAATATACCCCATCATTGGTAGAAGAAGTCATGATCAATTGGGGATATAGTCATAAGGATCAATAATATTGTTTTTTAATCATTAATTTTAGATGATCATATCACATGTACATATCCCTATAGATTTTGTTTAGTATGGGCCTGTATTGCTGGTTCCTTACAGATTTTTGTACTCACACATTGCCGAAGATTCTACTATACTTGCGTATCTGAGAATATGTTCAGTTGGTTGCAAGTACATATTGTGTTGAGACCTAGCATTGATTGATTATGATGGATTATATTTTTAACAGTATCATAGAATGAGTGTTGGCTTTAGGATATCATGGATCAAGTATATTTTATTTTCATTTCATTTTTATTTATATATAGATGTGTCTAGCCTAGTACGAAGAGAGTTGCATGTATGACATGGTTGTTTGGTCCTTTATAATAAATTTTTTTATTCAATTTTTTTATTTATTTATTATAAATTTATTTGGGTTTTTATATATGTTTCTTATTTATTTTATTTTTTTTCTTCACTATGATATAGTATGTAAATTCTTCCCATAGTACCTTCTTAGACCCCTACTACTAGTTGGGACCCTCTGGAATACGAGAGGTTCTCTAGGTCTCATAATGAACTTTTAAAACAATATTCTATATAGTGATTCAAGGAAATATGTTACAAAGTTTCATGATGGCATTGATTTTATCATTCTCATAAAGATTAGGATTTTTTAGACTATAGATATAAGGATGTTTTTGAGTATGTGATGGATATCTACTTGGTGTGTCAAAAAAACATATACCATTAAAAATGCTACATTAATAGGGATGGAATTAATGTTCTTGGTTTGTTAGAATTAAATTTTTATATTATTTTTTCATTGATAGGTAGACAATGATGTTTGAGGTTTATAGTTTTTGATGGGTTTCTAGATCTAATCCCATTGGAAAAAGGATAATAATTCATTTTGATTCTTTTCCTGTAGTGTAAAGGGGATTTTCATTAATCATATTAAGAATGAATGATCCACAAGTTATAGTCATTCTAGTGTGTGTTTCTTATAATTGATGATGGGTTTTTAGGTGTTTAATGATTCAAAAAACAACTCCTATGGTATTTTACTGTATAAGTACTTGGTGGCATTTTACTCTATTTGGTTCACATTTATAGAGATTTTCTTCTATTTACAGGTCATATGAATCTATCATGATATTTATAATGTTTTTTAAGATGGATCATTACTCATGAATAGGAGGTATAGTGACACTAGTGTGATAGTATGGAACATGGTGCCTAAGCGTCTGACCCCTTGTATATCATTATAGTTTAGGTTTAGTAATTTAATGTGTAAGTAGAAACATATACAATATTTTCCCCAATATATTGGAATGAAATTATACTTAACCTAACTATGGGTATATGATTCCCTGGTCATGGATCGTTTAATATGATTTTTTTCATATGTATACTGGTTGACCGGTGAGTTGTAATTTGTGATGGATTAGTCCCATTGGTAGATTCTTGTGAGGACGGGTTCCCTAGTTGTAGTCGTTGGTCTGGGTTTGATACCATCATATATGAGACCATGTGAGTGGGTTTTTGAGCATTCCTATGTCATGGGTTTAGAATTAAGAGTGTTTATACCACCCTATTGGATTTTACCTTCTATGAGTGTTAACTTTGGGCTAGGTGGAATGAAATAGGGACCATTTGTAAGACCTGACTAGTATGGCTAGGTGGGGTACCTAGTGGCCCATTTTTATTACTCAAACACTTTGTGGGTTGGTGGTCTGCATTAATTGAGAGATACTATGAGAGTAATGATCTGATAGATATTTTTTTATTTATTAATGTGATGAATAAGTTGGGATTCATGGTATGAGACCAAAAAATGGGTGGTGATCATGGTATTTGTGATAAGAACCATGGGTGTTAGTTCCATGGGTATTAAAGTTTTGTTTTGAGTAAAACAAAAGGGTGACATTTATCCCCATGTGTTGGATTCAGTATTAGTGGTGTGTTTAGAGAGTGGGTGGACTATCATGACTAGTATGTAATTTTGTGTTGGTTAAACATGTTTTTGTGGTTTACACGATTAATATTAGGGATGAGAAGCTATGTTGTAAAAATTATGCCTTGATATGTGTAGTTGTGTAAGTGGACATGGTGATAATGTAGAGCCTAATTTTGTAGAGGAGTTACCAGAGAGATCCTAGAATGTTGAGACAAACATGACACAGAGAAAAATCAACATGAATTTGATGGCATTTAACTTATAGAATATTGAGTTGGGTGTTGGAATTGGTTATGGCTGTGAGCGGGTTAAGGATTGATAGAATTGGATAGGATGCTTGTGGGAAATCTGGACTAGTGATTTGGGTGAAATAATGGAATTTACCTATAATGGAGGATATTTTGCGAATTTATTTGGTTTTAATGAATTATCTACCTAAGGGTGGACCTTGGAAAACATTATCAGAGAGTCATACTATCAAGGGATGACTATATGTGAGTGTGTCTTGGGAGGAGAGGAATGAATGGGTGGTGATTAAAAAAAAATTGTTGACTCCCAAGGTGAAATTTGATAATGGTAACCCTTAGTGGTGTCAAAAATATATAGTCTTTATGGGTGACATTTTCTATGAGTCATAAGTGGGTGATAATTTTGATGTCATGGGTTTACATTTGGGATTGGGAAAGGTTAGCCATGCTAGTTATTATGACGGATGGTAGATGGGGCATGGGTGGTAATTATTAGTATTGTATTGTGGTAATTCAACAAAAATGTTTTTACTAAGGTAGGGAGTAGGATGGATACCATGAGTGTGTGTCCCTCACGTCTGATGGGTCATGATTGTGGGACTGGTCATTGGATGGCCATTTTGGAATTCATGTTATGGTGTAAAAATGGATCTTGTTAATACTGTTTTCCATGGTTAATTTTATGTGTAGTTTTGAGTGTGGGTTCAATTGGAGTTTGATCATTAGTTTTAGGATTAGGAATGTTTCTGAAAATCCAAGAATGTGTTGGATTGTGAAGGCATCGATACTGATGGGATTGCATGAAAATGGAAATGGATTGTGGATGCTTTAGCCAATGAATATTACATGAGTTGTGATGTAGACACAATTGAAAATCTTGATTGATCATATAATTCAATATTTTTTGAAGGCATCCTGATTTTTTGTTTAGTGATGTTTTGATGGAAAGTTATTATCATTTTTTAAGGAATGTCAGTTAGAGTTTGTTCATCCTGGACTCTCGCATGAAATTGAATATGGTGATCTAGAAAAAAAAACTAGGTTACATAATTTGGGACATGAATGGTTTGTTTTTAGGGATTTCTAGTATTTATAATGAAAATTTGATGCAACTATTCTTATGGAATGGTTTATTTGGATTCTACTGGTTCATATCAGAATTAAGAACCTATTGGGGCATTCCCATGTTTGATCGATTACAGTGAGTTGAAGATAGTCCTAGGTATGTCATTTGAAGGTGAGTTGTTTTATTTTTGATGAAACTAAAATGAATGAAAAAATTGATTTTTTTATTCATTAAGTTAAAAACTTTCTCATAATGAAGTGATCATTGGGGGATGGGAGATATTTTGGATAGTGGTCTGGTCATTTCACAAAAATAGATGGTCATAGTTATGTTTTGTATACATGTTTTAGTTGCCTTTGTGAGAATTATATTTTCTTTCTATGGTTTATTTTCCTTGCCTTTTAAGTGGCTATTTAGAATGGATTTTGTTGTTCAGGATAGAACATGGTCTTTTTGGAATGAATTCACGATATGGGCAGGTTGGGATGTTCAATTGGAAGACCACGAAGACTTTTGGAGGATTATAAGTAATAAGGTGGGTTTAAGGAACCATACTATTCATTCATAAATATCATATATTATTAGATGAATATACAGTAAATGTCATTATGATCCATGCTAGAATAATATAATTCTAGTGTTTTTTAAACTTATATAAATGAATAAATTGTTCATAACTAATATATAACATCTTTAACTAAGCTATTTATAACTATAACCATTCTTAGACATATCCTACATAAAACCATTCAAAACATTATGAGGAAAGGATATATAATAAAGGGTTATCATTGATACTCATTAAGAGTATAAATGGGAGATGCCAATGATCTCATAAACAAAAAATGAGCTTAAGGGTATGAGAACATGAGCATAAAATTCATAAAACCATACCCTGCATATCATAGATCATAATCTTGAGTCATGGAATAAAGCATAGAAATTCATAATAGATGAATCCCAAAGTAGTAAAATAACATGATCCTTGAAAACATAAAATGAGAATAATTCATATGTTTGTAAAGTACAAAAAATCATAAAAATCATTTATTTGTCATGGATCACTTCCAAGACTACATAGTGGATTTGATTAACTCCCATTTCCTTCACATCCATAGTCTTGGTTCACTCCCATGACTATCATTGTGGAAAAATTTCATTATTAATCTTGGTTAATTCATTACTTCTGTACATATTATTTCATGAGATATCCATATTTATCAAATATATTTAACGTCTATATAATTTCAGGTACACCCTCCATATAATGAAAATTAGACATATGTGTGCCATAGGGAAAAAATTATATTATCATAACTCATGGAATTTTAATGGGTTTATAATCATTTCATCATTTCATCAGTTCATCATAGTATGACCCACGGATAAAAATTTATTTCATAAAGATTCCATCTTAGCTTATTTTTCTCATGGGAAAGAAATAAGTTTCAAACAATCATCACTAATCCATCATCATAAACCATCTACAGAATTAAATTGGATAGTATCATTGGATCATATCCCCAATAAATAATAATTAAGGTAAAAAAAATTATATTAAATGAAAATTATATTTAAATATCACATAGAATATTTATTTTGAAAAATACCCTTTTTCACTTTGAAATCATTTCTTTAATATTTAAATTTCCAAAATATAATGGAAAATAATTTTTCTAAAAATAAACTTTGAAATGTGTCAATAAATTTTGAATGTTCAATTCATTTAGTAGTTAGGGCATTGGTAAATTTTTTAATGCTATATTTGTTAAAATAATTATTCCTTTTAAATTTTTAGTAAAAATTAAAAAACACCTCATTCAAAAAATAAAAATAACATTCAATTTAAATTATTTTTAAAAAATTAAAACACAAGTATCATTTAATTTAAAAACTATAATATAATGGTAACAAAATTCGTAAATACATGTTTAGAAAACAAATACATGGATGAAAAAATATTTTCAACCGAAGCTAAAAATAAAGTTGATTTTTTTTAAAACTTTTTACAACATATTTATTTATTAAATAGATAATAATGAAAGTAAAACATTTTTTCTATATAATAACTAGAGGATAAGAAAATTCATGAGATTATTGACACTTATATCATGAAATTTAATCATTGTAAACTTAATCATAAACAATCCCATCATAAAATTAGATTGTAATATCAAAGCCCTTCCTCGGGTATAAATTTCTTTAGATGTTCTCTAGTATCATGTATAATAAATTTAAATTCATTACAACTATATTAAAATAATATACACACATATAATTTCATTTATGATCCAATTATGTTATTTTAATTCCCTATTATTAATAATACTTTATAAAAAAATCAATTTTCGAGTGCTAACAGTTTCATTTTTCATGGGAATTTATGCTCATAAGTTATTTTCCTTGTACTTTAATCATGGTTCCATAATATAAATAATTTAAATATTGATATAAATATAATATATATTAATTATATATATATATATATATAGATTCATTATTAAATTATGTAGATATAAAAATATATTACACCGTTCATGGAGATGTTAAGCAGTACATATGCATGAAAGCTACTTTTAGTTTTCAACGGATGGAATGAATGAAAGATATATATTAATTTATATTTATAGTACAGTTAATATTTCATATATTACATATATTTAATTAATTATATCCTTATAACCATCCACATAATTCAGAAATGAAAAACATATCACATCACATCACATCAATGAGGAGGAGGTCCACATGTACACACGAGCGTCGTTATTATCTTCCAATAGATTGGATGGTAAGAAGTTAGATATGATATTATAATTTAATAATAATAAGTGTTTCATTATACTATTATATAAATATTAAACTTGTAATAATAACCATCCATCAAATATGGTGATGGAAAATTAATTTTATCACTACATGGAGGTGGTAATTCACATGTATGCATGATTGTTACTTTAAATTCCCGTTTAATGGAATAAAGCATAGATATTACTAGTTATATAAAAATAAAATAAAATTTATTTATATTTAGTATTATAAATTTATTTATTATGATAAATAAAAAATATTATGCGGATGTAGAAGAATAAATATATTGAAAGGGGTCAGGTAAGACAATTACATATTCTTTCGCAGGCCTCCTTTAGATACTTTTTTAATTACCATTGCAATGGTCTTTTAATAATAAAATAACTTCATAATCATATATAAGTAATTTTATATGATAATTGGGTAGTTTTGTGTTGACATATAAGGTTTAATGTGCTGTAAATAAGTGAAAGTATTGGTGTCCTTTTATTAGTGGGGGAGAGGACACGCCTGGAATTTATTAAAAATTTAAAATATAAATAAGGTTTTCATAAAAATATTTATTCCAGATTTATATATATTCAAAGGTATCATTGAATATGGTCAAAATATGCCTATATAAAAAGATCTATGAATATTTAATCAAAGTCATTACTATTATATCTTGGTTTACCCACCCACCCACCCCTAGGAAATCACATTTTAACCTTAACAACAGTGAGAAATTTTTACGGTTTTGAATATATATTATGAACAAAAAGTTAATTGAATGAATTAAAAAGTATGGATATAATGATTCAAAATATTGAATGCATTTTATCAAATTCAATATTCAAAATTCTTAAGAATTACTTTTAAAATAAACGTGAAAATGAGAATAAATATGGTTTTCAAGTAAAAATGTGGTCTTAAGTATACATTTTGTTTATACCAAAATCATAAAAAAAATATTCATTAAAATGAAAATATTTGGATTATTAATAATATAAATGAAATACAATAAATTTTAAAATAATTTTAAAACTAAATGGATCATTTTAAATTCATTAAACAAAAAGGGAAATTTCAATAAATATTATTGTTTATCACTATTCAATCAAAAATCAATTTTTCAATGAATTATAAAACATTCCCTATAAGATAATTTTTAGTTATTAATTTAAAAAACTAATTTCACTTTTTCAAATAAATTCTATTAAATTGGATTAAAAAAATTTATTATTCGTGCACAAAAATCGATAAAAAAATTTCTAGAAAAAATATTTTTTGAAGCATATAAATATTTTTAAAACAATTAAGTACTTGTTTATCAATATATTTTAATTATCTAAAAACATTATTCATATTTTCATTTTCTGTTTATTCATATTCATATTTTCCAGATTAAAGGAATGATTTTAACGATATATTGTATTATGGTTGATTTATACTTATAGTTTCATATATCACAAGATTTTTATGAAATTTTAATTTAGTTAAATAGATAATTATCATAAAATCACAGAGTATTATAGTGAGGAGGTTGTAAAACCCTTTTCACTATGTGTGTTTAAATTTTAGTGGAAGATTAAATTTTCTAATTACTGGATAGGTTGCATTTTCATCTAGATTTTGGAATGGAACTTCATGGATTGAAAACCCCCAAAATACAAAATATGGGATGGAAATGAGTTCCCTTAGAGGGTTAAAGGATTTTAGGAGAATCTCCGGGGTTTGGAGAATGATGTTAATGTTTTTGGAATGGAATATTTTGTCTTATTGCTAAAACACAATCCGTTCTATCCCTACACCCTAACTGTGCAACTCGGAATACATAGGTTTATGGTTTGGGGAACCATAAAGAAGGCCATTGAAGATTGTGTGACTATCTACGGTGTAGTATTGACATGTAACACAATTTTCATATGGTTTTTTAATCCTGCATTATAATATTCTGAAGTTGATGGCTTAGAATGTGGGGGCCCGTGGTTTTTCCAACCATGTGTAAAAAGAATATAACTAATTTATATAGGAAAATTTATAATTTTTTTGATCCAATTAATTTAATAGGTAAGGCCCCACTCTCTCCCCTCTTCCTTCATTAAGTAAGATAACTCCCCCCCACACTTTCCTTCCTCAATCTTCTGGAGGGGGTGTTTTTGAGGCATTTTTTTATGGAAATTATATGTGTGGGCTATTCTACTTTCTCTTATCCATCCTATTTCTACTTCTTCCTGATAATTTGGTGATGTATTAATTTAACTATTTCTGAAAAATTAACCAGATAAAGGTTTAATATCTAAATCCTTTAGGGCTTTCATGTAGCCTAGGTTGAGGGCTTCCTATGATGATGTCTAGGTGTGGTCATTTTTCAAATCATTAATGGTATTCATCTCATGGATTAATCTTTAGTGAATCATTAAAATAGGTTTTTTAATGATGGAATTGGCTGTGTGGGTTCATTATATCACTATTCATGGCCTCAGGGGTTTGTTGGGGGTGGCTGACACCCAATTTTCTCAAAGAATCAATTATCATTGGATGCTTCATGAATTATACGTTTATGATAAATCAGAATTTAATTAATAAGTTAATAATAAAAGTTATAATTAATTAATTATGGATGTTTAGAATGAATTCAAGGACCAGGATGTGGATTCATGCATGAAGTATCATGGATGTGGTAGAATAGGCTGTATGGTGCTTTCTAGGTACTTTTAGAACTTGGAATCAAATGGAAAATCACCAGTAACTGGTAGGTTGTCTCATTTACTTTCATTATGGAATACATGTTTTTTATATTGTATGTGGGTTCTCTAGAATGCAACTGATGACTATTTCCATAAGTATTTTAATTAAATATAATTTTTTTAATTATATTATTTTTAATTTGTAATGAGATCGAGTAATAGGGGTCGAAAACAACCCATGTGTGCTAGCTTGACACATCGACTCCCATTAGCAAAGTTCAAGACCATGAGACACTAAATGGTCACTAAAAGTATTATGATGTGAGATCGTAAAAATGATACACATCAGACCATGTTTAGGGTCTTTATATGCCTCCCAGATAGAGCTGAGGGTGGAATATAGATCCTGGTCCATAGAGGAATCAGAGGACCCCTTACACCCATGAAATATTGATTCTTGTCGAAACAACGATGCTATGGGAACCCCTATCCCATCTAAATTGACAATGCTGGTGTGGACTAGACTTGGCTAATCGAAACTGAGTTGGTGAGAAGATAGAACCATAGTGATTTTGAGGACCAATATGGGTCATGATATATCTCCTGATTGTTTCTAGTGTAGTGAGATCTCGTGTATTGTGTGCAACCATGATATCATGTAGATGATGTCAAGGGAGGCGACATACTTTTGAAGTGGGTGATAACCTATGACCATGGTTAATACCATGAATCCAATAGAGGATGAATCTATTATACTAAGACCAGGGGGCACAATGGGTACCTTGTTGAGAAACTATCCCTGAGCGAGTATACATGGGATAGTTGTGGGTGCCCTCATAGAACCCGTATTAGACTAATGAGGCCAATGTGTTATAGGAATGGAATATGGGAATGGGAATTCAACCATCCATGTGATTTTATTAATATATGGTTAGGGGATACACCCTTAGGAATGATATCACATGTTTAGGATACTATGGATATGCAGTCGGGTATATGGATGAGTTTCTATATTTTGGAGATGATTGTAGTTTAATAGACCATGGACATGGAGCAAGGTGGTTAGAGATAACTTGTATTAGGATCTTATCATATTATAGTATCCACCATGGATTTAGGGGAAAAATATTTTTAGTGTATTCCTTTAATTGGGATCTAGAATGATAGTTCTGTCATGGGCCTCATCCCTTAATTAGATAGGATATGATAGGGGATGCCATTGATTTAGAGGTTGAGTGATTGGACTATAAATAGATTCATCCCTAGAGATAATAGTACTTGATATGGATACCATAGATTAGGATCCCATATCATAGTGAATTTATGGTATGGGTCCCTAGAGTAATGAAGATCAGTTGGTGCAACCATAAATTTGGATCTCCCATGTTACTTGGGATTCATTTGTTTCACAACGTGCTTAAAGAAACACTATGAATAGCTAATGAATTTTTGGTCAATTCGAGTCATAGACCTTAGGATTGATATTAATTAATTATTTTTGGAGTCATCTTTTATTTTCGTTGAGCACATCACTTACTCATATCAATACATATAGTGGTTAGTATAGAGAATATGTTGGTAGTTAACTGTTGAGTTTTGTACTCACACCCTACTTAGAATACCACAACACATGTGTAACCAAGAAGATGTTCACTTCATTATAGACGTAGGTTGGACTGAGCCCCAAGATTGATCAAGTAGGATGACATAGACATGTTCTGGGAGATTTTGATAAGTATTATCTTGGAGATTTCATTAATATAACATCTTATATTTACATTTTTTATACCAGTATATATATGTTGTCATCCTAGTGGGTGATGAGTTATTTGTATGAAATGGTTTTTGGGCCTTTACTTCATTTAATTCATTTTTCAGTTTTATTTATATTTAATTCTTCCTTATTTAGTTTAATTTCAGTGTATATTTATTTGTTATTATATTTATTTTCAATTCTCCCCGATATATGTCTTATAGTTATCATACAGTACCATCTTAGATCCCCACTTATATTCACTAGCCTTTGGAATACATATAGGTGTGCCTAAGGTATCATAATGAACTGGTCCATCTTCTGTTCATAGAGTGATTCAAGGAATAAATTTATATTTTATTTATATTGTACATTCATAATTTATAGATGTATTTATTTATATCTATATTTTATATTCATTGTCTATATATTTCTTATTTATCTTGAAAGTATATTTAGTATTTTATAGTAATGAACCATTGCTAGTTTCCTAAATCTAAAACAGATTAATGAGAATTTAACATTAATGTATATCCATTTCAAATTTTACACTCAAATATGATTCCCTATAATTTTTAACAAAATGAATCAAAAATTGAGTCAAATTTATTGTTCGATATTTATATTATGTTTATTATATTTCATTCTTTATCCTAATATATTATATGTTAACCATTAAAATATCATTATTGGGTTTTACCCCTTATCATAATATCATTACAATAATGACATACGTCCATTCTAATTAAAAATAATGATACATGAATGTAAGATTAAAAATACGATTAATAGGATTGAAATAGATAATGTTTTCTCATATAGGTATGAAAATTAATTTATATATTATAATTCATATATATTCCAACCTCTATATTCATAAACATTCATGATTAAATACCAGGTATATATACCATACATTATTGTAATTGATATAATGCATTCCACTAGTATCAACATGAAAAGTTCAAATCACAATCCTCTATCTGAAATAACATTACATGGCTTGTATATTTTTTCCCCTTCCAAACATTTTATTTATTTCTCTAATTTTTTTATCCAATATTAACTACTTAATTATGATACATATATTTTCTATATATATAAATATATATATAGAAAACTGAACATAGAAAATATATATGTTTACAGAACACACACACACATATATATATTTTTATGTACATGTTTCGCGTGGAATCCGGGGATGACCTCCTGGACGGGAGATTCAAACATTCCGATCGGTTTCTAACGGGTTTGTTCGTAGAACCGGAAACATCCAAGGATTCCACATCCGTTTGGACCTACTTTCCAAAGGCAGGTGCTCATTAGCTTGTGGACTAATGAGGCTTATGAATTTGCATTGGTCGAGAGGATGGGAGGTCAGACTCATCACACCTTTTTGAGGGGAATTATTGTCTACTCCGGGACTCTCTTTATAGATTTAAGTTATGTTCGTGAATCCTTATTACATTACCAAGTAAAAAATGTGCTTTCCTTTAGTTTTAACAATCAATGTTTAAATATGCAAGAAATTTAGAGAATCTTTTATATGTATTCGAGGTTCTTCATCAATAGAGAATCATCTATATCTGTTTTAGAGATTCTTGGTCAATGGTATCCCTCAAAACATTTATATAAAAGTCTCTCGGTCATTATGATGACCAGGCTAGTTTTAAAGCCACTCAGTGGGGCACTTGAAGTTTATCGTCATTCAGAAGGACAGAGATTATTTCAAAGTTGGGATCGAACCCATAAATGGGCTACCTACGTATCCTTTCTTTTGGAAAAAGGAATCAGAACCCACGTAGTTTGAGTTATGGAGTATGATGTTTATGATTGATGGCTCAAAGATGAATGTCATAATTACTTTTACACTCTAAGCTCACGTGAGTCATGCTCGGTGTGAGAAACAAGAGGTATTGGTAAAAATTTAGACAATTGTGCCATGAAAGATGCAATCATAAGAATTTGTTTGGGGCTTATGTATGGATGACTGCCCAGATAGATGAAGGTTTAGGATTTTCTTTTAGGGAGAAAATCCATGAACATTGTCCTTAAAGTTATATGTGCTTCATGGAGATTTGAATACTCTAATCTTGGGGCTTACTCCTAAGGAGGATGCCCAAGTTAGGAGGGGACTTATGATTGGGTTTTATTCCTGAAAAGGAAACCCAAATCAAAGGTAAATTATGACTGGTTAAGATAAGTTTAAGGGGACTTCGGGCTTATTCCTGAAAAGGAGACCCAAAGTTATGACTGAGTCTTATTCCCGAAAAAGGAGACCCAGGTTAGGGATTAAGGTTTGGGTCTTACTCCTGAGGAGGATGCCCATATTTGAGGTTGGGTCTTATTCTTAAGAAAGATGCCCAAGATTAGAGGACTTGATTGGGGCTTACTCCTGAGGAAGATGCCCATATTAAAGGTTTTTTAACTGGGGATTATTCCTGAAAAGGAGACCCAGGTTAAGATTCTCTCATCTTAAAGGATGAGGTTGAATGAATGAACTCTCCGTATTTTAGTGACATAAAGATATTTAAATCACTAGACTTTGAGAGAGATTCCACAGAATTCCTTTCAGATAAGAAAGTCAAATCAAGAAATCATGCCATAAATGGCTTTGAAGAGTGTCTTGAAGACTGAATCTTGAAAAGGAAAGGTGAAATGGCTTAAGAGGGGTAAAATGGGCAAGATGGGCACCCAAAAAGATAGGGGCGCGCAAGTCTTGCAAGGCGCGCAAGTCTTCCGTAGGCGCGCAAGTATTGGTCGCGCAGGTATACCTATGCGACACATAGTGTACTTGCGCGATTTTCAACCAGTAATGAAATACTTGAGCGACTCTTTTTTAAACCCTTTAGAATGTTCTCGAGGTTCTTCCAGAAAAGGGACACGAAAGTTATATTGAAGGAAATAAGTCGGCGCGCAAGTGTTTGATAAGTTTCAACACTTAGGTCTTCCTTCTTCTCTTTAGATCTTCCGTTCTAGGTAAGAAATTACCTTAGAAGTGTTCCGGAAACATTGAGAAGAGACTTGGGCATCGGGAGCTTCAATCCGAGTTTCTGGAAAAAGATCCTCTCGAATGGGGGGTCCACAGGGTCTATTTATAGGCAGGAGAAGACCCCGGGCGGTTACCAGGCGGTTATCACTTAGGGCGTGCAAGTCACTTGCACGACCACTAGGCGGCGCGCAACTGTACTTGCACGACCATGAGGGAACTTGCGCGACCTATGGGCAATGTTCTCCTTGTTCATCCCTTTGTCGATTTTTGATGTTTCTTCAAAGGATGAATCACTTTTTGCTTAGATATTCCCTTTTCTGATCTTTAGATTCTGTGACAAAAAGGAGCGTCAACAAAAGTCCCCCCTCAGAGTTGGATCCGGAAAGAAATGAGGATTTGACTCTGAGGAAATTGAATCCATCCAAAGGAAAAGGGGGCGCGCAAGTCTTCAGGGCACAGAAGGCAGTGCACAAGTGTGCTGGAACTTGACTTTTATTCAGAGTTCCTTTGTCTTTTGTGGGCAGTTTAAAGTCATGCATGCCGGACATAAAGGGGCTAATGTTTAAGGTCGAAATAGCTTTGACCGAAATGGATTAGAATTGACAGAATTCCTTTAAAGTTCATCTGAAAACATACTACCAAACTCAAGTATGAGAGAAAATATGTAAACTATGGCTTAAGAATATTTGAATCTGAGGAATGATATGAAAAAGAGCTAAAAGGCATTAGAAGAAGTAGTTTCCAAGAATGAAGTTACTATTATTTAACAAAACCCGTTAGGGGGTTGAAATATGCAGGGCCACCTATGGGCATTGGCTGTATGGTCAAATAAATAGCATCTTTTGGCTGACAAGTCTATTATGTGGACTGTTTATGCAAGGCCACCTATGGGCACGTGCTGCATAGTCAGGCAAAAGAACTCCCAGAAATTTACTTTCCTAGTGCTAAAAGCCAGTGAAAGTTTATGGAGATTCAAATTTTCTAAAGTATAGAGTTTGTTGTATAGAAAGAGGTACTTGAATATGGAGAAGATATTTTCGAACAAGAACATCGAAGAATTGGATGAATATCACTCCTACGAAGGTCTGACCCAAACGTAGGGAAGAAGAATAAACCATAGACTTGAATACTTTCAGATCATGAAAAAGGATATGGGACAAATATGTTAAGGATGGCTATTTTTTGCGGATCCCTACATACTGTCGTTTAAGACAAATAAAGACAAAAGAGGCATTCTTCCCAAGAATGAAGTTACTATTATTTAACAAAACCCGTTAGGGGGTTGAAATATGCAGGGCCGCCTATGGGCATTGGCTGCATGGTCAAATGAATAGCATCTTTTGGCTGACAAGTCTGTTATGTGGACTGTTTATGCAAGGCCACCTATGGGCATGTGCTGCATAGTCAGGCAAAAGAATTCTCAGAAGTTTGACATTTTTGTGACTAGAAGTCATGAAAAGGGTTATGAAGATCTGAAAATATTTAAGGTTAGGATTATAACACATAAATATGGGTATTGTCCAATGTATATAGAGATACATAGGTCAATGAAAAACCATAATCATGTTGTGGCTGGGTCCTGAATTGAAAACTTGGACTTCACTACGTATCTCATAAGAATGAGAATCAAGCCATACGTAGTTCTTGAAATACAGTTTTAACGTCGTGCAGGACGAAAGTATGAGTGATCTTAGTTTAGGGTCATAGAATTAGGACCATAATAATGAATAAACAGTGTGTGTTTTCATAAGGACTTTTCAGCCAAGGGACTGAAAGTGAAATTTGGGTTAGGCCCAAAAGACTTGGGACTGGATTTGAGGGACACTCGAATGTTCCTACGTATCCCATAAGGATGGGAATCAAGTCCACGTAGTTCTAGAACTACCCTTTGTACAAATTTGGTTCGTACATGTGAAGGGTGAAAGGGGACTTTAGTGCAATGATTGTTTTACCTGAGATAAAAAGTTTAGGCATTACCATGTATGCATGTAGTCTTTTGAAAATGAAACATGATTTAAAAAATCAATGTCAATAATGGTTCCTTCTCAAATGAGGAAATCAAAGAATATTGTAGTTTATTGTCGTACCGGACAAAAGTGTTGTATAGTTTAACGTCATATAACAAGGACGAAAGTGAATCAATGTAAAGATATTGATTCCAGGGGCGGTTTCACAAATCAACATCATATGAGGTTGTGGTGAACCGATGTGAAGAGATTGTTTTTTTGGGCTTGAACCCTGGGAGGTTGCCTACATACCCAGCCTGGAGGGCGAGGATCGAAGTCCGTGTAGTTCAATTAAAGAATGAATCAATGATCGAGTTGTTCTTGTGGACAATGATCTAATAAAAAATATTGTTGGGACTTACACATGGTTAGTGGCCCAAAGGGAGTGTTATGGTTGATGTTCGCTCTAAGCTCACGTGAGTCATACTCGGTGTGAGAAACAAGAGGTAATAACAACCTTAACGATGTACAGTTTAATGTCATGTAGGACATAAAAAAGGGACTATGCAGTTTAAAGTCTTGCAGTTAGGACTATTGGTGCTGCACAGTTTAGTGTCATGTAGTAGGGACAAAATACAGTTTAATGTCATGTAGGACCTATCAAGGATTTTCTTTACAGTTTAGCGTCATGTAGTTAGGATGATGGGGATAAAATAGTGTAACGTCATATTGGACGAAAGGGGGATTGTGCAGTTTAATGTCATGCAGTAAGGACAAAAGAGTGTACCATTTTAACGTCATGTTGGACGAAAGTGCGAATAGTTTAAGGTCATATGCATGGACCGTGAATGGTGCAGTTTAATGTCATGCTGGACCTTTGATGATTATATAATTTAACGTCTTTTCGGACGTGAGGGACTTTTATACAGTTTAGCGTCATGTAGTTTAGGACGTCACAGTTTAACGTCTTGCTGGACATAAGGGATTTGCAAATAGTTTATGGTCACATACATGGACCAGGGATGATGCAGTTTAAGGTCATGCTGGACGGTTTAGGGAACTTTTTCACAGTTTAATGTCGTGTGGGACGAAGCTGCAGTTTAAAGTCATACTGGACCATTGCTGTATAGTTTAACGTCATATAGCAAGGACGAAATGGTGCTGTACAGTTTAAAGTCATGTAGCTAGGACTAAGGTGAACCAATATGAGGATATCAGTTCTGGGGACTTTTTACAGTTTAACATCATGCTGGACATTGAAGGTGACACAGTTTAACGTCATGTTGGACGAAGTTGCAGTTTAAGGTCATACTGGACCATTGCTGTATGAACCAATTGTAAGAGTCTTGGTTCTGGGAACAATATTTTGTGTTTATACAAAATACTTCTTCATAAATCTGGCATTAGTTGGAGTCGTGATGTGTTCTCCATCCGTTGAGATCAGAGAATACGCTCCATTGGAGTAGACCTTATGTATTGAATAAGGTCCTTACCATTTTGGTTCAAGCATGGGAGGCTTCTTTCCTGGTATCATTGGTGCTCTGAGAACCAATACCAATTCTCCCTGAATGAATGAACGAAGACGAACTTTTTTGTTAAAAAGCTCAAGCTATCCGATTCTGATAGATTTCCAAGTGGTGGAAAGTGAACAATCTTTTCTCATCTAACTGTTCCAATTCATTCAACCGCTTTTGGGATTGCTCATCTGTTGATAACTGATCACAAATGGCTATTCTGAGTGAGGGCAATTGAACTTCAATTGGCAAGACTACTTCTGTTCCATATACCAATGAATATGGAGTAGACCACATTGCATTGCGAGTGGTAGTCTGATAAGCCCATAAAGCATGAAAGAGTTTATCAGGCCATGACCTCTTATCTTTATCCACAATATTTTGCAGTATGTTTGAAAGAGTCTTGTTGAAGGCCTCTATCTGGCCATTAGTCGCTGCATGATATCGAGATGAATGGTTGGACTTAATGTTGTATTCTTGATACAATTTCCTTACCTCAGAAGAACAGAAGTTGGTGCCGTTGTCCGTCAATATGGTATGAGGGACACCAAATCTAGTAATGATGTTAGACTTGATGAAGCTAACAATGCATCTAGAACTGACTTCTTTGAGAGGTACTTCCTCTGCCCATTTGGAAAAGAAATCAGTAGCAGTAAGAATGTACTTAAACTGTTTGGCCGTTGCTGAAGGGTAAGGTCCCACCACATCCATTCCCCATGTGGAAAATGGCCATGAGTATTTAGCTGTATGAAGCAACTCTGGAGGTTGATGAATGAAGTTGGCATATACTTGGCATGAATGACACTTCTTTGTGAAATTAACACAATCTTGTATCATTGAAGGCCAGAAGTATCCAAGCCTTCGAATTTGATCAGACAGTCTATGTCCAGACTGGTGGGCACCACAGACTCCTGCATGCACTTCTTTTATGACAGCCATTGTCTCTTCACCATCAATACATCTGAAGAGAACTCCATCAAAACCACGTTTGTAGAGAATTTTCTCGAGGTGGTTTGGACCGTCAGAAAGAGTAAAATTGACCACACGTCGCCGAATTTGTTCTTTCTTGGCTCTATCAGGTGGAAGTGTTCCATTTTGAAGGTATTCCCTGATAGGTGACATCCATCCTGTAGTATGACCATACAGTTCAGGAATGGGACTAATTTCATTAATTTCCTCTGTTCTGACTTGAACATAAGGTGAAATTGCACGACGGTGAGCAATACAGATGGTTGTCTCGTCCCGATTTGGATCTGCTAAAGTTGTGGCTATATTAGCCAGTGCATCAGCTTGAGCATTTTGTGATCTTGGGACATAAGAAAATGTCGGTTCTGAAGGGAATTCTGACATTAACTCTCTGACGTAATCATACAAAGGGATTAATTCTTCTTTTCTGATGGCATAATCCCCATTGACTTGTTTGATTACCAGGTCTGAATCACCTTTCACCTTTAAGTGATTCACTTGTGCTTGAAGCGCTAACTCCAAGCCTGTAATGAGAGCTTGGTATTCAGCTTCATTATTGGTACCACCTTCCCACAACAAAAAGGAATAAGGTAACACTGCCTTATCTGGAGAAATGAGCACAATTCCTAAACCAACTTTGTTGAATTTAGGATTTTCCATTTTCTTCCCTGTTGGACTTCTAGAAGCACCATCAAAATACATTTCCCATGATTGAGGACTCTCTTGAATAGAAAAAACTTCCTAATCAGGGAGTTCGATATCTGAATACGTGTCTTCCACTGAAGGATGTTCATCCAGGAAATCAGCCAGAGCTTGGCCCTTAATTGCCTTTTGAGACACATACTGGATGTCGAACTGCTGTAGAATAACCGCCCACCTTGCCAGACGTCCTGTAATCATTGGACGACTAAGGATGAATTTGAGTGGATTATTACGAGATACCAATTGGACCTCGTGATGTTGCAGGTAGTGTATCAGTTTCTGAACTGCAAAGATTAATGCTAGGCAGCACTTTTCAATACTCGAATACCGGGTTTCTGCTTCAAGCATAGTTCTACTGAGATAGTAGAGACTATTTTCATTCCCAGCATCATTCTTTTGAGCGAGAAAGGCACCCAATGATCTCTCTAAAGATGTCACATAGAGGATAAGAGGCCTACCCTCAACAGGTGGCATGAGTAGTGGTGGACTCAAGAGGTATTTCTTGAGAACATCAAATGCTTCTTGACATTCTTCAGTCCACTGGTAAGTGACTCCTTTCTTCAATAATTTGGTAAAGGGTAAACTTTTGCCTGCCAAATTGGCAATGAAATGCCGAATATAGGCTAAGTGTCCTTGAAGTCCTCTTAATTATTTCAAATTCTGAGGAGGTGACATACCAAGGATTGATTTAGTCTTCTCAGGATCGACTTCAATACCACGATGGCGTACAACGAAGCCGAGGAATTTTCTTGAGGTTACCCCAAAAGCACATTTTAAGGGGTTCATCTTCAAATTATGTTGTCGAAGCTTGTGGAATACGACTTCCAAATCAGCCAAGTGATCAAAACGTTGTTTGGATTTAACCACCAGTTCATCTACATAGCATTCAACAAATTTCCCTAGAAAAGGTTTGAAGATACGATGCATGGCGCGTTGATATGTTGCACCTGCATTCTTTAAACCAAAGGGCATCACCCGGTAACAAAACACACCTTGAGGAGCTCTGAAGGCTGTATATTCCTCATCTTCCGGGGCCATTCGGATCTGATTATATCCAGAATATCCATCCATGAATGAAAGTACTTCATAGCCAGCCGTCGCATCAATTAAGAGTTCTGTAATCGAAACTGGGAAATCATCTTTAGGACAATACCGATTAAGATCTCTGAAATCGATGCAAACCCTAAATTGTCCGTTCTTCTTCTTTACAGGGACAATATTATCCAACCACTTGGGATATTGAACTTCTCTAACGAAGTTAGCTTTGATAAGCTTATCCACTTCAGCCTCGATTTTGGAAGCATAGGTTGGGTGTGTTCTTCTCGCGGCTTGCTTGAATCCTCGATGTTCTTTTGGCAAACCCAAATGATGGGTGGCAACATCAGGATCAAGGCTAGGCATCTATGTATAATTCCAAGAAAAAATATCTTTATTTTGATTTAGAAAAGAAATATACATCTCTTGTTCTTCAAGGGTCATGGCCGCACTAATTAAAGTGGGGCGTGGATCTTTCTATGTACCCAGATTTACTTCTCTGAGTTCATCCACAGTGGTAGAGATACCCTCTTCAAATGCTGGAGGAGCATCTCTAAGATCTTCCTCTTCCTCTTCATCATGTGTTATTTCTTCCGTTTCTACTTGAAAAGTAGATGAAAAAACGAAATTCTCATGATCATAAGAGATGTCAAAATTTTCACATTTTGAAGAAGAAGCTTCCATTTCCGACCCTATTAATGAAAAAGGGTCTTCTTTGGAAAATAAAGAGGAGATGATGGATTGAGAATCGACATCAATATTCACCTCTAGTGTTTCTATAACTTCTTCTGGCCTGATTAGCGAAGTATAGACTTGTTGGATTTCAGCAGACGAAATGAAAACGTCACCACTTATGCTTTCATCACTGCTAGGTAAGTTACCAATTTCTCCAATGTTGTCTGGCTCGATTGCCGTAATTGACATTATGGATATTTCCATAAGAGTATTTTGATTTGGGCCTATTTTGTCAATTTGACTGATAGGTAACACATAATCTGTACTCACATGTGAAAATGGATTTATTGGAATTTTTTCCAAACCATACAGAGCATTAACTTTGGTAATTTCCTTCATTGTAGATTTTTCTCTTCCCTTCATGTGATAAAATTCCGCCTCAATGTATTGAGACTCACATGTCTTGAACGGGGCCTTATCACCATACAATGTTCCAACTTGACCATCGAAACAGTATTTGAGACATTGATGGTATGATGACGGAATAGCTGCATGCTGATGTAGCCAGGGTCTTCCAAGGAAGATATTGAAAGGTGAGTCTTGATCAACAATCATGAAATCCGAATTGGAAACAAGATCTCCAAACTGAGATCTGAGCGTAACTTCTCCCAGTGGTTCTTGTTCATTTTTATCATATCCTTGCAACATCATGGTAGAAGGAGATAAATCAGATTCCGTGAGGCCCAATCGACGAAGTGTGCGAATGGGCATGAGGTTGACTCCTGAACCATTGTCAATGAAAGCTCTTCGAACATCTATACCATTGACTTTTCCAGATAAGTACAAAGGTTTTATGTGCCCATGCACAACATCATCTTCATCTTTATCAGTAAAAGATATCACTGCATGGCATTCCGTAGGATTATTCTCTATGTGATAGATTTCAGCTGCAGCAATTTCAGTTTCAAACTCTTGAGGACATGACAAAGCTTCGATGAGTGCTTCCCGAAGATCTCTTGACAGATTCAAAGCATCCAAAATTGATAACTTGGCTGGTACTTGGGCCAAGTGTTTCAATATATCATACTTTTGATCTAGAGGTCTGTGTTTCCCAATAGGAATATGCGGTTTAGCAGGTACTTTGGAAGCAGATGCTTTGGAAGCTGATGCATCTTGTATTGAAGTTGGCAACATCCTTGGTTTTGGAAAATTAGACTGATTAGATCCATTTACTTGCTGAGATAAAGAAGATGGAACTTTTAATCGGTCTTCCAAAATAACTGTGCCGAAACTGAGTTGGTCATTGGCAGAAGAACTTACTTGTTCTTTTTGAGCTCGCTGAAGGGCTTTACCACGAGTTTCTGCTGCATATACAGTGCTAGCAGGGTTATAATTAGAGTAGTGGATTCGGAAAGATCCACGTCTTCCCCAGTATCCTGAACCTCTAGAACTTCCTCGGGTTCCCTTATTTGATACAGGGAATTCAGGCTCATCAAGACTGGAATATGAATCTGTTAATTGAATCATATTAACAGAACCAAAGATTAACTCTTCGTCTGATAAAGACTCTGCCTGGTTAGCCTGTTTAGGCTGTGCTGTTTGGTGGGACGGTGCCCGTGGCTTTGAAGTAGATGGCATGAAATCTGCCAGAGTCAAAGACAATTTAGGCTTTGATGCATACTCATCTTCTCCTGATTCCTCTTTCTTCTTTGAATTGCGCTGCCCTTTTGAGGATTTGTCTTTTGATGGAGGATTTACTGCAGCTTTTGTAGGAGACACAATTGGCTTCTTAAATTGTGTTCGCAAAATGGAATGGGTCCGATTGATTGTCTTTCTGACCATCCAATCATCATATTTTTTCGCAGATTTGCTTTTGACTTCCTGCCACTCGCCTCCTTCTTCTGGATCTGTAGTGGTAATACACGCTACATGAGCTGAAGAACCCTTCAATTTGACTTGTCCCAAGTCGACCATCTTTTGCAGGAGGTCTTTAAAGACAAAACACTCCTGGATGGGATGCCCTAACATTTGATGAAAGGGACAATAATTGGGACGGTCTTCATCTCTTTCCTTGTTTGGCCTCTTCGGCACTGGTAATTGAACCAAATTATTTTCCAGAGCTGAAATGAAGTAACCAGGAACTTGATCACTTCGGAAAGAGTATGTTTTACTCTTCATATCCTCAAATTGTTTTTGTCGTTGATCTTTTTGATCATTTGGACGAAACAACCTTTTTTGTTGGCGTTCAGGAGGTGGATCCCTTCGAGAAGATGAAGGTTTTGAAGTAGAAATAGGTACAGGTGTCTGTTTAAGCATAACTGTAGCAGTTTCTGCTTTACCCATTCTTCTTCCTGGAGCTGATGGAATTACACGAGATTTAACCTTAGCCTGTATAAGGGAATCTTCAATCTGTTGAGCGATTGAAGTAAGGTCTCGAAACCCTCCTGTGTATTTCACAGGGATCAATGGCGTGCGTAATTCGTCACACAAATTTGCCACACAGATTGGCAACAATTCCTCCTGAGGGAGTGATAAACTCAAGGAATACGTTAATCCCTTCCAACGAGCAATGAAATCAGAGACTCTTTCATTCTCCCTTTGCTTGCAGTTTGTAAGATCGAAAACTGTCGTTTTTGGCAAAGTTGAGCTAAACTGATGAAGGAATTCTTGACGAAGATCCTCCCATCCGATGACTGACCGGGATTTCAAGCTTGTATACCAGACAAAAGCTGGTCCTTGCAAGGTTCACACGAAGCATCTGAGTTTCACTGCTTCTTTCTGCTCTGGAGTTCCCATCATAGGATCACAACAAGACACGTAATGCGTCAAATGATGTTCAGGGTCGCCTGATCCATTGAAAGTAGGGAAAATAGGGTTTCCAAAACTGGATGGAGGAGAAATTGAATCTACCCATTCAGGGTAAACTTTCTTTTCAGGTTGAACTTGCGCTCGTTTCCCTTCCATAGTTTCTAACCGAGCTATTAATGACTCAATAGTAGTTATTAACTTTTGAGAAACGTCAGGTTGAACTTGGTTTTGGGTAGGTGCAATGAATGGAGCTTGGAAAGACGTGGTGGTTGGTGCTGCAACTGATGGTAGTGCTGCCAACCGTTGTTGTGTTTGACCCGTAGGATTAGACCTCTGTGGGTGTACTGATAAAGGAGGATATTCTTGATCCATCTCAGTAGTTACAAAAAATTCCTTCGGCTGTCGGACTTCATCATTCTTAAGAAGAAGACTACTCTGAAGTAATTCTGCATTCAACCTTCTTAATTCTTTCATTTCTTCCTCCTATTGTGCAAACCTTTTCTCTAATGAGAGCGATTGACCTCCTTCAGAGGAAGGGTGAGAAGTAACCTGATTCTTTTCTTTCCCCTTATTGGATCCTTTTTAGAGAGGGGGAAGTGGGTTACTTGAAAGAATACCCAGATTTTGGGTAAGCCTTTGATTACGTGTGCGCACACCTTCTTCATTTAGGTCTGTGTGCGCGACTTCTTGAGCAGGAACCTCTTCGTCTGATCCCTCTGATTGAGCCTCATCTGGTGAATCAGCAGCAACGGCATTGATGACAGTAATGGATGCATATTTCATGGAATCCTTTCTATCAGCATTTCTGTGATATTGTCTCCTTCTATGTCCATGATGAGACATGGCATTCCGTTGACTTGATCCCTCAGGAATTTCTTGGAGAACCGTCACTTGGAGAGAATCTCCTGACAGCTTGGCTCTTCATTCCTCTTGAGGATTATTCCCTAATCGAGAGAATACTGACTTTCTCTGAGGGAAGGATTGAAGATTTGAAAAAGTCCCTAGTCCGGTGGACTGGGGATGTTCCTGCTACTTCCGCTCAACTCCTCGAATCCCATTCGTTGACTCTGAGGGTTGGGTTAGAGAAGTCCCCAGTCTGGCAAGCTGGGGTGTCTCTTGACATGCTATGTCTGAGATCTTCTTAAAATATCTCTTGATCTTGTGAATCTTAGTTTGGAAATTAGCTGGATGCATTAACCTGTATCCACTTTTATCACCTGGTTCAACAGACCGTTGGATGATTTCCGAAACTTCTGTCATTTGATGACGTGTTTGCTCCAGACGAGAGGCTTGTGCAATATTCTCGCCTGCTTGATGTAGGAGCAATTCAAAAACATGTTCTCTATATACTTGATTTTGAGAGGAACTAGTTGAAGCTTGTTCTTGAGAAAGCTTTTGATTATGAACAAAGCCCATTGACTGTGGCCGACCATGGGAAATAACATTGCATGAGACCATTTTCGGCGGGCTTTACTGACCGGAAAGCACTGTGAAATGTAGTGCTCCGTGAACACCCCATCCTCTGATATGAGCATCAGATGGAGCATTGGCAATTAACTGACGCAATCTTCTTAGTGCGCCAAGGCATGAACGTTGAAGGGTTCTCTGTTGCTTTTCAGCCTTCGGATACCGAGAGACTGATAGAGATGCCAAATCAATCTGGCGTTGTAACCCTTCTATTATCTTAAGATGATTTTCATATTCATCGTAAGATAATACCTTCTTCTTTAATTGGAAAAGAGTTTTCCATATGTTGAGACGAATATCATGGATTCCATCATCCGTCAACATCTTTGGAATGTCGTACTGGGAATCAGCCAAAGGCCAAAACATGACTGGTACTTCACCTTTTGCCAGTTTTTTCCTCATGTTCAGCATTTCCTCTTTATCATTAAATGAAGATTCTTCTACCTGTTTGGACCAGATTTGGTGTTTCCTTGTTGCTTCATCGGATTCAACAAGATTGGTAGAGAAATCACTATTCATGCTGGAAGATGAATGACCCAGGGATGGTTCGGAGAATAACCTGAACCCCAGGCTATCTTCTGATGGAGAAAGAGTTTCACCTGCCGATAGTAAAGCATCAGACATGACTGGTTTTACGTTTGCAAATGACTCGAGATAGGAGGGCTTTCTCATCACTACATTGCCTTCTGAAGAATTTTCGAGACAACGTGAATCACTACTGTGGAGTGGACTTTCGCAGCGAAGTTCATCACCATGAGGAGGACCGTCATGATGGGTTACAGCAAAAGATGAAATCTCTTGCTCCTTGGCCTTCTGACCACACAGAGGGTTCCTGTGGCTCTCATCTGAAGAAGAAACTTCAAGATTGACCGAATTTTCATGAAGAAAGTCTTCATGAGGAAGTGTCTGTTGAAGACCTTCAGAATTAATGTTCCAGTTATTGGGAACTGAGGGAGTAGAATCTTGAATTCCAACAGATAAATGTCTGAGGGCTTCAAGAACTCCAGCATCGAGCAAGGCCTTGTTGCAGATTGGCCTTTGATCTCCTGACTGTGCTGGGCAGATCTTTTTCTTAGATGCCTTATTACTCGCTTTAGAAACCACTTGATGACGAAAGTGATTGCTCTGAGCAGGTGTATGTGCCTGATCAGGAAAGATGGTCAGGTTAGGCTGACGATCTCTACTCAAATCAGGTGTATGTGCCTGACTTGGTTGTCCGTATGATATGGGGGAGTATGCCCCATAACCCTCTTGGACTGGAACAAATGTGTGTGTCTGTTCTGGAGTGAATCGTTGATGTGTCACTCCATTGCTAGGGATAGATTTATATGTCTGTCCCTGAGATGATGGTGAAGCTGTTATGATATCCTGGCAAGCATCCAGAATATGAGCAGGAATTTGCTTCTGCTCTTTCACCATTGACAAAATATGTTTGGTGACTTCAACCACCGGAACGGGGATATACGTCCATTCCGGGCTTGGAGTAGGTGTATTTGCCTGCTCCTGTCCTCCTTTTCCTGTCAGTGAATCCTGACAGTACTCAAGTGTGGAGGCAGAGAGTTGAGTCTGCCCCCTGTTTGTCGTCGGGACTTTCCGACTGACTTCTCTGGGTGCTACCAAGCGAGACTATTGGTAGGCCTGATTAGTATTAGCAGGTGTATGTGCCTGCTGATTACACTTCGCCAAACGCGGTTGACGAGATCCATCATATGTAGTCAGACGAGCATGCTGACTAACTGGTGATGTATAAGCAAGTGTATGTTCCTGCCAATGGTACTCCGCCGGAATTGCCTGGCGGGATCGGCTTGATGCTGCCAGACGAGTCTGCTGGACAGCTGAATTAAAATGGGCAGGTGTGTATGCCTGCTCGTTGTTTGCCACCAAGTTAGGTTGGTGGACTTCTCCGGAGATGGCAGGGATGACAACCTGCCTATTGTTAACCGGATTACGTCTCTGGCGGTTCATCTTGCCTGCTCGGGTTCGAGGAACCTGAGTTGAATGCCTGGAGTCGGTACCCTCATCCTGTTGAGGGCGCACTACCGCACGAGTCTGGCGGCGATTGTTGATGGGAGCCCTCGGGAAGGACTCCTGTTTTTTTTGAATTAAGGCCCCGAGGGACCTGCTCATTCACTTCCTCGGAGTAAGGGAGTGAATGGAAATTGCGTTCCGGGGATAACGACCCGAAACGGTTGGAGACGGTAGTCAGCACCGCCTGCTTTTTGATTGCTGGCCGCCGTTGTCCGGATGACCAGGTAGAGTTGTTAACTTAGAGGGCTTGACGAGCGGCCTCCAGAGTTGGGATAGTACCGTTGCGACGGTACTCCTTAACCATTGCATTAGAAACACAGCGTTGAAGACGCTGAGTTGGTGATGTCATCCTCAGAGCGGATGACGTTCCAGCAGGAGTAGCCGCATTGGTTTTCACAGCAGCAGACCTCACAGTAGAGGTGTTCACAGCAGCAGTATTCACAGGGGTGAATTTAAGGAAAGCCATTTTTGCAGAAGATCTTGAGAAAAGAGTGCCTGTTCCATGTAACAGACATAATCAAGATGAATCCGGCCACTGCATCTTTTGGATGAGCATATGTAAATGATTGCCTTGTTGGCCCAAGGGGCCTAACAAATAAGAAGAACATCACTTTCACTTGGTTAAGGATTCACGTCGGGTTTACCATTTTTGTTTCGCAAGGAATCCAGGGATGACCTCCTGGATGGGAGATTCAAACGTTCCGATCAGTTTCTAACGGGTTTGTTCGTAGAACCGGAAACATCCAATGATTCCACATCCGTTTGGACCTACTTTCCAAAGGCAGGCGCTCATTAGCTTTTGGACTAATGAGGCTTAGGAATTTGCATTGGTCGAGAGGATGGGAGGTCGGACTCATCACACCTTTTTGAGGGGAATTATTGTCTACTCCGGGACTCTCTTTATAGATTTAAGTTATGTTCGTGTATCCTTATTACATTACCAAGTAAAAAATGTGCTTTCCTTTAGATTTACCAATCAATGATTAAATATGCAAGAAATTTAGAGAATCTTTTATATGTATTCGAGGTTCTTCATCAATAGAGAATCATCTATATCTGTTTTAGAGATTCTTGGTCAATGGTATCCCTCAAAACATTTATATAAAAGTCTCTTGGTCATTATGATGACCAGGCTGGTTTTAAAGCCACTCAGTGGGGCACTTGAAGTTTATCGTCATTTAGAAGGACAGAGATTATTTCAAAGTTGGGATCAAACCCATAAATGGGCTACCTACGTATCCTTTCTTTTGGAAAAAGGAATCAGAACCCACGTAGTTCGAGTTATGGAGTATGATGTTTATGATTGATGGATCAAATATGAATGTCATAATTACTTTTACACTCTAAGATCATGTGAGTCATGCTCGGTGTGAGAAACAAGAGGTATTGGTAAAAATTTAGACAATTGTGCCATGAAAGATGCAATCATAAGAATTTGTTTGGGGCTTATGTATGGATGACTGCCCAGATAGATGAAGGTTTAGGATTTACTTTTAGGGAGAAAATCCATGAACAGGATCCATAAAGTTATATGTGCTTCATGGAGATTTGAATACTCTAATCTTGGGGATTACTCCTAAGGAGGATGCCCAAGTTAGGAGGGGACTTATGATTGGGTTTTATTCCTGAAAAGGAAACCCAAATCAAAGGTAAATTATGACTGGTTAAGAGAAGTTTAAGGGGACTTGGGGCTTATTCCTGAAAAGGAGACCCAAAGTTATGACTGAGTCTTATTCCTGAAAAAGGAGACCCAGGTTAGGGATTAAGGTTTGGGGCTTACTCCTGAGGAGGATGCCCATATTTGAGGTTGGGGCTTATTCTTAAGAAAGATGCCCAAGATTAGAGGACTTGATTGGGGCTTACTCCTGAGGAAGATGCCCATATTAAAGGTTTTATAACTGGGGATTATTCCTGAAAAGGAGACCTAGGTTAAGATTCTCTCATCTTAAAGGATGAGGTTGAATGAATGAACTCTCCGTATTTTAGTGACATAAAGATATTTAAATCACTAGACTTTGAGAGAGATTCCACAAAATTCCTTTCAGATAAGAAAGTCAAATCAAGAAATCATGCCATAAATGGCTTTGAAGAGTGTCTTGAAGACTGAATCTTGAAATGGAAAGGTGAAATGGCTTAAGAGGGGTAAAATGGGCAAGATGGGCACCCAAAAAGATAGGGGCGCGCAAGTCTTGCAAGGCGCGCAAGTCTTCCATGGGCGCGCAAGTATTGGTCGCGCAGGTATACCTGCGCGACACATAGTGTACTTGCGCGATTTTCAACCAGTAATGAAATACTTGAGCGACTCTTTTTTAAACCCTTTAGAATGTTCTCGAGGTTCTTCCAGAAAAGGGACGCGCAAGTTATATTGAAGGAAATAAGTCGGCGCGCAAGTGTTTGATAAGTTTCAACACTTAGGCCTTCCTTCTTCTCTTTAGATCTTCCGTTCTAGGTAAGAAATTACCTTAGAAGTGTTCCGGAAGCTTTGAGAAGAGACTTGGGCGTCGGGAGCCTCAATCCGAGTTTCTGGAAAAAGATCCTCTCGAATTGGGGGCCCATAGGGTCTATTTATAGGCAGGAGAAGACCCCGGGCGGTTACCAGGCGGTTATCACTTAGGGCGCGCAAGTCACTTGCACGACCATAAGGCGTCGCGCAAGTACTTGCACGACCATAAGGCGTTGCACAAGTACTTGCACGACCACTAGGCGGTGCGCAAGTGTACTTGCGCGACCATGAGGGAACTTGCGCGACCTATGGGCAATGTTCTCCCTGTTCATCCCTTTGTCGATTTTTGATGTTTCTTCAAAGGATGAATCACTTTTTGCTTAGATATTCCCTTTTTCGATCTTTAGATTCTGTGACAAAAAGGAGCGTCAACAGTACAACACACACACACACACACACACACATATATTTGTGTTCTATACATATATATGCACACCATATATATGCTAATTTTTATTCCAATTTCTCCAAAATCGTATATATGTTTTATGTGTGTGTGTGTGTATTTGGAATATATAGAACATATATATGTTTTTAGGTCTATTTATCTATTTTTATTCATATTTACAATTTTTTATATGAAATACACGTATATGTTCTCTGTGTGTGTTTTTTATGTACAAAACATATATATATATATATATATATGAACATATCGTATATATTCCAATTTATCTATCCTTGGTCTTGTAATTATATAGGTTATTGTTTCACCTAGAACATGTGTTCTTCATAGGAATCCCTAATTTTGGACAGTTTAAATCTGATTTATTTATGAAACATGAAACATCCAATGTTTCTGTAACTAAAAGGACCTGTATTCCAAAGGAAAGTTTTCATTAGGTTTATTGACCTATGATTCTTAAGATCATACATTGGTCAAGAGGATGGGAGGTTAGGTTCATCACACCCTTTTTTGGAGAATTATTTCCTTACTCTATCACTCACTTATAGATTTAAGATATTTTCATGAATCCTTATTAATTTTCCATGTATAATATATGTTTTCATGGAAATTTGTAATCAATTATTTACCATGTATGTAATTACTAATCATCCATCTGAATTTGACATTCTTCGTCAATGGAGATATTTGTATTTATTTGAGGTTTTCTATTGATGGTATACTCTCATATACTACTTATAGATTCTTTAGTCATTTTTATGATGATACAGGTTGTTAATCCACTCAGTGTGGCACTTTGAAATTTATCATCACCCAGGGAGAAAAAAGTTTGTTTTGATGTTGAGATCGTAACCATAGATGCACTACCTACATATCCTCATGAATGGAATAAGAACTCATGTAGTTCAGTGTCATGTAATGGGACACATCATATCTTTTATGGTCTTGTGATAAGGACACAGCTGTATAGTTTAATTTCATGTGTAAGGACATCTAGGCAGAATGTTTCTTGTAAATTAATTGTGTGGGTCTTATGCCTATGAATCCCAAGGAACCAAGAAAGGATATTAGTTTTCAAGTTGGATTAGACCTTCCTAGGATTGTGGCCCAAAAATAATAGTTTTTATTTGGTGTTTTGGGTTTGAACCACATGGAGGCTTCCTAAGTATCTCACATTGATGGGAATCAAATCCCACGTAGTTCGGTAAGTCTCACAGGGGAGTATGACCCTTTGAGAGAAATAGTTTGGGGCTTACTCATAAAGATGATTCCCATTAACAGGTCCCATGATACAAGTATTAACTCATAGAGATTAATGTGAGACATAATTCAAGGATTACTCATAAAGAGGATTCCCCGATTAAGGGAATTGGATTTTAATTCCTGAAGAGGGTGTTCAATGAGCTCAGGACATGGGTGAAGGCTGCCTACATATCCCAAATATAGTTGGAATCAGAGTTCTTGAAGTTCATGAAATCATGATGATTGTGAAGATGTTGTGAACATTATAGACCTCTAAACCCACGTGAGTCATGCTCGATGTGAGAAACAAGATGATGTGAAATATTCAATAAACCACACACTTTCAACTCTGTAATGGGTAGTGGTTCGACCTATGATAAAAGAAGCCAGGGTGACGGTGTACAAGGGCACAAGGAAATGAACCATTCAATGTAGAATGGATGTGAAGGTCATTAATTCTGTCCTAAACTTCTATGGTACTCATCCCTGCAGGACACCATTTTGATGATTGGTTGGGGATTACTCCTAAGGATGATGCCCATTTAGCTTTGGATGGGGATTACTCCAAAGTAGGATGCCCCTTTCAGGTTTTGTTGGGTATTACTCCTAAGGAGGATTCCCATTTTAGGTTTGGTTGGTGATTAATCATAAAGAGGATTCCCATTGAGGTTAGATTAGGGATTACTCTTAAAGTGTATTTCTAGTGAGGTTAGGTTGATTCTTACTTCTACGAAGGATCTTGGGGGTAAGCCCATTGAGGCTAGGTTGGGGATTACACCTGAACGGGATGCTAATTTGAGGTTTGGTTGGGGATTACTCCTAAGGAGGATGACCATTGGAGGTTAGGTTGGGGCTTACTCTTAAGGAGGATTCCTATTGAGGTTAGTTTTGGGATTGCACCTAAAAAGGATGCCCATTGGAGGTTAGGTTGGGGAATACTCCTAAGGAGGATTACCATGGATATTTGGCTGGGGTTTACTCTTAATGAGGATTCCCATTGGAGGTTTGGTTGGGGATCATCCATAAGGAGGATTCCCATTTAGATTTGGTTGGGGATTACTCTTATAGAAGATTCCCATTTGAGGTTTGGTTCGGGATCACTCCTAAGGAGGATGCCCATTGGAGGTTTGGTTGGGGATTAATCCTAAAAAGGATTCCCATTGAGATATGGTTGGGGATTACATCTAATGAGAATGCCCATTGGTATTTGGTTCAGGTTTACTCCTAAGGAGGATGCCCATTTGTGATTCAACCAGGTATATGAGTCAAGTGATGAGGATTAGGGAGTTTCTTGAGAAGTTTATCGACTCAAGTAACTCAAGTAATCCAAGTGTTGAGTATCAACTCATAACATTAGAAAGATACCAATAGGATCAAGTCAACTCAAGGAATTTTAGTGAGTGTATAAGAGTATCTAAAATCATGGTATTCCAAGGGTTGACATTGATACCATAGAAGGGAACAATAGAAATCTTCATCGACCCGAACTGAAAATATTTTATTGCGACTCCGCATTTTTATGGGGGTTAGTGGAAGAAGCTAAGGGGATAACCCAATGGGTCAAGACCGAAGCCCGACAGTGATCCTAAGTGGGGGTGATGGGGTAAAACACCTAATGTATGGACCAAAAAGGTCAATAAGGTTCTCTTCCTAGGTGGGTCACATAGACCGGTCACGCAGGTTCTCCACCAAAGGGGGTATCATAGGTGCTCTGCCAATGTGGGCCACACAGGTGCTCCACCAAGGTGGGTTACAAATTTTGGCTACACAGGTGCTCCACCAAACAGGATCATGTAGGTGGGAAACACGGGTACTCCACACAAGTTTATGGCATAGGTATTTGGTGCAGGCCCATGTGTTCGAGACCCTAATGGGACTTTCATCAACTTTTCATCTTTAATTCTCTCTTATCTCATGTTTTAGAGAATTACATGAGTGTTTTTGAGGACCTAGGTGATGGGGGGATTCATAATGAGACCTAAAAGACCTCTTCCCAACTTGTAGCCTCTCAAATGGGGAGTCCAAGGGTTCTATTTATAGTCAAGGAGGGGACCTGATCGAAGGGAGTTTGTCCACACAGTTCCTCCACATAGGTGCTCAATGTAGCTCTTCCGCACAAGGTGTAAAACATACACTACCATGTATAATAATTGGTATATGTCCAGGGCACAAGTGTACCACATAATTCCTCTATATTGGTCTCCCATATAGGTTTATTTTGTAGGTGAGGAAAATCCATTTGTGAATTTTATCCAACATATAAGTGCCATATGTTTTGATCCATAAGTCCATTTGGGCTCTATGGTTAGCCAAATCAATGATCTCAAAGATATCTACACTTTATGATATAGTGTATACACTATTTATTCTTGTAAGAAACTCAAAAAAGTGATTTTTTTTGCAGAATATTCTTTTTATTATCAATCATCGAAATCTATGGCATGCTCTTATAAGGGGGGGGGGGGGGGGTCTTTCCACTCATCCCTCATTGTGGAGAAGTCTCAAATAAAATAGAAATCCAACCATTAATTTTCTGGCAATGTGCATTAAAAACATTTTTTGATATCAATATTTATATATATGTACACATAAAGTAAAGGGTATAAAATTCTTGAACCGAGGTTGATGTTCATTTTCAGTTAATACATTGATTTAAAAATAATTTTTTTGTGATTTGATGGATTTTTTTGGAATTTTAATCCCTAATTTCTTCATGTTTCGTCCATAAATAGTTTTATATGGTTGGTATACTCATTGATTAGGATACTTGATAAATGTACGTTCAATTTTTATTTAATATATATTTTATAATATGTGTGTGTGTTTGTGTGTGTGTGTATCTTGTTTGTTTGCTCATGTTTATATTCTAATATGTGTGTGTGTGTGTCTTTATATATGTATGTATTTTAATATATATAGATACTGATAATAATACATATGTATTCTAGTTTATATATATATATATCGATACATATATTTTCTATATATATGTTTTGTCCATATCAACATGTGTGTGTGTGTGTGTGCTCCAAATAGATATATACGAACATATTCCAATTTCTCTAGAAACATATATATGATTGAAATATATATATTGGTTTTTTCATATATTTATTACATATCCAGAACATATATATGTTCTATATCCTAATTTCTCTAATTTTTATGCCAATTTTTTTATTCTGTATGTAGATAACATATATATATATTCAATTTTTATCAATCATAGCTTCCAAATTTCATGTGTTCTATATGTTAAACATATTTTTAAACACCTTTATGATTTACTTTCCAATCCCATTTAATTTTTTATTTATTTTATTATCCCTTTCAATTATTTTCTCCATCCCATCATGCAAGTATGCTTTAAAATGTAGCTTTTCTATTTTTAAATGATATAACTTATATTTTATATAATCTTATTATAAACTGATTTTAAATTTATGAAATTGTATTTTATTTCACTAGATATATAGCCGCATTCAAAAACATGAAACAAATATTTGGTGTTGTGGAAATTTTACTTTTCATAGTATATAAATAAATAAATAAATAATTTTTTTAATTTACTCAATATATTAAATAACTGGATCATTAGAATATTTTAATTCTTTCATATAAATTTATAGATTTAACAGGTAATAGAGACTCAAATTTCTATACTAAATTTAATTTTTAAAACATAAATGAATAATTTATTATTTTTCTAATTCATTGGAAAATTTTGAATTATTTAATGTATACTTATATATAATTTCGAAAATAATTTTTTATTTATTTTATTAATTAATTCATTGAATTTATATTTGTATCATGTTTGAATGTTTGAGGATATTATAGAGAATTTATTTTTAATAATGTAAAAATTTACGTATCAGGGAATTATAGTTATTTAATCAATTTTTAATATAATTTAACCATTAATAATTAATAATTTATTAACATTATAATATTTATAGATTTTGTAATAATTTATACAAATTAATATCTTATTTAATTTATATGTATATATATGTATATATACTGAATATTTAATAGTTTATATAAATAACATAGAAGATAAATATTTCAAAAAACATTAGTTTTTAAAAATAAAATACTTTGACGATAAGATTTATAAAATTTTATATATTTAAAATTTATATTTATATGTGTATATTTTTTTTGTCAGTCTAGATTTTTTAAACATTTTTAATTAAATAAATAATGTTTTATATTAATATTTATATTTTAACTTCTATAAATGGTAAAAGAACATCTCACTTATGTGAAAATAATGTTCACCTTAACTATGTGGGAATTTGATATAGCCTATAGATAGTGTTTTTAGAGGTACCTTATAGTTAATTTAATTTTATATCTATTTTATTTTATTTTTTACTTTTAAGATTAGTTTTTTTGAGAGGTATTAATTTAAATTATATGAAAATAATGAAAAAATCGGGAATTATAATTATTATCATGATACTTGTACCATTTTAGCATCAGGTCATGTCAAATAAAGGGGTATGGCCAAAAAATGATGGTAAGACAATCTGTCTTCTAAATTTGTGTATATTTATACCAAATTTACCAAGCATGTGAATTAATGAGAAATTATTGAAAAAAGACATATTTTATTGTTTTTTCATTCAATGAATTTATCATGGGACCATTATAATTTTATTAAATCTTCTAAATTTAATATGAGTAATATCATAAATTTGTTGTAGAATCAATGGTTCATAAATGGAGGTCTCAGATTGGTAATAAAGGGATCGAGACCTATGGTATAATAATTGAATGCTTGTAAATTGGAGTAAGAAAAGAATAGAAATCTATGTTTGGAATCAACAAGAACAAATTAAGTGATTTAAGTGAGTGGATACTCTTTTTCCTAGTGTTCTAATCAATGTGTGATTAATAACATATCAGGTTATCATCACTAATCCTTCAAAAAATATCACAAAAATTCCAATGTTTATATTATTAAAATTATTTTTCCATGTTATTATAAAGAATTTACAATGATTTTATTTATATAAAAATAATTTTCAATTCATATCTTGTTTCTCTCCTAATTGAGAAGTACTGAAAATTTGAAGTTAATTTAGAGAATAAAAGGATTAGTGAAAATAAAGAAATAGTAAAAAATTGAGTTTTATTATCCACTCCTAATACAAGTTTAATATTTTATAATATAATTAATTTTTTATTATAAAATATATTAAAACATAGTTTGAGTGATCAAGGACCTTCATAAAAGTTAGTTTTTACACATGAAATTTATTTAAATATAATTGCAATTTATTAATTTTAAAAAGGTTATCTAATGATCATATGGTAGGGATTATGGGATATTGATTACTCAATATAATATTTTGAAAAAAAATTATTCCAATCACATTTTTTATTATTATTTTTTACAATTATAGAAAAAACATTCTTTTGATTTTTCCAACTTCAAATATTAGCTCTTCTGAGTCACAGTTACAAAGATAATTCCCTTTAAATAGACCCTTAATTCGACTATTTTTTTAAGGAATGTGACATATAAATATAAAAAATCAAGTGTTAATATTAAAAAACATAATAAATAATGTTCCATTTCATGGATTATTGATTAATATTGAGTTATAACATCCCTCCACCTGACATTGGGCTCCACAATATGGGATCCTCCATTATTAGACACGTGGTTTTAAGGAATTATACTTCTAGTGTAATTCTCAGCACAATGTGATCCATTGTTATATATTTAAGGCTTTCTTATGTTTGGTATACCTAGATAATGTCATGTGATCCCCTAGTTTTCATGCAACATTCTAAGATAGCTAAAAATGTGGTTGTTTTAGACCATATTTTGGAAGTTGATTCCTCTTACGTTTTATTATTTAAGGAGTGGTTGTCTTTAGTTATCTTGGTCATATTTCATTTAGATGATGTAGAATATTACATGATATATTATGAGTTCATGAGAATATTATATTTTCTTAGTTTATTTTTGAATAAGATATCCCATGGGTGGTACAAAACAGTGGGGTTTCAACAATAAAAAATAATGTCATATAATTTGGTTATTATGCATTCATGTGTTTGAATTTGGTGTCTCTAAAAAAATAAATATCCTAATAGGTTGTTGTACACAACCCTACATGGGATAATATTTAGTGATCTAATCATGGTTATATAGAATACAATATTTTTTCAAGAGTACATAGAGGTTGCTGAGATGGTGGTGTCATCCAGTAAAGTTGGTCAATTGTGATTGAAGATGTGTATTGGAAAAGAATTATACATATGTTGGTTACGATGTCTAATATATTTCTATATTTATATAAATTTATTCTATACAGTCTAGGTTACAAAATTTTTGTAATTATTTATTATGGATTTGGATATGTTATGTTTTTTTATTGATAGATTCTATATCACTCGTTCAAAATTTTCTATTATATTTCATATGTTTGTAACAAGTTTTGTTGTCCATTTTGGTTTTAAATTTCATTAAAAAATTTAAATTGTGATAAATATTCCCAATTATATGTTCTCACCCTATTTTTACTTTCCAAAAGCCTCTGAGCTATTGAAGACAGGTATGTAGAAATACTCTCATCGTTGCCACTAATCCAAGAGGGGTCTCAGTAAGGACATGTCATGTAAAAAAGTTTAAATATAATGTATCATTGTGAATATTATCTTGGGGTCTTTAGGAATTATATAATAAAAATTAATATGTTATGTCTATTCATTATATCATCATCAATTTTAAGCACATTAAAACCATTAATTATATGTTATTAGAACTCATTGAACAATCCATTGTTTCACCAAAAAGGTGTGTGGTGATTTTTTTTATAAATTAAACTTAAATTATTACAAAATAAATATCCCCAATATAAAATGTTAAGAATAGAGTGATAATTTACTTTTATTGAAGAATCTGCATCAATAATAACAAGATAAAATGAAAACATTCATATAGTACGAAAAATTCATACTACTTTTAGATAAATTTATTTAGTAGGATGTGAATGTTGAATCAATATAGATACATTCCTCGCCAATATTATCATTTCATAACCTTTATATCTCCACTAGTTGTTTATCAGAAAAAATCTAATTATGGAATTTATATTACATTATCGATCATAGAGAAATTAACATGTGCCTTTTTGTAAATTTCACGTATTTTATTTTAAAAACTACATTCGTTAGGTTTTCATGATTGTTTGGTTTACATGGAAATGGGTAAAGGAATTTTATGTATGTGTAGGTCACCAATGGTTGTTATCTTTTCCTTCATTTTTTACCCCTCCATGAAATATGTTTTATAATTTGTATTTTTAAGGATTAATTAGATACATATTTCCTTAAAATGGATCATTTCATGTGTAGTAGTTTTGTTGTTATTAAATTGTTCACCACTGCATAAGGTGATAACACTGACATTTCCCTCATCCTTTGAGACAAATTAAATCTTAAAAGGTATTTCTTTGACCATTTATTTTTAATTTATTATAATGGTTTATCTAGCTACAACAATTTCATTCATATGACTTATATGAAAAAAATGTGGTATTTGGAATGAAATATTAAAATCCACTATTTTTCATTTAATCATTTTGTATGGAATTATTTTCATTAGAGTCTTTTAGATAGTTATAGGTATTTTTTGGGGATTTTTCTGTGGGGGTGGAGAAATAAAACCAAATCTTGAGTGCTATTATTATTATTCTGGTTTGATAAAATTTTGGCCTTATTTAAAGGATTCATTTTCCTTCCATAAATAATTAGAAGATTTGAATGGTTCATTCTTATATGGTTGGAAATATGGTTGAAAAAAAAATCCCAACACAGCTCTCTTAAAAATATCACAATTATGGGAATGGGATGAAGTATTATGTTTCCAAAATATATATATCATTGATTGTGAGAGAAGAAAATTTATCTTATCAATGAAAAAGTTCATATTAAGGAATAAGGGTATTTTTTTAATCAAAATCCAAATACACATTTTTATTATAAATACACATTTTCTCCTCACGTACTCCCCTAATTTTTGTTTTCTGCTGAAAAAAAACTTATGGTTTTTTGTTAAAGGTTATCAATAAACATTATTGTAGTGAATTGAGTCTATTATACTATAGAGCCACTACTATTTTCATCAACCATATTATGATTCATATAAATTAATCCTTCATAAAATATTATATTACAAATCAACCACTTATTGTATATTTTGGTATTTTGTAGACAATTGTTTAAAATATTCTCAATATTCATGAAGTGTTTCATATTCAACATAATTTATTTTAAAATTTTATTTTCTTATTATTTCAAAAAATGATTCTATGAATTTTTTCACTTCAATTGGTCATTGAATGTTATCTTAGCCTCTAAATTTCATGTAAAACTATAATGACTCAGATATTACAAAAAAATATAAATGTTTTGGGAAAATTATGAGACTAGGTATTGAGGCAGAATACAATTCTGAGACCTCGTGTGCCCATAAAAATTTGTTAAAAATGTTAATTTTTTAATAGCACATAAGTGAGGATTTCCTAAAAGAGAGGAATAACTATTAAACTGGTGTCTGAATCAAAAATATTATGGAACCATTGTTTTTATACTAGTGGATTTAACTTAGGCTAGGTCAAACATATACTGGTGTTGGCTAACTGTGAAATATAGTTTCTAGACAAAACTCTAAATAAATTATTAAATAAAATATAAATTTATTTTCAAATCATAATAACTCATGAAAAGAGACCTGGATGGGAAATTGGAGGCCACCATTGAGTTCTTAATGTGGTGTTTTCCCTAGGTAAGACTTACCTTTTATAGGTGAAAGTCTTTTATGGAAAAAAACCGGAAAAGGATTTAATCATTATTAAATAATTTAAACACAAATTAATTGGTTTAAACCAAAATTATTTCCTTTAAAAAAATCCTTATGAAGAAATATGAGGATTAGTTTCATAACCATGTGAATACTCATGAATCACTAGTGGGAGTTTGGAAAAATAATCCTCTCGAGTGTACGATGAGAGTTCGTAGGTCATCATGCCAATGGAGTTAAAGGATCTCTTAAATGATTATAACGAAATTGTTCTTCATCAATGAATGATCCCAAATAATGGTAGTATGATTGATTTCATTGTGATTTTTTCCCATTCGTGATTCCTATGATGAAGACATACTAATCCATAAATGGATTATCCCACATATTGATCATATGATGAAGGATGGATTTATTGCAGGTTATTGGGATTCAACTTGACATTTTGCCGACCCAACTTCCACAGATCTTAATCATTGGACAAAAAATCATAGAAAATGATGTTAAACCATTATAATGTGAATTTCTCCCTCTTTTCAACATTCTCTTTGTCGTTGGAACATATATGGTTCACTGATCGGCGCTTTCAGGTGGTTCTGAGCATGATCAGACCCCCAGAGTGAAGGAATTCCATATCAAAGAACAATGAAGTAAATATTGTGACCTAGGTATCGCAGATCTGGCTCTATTTCCAAAAATGGAGCACCGGATAAATAGTAGAGTCCTATTGAACAAGGGCCACCTATGGCCGTGTGTGGGTACGAAAGAGCGCAACGAGTTTCCAGTGAGCGGTTAATAGAACAAGGATGTGGCCCAGTAGGGCTGTGTAAGAGACAAACCATAGTAGGCAGATGCGGTGCTGATGGGGGATGTCGCAGGTGGAGGTTATATACACAACAGGAAGGCCATGTGGAACCTGTTGTGGTGGTGAGGCCATGGGATAGACAGAGGTTGTGTGTCAACCACATAAAATCCACCACATAGCCACATTGACCAGAGGCATGTGGTCATGGTAGACCGCATGCTGCACACCAAGCTGGCCCATAGAACATGCCTAAATAGAATACTCAGGTTGCCCTAGTGGCCCTGCGGACTACACCTTGTGAACCAACAGTCTAGGCTGGCTTGGGTTGGGCCAGAAAGGGTCAGGTCGGGCCGGCTGGTGAGTCAAGTTTGGTCGGACCCAGGTTTTACCAATTTATAAAAACATCTATAACATTCAAACCATGTGTCTATTTGACGATCCATTTATGGCATTGGAAGCCTTTTGTAGAAACGGTCCTTTTGAGATACTCTAAGTGGGTATTTGTGGAAGTTCACTTATTACCTAATGGATTGATCTATTTCTTCTATCAGAAAAGCAACACTATGAGCATAATCAAGTGTCTAGATGGGACCTCAAGACTACGTGAATTCAATACTATGTGATTTTAAGACAATGTGACATAGTGACTATGTGACTTGAGGATACATGACTTATCGACACTGTGTTTGTTATCGACACTCCTTGTGTTATCGACACTCCATGTGTTATCAACACTCCATGATTTATCAATACTCCATGTGTTATCAACACTTTGTGTGTTACTTATACTGGGTGTTCTGTGTACTACATCTGATAATCTGACAATCCATTCTATAGAGTAATACATGTGTGAGCTGACTGCACTATTTCTATATGATATACTATGTGTATTTTTGTGTGTTATACTTCATGTATTTATGTGTGGTATACTTCATGTATTTTTTGTGGTATTATTTGATTATTTATATGTGGAATACTTCATGTATTACTATTTCGTATCCTTCATGGTGTTCCATAGTGGAATTTTTGTGTGTTTATCCTCCTTGGTTTTCTTTAGTGGTGTTACATCATGGAATTCCTTCATGGTGATCCTTAGTTGTGTTCCTTTTTAGTGTTCCTTCATAGTGGTCCATAGTGGTGTTCCTTTATGTTGTTCCTTCTTGGTGTTCCTTTGTGGTGTTCGTTAATGGTGTTCCATCGTCGTGTTCCTTCGTGGTGTTCCTTAATGGTTTTCCATGGTGGTGTTCCTTTGTGGTTTCCCTTCATGGTGTTTTTTAGTGGTTTTCCTTAGTGTTGTTCCTTCGTGGTGTTCCTGCAAGGTGTTTCTTTAGCGGTGTTTTTTATTAGTGTTCCTTAGTATTGTTCCTTAGTGGTGTTACATCATGGAGTTCTTTTGGTGGTATCCCTTAGTGGTATTAATTTATAATTTTCTATGTAGTATATTTCATTTGTGGTTTCTAGGTGTCCTACTGAGTATTTTTTTACTCAACCCTGCATGGAATTTATCACATTTGTCATGTCTTTTGAAAATAACTGATGATTTGATGGAGTCCTCGGTGGACCAGGACCAGGTGGTGCTTAGAGAGATGAGACAATCAAGGTGTGTTCCTGTAGATTCATATAGTTTTCCATGTACCTACCCTTTAGGTAGTATTTTTTATGGATGAGATTTAGGAACCTGTGTGTTCAATTTTACAAACTCTTATTTTTGAGGGGATTATATTCTTTCTCTATTTACGTTCCAATTTTTAACAGTCCTACAATATTTTTGGTATCTTATCGGTATTCACCATTTTTTACTTTCTGTTTTTACATTTTAGCATTTTTGGCATGGATATGTGTGCATGTGCACAGGTGCTCAGGAAAATGAAACCCATTGGTGGGATATGCCTACTCGGTCCTACACCCCAACCCCTGGACTATTGGATGTTGGATTGGGGTAGTCATAGCATGGGCCCCTATGGGACGGGTCATGAAAAAGTGGAATCAATGGAGGTGAGTTCTACTTAATGACCATATTTCTGTGAGGTTGATTTTGGGAAATAGTGGTAAGTGTTTTCTGTTTGTATTTTAGACCAGGGAACTGAGTGTTGGTGCGGTGACCAATGTATCCATAATCCAAGACTCTTAATTATTATCTTCAAATATGTACATGAAACAATGGTTGTAGGGAAAATAATGGTACATGCATCATATAGGATTTGGGTGTGTTCTCATGTCCTTATAAACTCAGCTCACTGGGTATACTCTATTGACCGTGGTACATCATGTTATATTTCAAGATTCCTCTATATAGACATCCAACTAGGATTCCACTACATGATCACGAGATTGATCTGATAGGTGATGGGACATTAATATAAGGATTTGTACCAAATATAGCACCTCTAGGTAGTGCTCAATATATACCACCACCTATAGAGCAACACTTGGTACCTTTATTACCATTAGATTGGATGTTCATGGTCAGTGCTCCTCCGGGTTTTAGCGATAGAGAACCCTAAGGTTTTGAAGTGACCCTAACACACCAGCAGTTAATGACAGGCTTGAAGTGGTGATTCGAGTTTCCCGTCTAGTCAAGACACAATTATATCATATAGTGGTCCTAAGAGCAAGCCTTATTCACTGATTTGTAGGGATATGGTGGAGTTTGTATACTCAACCTTGTGATGTTGTGATATTTCTATGGGAAAAGTTTGAGAACCATTTCGGATAGGAGTTCTCACCTTATATTCTAAGTGTTGTGCATGTCCAAGTATTCAAGGGATGTGAAATACAACCAGTACCTCAAGAATCTGACCATTGAGTGAGGTATATGTAGTGAAATCTGAGCTATTGTTATCCCTATCAGCATTCATACCTATTCTAGGGTTCTAAGGAGAAATTTTTTGGTTAAGAGTCTCTTGGTTGAACAGATACAACTAGTGATAGTCAGAAGTGGGAAAGAGGGAGTAGACACATTCACAAGGTGGAGGATGTGGGAGAGGAGTTGGGTGAGCAGTAGGAGGTGGTAGATGTTTCTACGTATTACCACTAAGGTTTTCCACACTTGGATCAGGAAGCTGGATGATAAGGCAGGGGATACCCGCAAGCAGTCGAGCCTTATGACCCAGGGGCTCCAAGAATGATTTGGGGTACAGTCTAGGCCTATTCTAATTTAGATGCATTATTGATAGACACAATTACTAGTCATTATTTTCTTACCAATAATCTTGTTCGAGAGTCCGATATTTTGTTTGAACTGTTGAATTGACCCTCATGCTTGGAGGCTCCTTCTGTATGAGAGTCAGTGATCATGCACTAATGCTGACTGTGTGGCCTAACTCTTAGAGGCAAGTATTTTTGTTGGGATCTATTAGTACAGGCATCAAGTACATATGATATAAATCTTGGTATGGACTAGTTACCTATAACTCATGCTCATATTTATTATTTAGGAAAATATTTTGGTCTCTTTGTAGTGGTGGAAAGAGGATTTCCTTGATGGTGAAAAGGAAACCCATGCAGCACACAATGGAGTTACCGAAAGTAAGGGGCAACCGAATTCTCATCAATTGACTGGACTACCCCTCAATACTGTGTGTTCAATGGGTCCCCAGATTACTACCGTGGCAGTGGTGTTGCAGTGGATCTAGAAATGGTTGAGACAAAGTCATTGGCTAGAATTCGTCTAGTCTTAGGGCTTAGAGATTGTCCCTACTCTTGGGAAGGGGAACATGGTGACAGATGCACTCTATATGAGTTCTATATTTCAATTGAATAATGAGGCAATAAATAATTTAGCCTTGCTACAGTAATCCTTTTTGGATGGAAGTGGAATAGCATACCTCTAGTTGATGATTGTCACCCCTCCAATCTTACAGCGAGTCAGGAAGGCATAGCTTGGAAATACTGACTGTGATACTTTACAGGCTCAGATGTCCACAGGTCATGTTCATAATGGATATTAAAAAGGAGGGGAGCACATCATTATTTTCATAGGGTGCTTCTTAGTACCAGTGGCATTGTGGGAGGAGGATTTTAGGGATTTCCATACATCCACTTTCGTGGTACATCTAGGTGTGTAGAAGATGTACATAGACCTACAAAGTAATTTTTGTGGCCAATGATGAATAATGGAGTTGTATAGGTTGTCTCTCGATGACTCACTTGTCAGCAAGGGAAGGACAAGCTTGAGCTTTCATCAGGCTTGACCCAACCCCTTGAGGTGCGAGAGTAGAAGTGGGATGGGATATCAATGAAGTTCATGACAGGTTTACCACATTCATCTAGGGGACATGATACTATCTAGGTGATCATTTACTGACTTACAAAGTCATCCCAAATCCTAAAAAGTCGAGAGTGGAGTTCAATTGAGATCTTGGGTCACCTCTACATTTAATAGATAGTTCTAGTCAATCGAATTCCTTTGATGATAGTTTGAAATAATTATGCACATTTTACATCTTGGTCAAGGATATCAAGGATCGATAGGAGATGGTCCTTTTTGGGAACATGATTCATCTCTTTCTTGTTCAGGGACTACATCAGAATCTCTAGTGGAGAATATGGGAGTGGGAGGCTTTGGTTCATCCCTCATCATTTTGGGTAGCCCTTGGTTGGGCTTTTAGGGATATAAATACCTATGGTGGGGAGAATGTAACGAATCACACTTTCCTCAATTTATTTTTAGATTTTTTTTCAAAAAATTATAGGACCAGGTGCTGAGACGATGTGTGATTTTGAGGGCTGGTGTTCCAAGAATATTTTATTGAAAACAAAATTATATTTTTACCAGAATGTGAATAGAGTTTTCTTAAAAATATTAATAATGATAAAATGGTTTCCTAGATCTGAAATCTAAGGTCACCATTATGTTCATAGTACCGATTTTCCCTTAATTGAGGCCTAACATCTTCCGGTGCAGGCAGAAGATGAAATATAGTTTTTTACATAACCGTATATAAAATATTTAAAACAAAACTTATATTATTTTCAAATCATAATAACTCATGAATGAAGACTCATATTAAAAATCGGATACCACTATGGAGTACACAATGTGGTGTTTTTCCTAGGCATGACATAACATTATTCAGCATCGGTCTTCTATGGAAAACTGTTAAAAGGATGTAAGTGTCATTAAATAATTTAAATATAAATTATTTTGTTTATGTAGTGATGATTTACATTTAATAAATATTTTTGCGTAAATCCCAAGGTTATCTACATAACCCTGGGAACACCAGAGAATCCTTAGGGAGTGCATGAAGAAAGAATCCACTTGAGTGAATGACAAAAGATTGTGGATACTCCTACCAATGGAGCTGGAGGATCTATTCAACAATGACAATGCAACCATTCATCCAGAATTATTGATCCAAAATAGAGGATCTATGTTTGATTTTTTTTTAATTTATCACAAATCTTGATAATTATGATGAATATAGAATAATCCATTAATAGATTAGCCCGTAGATCAATCGTATGTTGTATGAGAGATTTGTTGCAGGTTATTGGGATTCAACTTGATTTTTTTCTAACCCAAATTTACCATATATCAATAATTGGGCAAGAACACTTGGTCAATGATATTAATACTTTCTATGTGCATATCTTTCTCATTTATACATGCTATTCACTATTGGAACCCCTATGGTTCCTGGCTCGACGTTTCTGGGTGCTTATGAGCATGATCAGACCCCCAGAGCATTGGAAAGAAGGATCAAATCCCAAAATAGTAAAGATCAGGACCTGAGGATCATGTATTAGGATCCATTTCAAAAAAAAGGGCACCAAACCAATAAGGGCAGCCCACAGAAACTAGTCCATCAGTGGTGAAAAAAAGCGGTGCTTGATGTAATATAGTGGCGGCTACATGCGGGAGTGGATGAGGGGGGAGAGCAACTTGGGGAGGCCAGAGGAGCAAGGAAACAGACTAATGTGGTTTTGTGGGAGATGGTCCATGGCAGGCATTTGCAGCACTGGTGGGGGATGTGAGAGACAACTGTATCGCTGATGGGGAACATGGAAGGCGGAGTTTTTGTACGTGGTAGGGAGGCCATGTGGAACCCATGGTGGTATTGAGTCCACGATTTATATAGAGGTGGAAAGATGACAGCCTGAACCATGGCATGATATTGTGTTTACCGAAGGCATGTGGTCGAGGAAGACCGTGTGCGACACCCCGAGCTGACATGTAGTATGGGTCGGATGATAAGAGCAAGGCCACTCCAGCGGCCCAACGGGCTGTAACAGGTTTGGTTGGGTCAATCAGACCAGTTTGGGTGGTGTCAGCTAGATCAGGTTTGATGATACCCAAACCAGACTCAGGTTAGACCTTTTTAAATAAATAATTGTGACTTTAAATCTATGTGTTTTTTTGACAAGTCATTTACAACATTGAGAACCTTGAGACAAGACAGTCCTTTTGAGATAATCTAATTTATTATTTTAGGAATTTCACATGCAACCTAATAGATTATGGTGTGGGTTATCCCAGAATGAGGGAACTATAATAAAAATCGTGTGGTTGGTTGTGACCTCAAGACATCTTGATTTTGAGACTGTATGACTTTGACACTACGTGGCATAGTGACTATGTGACATGGGGGATGCATGGATTATCGAAAATCTGTATGTTTTATAAACTCTGTGTGTTATTTTCACTCAGTTTGTTATTGAGACATCATGTGTTATTGAAAATTTTTGTGTTATCTACACTCTATGTTTTATTGAAACTCTGTGTGTTATCGATACTCTATGTGTTATCGACACTCAATGTGTTATCGATATTGGGTTTTATGTGGACTATGTCTAAAAACCTTGATTTCCATTCTATTAACTAATACTTGTGTGATATGACTATACTATTTTATTGTGGTATATGATGTGTATTTTTTTGTGGTATAAATCGTGTGTTTCATTGTGGTATACTACATGTATTTCTGTGTGGTATATATATAGTATTTATGTGTGGTATTTTTCATGTATTTTTTGGTGGAATACATCATCTATTTCTATTTAGTATCCATTTAGGTGATCCTTAGTGGTGTTCCTTAGTGATGCTCCTTTTTGGTGTTCCTTCGTGGTGTTGCTTAGTGGTATTCCCTAGTGGGTTTTCTTCATGGTGTTCCCTAGTGGTGTGCCTTAGAGATGTTTCTTCATGGTATTCCTTTGTGGAGTTCCTTTTTTGTATTCCTTGGTGGTTTTCATTAGTGGTGTTAATTTGTGGTGTTCCTCTATGATGTTCCTTAGTGGTGTTCTATAGTGGTGTTTCTTTTTGGTGTTCCTTAGTTGTGTTCCATTGTGGTGTTCCGTTGTGGTGTTCCTTCGTGGTGTTCCTATGTGGTGTTCTTTCGTGGTGTTCCTTAGTGGTGTTCCTTGGTGTTGTTTCTTTGTGGTGTTCCTTAGTTTTGTTCTTTAGTGGTGCTCCTACCTAGTGTTCCTTAGCAGTGTTCCTTTGTGGTGTTCATTTTTTGTGTCCTTTGGTGGTCTTCATTAGTCGTATTCCATTGTAACATCCTATGTAGTATACTTAGTTTGTGATTTTGAGTATTATTTTACTCACCCCTACACAATCTTTCCCCACACGTGCCATTTCATGATAAGATGGTCGATTCTTTGATGGTGTCTTATCTTGAACAGGAATAGGTGGTGCTTAGAGAGACCAGACAGTCGAGGTGTGTTCTTGATTCTTTAGCCAGTTGTCCTTGTACATACACTTAATGTAGAGTTTTATGTGGATGAGCTTCAGGAACTTGTGTATTCGCTTTTATAGAAACTTACTTTGGATGGGATTATATTTTTTCCCCATTTAATTTCAAGTTATATACTATCATACTATTTTTTTGGTATTTTAGTGGTATGCATTCTTGTTTACTTAGTGTTTTTACATTTCATCATTTTGGGCTTGGAGATGTGTTTGTGTGTACAAGTACTCAAGAAAATGCCTCCCATTTGTGGGATACTCTTACTTGGATCAAGACACCAGCCCATGGCTTAATAGAGGTTTTCATGGGGTAGTCATGGTATGGGCCCCTCTGGTATGGGTTGTGGAAATCACAAACACCCCTTTATAATATTACCCATATAAATAGGAAATCCCTTTAATTTTACAAATTCATTATCCCCATCTAAAGGATTCATGGAATATCACATGGAATGAAATTATTTTTAATTTCACGCATTTTGGGATGTGGAAAATTATTGAGTGCTCCACGCCGGGAAGAAATGTGCACCTAGGGTTTCTCCACACCGTCTTCTTCTCATCCAGGAGTTCTCCATCACTGATTCCTTCTGGACGGGACTCCTTCCAGCCCAAGTGGCATCTACAACTCACTTGGGGAGGGTGGCTTGCACTCGACAGCTGGCTCTATTAGGGAGATGGCGATGGTGGCGACGTACTGGCATAGGCGTTCTGCTTCTCTCGAATGTTCTCAGCTCCGGCATGGCTCAACATTGGCTTCTCACTCTTAGTTATGATCTTCAAAGCAATACCGGGATGAAGCTTCCCCATGAATCATTATTTCGAGTGTAATTCAGTAGGAATAGCTTCGGTTTTGTGGGTTTCTTCTAGGATTTCATGGTTTCTTGGTGTCGAGCATCATTGTGGCCTTTCCCTTGGTCCCTGTTTGGTTTCCCCTCTCCCACTTCAATGCCAACACGATTCGGCCACCAGTGTGTCTTCCCAGTTCTTTATCTTAGATCTGTGGCTGTGGTTTTAGAGGTAGAGCATGGGATCATTGTGGCGGGGCTCCGACGATGTTTGTCATCTTGGTTGCGGTAATCTTCAGTGAGGTTGTTTATGCTGTTTTTCAACGATGGAACTTGATGTCTCAGAGTTGGTTTGTTTTTTGGTTTGTGATTATGTCTTCTTTGTGTTGCGGCGGCAGTGTGGACAAGATGCAACATGATCCTCATGACATTGGTGAAGTTTGTGTGTGTGTTTTTTTTGTAGTGGTGATTTTGCGGTGAGGTGAAATGAATTGTGTGATTCAGTTTTTGAGATGACGATCTCATGCTGATCAGTTCTGCTGTCATGGATCTGAGGTTTTTCATGTTTTTGTTTTGGTTGGTCTGCATATTTTGGATTTGGATCTGCTATTTGAGAAGGATATACTTATTTTGAGTGAATTTGGAGTTAATGTCTTGTGTGTTAGGGATCTTGTGGTTTCTGCTGATCTATTGGTATGTTGTGTTGATGTCATTAGTTCAGATCAACACCTATTTGCTGGTTCTCTCACTTCATGTGTCTTGGTCATCTCGAACTCCGGGGTGGGTGCATCCGTTGTTTTGTTCTGAGTGGATCCATGCACAGAGAGGCATTTCTAGTTCAGGGTGGCCCATATTACCTCATCGGTGACGTTCTCTTGGTGTGGTGTTAGGTCGTCCAGTCCTAGGTGACGATTACTCGGCTCTGTAGTACATGGATTGCCTTTCGATTACTTCTACGGCTACGGTGGTGGTGAGGGTCACTCGGAGTGAGGTAGATCTGTCTAGGGTGTCTTTGTTTAAGGGTAAAATGACTTGTGTGAAGGTTTTGGGTGATTTTTTGTGACAGTTATTATATCTTTGTGGTTCTGAGGTGCGCTGTTTGAGGGACTTGCAACCAGTTCTTTTATATGGGGCTTCTTCAGATGGGGTTCAGAGCTGCAGTTTTTCACCTGGTCATCACTATACAGATTTTGATGTTTGAGAGGGTATGGCATTTTCCTCGGTACCAATCATGTGCATTCATTCACGGGACAGCGAGCCGAGCAGTGGTGAGAAGGTGGAAACTGATCTTATTATTTTCTATGCTTGGTCGTGGATCTTTGTTGTAGTCTTGAATGTGTTGTTTTGTCCTTGAATGCTAGATCATGGAGGCATGATTGTTTTAAGTCTTTGGTGTCATGTTGGGTTCTCCCTCAGCCCTTAATAGGTGGTTTATCCTAATAAAAAATTAATTTTATGTCAGTCATTCATTGTTTTTTTAAAGATGGGACATGAATGGATCGTTAAGTCTCTTTTCCACTATGAATGGGTTTTTACTGTAATATATGAGTTCTATTTATAAGTCATATAATAAAAATTATTTTTAAGGGTATAACAATTTTTATGATTATATTTAATAGTTTGGATCATACTAAATAAGTTATCTCAATTTTTCATAAATGAAATTTTTCTTACAAGTACTTTTTAGAGATATTTATTCACTTAGAGATATGAAATTACAACATATAATGAGTATAACTATAGATTGATCTGAAGATACAGTTTCATCATTCAGAGGTAAAAAAACAATATATTAGTGATACATAATTCACATGAAAGAAGATTATTTTTTAAACCATGTTATGTGGAGATCATTCTTTATACCTAAATATTATGGAGTCCATTAACATTGAAAGAAGAATATTATATTCATTATTTAATAATTTAACTATATTATATTACATATTAACATTATATACTACCACATCATTATACTTTAATAGTAAGAGAATCATTAATAGAGAAAATACACTAAATTGGAATCTAAGGGCATTATACCACATCGTATTACAATTTCATTTGATAAAAATAAATTAACATTTCTATGTTGGGATATTATCTTCACCACAACAATGAATACATTATCAAATCAAGTAGTGAGTGTTATATAAAAACTCATGTTATTTTCTACTTTCATTATTTAAATTTGGATGACATTATTTGAAAATGAAAACATAAAAGGTTCAACTCACACTAACTTGAAAAAATGAAGCAAGTTTAAATTGATAAAAAAGTTAAAGGGTGCATACAAATAGTGATTCAAACCCCACCCTATCTGTTTTTTACTATCCCTTGGGTATGATCAATTAGTATATGATCTTCTTTTACTTTTTAAGATCCATTTACTATCATCTTTCAGGGATGATGTAATTTCTATTCATCATAGAGCATTAAAATTAAATGAATATATACGGGGTATTGGAATTAAATGTAGATTATTTTAATATATATAAAGAACATGTGGTTGTGTGTTTCTTATCACATGGTCTTGATAAATATGATTTTACCATAATAAGTTTCACATTATTTGAAGCTGACATAACTTACTCTCGAGTTAACATTAAAGTGTATAAAAAGGAAAATGATAAACTATTATCCTCTATTTCAAAGATTGATTTTATAGGATATAAATATATATAAGAAATATGGGACATTTTTCATAATATTTATGAAGATAATAAAGATTCATGAAGTCCATGTTATTGAATTAACAATGGATATTTGAGGTCGTGCAAATAGTGGAGAATATTATTGATGGATTCTTATGATGGGTGAATTCCATTTTTAGTACCCTAAAAATATTTGGTAAAAACATATTATACTAAAATATAGTAAAAATATTTATTACAATGTAAATGTTCTAATAACCCTATACCATAGTGGTAAATGCTACTGCTTGGAATCCAAAAGTCCCAGTATCAAATCTGAGAAAGGATAAATTTAAGGGGAACTATAGCTGTAGTGTAGTAGGGAACTATAACAGTGACAGAACTGTAGTGGAGGTGACACTATGGTAGTGGAGGTACTATAGCACGAACTATATTGGTGTTTGTCTTGTATCTGGGACTGTAGCAGCCTAGGTACTATAGTAGAACAATTCACCAGAGGACCCTTTGGGCACAAATAAATGGGTTTTCAGGACTTGTATTTGAGATTTCATGCCCTCAGGCCTCTGGACTATGTAATGGGTCCCCCTCTATCCAATTAAAGAGGTCATTACTTTAATATTAATAATTAGGCTTCAACCCCAACCTTTAAAAAATGTAAACACCCTGACCATTTCTTGTTAGTAATTTCAACTTAATTCTAATAATTTAACTCCTATATTTTAGGTATTTTTGAATTTGGGTAAGAGTTATATGGTTTTAGGAGTAGAATGAAAGGATTAATATAAGATACCCAAATTCTAAGATAACATCTATTAACTAGTTGGAATACATTTGGCACTCAATGTCATCCCAGTGGCTACAAAGCCACTAAAAATAGAATCGTGTACATGGTGGACCTAGACAATGTACCCAGTGGAACTTTTGGTGTTTTCTTTAATGTGAGGATTTTATATAAGGATCTAGAAAAACATTTTATAATTTCAAACTTTCGCTGGAAACCTCACAATCGCAACATCATCATGCTATGATAATAAAATAATGTGTATATAAAATTAAGAACATGCAAGTGTACCTTACACCCGTAGTCACATCAAAATGTTTTAGTCATAGAGATTGATGAAGATCCCTAAAGAGTATCTCATGAGTTCATCCCTTTACGATGTATCAACATTTCTACTAAATCAGCCAATGTTTTGGTGGGATACTCCATATCTCCCATGGTATGCAATTTCCTCTTAATGGATAAGGTATAAAGAATAATATAGCAATATGAAAATCTATCAGAGGATTCTTTTGAGATCAAACACAAAACTCAATGGTTTATTCCTCTTCTTGTAGGACCCTAGGATGATTTATGAGCCTATGTAGCATTTACTCGTATTTTATAAAAATTTTGAGTGTGCTCCTCAACCATTATTTTTTCATAAAAATAAACCATTTATCCTCCCATGAATTTCATCGTATAAATCATCTAATTAATGATATCCTTAAGGGGAATATTAAAAAATTTCAAAAATTAATATTCGTTTTCATAATCAATCAAACAATATTATTGATCCATATAATGATATTTTTATATGCATGTATTATAAAATATGGTATTATTAATTTTTAGTGACTTTAGTAGTAGATATAACTATATTATTCCAAATAGTATACCAAATAGTATACCCTAGTAATTCATTATGATATATGAACCAATGAATATGATATGAATTTGATTCTAATGTTTCATATGGTACGAAAAATGTATATCAAACAATATGACACATTATAATTCACATCATATGGATATAGGCTTTACAGAATATATCTATCAATATTCCACTTGCACTAAAGATTCATTGACTTTTTACTATTTCACTATATATTGTGTAATATATAATAACTTCGAAAACCATAACAAAAACACCTTTTAGATATTTCTGAAACAATTTTTTAAATCTATCATTAACATACCATGTATTGCATCATATGAAATACATTGTGAATATCCATCCAAAACTCATTTTGGATAAACTCTAAAACAATTTTATAGTAACTATCTCGATTATTTAAAAATCAATCCCTTTCCATTAAACCATAAATTCAAACACCATGGGAATTCATATCTTTTAAAACCAATATGAATTCATGAATTCATAACTATAATAAAAGTGAGGCATCTAGTAAAGAATTTGTGCTACTCAAGAAACAAAGTGATCAAAAATTATTTCCAAGGAACACATATATCCCTATACATTCCTACACCAGTTGTATCAGATAAAATATTGAATTTTCATAAATACTCTTTATCCAAGAAATTAATTAACTTTAAGAAATTGAGTATATTATTCATATACAACTACTGATATGTTCTGAATTCTCTGAGAATAGAAAAACATGGCTGATGAATTCAACACATATAATTTATTTGAAATATGATCACATCACTTTCCCAATGTTGGAGTTGGTTCCCTAAAAACATATTTTACATACATCATGATAATATTTATTCATTTTTTGGATATTAATAAACTACTTGTGACATCATGATTTTGCTTTAGTGTGATGTATTATGTGATAATGACTTAAGAGTAGCTATCACAATAAAGTTCATAGAAGTTCCCCTTTAGGATGTGAACCCAAAAGTGATATGACAATGTTCATTAATATATGTTCTATATCAAGATGATATCATTTTGGTGAAAAATGATATAGGATATCAAGGGTTGAGACTCATAGGACTTTGAGGTATCTCCTCATGGTTTATTTCCATTGTAATATCCATTATGATATTATGAGAACAATAACTACTAGTCAGAAATCAATATTTCATTGTGTCATTTGATGGTCTTATATGCAGACGTGTGTATTGATCCATAGACGTTAAGATTATTAACAGTTAATATTATGAGTTTCATACATTTCTATATTGATGGAATCCCTGATGACATTTGTTCGTGATGAGGTATGGTACATTGGGTTAATCATGAGTAATATTACATTAATAAATAAACTGAGAAAGGATTTTTCCCATCTGTTTTAATGTAATTTTATATCTCAAGACCTTTTACTAAAATGATACAGCCTAAATAAATCCATGGCTATGGTGTTCAATAGGCAAGTTCAATTTCATAGAAATCGAAGAAAGTGACATCAAGCACATTGGTTTATGGCACTGGCATGATACCTTCTTGATTAGAGACATCATAATAGTGGGATTATATTACACAGTAAATGTTCATATGCGGTGTCATGTCTTTGTGGAAGTAATTATTTTCTCGATGGGTGACTTTGAGTTTTGTAAGACATTAACCTTGGACATTAGTCTACTTCACCAAATTCCACTGTGAAAGTGGCCAAGATGGCCACACGCTATGTGTATCCAAAATCTCAATTAGATAATATATTCATGTTTATTATTTAACAAGTTGAACAAATATTATTCTCAGATGTGGTTTAATAATTATTCAAATATGATACATTGAATATAATTATCTATTTTCTATTTAGTGAATAATATATTTATATATTTATTGGTGAATAATGCATCAATATTTATTTCATTAATAATGAGTAATTATTCAAGCCTCAAAAGATATTATGGAGGATTGGAGGACTAAGTGTAATGGCCCTCTGAGAAATAATAAATATTGATTACTGTTTGATTCAAAAATATTTAATTTAATTCACAAGTTATGTTCATGTCGAGAAAAAATATTTTATTATTATTATCTGACATGGGGTTTCACAGGGATTAAATGAGTAATAAAGGGCATTGTGAAGTTATTTTAGTTTAACCTCAGTGATATATAACCCAAATTATATTATTTTCTCAATAATTCAATTCATTTATTTGGTTGTGCATAATTTATTTCAAGAATCCTCTCACGTCCTAGAGAGATCCCTTCTCCAAGAATGATCCCATTAATGAAGAGTGATCTTCCTATACCTCACACACTCATGTAAATAGATATCTAGAAGAACACAATGGAAGTAGTTTTGACGACAATCAATGGAGGATGATTCAAGTACTAGGATCTACCATTCTAGCAGTTGGTGATTCATATAGTGATGTTTGGTTATTTTTAGAACACATGTGGATCACTGATAGAGGGAATCTACTTTGATTCTTATAAAGGAACAATGGAACAATAGAGACGTGTTTGTAGATCCATCAATGAATAAATAACTAGAGTAAGGTAATTCTTTATTTAATTTAATCAATTATAAATAATATGTGATGATCCAATCTCTTGGTTTAAACATTTTATCCCATTCTAATAATCATTGAATAAATTATATAGATAATGACGTTAATCATTGTGTAATATCATATAGACCGTCGATCATGGAAAAAAGAAATGTTTGTCACCACCAACCACATTCTCCCATTGAATTCAGAACCTACAAGTGGTATCATATTATTCACATTATTATTTATAATTATTTAAATATTATAGGTGATTTAATTATATTCATTTAGTTAAGGAATTCATGTTTAATCAATTTGTTAATCTAAATCCCAAGATCTTCTTCTTCCTCTTTTGTTTCTCATATATCTAATAAATATGATTAAATTTATGAATAAACTAAAATTTTAGATGTCATCTGGTGGTACCAAGGATTGTGTCTAGATTACACATCAGTACACATCATGTAACTAGAGTCATACACTATGTGGTTGTGTTCAATAAATCATTAATTAATTGGTAATTAATTCAGTCATATGAATTAATGACATACAGTGTAGTTATTACTTCACAGAGATTGTTGATCAGGACATATCTATCCATAGTACATGTCATGTAGACCATGAACACGACATGTAGTCCCTTTGAGTCAAATATGGTCTGTGTATTTCTATACATGGCCTACCTAACTAGTGACCATGTAATTCAAAGATCACATGATGTTTAGCCCATTGGACACACCATGTAATCTAGTTTCCGAGGCACAATTCTCATGTCGAGCCCCAAGGTGTCTTCCTCAAATTGACGATGAGATATGTACATGCCATATAGCTCAGTTGCACATGATGTGTACTTATACCAAATTTAGTATATTTAAAATTTATTTATTATATTATTTAAAACTTATCAATATGTGCATTCATGTGGTCATTAGGTTGATAGGGCACGCCATGTGATTGATATATATATATATATGTATCTGTGTGTGTGTGTGTGTTTAACTAACATTTGTGTAATGATTATATCTATATATGTTGTATGATAAAGACAATAAATTTTAATTTATGCATAAAAGGAAAAAATCCCTCATAAAAATATAAGGATCGTATAGCCTTCCACTATTTAAGTTAAAATTGATCCACATTCCAATGTTCTTAACCAGGCAATGTTTTGGTGCTGACAATTATCAGGGAATTCTAACTTGAATTTCTGGGTTGAATTAATATTTTTTACATTAATAAATGACTACCAAATAAGGACTTGGTGTAACTAAGATGCAAAGGTTGAGGAAATCTAAGTTAATGATTCGACGACTGGGGAGTCCACTCAACGGATCAAGTAACTATGTGTTAGTATAGTTGGAATTTGTAACACTTACCTAAAATCATTCTTGTTTCTTGAAAAACCAATTTTAGTGTAATGAGAAGGGGAATATGGATCCATTCCACATGAATATTAAAGAAACAAGATATTCTCAATCCAATAGTGAGTTTTATTAGGATTCAATAATATAGTTAGAGACTAATAAATTATTTATTTTTTTTGTATAAAATTTATCAGATAATGCACTAAAATTATTCTCATATTATTTGTATAAACCACATTAAAATTAATTCAAACATACCACTATGATCCATAGTTTACAAGGATAACCTTCTCACTATAAAAAAATTCCAAGAGTGGAAAAGGAGCATACATGTTATCCTTTTCCATGGAAGGAAATTGTATGTGTTGGAATATCATATTCCCGACGTTCCTTGAAATGAGGCAAGTGGTTATGTTTTAAAACTCTAGGATAAAAATTTTATTGATTCCACATATTTCTACTGTTTCATGCTATCATTCGTGTCTAATGATATTATGATGAAACATATGGATATGGATGCCTATAACATTATTTATGACCATTGGAATCTATATCAAAAGAAGTTAAGATAAGAAAGGTATGAGATCTTCAATGCATTGTTTACAACTAATCTTGGAGAGTCTGTATTAGCTGGTCCTCATGTATTCAATATTATTATCTATATTAAACACTAGTAAATCATTGAGATTGAATTCATAGATTATTTGCATATAGATCTCATACTTTCATCACTTAATAATACCTTCTCCTTATTTTGTTATTAATTACAATATGATCAACAATATGAATGGAATTTTGGATCTTCTTAATTTGATTCTCCATGTGGATAAGGACATTGGGTTTGATAAACCCACATTCAGTATGGTGAATAACAAAATAAAGAACAAGGAAAAGGGGACCAAGACATAAAAATAGTCAAAATATCATAATAACCATCCTTCCAAGAAAAATAAGATCTAGAGGAAGGACAAGGAAAATGAGGCAGTCTTTTTATGGGGAAATCCAAGACACAGGAAAGGGAACTGCACCCAAAACAAGGGGAAGCTAAAGGTGTGTTCGTTATCGAGTGTAATATTTCAATATCTACACGTTGTGTATTAGATACATATTGTGGGGATAAAATCTTATCCAAATGTAGGAACATCGTAAATTCTGATATATTACTAGAGTAGATGTGGATCTGGGAGAAGCTAATGGACAAGGATGGCTGCTCTGGCCAATAGTGACCACTACCACTCATTGCCAATGAGAATAATTTTGGTTTCGAAAGATTATTATTATGTATCTACTGTTACCAATAATATAATTTCTATATCATGCCTAAATAAAGATGTGTTTATTTTCAATTTTGGTATTACATTTTGTTTCATTTATAAGGAAATCATATATAATGGTATGGATGATTTTAAAAATGGTATTTATGTATTTAATTTTTAAAACCAAATGTTAGAAATTTATAATCAATCATGTTCACAAAAACCAAAAAAAACCAAGCTTTAGAATCACCATCTTGGTCATATAATCCATAATCATTTAAAAAATATCTATCATGATGGAAATTTACACTCATTTTAGTTAAAACAACTTGATTGATGTCATGATTCTTTAAAAGAAAAAATAACTAAACCTTTATTCATTGGATAGGGTGAAATTGCAATAACTATCCTTGGATTGGTACACATTGATGTTTGTGGAGTATTTCTAGTAGAAGATAGAGGTATATATTCTTACTTCATAAATTTAATTGATAAATTGAGACGATATAGATATGTCTACTCGATGAGGTATAAGTTTGAGCCATTTGTGAAATTCATGGAATTAATGATTGAAGTACAGAATCATCTTGGTAATAAGATAAAGATTATTTTATTCGATCATGGTGGTGAATATATTAACTAATACTTTATCAAACCCATATATAAGTTTTAGATTCTATCTCAACATACTCCATCTTATACATCACAATGAAATGGTGTTAGTGAATGGAGGGATTGTACATTGTGAAACATAGGATGGTTGATAATGACTCTTATGGATCTTATGTTATCCTTTTGGGGATATTAACTACTAATTACATCATAAATATTAAACATTGTACCAAATAAAGAGGAAAATGGAATTCCCTTATATTTATAGAGTGGAAAGAAACCAATTTTGTCGCATACACATGTATAGAGTTGCGAGCAATTTGTTAAGTCCTACCTAAGAAACAAATTAGAACCATGGGAACAAAGTGTATCTTTATAGTGTAACCAAAGGGAAAAAGGGATACATACTATACAACTCCTCATACAAGATAGTTATTATCACTAAAAAAACCATATTTCTTTAGAGGGATCATATCCACAAATGAGATAATGCAAGAATGATTGACTTCAATGAAGTTGATGCTCAAGATAAACAAGAGTTGGTATAGTAACAGATTTTATAGGTCCCCAAGAATAATTATATCCTGAAACACAATTACATTTTAAGAGTGTAGGATAGGTAAAATAACCAAAGAGATATTGTTTTCTAGTCACCAAGGATGGTGACTCAATATTGGTTGACAATGATGAAACTCTCTTCTAAAAATAGGTAGTAGAGATACCATAAGATACATGATGGAAAGAATCCATTAATTCTGAAATTTGTTCCATATATCAGAACCAAGATTGTTCTCTAGTAAATGTTTTGGTTGATTTACATTTTGTTGGATACAAATCGGTAATAAAGGGGAAACTATACATTAAAGGTAAATTAAATACCTACAAATAAAGTCTAGTTGTTAAAAGGTTTAAACAGTGTCATGAAATTGAATATGATGAAATATTTTATTCATATTCCATGTTTAAATCCATCAGATTTGTACTAATTATAGAAATGTACCATGACTATGAGATTTGTAAAATGAATGTCCAAACATAATTCCATAATGGGAACCTTTAAAAAGATTTCTATATGACCCAACCAGAAGGGTTTTTGACTCTAGGTGATGCCAAGACAATTTTTTAGGTTATATAGATCCATTTATAGATTGATTAAAGAATATAATTTATGGAACATTCAATTTCATGAATCCATAAAAGAATTTGGTTTCATTAAGAAATAATGTGATCCACTTTTTTAAAAAAGGATTAGTGGGAATTCATTCATTATCCAAGTAGTTTATTTTTTTGACATATTACATCTTACAAATGACATACCGGTATTACAAAATGTTAAGGATTGTTTAAAGAAGTGTTTCTCCCTAAAATACTTTAGTGAAGAATCCTATATTCTAGGGATCAATATCATTTTTGATAGATCCAAGATTCTGCTTGGATTGAGTCAAATTATATAAGTTTACCTAATACTAAAGAGATTTAGTATGGAACTATTCATGATGGGATTGGTTCCATTGTCACATGGTTTACATCATTCCATGAAACTGTGTTATCAGACACATCATGAGAAAGAGAGAATGAGCAAGATCACATATGGTTTAGCAATAAGATCAATCATGTAAGTCATGTTATGTACTAATCATGACGTTGCCTATGCATTAATCGTAGTAGGTAGATATCAAATAGATCCAGGATAACAACTTTGGTTTGTAGTTAAAGTTACCCTTAAGTATCTTAGAGTAAATAAGGATATGTTAATGGTGTATGGAGGAGATGAGGAGATGGTCATTAGGGGTTACATTAATGCTGATTTTTCGGTAGATCTAAATGATTTGAAATCACAGCCCAAATATGTATTCTATCTCAATAGAGGATGGTGAGTTGGAAGAGATGAAATCATCCAGTTGTCCCAGATTCTACAGTGGAGTCTGAGTATATAGTGGATTTTGATGTGGCCAAGAAAGCCATTTGGATTCAGAACATTTTCTATGATATTGATGTTGTAACTAAAAGTACTCATGAAAAAGAACATGGAATATAGCTTGACTAAATTCCTATGCTAGCATAAGCATGAATATCATGTGAGAGCTAGAAGACTGAAGGTTGTTTGTAGTTAGATCTTGTTAAAGTTGGAGTTTATTTGAGTTGGTTCCAAAAAATCAACTTATATGTACTTTATGATAACAATTTTTTAGTTTGTTAGATATTAATAAACTACTTTTTACATAATGACTGTTCTTCCATGTGACATTGAATGTGCTAATATCTTGAGGGTACCTATCACACTAAAATTTCATTGTATTTCCCCACTATGATGAGAAACCAAAAGTACTATGAAACTATTCTTGAATATATGTTTTATATTTGTATGAAATAATTTTGGGGAAAATGAAAAATTATATCAGGGGTGGAGAGTAATGGGAATTTTAGGCACCTTCTCATGTTGTATTCCCACAGAAATATCCAATAGGTTATTATGAGAATGAGACCCACCTGTATGAATTCCATATTTTTATGTGTCATTGGATATTCCTATCTATGGACATGTGTATTGATCCTTAGACTTTATGACTATTATTAATTAATATAACAATTTGCGTACTTTTATGTATTGATTAAAACCATTATGACATATGTTCGTGGTGAGGTAGGATACATTTGGTGCATCACGAGTAATATTGCATTAATGAATAATATGAGAAAGGATCATTCCTTTTTGTTATAAATTAATATGATATCTTAGGCCCTTTCATGGAAATGACATAGCCTAAATAAATCCATGGAAATGTTGTTAAATAGGAAATTTCATTTTCTAGGAAATCAATGAAAGATACATCGAGCACTTTGGTATATGGCACCGACATGCAACCTTAATGATTGGAGATATCATGAAAAAAGTATTATATTACATAGTAATTGTTTTTATGATATTTCATGTAATTGTTGGATTAACTTCTTTATATACAGGTTCCTTGGAATGTTTCCATATGCTAACATTGTACATTAGGTGGAATTGCCTAATACCACTGAGAAAAATGCCTATAGGTTCACACACATAGTCTATCCAGAATCTCAATTATATAATATTATAATATTTATTAGTTTACAAGATGAATAAATATTATTCCCAAATGTTGTTTAATAATTTCTCATGTATGATTGATCACATATAATTATTTATTTTCTATTTACAGAATATATTATTTATATATTTATTGTAAAATAATGTTCTGATATTTGTCTAATAAATATAGTCATTATTTAGGGCCTGATAAATATTTTAGAGGAATGGTTGATCAAGTTTAATGGTTCAATGATAAATGATAAATAATTAATATTATTTTATTAAATAATATTTAATTTAATTAATATTTTAAAACCATGATAAGAATTAATATTATTATTATTTAACATGGTGTTTCATAGGGATTAAAAAATAATAAAGGGAAGCTTTGTAATTATTTTATTTTAACCATATTGTTATATAAATACAATTATATTATTTTTGCAATATACAAATTCATTTGTTCAGTTTGGAACAATGGATAAGGATAATCCCCTCAAGACCTATAGAGCTCCCCTCTCCAAGAATATTTACAATAATGGAGAGAGATCATCCTCCACCTCTAACTCTTGTATCAGGAGAGATCCAGAAGAATGCTGTGGAAGTGATTCTTGAGGCCATCAAAAGAGGATGACACAAGCACTGGGATCTTTTGTGATAACACCCAAAGATTCCTACGGTTATGTTAGGGGATTTTTGGAACACATGTGGATCATTTCTAGAGGGAATATACTTTTATTACAATAATGAAATGATTAACCAACACATATTTTTTGTCAAATCCATCATGGAAGAATGAATTACAACAACAAAAGTCTTTATTTTATTAAATTAATTATAATTAATATGTTATTATCCACTCTCTTGGTTCTGCTGTTTTATCCACTGTATATACTAATTGATTCAATTCCATATATCATGGTGTATATCATTGTGTAAATATCAAATTGATTATTGATAATGGAAAAAAAATGTTGGGTACCTCCCATCGCACGCTTTTGATGTTCTTGGAACCTACACCCATCGCCCAATAGATAAGATCATCACATGTATTATCTAGGTGATATAAAAGAATCCTTAAACCTATCTTAGATAAGGTCACAGATGTTATAATCATCAAAGGAGAGGAAAAATAATATACTGGATAAGATTTAATTGATAACATGATCCTAAACATAACCAACCACCCCTTGAATAGCAAATACCAAAGGATTTCATTAGAAATGTATCACAGTATGAAGGTTCTCATTCTAATCCTATTTCCAAAATCAGGTATTTTATAAATTTAAATATGAAAAATTCCCCTAGTATATCAAATATATATTTCATGACACCTCATGTGGTGTATTTGGATTTTAATTTAGCACAGAAAATTCATTTTGTGGCTCATAGTCATATTTTGTATCCATTTACAAAATCCTAACCAATTCAAATTTAACATTTAATCATATAATATATTAATATATTAGTAACATTTATTAGATATAACACAATATAGAACTCTTAAAGGTCAGTTATCATTTCACATTAAGCAATATGTGCATCCAATATAAAACAATTACAAAGTATAGAATTTCCTTTGTGTAAAATGATAAATTTTATATTCTTACACTTCATTAATAATATTAAAAATCCATACATAAGTGTTTGTTTATTGATATCACATATTATAGATCTACAAATAGTACTTATGATTATTGACATTTTAATGCATTGTTAAACACATTTCATCTCAAAATAATTCTAACCCCATATATATTTTAACATATAAAAATTCTTCCCCCTAAATTATAGAGTGAGTAATGCTTATAATGAAATAATTTTTAAATAATAGTGAGACATAGGAATCATGTTTTTAAAGATCAACTTATTAAAAAATTATTCAAACTCCCTTACATCAGAACATCAAATGTTACAATGTTAATAAATTCTATTTTTTTACTTTAAATCATTCTAATTTCATCACCATCATCATTATTTTAAATATTATAATAAACCTTTTCCTTGATATCATTTTGATAATAACATGTAATTTTTTTTTAAATTTCGTTAGGAACACATATTAAATTCCATTAAGGTATAAGTGGAATTCACTCTATATTTTGACTATATTAGTCTTGTATTATCACTTTAAACTTATCTAAGTCTAAATATTCTCCCACCATTTATTAGATAATATATTAATTTAAAAATATCTTGCTTAGATAAACAAACTATTTTGTGTTGTATAAAAAGAACTTATTTTCACTCAAGTGTTTATATTTACAAGAAATTGTCTGATAAATAACATATTTGGTATTCTAATAATTTGGAGGTTTATTCTAATAAGTATATTTTTTTCTTTAAAATATTTCATGGATTTGTGGTTAAATTAAGTCAACTTGGTCATCCACCTAATCTGAAACCCGAATTATTCCACCATAAGACTCGAGGAATGACCCTAGTTATCTTGGGATAGAAACAATCCCCAAGGTATCACAAGTGAACATAAGGGAAACATTTCACCCCCAAAGATACTAGGATAAAAAACATGTCCAGACTAAGAATCCAGCATGAGGTCTTCATGCATTGGATGAACATTCCATAATAAATAATTAATTATAAAATAAGAACCTCAAAATATGGAATAGAAATATTAATGACACCAAAAAAAAATAAAAAACATTTCCTAAGAAATAAATATTTTTTAAAAAATATCATATAAATCAAGATAAGAAAATAAAGCTCTAATGAATTAGGAATCCGGAAAGGGTAATACCATAATGACCCAAACTGGTCTAAAAATGTTGGAGAGAGACCCTGACCTCACTATGTGACTGTCCAATAACAAAAATGAACCCAAAACACCTACTTCCCAATATAGAGTAGTAGAAAACAAACCTAAAATTAATAACCTAAAATAATATAGAAAACATGATGTTTATAACCCACCAATGTGATTAGGTATGGTGTGAGCCAATGAATAGTAGAATACCACCATGAGTATATTTTATTCTATTTGTAAAGAATCCCAGTACACATTTTTGAAATTAATATAATGGCAAGTTTTGATTTATTTTATAAAAAATGGAAATAAATATAAAATACCACATATTATTTCTTAAAACTCTTCATTTATAAACATTTCATAAGAGGAAATACCATGGTAATTTCATTTAAAAAACCATTACCTTTAAAAATAACTTTTATTTCAAAAAAAGAAACAAGTTAAACATTTTATTTTCATTTAAGACTCCATCTTTTAAAACAAACCATCACATGGTTTAAAACACATTTAATATGAAACATTTTTCAATGACATAAATATACAATAACTCCATATTTTCCCTTTAAAATTTTAACACAAACTCCCAAAATGATAGTAATTAATAAAGGGAAATAATAATAATATATGATCTAAAACATTTGTAAAAAATAGAGATAATAACATGATAGAATTCTTTCAATAATAATATCCAATCTCATATAATAAATTCATCAAATTGGCATCAAAACAACATTTTTTAAACTAAAATGGAAATACATAAATAAGAGGCATAAAATATGATATATATCTTGAGTAAACAAAAAAGGGAACTGGGATATGTACTAGATCAAAAAAATAGAACCTACTTGTCACGACCCATCCCTTGAGGCCCGTTCCATGACTACCCCAAGCCCTCCCCATAGGACAGGAGCTGGTGACTGGCTCCAAAGGTGTAATTCCCTAAAACTGGGAAGGCATTGCCTTTATAACCTGTAAACTCATACAGAAAGATACAAACACGAGTAAAATGTATAACCAGAAGAGTGCTAAAAGTATAAGGGGCCAAAATACAAGCCCAATAGTAATGGTACAAGTACAACTAGAAAACAATACAACTGATGAAAAATAATGAAAAAGAGCTACTTGGTCGTCCTCTGAGATTCCTACCTGAAGAGTAGGTACAGATAGCCTCCTTAGCACTCCACGTACATCCATCTCCTCCACATACTGACATGTCGTATGGTCCACCTCCGGCACCGTCTAGTCCTGGTACTCTCAGCCTCAATCGGCGTTGTCTATCTTCTGTAACCAACACAACAAGGTGCAGGAATAGCCAGTGTATGGGTGAATATTACAATTCTCAGTAGGGACCCCAAGACCCTCAAGGTCTCACAAAATCCACCAATTATAACCCACAAAGAATAAAATCAATAGATAACCCTACTGAGGTATATTCCCAAACTTATACCTATGTTATCAAGTGATCCTTCTCAATCACGAGAAAAACACAGAAAAATTGACTCAGCTCAAACTAAGATTTTATTATAGGGGTAGTATCAAGTAACATCCCCAATCATATTTTCGAAACCTCTGCTGCTGGATAACTCCTCCTCTATCAAGTACAGTGGGCTTGCCATGACACCAAGTGCGCTTCCCACTACCCTTGTACTACTGAGGTACTCCTCCTGTCGAGTACCGTGGATCTTCCGCATCACCAAGCATGCTCCCCACTGTGGGTATGTTGCGTCACCAAGCACTCTCCCCCTCATATACTGTTGACTTAATCCTCTTGTCGAGTAGTGTGGGTCTTCTGCGACACCAATGCGCTCCCCAATATGGGTCTTCTGTGACACCAAAGTGCTCCCACATTGCGCTAGTAGGGTCACTCTGAGTCAAAACGGTCAGTAGTCCTCAGATCTTAGCCAGCTACTAAGTCTCCATACTACGATCACCCATCTCGGGGAGGATCCACTCCACGAGTTGCATGTCGATACTCCAACTATCACAATGTCCCATTAAGATGTATCTCAAAGGTCTTCTACATCATTGGGTTCTCAATACAACTGACGGTGCGTCAATCGAACATCTGGTCTGTGAGTTATTGGCCTTTTAGTCCCGGGGACCCAGTTAGATTCGTGCACGATCCAACCTAAGCATATCTCAACTATACCCCAAACGTCAGTGGGGTATACTCAAAGGGAATTTCATGCTCCAAGATTTCTAGAACCACTGACGGATCGTCAAATGAACGTCTAGTGCCAAAGATATGGCCGAAGGAGCGTAAATGGGTCGTAGTGGGCCCACATCTGGTCCGACCCGGTCAGACTGACCCAGCCCGACCCATTCTGGGCTGACCTGGTCTGACCCGTTGGGTCTGGCCCTGCCTTCTGTGCTGAGCCTAGCAGGCTGCAAGGGCATGGACCTGACGCGGGTTAGCGTGAGGGCAGTTCGGCCCGGAGGGCACTGTGTTGGCGGATCTTCCCGGAGGGTGCCGCGAGGGCGGCTCGGCCTGGGGCATGGGGTCGGTTCAGCTCGGAGGGTCACGAGGGAGCGGTACGGGGCGGCTCGGCCAGGGTGCCGAGATGGCGCATCCGGGGCCGGTTCAGCTAGCGGCTGGAGCGACCGAGACCGGTTCGGCTTGCAGGTCGCGCAACCAGGGCCGGTTCAACCGAGAGGCCGGGGGGGTGGCGCGACTAGGGCGTGGCGTGGCCGGGGTGCGAAGCGGCTCAAGGTTCACCATGGATGGATTGCGGCGCTGCTCGGGGTGTGGCGTGGCTCGTGGCTGGCTCAGTCGGTGGTGGTGCGGGGCCAGTTCAGCCAGAAGGCCGAAGCAACACGAGGGTAATGCGGGTTGAGGAGGTCGTAGGTGGTGGCATCGTTTCCATTGTCACCTTCGTCACCTTCCTCCATTTTGAAGAACACCGCAAATCTAAACAAGGGTTACAGAGAGGACGACCCATGATAGTTTTTCCTGAACTCTCTGCATTAGAGCAGTAATAAGTGGTTCACAAGAATAAAGTACAATAAACCCTCCCAAAAATATTCTTTCCAACCCGCAATAGAAAAAGAAGGTTGTTCTTCTGAGGTGATAATCATACATCAGTAAACACCTACCTCGGGTAGATCATCGATGAAGTCACGGGGAAGAAGACGAATCGTTGGGAAAAAGATAGACGTCGTTGTCGTTGGCATTTTCCTCGATCGTTGGTTTAAGCGTCGGTTCATCGTAGTTTAAGACATCCTATGTTGGAGGAAGTCTCGAGGAATAAGGTCGAAGGAGGTCGGCGTTATTTTTCAGTGGAACATTCTTCGTGGAAGAACACGTTCTCTGTTGGAGAGTTTTCTCCCAAGAGCTCCTAATCCTCATTTTCCAACCCTTTTCCATCAAATGAAACAGCATCCCAAGATAATAGATTACAATATCTATTAAGTCATTGGCATAATATTCAAAATGGTTAAATTGATTAAGGGGGAGCGGGCACAAATTATTAAAGCTGGATGGGTTGGCACAATTAATGTGGAGGTGTTGAAGAGGCTCCCCAACATTTATTAGGGAGTTAAGGGGTTTCTCTCAATTAAAGGGGGGTTTAATCCTAGGTGGTCCCCACCACCATAACCTCTCATAGGAGGTTATGGATTAGGTGGTCCCCACCTACATAACCTCTTGTGGGAGGTTAAGGTCTGGTGGTCCCCACTTCGCAACATTCACATGGAGTTTTTCACAAACAAATAAATACAATTCTTCCAAATTTAATTATTATTTTATTTATTCACGAAATACCCAAAATCTATCTTTCACTCTCGACAAACTATCGTCGAGGTGAAAGCCCCATTAAGTGAAACTCGGTGCTGCGAGTTCAACGATGCCCTCAAATTTCATTTTCGAGCACCGGTTCAAAAATTAGAAAAAACATTTTTTCATGTTTACTAAACGTACGCAAAATAATGTTCATAAAATAATTTCGGGCAGTCTGGGCCTCTGAATCACGCACCGTCAATTTTTCAAGACTCATGAAATTACCATATAATAAAAACAATTACATGGAAGTTTAGGGTCTTTACATTCTCCCCACATCAGGATTTACATCCCCGTAATCCATAACTCAAACTAAGGAAACAAGTGAGGGTACTGAGCACACATATAAGCCTCCTTCTCCCATGTGCTCTCTTGGAGGTTCTTGTGCTACCAGTGAATGCGCACCATATGTATCGAACGTATAAAAAGGACCCACTCTTGTCGATCCTCAATCTCTACTGGAACCTCCTTAAAAGTATCCCCATCATTGACATCCAACTCGCCATGGTCGATGATGTGAGAAGGGTCGTGCACGTATCTACTCAGCTGGGATATGAGAAAGACGTCGTGTACCCAGTGCAACTGAGGTGAAATTGCTAAGCGATATGCCACCTCACCCACTCTACTTTGGACCTAAAAAGATCCGATGAACCTTGGAGATTACTTGTCGCCTTAGCCAAATCTCCTCAAACCTCGTCGGGGTGAGACCCATAGAAAGATGTGGTCACCATCCTTGAACTCTAGAGGTCTCCATCATTTATCAGCATACGACTTCTTCCAGCTATTTGGAGCCTTCATCTTCTCTTGGATGATTTTGAACTTCTATGTGGTAGCATGTACCATCTCTGGTCCCACTAGTGTTGACTCCCCTGGGCCAGTCTAGCACAAAGGTGATCTGCAAGGACACCTGTATAATGCCTTGAATGGATCCATCCCTATGTTGGAGTGATAACTGTTTTTGTATGCAAACTCTACCAAAGGCAAGTGATCCTCCCAACTGTGATCGAAGTTGAGGACATAAGAACACAACAAGTCCTCGAGGTTCTGAATGGTCTTCTCAGTTTGACCATCCTTATGGGGATGAAAGGCGGTGCTCAAATGACGCTGCGTCCCGAAAGCCTCCTACAACCCCTTCCATAGCTGTGCAGTAAAATGTGAATCATAATCAGAAACAATCGTCAATGGTACTCCATGTAGCCGGACAATCTCTTACACATAGAGGCATCCCAAGCTCTATAATGATCCCTACTCTCTGATCGTTACGAATTGGTTCAACATGGTGAGTCGGTCGATGATCACCCAAATCGAGTCATGTCCCCTGGATGTACGTGGAAGTCTTGTCACAATGTCCATGGATATCTCATCCCACTTCCACTCTGGGACCTCTAAAGGGTGAACCAAGCCTGCTGGTACCTGATGCACCGCCATCAATTGCTGACAAGTGAGGCACCAGGAATCAAACTCTACTACTTCCCTCTTCATTCTCAGCCACCAGTGCTATCGTCGGAGGTCCTGGTACATCTTTACCACTCCTAGATGCACCTCTAGAGGGGATGTGTGGAACTACCTCAACACTACCTCCTCAAATGACACCGGTACCATGATATGTCCCCTGAAGAGGATGATGTGTTCGCCACCTTCAGAAAATCCATCAGGATCATGTCCTATGGATATCTGAGCACATAATGTCTCACAGTCAGCATCTCCATGCTACACCTCCCTAACTTGCTGAAGTAGTGGGGGAGTAACTATAAGAGACTGAAGAAAAGCTTCTCTATCTCTATCTACAACGGATATCTGGAAAGCGGCTAGCTACTCTGTCTCCTCGCCTAGCAGCTATATACCAGATCTCCTGATGAGTGCATCTACAACAACTTCCTCCATCCCAATAGTATAGACTATCTCGTAGTCATATTCCTGGAGGAACTCAAGCCAACATTTTTGTATCGGGTACATGATCATTTGAGAGAAGATATATCTGAGACTCTTGTGATCAGAGTACACTGTAAAACGTTCTCCCATCGGATAGTGTCACCACATCTTCAAGGTGAAGACCACTGCTGATAACTCCAGGTCATGGGTAGCGTAGTTCTTCTCATCATGTCTCAGCTATCGAGAACCATATGTGATCACTACTCGCTCCTACATCAGGACACATCTGAGTCCAGTCCCTGATGAGTCGTAGTAGACTATATACCCTACGCCTTCCTCTGGAAGATTCAAGATGGGGGCACTAGTCAGCCTCTGCCTTAGCTCTTGAAAACTCCACTGGAATTTCTCTGACCAAACGAAGGGTTTACCCTTTTTTTCAATGCTGAAAGTGGTGCTGCAACTCTAGAGAATTCTGTAAAAAACCTCTGGTAATATCCTACCAAACCCAGGAAACTATGTACCTATGTCACACTTCTTGGTGTATCCCAAGCTAGTACCGCCTAAATCTTAGCTGGTTCTACTGCAACTCCAGCCTCCTATATGACATGTCCCAGAAACTGAACCTCTCGGATAAAAAACTGGCACTTCGAGAGCTTACCATAAAGCTGGTGCTCTCAGAGTGTGTCTAGAAATACCTACAAATGATAGGCATGCTCCTCCTCATTAATCTAGTAGATCATAATGTCACTGATGAAGACTACAAAAAAGCGATAAAGTTACGGCTGAAAGAACCTATTAATGAGTCCCATGAACACTACTGGAGCATAGGTTATGCCGAATGGCATAACCAAGAACTCATAGTGGTCGTACTGACATCTGAAATCCATCTTCTGCACATCCTTGTCTCAAAATCTGAGTAGGTGATAACCTGATCTGAGGTCTATATTTTAGAACCATTGTGCTCCCTTCAGCTGATCGAAGAGGTCGTCAATCCTCAAGAGTGGGTACTTGTTCTTAACAGTCACCCGGTTCAGGTGCCGATAGTCAACACAAAGTCTCAAGCTCCCATCCACTTTCTAGGTGAACTGAATAAGGGGTGCCCAAACTGAAACATCGGGCTGGATGAACCCCTTTCCCTGCAATTCCTCTAGTTTTACTTGCATCTCGCGAAGTTCCATGTGAGCGATCCGATACGCTGGAGTAGATATGGGTGTTTTCTTGGGGTACAAGTCAATGTAAAAGTACACCTCTCTGTGAAAAGGTCAACCTGAGACATCATCAGGGAAAACATTCGTGTACTGGTCCACCAGTACAGTATAACTCAGACTCTCCACATCAATAGCTTTGAGGGTAAGTATAGCCAACTGATTAGTGATCGGCTATACTCTCTTCTGAGGAAGTCCATCCTGTGCTGCAAAGGCTCCCTTATCACCAGTGAAGGTAAACCTTGTCCCATCTGTGCAGACACACTGCACATTCCACCTAATACAGTCAATCAGAGCATGGACTGAATATAACCAGTCCATACCCAATATGACGTCGTAAGGCCTCGATGCCACTACTAGGAGATCCCAGCCGATGCTCTCACCTCCTAGAGTAAGCTCACACTATCGGCACCAGTGAAAATTCATCTAATCTGCTTCCGTAGGAGTCTATAGCCGTACGTATCGATCCAACATCTCTGCCGGAATCTCTGGTCTTCAAACGAGGGTAGTGGAAATAACAGAGTGATCGGCACCTGTCTCTATAAGAACTGCAGCAATGGTGTATTTGACATAGATCGTATCTCTTATCATCTCCGGAGCACCATGATCATATGCCTCAGCTGCTTGGAGCTGAGCTCTCCCCTATCCACCTTCTCCTGTGGTCGGGGAGGACCTACTGATGGTGGTGGCCGTAATATCTCGAATCATCACTCACCGCCATCTGCATGACCAACTCCTCTTCCACGTCCACCTGCTCCCTGCGGACCACCTTGATTGAATCTATGTCTCTACATGGGTGGTCCTTCAACCATCTACTGATCATCCAAACGGTGGGTCGGACAGTCATGAGCCATGTGACTCTACCCGCCACATTTGAAACATAGCTCGCTCCTTGAATGTCTGTCTCCACTTTGGGTGCCCCGGAAAATCAATCCTAAGTCATGCGATCATCCATCTGTAGGTCTAGTCTTCTTTGATCTATGTGATGTTTGTCTTCTGCCAGCTGCAGAAGACTCTGCTACGCGATGACTGGTAGTGGGTCTCGTTGTTAGTGTCTTCTCAGCAAGAAAACTCTCCACCAAGAGGGCTCTCTCTAACACCCCCTCCTGCGTCGGGATGCTAAGTGATATCACTGAATCCATGATCTCCCACCTGAATCCATGCTTGAAGGTCCATGCCTTGAAGAATGGGTCATGAACCATATCTATGATGTAGTATGAGAGGTCAGTGAACCTCGCTGAGTACTAAGCTATAATCATGCTACCCTGCTACAAATGAAGTATCTCTTGAATGCACTTTGTGCGAAGAGTCATTGGAACAAGCATTGCCTGAAATAGGCTCTCAGCCGTCTGTGGGTCTGCCTCTCCCCTGAAACCGGGTGGCCTCTAGTGCTAGAACTCATGAAATCCGCTCAAGCGGTATGCACCATCTGCTGCTGGGGCTGGTGGAATTGGTGACTTAACGGGGAGTGGTACCACTAGAACCTCCACTGTAAAAGGGTCATGCACCGAGGCCACATCGTTCGGTGGGATATCTATATGTAAAACCCTCAGAACACTAGTGGGTTGTCTGGAAGGACGCATATTGAATAGAATCTGGTGTGCTACGGTTTAAAGCTCTACCTGGTGAGCTGACCTAGTGAGATGACATAAAAAAATCTTTTGAAACACACACACAATCTGTAACACCCCAACCCCAATTACCCAGAGTCAGTGCAATATTTTAATACATTGGAATGATTACAAGGAATCAAGTCCCGAAGGACCGATCAGTTTAGCAGTCTTGGAAAATTGATTACATACATGAATGTTACATTATACTTTATAACATACAACAAAACATAAATAATCATTTATGAACTCCATTATTACCTTAACTTAACCCAGTATATCAATCAAAATTCACTTCTTGGAATCCTGGGAAAAATAAAACATATAAAGGTGTGAGCTCAGATGCTCATTAAGGATAACAATACAGTGGAAACTTTCATAAATAAGCATAATCATTTAAGGCAATGTATAACTAAAATGACAAGCCTTTTAAAATTGAACTTCCACATAATATGGAAAAAATAAAATGAAGTAATTCCATTTACTTATTCACATGGATATTCTTCTAGTCGAATAATCACATGTAATAACTAATTTCATAATGAGGGAATGCCTAATTTCAGACATCATTACCACATAGTGAAGGCCTTGTGCCAAGACTACAAATAAAACTTTTGTCAAGGACTTAGGCCAAGACACTAGTTTGTCTCATGAGACATACCGATACATCAAGGAGCTATAGCGGGCTCCACCCATCACATAGTAAGTCCACTACATTCCTCATATGAAAATTTTGAAACATAACATAAACATTAATATTAAAACTAGCATAATAAATGTCATTACATAAACCATGAATGGTTTAAAAATAGAACATCCACAATCTAACATATCATAACTCATTCAATACAACATGGAATATTGTACTATAATAAATCAACCTCAATCGAAAATAATATCCAGTAAAGGATGCTGACATAGTTGAAAATGATGTGTAAAACCTTTTGAGAGAAATATCCTTTTTTTAAATCATTTAAAAGTCACACATTTATAAAGGAAGTAATTTAAAAGATATTTTTGAATAAAAGTGTCCCATGCCACTTTGAACTTTTTAATGTAATTAAGATTTTAAAACATTCATGTCCATTTAAATAAATCCCTAAAATTATTTTCCAAACGTGGACATTAATGAAAATGGTTTAGAAGAATAAATCTTTAAAACATTTAAAATGATGTTGACATAGATGAAATCAAAACTATTTGAGAGAAATATATCTTTTTTTGAAATCATTTAAGAGTCACATAATTATAAAAGAAAACATTTACTTTGAAAATATTCTTATAAGATTGTAAGAGAAGCATTGACGATTTTATAATGGTGGAAAACAGCCGCACCCGCCGTATAAGTTAAAAAAATACATTGTCACCTTAATTTTGTCGAAAAAGTAAAAAAGGACCTTGTTTGGAAAACAACAGAAAGATTCCTTTATAAACATCTTATAAAAAGTCAAACACGGGTATAAATTACTTTAACACATATTCTGTAAAATAGTAAAAATGATTTGAAATACATTTTTATGAATCATGGATGTGGATGATAAAGAGGTCCTGGTAAATAATTACTTATAAACAACCTTGGATAATGAAGAGATTGTGAAACAAATTCGTACCTTGTACTTTTCCATAGTTGAGGGTAGGTTAACCATTTTTATAATAGGAAAATAATTTTTATTAAATTATAAAATAATCATATACATTAATATGATATCATATATGATCTTTTAACATTGCTTTGTTAATAGTATCTTTGTTCTATCATTGTTTCGGGTGTTAACTGATCCATTTTCCTTTATATGCATTGTTACATAAACTGTGTTTGTTATGGATAGGTTTTATCTTATTCATATCCTGAATGATATTAAGTCTCAAAAAATTATTTTTTACCATCAAATGTAAATTATTCTTGAATGAATACGATAGGGAATGAATCTCATCGCCTCCGTGGAGACGGTAGTCCGTACGTACGCATGAGCGACAATATTATTCTTTTCATATTAAAATAATATATAATTGGATGTTATATCATATATACAGAATCATTATAATGTTATATTTATTATTTACTTCAATTACACATCATTATTATACCCATCCAAATACAAATGTATTGAATAACAATTACACCACGACGTGGAGATGGTAAGCCGTACGTAGGCACCTATGGTGACATGTCATTCAAATGATGGATAGAATACTGAATATGGTTGTAACATATTTATAATAACATCATAGTATATAGAAGATACTGGATTTATTATTTTATAATGGAAATAACAAAGAAAGAAGAAGTTGAATAAGAAAGGAACATGAAAGAGGGTGGTGAAAACATTACCTCTTCTTTGGGTTCTCGTTTTGATTTGATCAAAAGGGCTCCTTAAGTTGGATTTATGACTAAAGGAAGGCCTATAGGATGAATTTAGGGAAGTTGAGAGGATATTTGGGTAGGGTTTGGCCGAACCAAAAGCCTTTGAGAGTATGAATTTGGGAGAAGGGCGAGTGCCCGTTTATAAGAGGGGTGAGGGGCACCTTAGGAAAAGCTAGAAATATTATTTTATAATAAACTTATTCTCGGTTTCTAATGGCTCCAAAGTGGATTATTTAAATTATAAGGTGGGTATAGGTCGCAAAAAACTCAACCAATAGTTTTTAGATAGGTTTGGGTCACTTTATTAACCTTATATTATATTTTTAACTCTTAGATAATTAGTTTGACATTTACCATGTCTCTTTGTATTTTTATATTATATGGTTAATAAACATAATATAAAATTCTAATTGACCCTCCAATGGTCCATTAATGATACAAATATCATGATATACATCCTTTGGCCGAACCATAGATTTTTAGGAATAAAATATCAATTAATAATATAATATTTGTTTTAAAAACTCTTTTATGTTAATTTTGACACTATTTGGTATTTTGTTTTTGTGAAAATCATAAAAACTTTATTACTTAAAACAAGATACATTTAATTATACCTAACATTTCATAGTCACCTATAAAATTCGTGGATGTTATAAAAACTTTGAAAATATATTTATTTTAATATTTATAATACCATTTATTTGATTCATTCAGGAATAAGGTAATTACTACATCATCATTATGTCATAAATAAATTTAATTATTTAATGTATAAAAATTATAAATAAAATACCATGATGTAGGATATATTTTTAGCTTTCTAATTAATATTTATAATCGAATTTATCTTATGAATAATTCTATATTGAAAAAGTTTTAGTTATTAAACATTGATTTTAACTCTTTTAACTCTTCTTTGAATTAAATAATAATAAATGTCCAAATCTCATCCAAGTGGGCCTAAATGATAATATTTTATTCCTAAGGTTGTTTTGGGTCGAGATATACTTGTCTAATTGGATTAGGACATGTTTTAGGGTAATATTAATATCATATTTATCCTTAATTACCCTATTTTCTTTTATCCGCGGTAAATAAAAATAAAAAGTTACTATTCACCAAATATTATATTTATCCTATTGAACCAAATTTTACTCTTTTATATTAACCATTTCTCTCTGATGTTTTAAATTCTACTCACATAAGCGGTAAAATTAAGTTTTATGTGAATTTGAAAATTCTCCTTGGAGGTGGGTAAAAGACGGTGAAAAGTTCCATAAAATTTTTATACATCTAAAATTATTCTAAAAAAACCCAATGAATTAAATTGAACATATATAGATATTATGTATCTGTTTTTACCTTAATTAAATTTAAATAAAATAAATAATTTTTTAAATAATAATTCGGTTTTAAACTATAACTCAGGGTTTTTTCACTATTCATCATAAATTGAATTTTTTCAGAAAAATACCAAAAATTCACCCTAAGATAATTTCAATATTACCAATCCAAAAATGAATTCCATTTTACCCAATTAATAACATATATGTTTCATTTATTAATTTAAAATTATTTTCCGTTGTCTAAACCAAAAGGCGTATTTTTAAGAAACATTATCTATCAAAAGATTGACACTTGCTTATGTCCTATCTCAAAGTTAAATTAATTTAAATGTCCATAATTAGATTAAATGGTAAAAATATAATCTATTTATACTTTAAACCCATTAAAATTTATAATTTAACACTATAAATTATTTTGATTAAAAAAGTTGTTTTTAGTTAAAATATAGTATTTTTCACTATTCACCCAAATACGAAAGTTATCAAAAAAACACCAAAAATTTATTGAAACTAAATTATTATGTCCCGATTATAAATAAGAAGTTTATTATGTCAAATAGAATATATTAAAGTTTCATATAATATATTTTAAAAAAGGTTCACCATTAAAAGGTGATAAAAGTGCATTTTTGGAAATTTTATTCTTTTATCTGAAAAAAATAAATTACTTCTTACATTATGTCTATGAAACTCATAATATGGACTCTAAAATTATAAATATTATATATAGTTCAAAATTCAGTTAATACTTTTCATAACCACTTTTGAACGGCTAGTTTGGTAAGTTAGGGTGCACTTGAACTCGGTGTTGCCTCTAGTGCAAGTTATTGAATTACCTTGAAAAAATAATGTACTATGAAATCTTGGGGTGTTACATTCTTCCCTCATTCAATAAATTGAATCCTCACAATTTGAAATAATTCTTCTAAAATAAAAGGTTGGAAATATAAAATACCATTATGGGAAAACCCACATCGGAAATTGGGTTAATAAAATTTAGTCTTAATAAGAGCAAAAGAGGAATAAAAAAATCCCCACCAAATTATGATCTCTATTAGGAGAACATTGGTGGAAATTAGAGTCACATAATTGGGGGAAAATGTATATATTTATAGGGAGTGATTGAGGTCATCAATCACAAACAATTGTAGAATTGTGGGCCTCAAAGCCACCAATCTATGATGATTTAAAGTATCATTAGTTCAAAAAAACATAAGGTATTAGTATAACAAATTTTTGGTTTTAAGATCCTTTCAATAATGTTTAATAATTAATTTCTTCATAGAATAAGATAAGAAGAAAAATATATACTTGACAAGTAGAGTTCCATCCTTTAACTAATTTCTACCAGAAACTCATCTTTAACTCTAAAAGATAATAGAACTTCAAAAAAAAATTCTATTTATCCTATTCATATAGGGTTATAAAAATATGAATTTATAATTCATCTATAAGACCTTTTTAAAAAAAACTAGATTATTGAATACAGGACATCACCTGGGTTATTGATAAGTGATACACCTTTTTCTCCCTTCGGTCGCGGGTTCAAGTCTCGCGGCCTTACCGGATGTGACGGGTTGCCGTCCGACCTTCGGGTTGTCATTTTTATGGAAATCTAAAAATAATCTTAACAATAGTATCCAATTTCAAACAGAATTCATTAAATCCTTTATAATTATCCAAAACACTAATATCCAAACTCTCAGCCCAAAATATATAAGTTAAACATAATGAGGATTGATTTTTCCAGGAAATAACATGTGAACGCCGTCATCGTGTATTCTTTTTACAACACTGCAGCATCATGAATTACCAAAATCAACCATCTCTTATTCCAAAATCACTACATCAATATTAGGACCATGTTAAGGATTACCTTTCCATCAACCATTAATTTTCAAAAAATTGTAGCTTACTATTAAGTCACTTTTCATAGAACCATATAATCTCCAATCCTCAAAAAATAGTACTGCAGTACAATCCTTATTTATCTCCATAATTCATGTAAGCAATATATTATTGATACAACACTAAAATGAAATAATTATTTAATAACAATGTAAGAAAAGTAGTCTTTATTCTTCATCTGAGGTAGTATCATAACTTGATTATTATCCAATAACATCATTTGTGGTATACTCTTATGAATGGGATATTGATTCGTGTAGTGTCTCAACACCTTGCGGATGAAGCATTTTACATTTGAAAACGTTTTCTTACCCTTTGAATCATGTACCTAGTGTCCTTTTTTCTCCACTCTTATAAAAACTCCCATTCCCTTCAATCATTTACCAAGGTGATTCATTCCACATTTATCACATATTGGAAAATCCTTCTTTCCCTTATTCCCTTTATCCATCTTTCTTTCTACCATCCATTTCTTCTCTTGCTTTCCTTCAAAGCGATAGGATTCATAGAATTCTTTACATATCTTATGATACTATTTATTCATATGATGATAATACGTGGGAGACTATTTCCTTTCTAAATGTTGACTTAATACCATGAAGTATTTGATCCTTCTTACTCTTTGGATCATATGTATTGCTGGAGTTTTCATTCCTTCTACTGGGCACCATTTCTAAACAATGGCATACACTAAGTCAGTTTATGAATCACAATTCATAATTCCAAACATGTAAAATACCTATCATAAATTGAAATGATTATGGATATAATCCATAATCACAAAAATGTTTTCTTTGAGGAGAGATATACTCATAAGCCCTTCATAGTGGTTTATAAAGAAAATGAGAATTTTCCTAAGAATATCCCCTGTGAGTGTCGTAACCAAGAGTGCATAAAGGCCCGTTGTCGTGCACCAGTTCATGTTTGAGTCTAGATAAAAGCGTTGTTTTCAAGTTTTACCCCTAGGTACATCTGTACCAGAGCCGACTCTACCTGCTCGTATCTAGAAAGGGATGTATTTTAATGGAAAACTCACAAAATCTCTATATTACCAAAATTCTAGGAAGTTCGTCTATACTAATCCTCAAAGTCTATATTAATGTTCTCTAATCAGAGTTTATCTAAATCTAGTTTCCAATGTTATTTCTAAGCTTCCTATGATACCAACTGTAACGCCCCGACCCCAATTACCAAGAGTCGGTGCATTATTTTAATACATTGGCGTGATTACAAGGAATCAAGTCCGGAAGGACTGATCGGTTTAGTAGTCTTGTAAAATAGATTATATATATGAATGTTACATTATAGTTTATAAAATATAACACAACATAAGTAATCCTTTATGAACTCCATTATTCCCTTAGCTTAACCCTGCATAGCAATCAAAATGTACTTCTTGGAATCCCGGGAAAAATAAAATATAGAAAGGGGTGAGCTCAAATGCTCAGTAAGGATAACAATACAGTAGAAACATTCATAAATAAGCAAAAACATTTAAGGCAATGTATAACTAAAACAAAATTCTTTTAAACTATAACTTCAGCAAAATATGGTAAAAATAAAATGAAGTAATTCCATTTACTTATTCACATGGATATTCTACTAGTCAAATAATCACATGTAATAACTAATTTCATAATGAGGAAATTCCTAATGTCGGACATCATTACCACATAGTTAAGGCCCTATGCCATGACTACAAATAAAATTCTTGTCAAGGCCTTCTTCCAAGAAAATAGTTTGTCTCATAAGACCTACCTATGCATCAAGGAGTTATAGCGGGCTCTACCCATCACTTACTAAGTCCACTACATTCCTCATATGAAAAAGTGGAAACATAACATAAACATTCGTATTAAAACTAGCATACGAAATTTCATTACGTAAACCATGAATTGTATAAAAATAGAACATCCATAGTCAACCATATCATAACCCATTCAATACAACATGGAATATTTTATTATACTAAATCAACCTCAATCAAATATAATATCCAGTAAAAGATGCTGACATAGTTGAAAATGATGAGTAAAACTTTTGGAGAGAAATATCTTTTTTTTAAATAATTTAAAAGTCACACATTTATAAAGGATGTAATTTAAAAAGGATTTTTGAATCAAAGTGTCCCATACGACTTTGAAAATTTTTAATGTTATTATCATTTTGAAACATTCAGGTCCATTTAAATAAATCCTTATAACAATTTTGCAAATGTGGACATTAATGAGAATGGCTTAGAAGAATAAATGTATAAAACATTTAAAATGATGTTGACATATATGAAATCATCACTATTTGAGAGAAATATCTTTTTTTGAAATCATTTAAGAGTCACATAATTATAAAAGAAAACATTTACATTGAAAATATTCTTATAATCTTGTAAGGGAAGCTTCGACGATTTTATAATGGTGGAAAATAGCTGCACGAGCCGTATAAGTTAAAAAAATACATTCGTACCTTAATTTTGTCAAAATGGTTAAAAAGGACCTTGCTTGGAAAATAACGGAAATATTCCTTTATAAAAATCTTATTAAAATTCAAACAAGGGTATAAATGACTTTAACCCATATTCTGTAAAGTAGTAAGAATGGCTTTATCCCAGTAAATAATTACGTATAAAAAACCTCGGATAATGAAGAGATTGTGAAATAAACACTTAACTTGTACTTTACAATGGTTTAGGGTAGGTTAAACCCTGTATAATGTTGAAATAATTGTTATTAAATTATAAATTAATCATATTCATTAATATGATATCATATATGATCTTTTAACATTGCATTGTTAATAATATCTTTGTATTATCGTTGTTTCATGTGTTAACTGATTCATTTTCCTTTTTATGATTTGTTACTTAAGTAATGTTTTTTATGTATAGGTTGTATATTATTCATAAACAGAATGATATTAAGTCTTTAAACATTATTTTTAACCACCAAATGGAAATTATTTTTGAATGGATACGTTGGGGAAAGAATCTCATCGCATTCGTGGAGACGGTAGTCTGTACGTACGCACGAGCGACAATATCATTCTTTTTATATTAAAATAATATATAATTGGATGGTATATCATATATATATAATCATTATAATGTTATATTTATTATTTACTTAAATTACACATCATTACTATACACATCCAAATAATAATGTATTGAATAACAATTACACCACGACGTGGAGACGGTAAGCCGTACGTACGCACGTATGGTGACATGTCATTCAAAGGATCGATAGAATACTGTTATGGTTGTAACATATTTATAATAAAGTCATATTATATAGAAGATACTTGATTTATTATTTTATAATGGAAATAACAAATAAAGAATAAGTTGAAGAACAAAGGAACTAGAAAGAGGTTGGTGAAAACATTACCTCTTCTTTGGGTTCTTCCTTTTGATTTGATCAAAAAAGATCCTTAAGTTGGATTTATGGCTAAATTAAGGCCTCTAGGATTAATTGAGGGAAGTTTATAGGATATTTTGGAAGGGTTTGGCCGATCCAAACGGATTTGAGAGTATGAATTTGAGATAAGGGGGAGCGCCCTTTTATAAGAGGGGTGAGGGGCACCATAGGAAAAGCTAGAAATATTATTTTATAATAAAGTTATTTTCATTTTATAATGGCTCCAAAGTGGATTATTTAAATTATAAGGTGTGGATTGGTCGAAAACAACTTAACCAATAGGTTTTAGACAGTTTTGGGTCAGTTTATTAACCTTATCTTTTAGTTTTAACTCTTAGTTAATTAGTTTGACATTTACCATGTCTCTTTGTATTTTTATATTATATGGTTAATAAACTTAATATAAACTTCATATAGACCCAAAAGTGGTCCATTAATGATACAACTATCATGATATAAGTCCTTTTCCAGACCATAGATTTTTAGGAATATAATATCAATTAATAATATAATATTTGTTTTCAAAACTCATTTATGTCAATTTTGACACTATTTGGTATTTTGTTTTTGTGAAAGTCATCACAACTTGATTACTGAAAACAAGATACATTGAATCATAACTAACAAGTCATTGTCACCTATAAAATTCGTGGATGTCATAAAAACTTCGAAATTCTATTTATTTTAATATTTATAATACCATTTATTTGATTCTTTCATGAATAATATAATTACTGCATCATCATTTTTTCATAAATAAATTTATTTATTTATTGTCTAAAAATTATAAATAAAATACCATGATGTAAGAGACCTTTTTATAATTCTAATGAATATTTATAATCGAATTTATCTTAAGAGTAACATTACATTGAAAATGTTTTAGTTATTAAACAATTATTTTAACTCTTTTAACTCTTCTTTGAATTAATTAATAATAAATGTCCTAATCTTATCCAAGTGGACCTAAATGATAAAATTTTATTCCTAATGTTGGTTTTGGTAGAGATATACTTGTCCAATAGAATTAGGACAAGCGTTAGGGTAATATTAATATCCTTTTCACCTTTAATTACCTTATTTACTTTTAACCATGGTAAATAAATGTAAAAAGTTATTATTCACCAAAAATTATTTTTATCTTATTGAACCACATTTACCTCTTGATATTAACCATGTCTCTTGGATTTTTGAAATTCTACCCACAGAAGCGGTAAAATTAATTTTTATTTGAATTTGTAAATTCTCCTAAGAGGTTGGTAAAAGACGGTGAAAAGTTCAATAAAATTTTTATATAACTAAAATTGATATAAACTAACCCAATTAATTACATTGAACATATATAGGTATTATGTATCTATTTTAACCATAAATAAATTTAAATAAAATAAATAATTTTTTAAATAAAAATTTAGTTTTAAACTATAACTCATTGTTTTTCACTATTTGTCAAAAATTAAATACTTTCAGAAAAATACCAAAAATCACCCTAAGATAATTTTGATATTCCAAATCCAAAAATGAAGTTCATTTTTTACAATTAAAAACATAAAATTTGCATTTATTAATTTAAAATTAATTCATATTGTCAAAACCAAAAGGCGTATTTTTAAAAAACATTATCTATCAAAGGATTGTCACTTGTTTATGTCTAATCTCAAAGTGGAATTACTTTAAATGACCAGATTTATATTAAATGGTAAAAATATAGTCTATTTATACTTTAAAACCATTAAAATGAATAATTTAACACTATAAATAATTTTGATTAAAAAAGTTGTTTTCAATTAAAATATTGTATTTTTCACTATTCACCCAAATATGAAAGTTATCTGAAAAACACGAAAAATTTATTGAAACTAAATTCTTATGTCCGGATTCTAAATAATAATTTTATTATGACAAAAAGAATATAAAAAAATTTCAAGTAATGGATTTTAATAAAGGTTCACCATTAAAAGGCGATAAAAGTGCAGTTTTTGAAAAAAACTTATTTTATCTAAAAAAATCAATTAGTTCTTAAATTAGGTCTATGAAACTCATAATATGTATTCTAAAATTATAAGTATTATATATTGTTAAAAATTCAGTTAATACTATTAATAACCACTTTTGAACGGCTAGTTTGGTATGTTATGGTGCGCTTGAACTCGGTGTTCCCAGTAGTGAAAGTTAATGAATTACTTCGAAAAAATGTGCTATGAAATCATGGGCTGTTACATTCTTCCCTCCTTAAATAAATTGTTTCCTCACAATTTGAAATTGTTCTTCGAATATACAAAATACCATTGTGGGAAAACCCACATCAGAAATTGGGTTAGTAAAATTTTTTCTTAATAAGAGGAAAAGAGGAATGAAAAAGTCACCACCAAATTATGATCTCGATTAGGAGAACATTGGTAACAATTAGAGACATAGAATTGGGGGGGAAATGTTAATATTTATAGGGAGTGATTGAGGTTATCAATCACAAACAATTGTAGAATTGTTGGCCTCAATGACACCAATCTATGATGATTTAAAATACCATTGGTTCAACAAAACATAAGGTATTAGGATAACAAATTTTTGGTTTTATTCTCCCTTCACTAAAGATTAAGAATTAATTTCTTCATAGAATAAGAGAATAGGAAAAATATATTTTTGACATGTAGAGTTCCATACTTTAAATAATTTCTACCACAAACTCATCTTTCACTCTAAAAGAAAATAGAACATAATAAAATATATTCTATTTATCCTATTTATATAGGGTTACAAAAATATTATTTTATAATTCATCTACGAGAACATTTTTTTTAAAAAACTACATTATTCAATCCAGGTTATCACCTTGGTTAGTGATAGGTGATGCACCTTTGTCTCCCTTTGGTTGTGGGTTCAAGTCTCACAACCTTACTAGACGCGACGGGTTGCCGCCTGACCTCTGGGTTATCCTTTTTATGGAAATCCAAAAATAATCTTAACAATAGTATCCAATTTCAAACATAATCCATTCCAGCCTTTATAATTATCAAAAATACTTATATCCAAACTCTAAATCCAAAATATATAAGGAAGTTAAACATAATGAGGATCCATTTTTCCTGGTAATAACATGTGAACGCCTTCATCGTGTATTGTTTTACAACACCAAAACATCTTGAATTACCAAAATCAACCATCTCTTATTCCAAAATCACTACATCATTATTAGGACCATGTTAAGGATTACCTTTCCATCAAGCATTTATTTTCCAAAAATTGAAGCTTACTATTAAGTCACTTTTCATAGAACCATATAATATCCAATCCTAAATAAAATATTACTACAGTACAATCCTTATTCATCTCCAAAATTCATGTAACCAGTATACAATTGATACAACAATCAAATGAAATATTTCTATAATAACATCATAAGAACACTAGTCTTTCTTCTTCATCTGAGATAGTATCATAACATGATTATTATCCAATAACATCATTTGTGGTATACTCTTATGAATGTGATATTGATTCTTGTAGTGTATCAACACCTTGTAGATGAAGCATTTTACATTTGAAAACTTTTTCTTACCCTTGCAATCACGTACTTGGTGTCCTTTTTTCCACTCTTATAACAACTCCCATTCCCTTCAAGCATTTACCAAGGTGATTCATTCCACCTTTATCACATATTAGAAAATCCTTCTTTCCCTTATTCCCTTTATCCTTCTTTCTTTCTACCATCTATTTCTTCTCTTGCTTCCCTTCAAATCTATAGGATTCAGAGAATCCTTTACTTATCTTATGATACTATTTATTCATATGATGATAATATGTGGGAGACTATTTCCTTTCAAAATTTTATCTTAATACCATGAAACATTTGATTATTATTACTCTTGGGATCATATGTACTGTCGGAGTTCTCATTCCTTCTACTGGGCGCCATATCTAAACAATGGCATACACTAGCTCAGTTTATGAATCACAATTCATAATTCCAAACATGTAAAATACCGAACGTAAATTGAACAGTTAAGGGATATAATCCATAATCACAAAAAAATTTCTTTGAGGAGGTATATACTCATAATCTCTTCATAGTGGTTTGTAAAGAGAACGATAATTATCCTAAGCATATCCCCAAGGAGTTTTGTAACCATGAGTGAAGAAAGGCCCGTTTTCGTGCACTAGTTCCCTTTTGAGTCTATCTCAAAGCGGTGTTTTCAGGTTTTACCCCTAGGTACATATGTACCAGTGCCTCCTCTACCTGCTTGTATCCAAACAGGGATGTATTTTCTTGGAAAACTCACTAAATATCTACATTACCAAAATTCTAGGAAGTTCTTCTATACTAATACTCAAAGTCTATCGTAGGATAATGTGCTCTAATCAGATTTTATCTAAATCTAGTTTCCAACGTTATTGCTAAACTTCCTCTGATACAAACTGTAATTCCCCGACACCAGTCACCCAGATTCAGTGCATTATTTTAATACATTGGCATGATTACAAGTAATCAAGTCCCGAAGGACCGATCGGTTTACGTGTCTTGGAAAATAGATTAGATACATGAATGTTACATTATACTTTATAAAATACAACACAACATAAGTAATCCTTTACGAACTCCATTATTCCCTTAGCTTAACCCTACATATCAATCAAAATTAACTTGTTGGAATATTGTGAAAAATAAAACATAGAAAGGGATGAGATCAGATGTTCAGTAAGGATAAAAATATAGCAGAAACTTTCATAAATAAGCATAAACATTTAAGGCAATATATAACTAAAACAAAAGGCTTTTAAACTTGAACTTCAGTATAATATGGAAAAAATAAAATGAAGTAATTCCATTTACTTATTCACACGGATATTCTACTAGTCAAATAATGACATGTAATAACCAATTTCATAATGAGGGAATGCCTAATGCCAGATATCATTACCACATAGTCAAGGCCTCGTGCGAAGACTAAAAATAAAATTTTTGTCAAGGCCTTGTTCCAAGACACTAGTTTGTCTCATGAGACCTACCGATGCATCGAGGAGCTATATCGGGGTCCACCCATCACTTACTAAGTCCACTGCATTCCTCATTTGAGAAATTTGAAACATAACATAAACATTCATATTAAAACTAGCATATGAAATGTCATTACATAAACCATTAATGGTATAAAAATAGAACATACAATGTCAAACATATCATAACTCATTCAATACAGCATGGAATATTGTATTATAATAAATCAACCTCAATAAAAAATAATATCCAGTAAAGGATGCTGACATAGTTGAAAATGACGAGTAAAACTTTTTGAGAAAAATATCCTTTTTTAAAATCATTTAAAAGTCACTCATTTATAAAGGAAGTAATTTAAAAGAGATTTTTGAATCAAATTTTATGATATAACTTTGAATATTTTTAAAGTAATTAACATTTTATATCATTCATGTCCATTTAAATAAATCATTGAAACCATTTTGCAAATGAGGAAATTAATGAGAATAATTTAGAAGAATAAATCTTTAAAACATTTAAAATTCTGTTGACATAGATGATATCAAAACTATTTGAGAGAAATATCTCTTTTTTGAAATCATTTAAGAGTCACATAATTATAAAAGAAAAAATTTACTTAGAAAATATTCTTATAATCTTATAAGGGAAGCTTTGACAATTTTATAACGCTGGAAAATAGCCGCACCAGCCGTATATGTTAAAGAAATACATTCTTACCTTAATTTTGTCGAAAAGGTTAAAAAGGACCTTGTTTGAAAATAACAGAATGATTCATTTATAAACATCTTATAAAAATTCAAACAAGGGTATAAATAACTTTAACCGATATTATGTAAAACAGTAAGAATGATTTTAAAAACATTTTTAATAATCATTGATGTGGATGATAAAGAGGTCCCTGTAAATAATTACGTATAAACAACCTCGGATAATGAAGAGATTGTGAAATAAACCCTTACCTTGTACTTTTACATGGTTTAGGGTAGGTTAACCTCCTTTATAATGCTGAAATAGTTGTTATTAAATTATACATGAATCATATACATTAATATGATATCATATATTATCTTTTTATATTGCTCAGTTAATAATATCTTTGTATTATCGTTGTTTCGGGTGTTAACTGATTCGTTTTCCATTATATGCATTATTACGTAAGCCGTGTTTTTTATGGATAGGTTGTATATTATTCATATCAAGAATGATATTAAGTATTTAAACATTATTTTTAACCACCAAATGAAAATTATTCTTGAATGGATATGATGGGGAAAGGATCTCATCAACTTCGTGGAGACGGTAGTCCTTACGTACGCACGAGCGACAATATCATTATTTTGATATTAAAATAATATATAATTGGATGGTATATCATGTATAAAGAATAATTATAATGTTATATTTATTATTTAATTCAATTACACATCATTATTACACCCATCCAAATAATAATGGATTGAATCACAATTACACCACGACATGGAAATGGTAAGCCTTACGTACGCACGTATGGTGACATGTCATTCAAAGAATGGATAGAATACTCAATATGGTTGTAAAATATTTATAATAACATCATAGTATATATAACATAATGAATTTATTATTTTAGATTGGAAATAAAAAAGAAAGAAGAAGTTGAAGAAGAAAGGAACTTGAAAGAGGGTGGTGAAAACCTTACCTCTTCTTTGGGTTCTTCCTTTTGATTTGATCAAAAAGGATCCTTAAGTTGGATTTTTGAATAAATGAAGGAATCTAGGATGAATTGAGGGAAGTTGAGAGGATATTTGGGCAGGGTTTGTCCGATCCAAAAGGCTTTGAGAGTATGAATTTGAGAGAAGGGGGAGTTCCATTTTATAAGAGGGGTGAAGGGAACCTTAGGAAAAGCTAGAAATATTATTTTATAATAATCTTATTTTCGATTTATAATGGCTCCAAAGTGGATTATTTAACTTATAAGGTGGGGATAGGTCGAAAAGAACTCAACCAATAGGCTTTATACAGGTTTGAGTCACTTTATTAACCTTATCTTTTATTTTTAACTCTTAGTTAATTTCTTTGACATTTACCAGGTCTCTTTGTATTTTTATATTTTATGGTTAATAAACTTAATATAACCTCCCAATAGACCCCCCAAGTGGTCCATTAATGATAGAACTATCTTTATACAATTCCTTTTTGCCAAACCATAGATTTTTAGAAATGGAATATCAATTAATAATATAATATTTATTTTAAAAACTCTGTTATGTCAATTTTGACACTATTTGGTATTTTGTTTTTGTGAAAGTCATCAAAACTTTATTACTTCAAGAAAGATACATTTAATCAACCCTAACATTTCATGGTCCCCTAGAAAATTCTTGTATGTCATAAAAACATTGAAATTCTATTTATTTTAATATTTATAATGCCATTTATTTGATTCTTTGATGAATAAGATAATAACTACATCATCATTGTGTCATAAATAAATTTATTTATTTAATTTCTAAAAATTATAAATAAAATCCCATGATATAGGAGATATTTTTAGCTTTCTAATATATATATATAATCGAATTTTTCTTATGAATAACATTAGGTTGAAAATGTTTTAGTTATAAAATTTTGATTATAACTCTTTTAACTCTTCTTTGAATTAAATAATAATAAATGTCATAATCTTATTAAAGTGGACCTAAATGATAATATTTTATTCCTAAGGTAGTTTTTGGTCGAGATATAATTTTCCAATAGAATTAGAACATGTGTTAGGGTAATATTAATATCATTTTCACCCTTAATTACCTTATTTACTTTTAACCGTGGTAAATAAAAGTAAAAAGTTACTATTCACTAAAAATTATTTTTATCGTATTGAACCACATCTTACTCCTTGATATTAACCATGTCTCCTGGATTTTTAAAATTCTACTCACAGAAGAGGTAAAATTATGTTTTATGTGAATTTGTAAATTCTCCTAGATGGTGGGTAAAAGACGGTGAGAAATTCAATAAAATTTTTATTTATCTAAAATTATTCTAAACTAACCCAATCAATTACATTGAACATATATAGGTATTATGTATGTATTTTTAACTTAATTAAATTTAAATAAAATAAATAATTATTTAAATAAAAATTCGTTTTTAAACTATAACTCAGTGCTTTTTCACTATTCATCAAAAATTGAATATTTTAATAAAAATACCAAAAATTCACCCTAAGCTAATTACGATATTCCGAATCCAAAAATGAAGTCCATTTTACCCATTAAAAACATAGAAGTTGCAATTATTAATTTAAAATTAATTCTCGTTGTCAAAACCAGAAGTCATATTTTTAAGAAACATTATCTATCAAAAGATTGACACTTATTTATGTCCAATCTCAAAGTGAAATTACTTTAAATGACCAAAATTACATTAAATGGTAAAAATATAATCTATTTATACTTTAAAACCATTAAAATTTATAATTTAACACTATAAATTATATTGATTAAAAAAGTTTTTTTTAGTTAAAATATAGTATTTTTCACTATTCACCCAAATATGAAAGTTATCAGAAAAACACCAAAAATTTATTAAAACTAAATTCTTATGTCCTGATTCTAAGAAGAAGTTTATTATGTCAAATAGTATATATAAAAGTTTTAAAAAATGGATTTTTAAAAAGGATCACCATTAAAAGGAGATAAAAGTGCATTTTCTGAAAAATACTTCTTTTATATGACAAAAATCAATTACTTCTTACATTATGTCTATGAAACTAATAATATGGATTCTAAAATTATAAGAATTATAAATGGATCAAAATTCAGTTAATACTATTCATAACCACTTTTGAACGGCTATTTTGGTATGTTATGGTGCGCTTGAACTCAGTGTTGCATGTAGTGCATGTTATTGAATTACTTTGAAGAAACAATGTACTATGAAATCTTGGGATGTAACATTCTTCCCTCCTTCAATAAATTGTGTCCTCACAATTTGAAATTGTTCTTCAAAAATAAAAGGTTTCAAATATAAAATACCATTGTGGGAAAACCCACGTTGGAAATTGGTTTAATAAAATTTAGTCTTAATAAGAGGAAAAGAAGAATGAAAAAGTCACCACCAAATTATGATCTTGATTAGGTGAACATTGGTAGAAATTAGAGACACATAATTGGGGGGAAATACAAATATTTATAGGGAGTGATTGACGTCATCAATCGCAAACAATTGTATAATTGTGCGCCTCAAATCCACCAATGTATGATGATTTAAATACCATTGGTTCAACAAAACATATGGTATTAGGATAACACATTTTTGGTTTTAAGATCCCTTCATTAAATTTTAAGAATTAATTTCTTTATATAATAAGAGAAGAATAAAAATATATACTTGACATGTAGAGTTCCATCCATTAACTAATTTCTACCACAAACTCATATTTCACCCTAAAATATAATAGAACATAAAAAATATATTCTATTTATCCTATTCATATAGGGTTAAAAAATGAATTTATAATTCATCTACCATACCTTTTTAAAAAAAAAACTACATTATTGAATCCAGGACATCAACTGGGTTAGTGATAGGTGATACAACTTTGTCTCCCTTCTGTTGTGGGTTCAAGTCTCACGACCTTACCGGACGAGACATGTTGCCGCCCGACCTCTGGGTTTTCATTTTTATGCCAATACAAAAATAATCTTAACAATAGTATCCAATTTCAAACATAATCCATTCCAGCCTTTAAAATTATCCAAAATAATTATTTCCAAACTCTCAGTCCAAAATATATGAGGAAGTTAAACATAATGAGGATCCATTTTTCCAGGTAATAACATGTGAACGCCTTCATCGTGTATTCTTTTACAACACCACAATATCCTGAATTACCAAAATCAACCATCTCTTATTCGAAAATCACCACCTTATTATTAGGACCATGTTAAGGATTACCTTTCCTTCAAACATTTATTTTCCAAAAAGTTTATCTTACTATTAAGTCACTTTTCATAGAACCATATACTCTCCAATCCTCAAAAAATAGTACTGCAGTACAATCCTTATTTATCTCTATAATTCATGTAACCAGTATACTATTGATTCAACACTCAAATGAAATAATTCTATAATAAAAACATAAGAACACTCGTCTTTCTTCTTCATCTGAGGTAGTATCATAACTTTATTATTATCCAATAACATCATTTGTGGTATACTCTTATGAAAGGGATATTGATTCGCGTAGTGTCTCAACACCTTGCAGATGAATCATTTTACATTTGAAAACTTTTTCTTACCCTTTCAATCATGTACTTGGTGTCCTTTTTTCTCCACTCTTATAACAACTCCCATTCCCTTCAAGAATTTACCAAGATGATTCATTCCACATTTATCACATATTGGAAAATCATTCTTTCCCTTATTCCATTTATCCATCTTTCTTTCTACCATCCATTTATTCTCTTGCTTCCCTTCAAGGCCACATGATTCGAAGAATATTTTACTGATCTTATGATACTATTTATTCATATGATGATAATACATGGGGGACTATTTCCTTTCTAAATGATGGCTTAATACCATGAAAGATTTGATCCTTCTTACTCTTTAGATCATTGTATTTCTGGAGTTCTCATACCTTCTACTGGGCGCCATTTCTATATAATGTCATACAGTAGGTCAGTTTATGAATCACAATTCATAATTCCAAAAATGTAAAATACCTAACATAAATTGAACAATTTATGGATATAATCCATAATCACAAAAATGTTTTCTTTGAGGAGTTATATAGTCATAAAACCTTCATAGTGGTTTGTAATGAAAACGAGAATTATCCTAATCATATCCCTCGGGAGTGTCGTAACCAAGAGTGCAGCAAGGCCCATTGTCTTGCACCAGTTCCCATTCAATTCTAGCTCAAAGTGGTGTTTTTGGGTTTTACCCCTAGGTACATATGTGCTAGAGCTGCCTCTACCTGCTCATATCCATATAGGGATGTATTTTCTTGGAAAACTCACAAAATATCTACATTACCAAAATTCTAGTAAGTTCTTCTATACTAATCCTCAACGTATATCATAGGGTAATTTTCTCTGATCAGAGTTTATCTAAATCTAGTTTCCAAGTTTATTTCTAAACTTCCTCTAATACCAACTGTAATGCCCCGACCCCAGTTACCAAGAGTCGGTGCAGTATTTTAATACATTGGCATGATTACAAGTAATCATGTCCCAAATGACTGATCGGTTTAGAAATCTTGGCAAAAAAATTACATACATGAATGTTATATTATAATATATAACATAAAACACAACATAAGTAATCCTTTATGAACTCCATTATTCCCTTATCTTAACCCTGCATATCAATCATAATGCACTTCATGGAATAAAATATAGAAATGGGTGAGCTCAGATGCTCAATAAGTATAACAATACAACAGAAACATTCATAAATAAGCATAAACATTTAATGAAATGTATAAATAAAACAAAAGCATTTTAAACTTGAACTTCAGCATAATATGGAAGAAATAAAATAAAGTAATACCATTTACTTATTCACATGGATATTATACTAGTCGAATAATCACATGTAATAACTAATTTCATAATGAGGGAATTCCTAATGTTCAAAATCATTTCCACATAGTCAAGGCCTCGTGCCAAGACTACAAATAATTTTTTTTTCAAGGCCTTGTGCCAAGACACTAGTTTGTCTCATGAGACCTACCGATGCATCGAGGAGGTATAGTGGGTTCCACCCGTCACTTACTAAGTCAACTGCATTCCTCAAATGAAAAAGTTGAAACATAATATAAAAATTCATATTAAAACTAGCACACAAAATGTCATTACATAAACCATGAATGGTATAAAAATATGACATCCATAGTCAAACATATCATAACTCATTCAATAAAAAATGGAATATTGTATTATAATAAATCAACCTCAATCAAAAATAATATCCATTAAAGGATGTTGACATAGTTGAAAATGATGAGTAATACTTTTTGAGAGAAATCTCTTTTTTTAATCATTTAAATGTCAAATATTTATAATGGAAGTAATTTAAAAGATATTTTTGAAATAATGTTTCCCATACAATTTTGAAACTTTTTAAATTAATTAAAATTTTAAATCATTCATGTCCATTAAATAAATCCTTAAAACCATTTTTCAATCATGGACATTAATGAGAATGGTTTTGAAGAATAAATCTTCAAAACATTTAAAATGATGTTGACATAGATGAAATCAAAACTATTTGAGAGAAATATCTCTTTTTTGAAATCATTTAAGAGTCACATAATTATAAAATAAAACATTTACATTGAAAATATTCTTATAAGATTTTAAGGTAAGCCTCAATGATTTTATAACGGTGGAAAATAGTTGCACCCACCATATAAGTTAAAAAATGACATTCTTACCTTAATTTTGTCGAAAATGATAAAAAGGACCTTGTTTGGAAAATAACAGCAAGATTTCTTTATAAACATCTTATAAATAGTCAAAAAAGGGTATCAATGACTTTAACCCATATTCTTTAGAATAGTAAGAACGATTTGAAATATAATTTTAAGAATCATGGATGGGGATGATAAAGAGGTCCCAGTAAATAATTACGTATAAACAACCTCGGATAATAAAGAGATTGTAAAAAAAACCATTACCTTGTACATTTCCTTGGTTGAGGGTAGGTTAACCTCCTCTATAATGGTGAAATAATATCATTAAATTATACAAGAATCATATACATTAATATTATATCATATATGATCTTTTAACATTTCTTTGTTAATAATGTCATTGTATTATCGTTGTTTCGGGTGTTAACTAATTCGTTTTACTTTATATGATCTGTTACGTAAGCCATGCTTGTTATGGATAGGTTGTATCTTATTCGTATCCATAATCATATTAAGTCTTTAATAATTATTTGTAATTTTCAAATGAAATTTTTTCTTGAATGGATATGATAGGGAATGAATCTCATCACGTTCGTGGAGACGGTAGTCCGTAAGTACGCCCGAGTGATAATATCATTCTTTTGATATTAAAATAATATATAATTTGATGGTATATAATATATACAGAATAATTATAAATTTATATTTATTATTTACTTAAATTACACATCATTATTATATCCATCCAAATAATAATGTATTGAATAACAATTACACCACGACGTGGAGAGGGTAAGTCGTACATACGCACGTATGGTGACATGTCATTCAAAGGATGGATAATATACTGAATATTGTTGTAATATAATTATAATAACATCATAGTATATATAATATACCTGATTTATTATTTTAGAATGGAAATAACCAAGAAAGAAGAAGCTGAAGAAGAAGGGAACTTCAAAGAGGGTTGTGAAAACATTACCTCTTCTTTGGGTTCTTCCTTTTGATTTGATCAAAAGGGATCCATAACATGGATTTCTGACTAAACAAAGGCATCTATGATGAATTGAGGGATGTTTATAAGATATTTGGGTAGGGGTTGGCCGAACAAAAAGGCTTTGAGAGTATGAATTTTAGAGAAGGGGGAGTTCCCTTTTATAAGAGGGGTGAGAGGCACCTTAGTAAAAGCTAGAAATATTATTTTATAATAAACTTATTTTCGGTTTATAATTGCTCCAAAGTGGATTATTTAAAGTCTATGTTTGGGATAGGACAAAAAAACTCAACAAATAGGTTTAGATAGGTTTGGGTCACTTTATTAACCTTATCTTTTAGTTTTAACTCTTAATTAGTTTGACATTTACCAAGCCTCTTTGTATTTTTATATTATATGGTTAATAAACTTAATATAAACTTCCAATAGACCCCCAAGTGGTCCATTAATGATACAAATATCATGATATATGTACTTTGGATGAACCATAGATTTTTAGGAATAGAATATCATTTAATAATATAATATTTGTTTTAAAAACTCTTTTATGTCAATTTCGACACTATTTGGTATTTTGTTTTTGTGAAAGTCATCACAACATGATTACTTAAAACAAGATACATTGAATCCTCCCTAACAGGTCATATTCACTTATAGAATTCGTGTATGTCATAAAAACATTGAAATTCTATTTCTTTTAATATTTATAATACCATTTATTTGATTCTTTCATGAATAAGGTAATTACTGCATCATCATTGTGTCATAAATATATTTATTTTTTTAATGCCTAAAAATTATAAATAAAAGACCATGATGTAGGAGATATTTTTATATTTATAATGAATATTTATAATCGAATTTATCTTATTAATAACCCTGTATTGAAAATGTTTTAGTTATTAAACTTTGATTTTAACTATTTTAACTCTTCTTTGAATTAAATAATAATAAATGTCCTAATCTAATCCAAGTGGACCTAAATGATAATATTTTATTCCTAAGGTTGTTTTTTGTCAATATATACTTTTACAATATAATTAGGATATGTGTTAAGGGTAATATTAATTTCATTTTTACCCTTAATTACCCTATTTACTTTTAACCACGGTAAATAAAAGGAAAAAGTTACTATTCAACAAAAATTATTTTTATATTATTCAACCACATTTTACTCCTTGATATTAGCTGTGTCTCTTGTATTTCTGAAATTATACTCACAGAAGCAGTAAAATTCTGTTTTATGTGAATTTTTAAATTCTCCTCGGAGGTGGGAAAAAGTCGGTGAGAAGTTCAATAAAATTTTTATATATCTAAAATTATTCTAAACTAACCAAATGAATTACATTGAACATATAGAGGTATTATGTATCTATTTTGAACTTAATTAAATTTAAATAAAATAAATAATTATTTAAATAAAAATTCTATTTTAAACTATGACTTAGTGTTTTTTCACTATTCATCAAAAATTGAATATTTTCAAGAAAAATACAAAAAATTCATCCTAAGATAATTTCGATATTCCAAATATAAAGATAAAGTCCATTTATCCAATTAAAAACATAGAACTTTCATTTATTAATTTAAAATTAAGCCCGTTGTCCAAACCAAAAGGCGTACTTTTAAAAAACCATATCTATCAAAAGATTGACACTTGTTTATATCCAATCTCAAAGTGAAATTAGTTTAAATGACCAGAATTAGATTAAATGGTAAAAATATAATCTACTTATACTTTCATACCATTAAAATGTATAATTTATAACTATAAATTATTTTGATTAAAAAAGTTGTTTTTAGTTAAAATATAGTATTTTTCACAATTCACCCAAATATGAAAGTTATCAGAAAAACACTACAAATTTACTGAAACTATATTATTATGTCCCGATTCTAAAGAAGAAGTTTATTATGTCAAATAGAATATATAAAAGTTTAAAATAATGGATTTTAAAAAATGTTCACCATTAAAAGGCGATAAAAGTGAATTTTTTTAAAAAATTCTTCTTTTTTTTGAAAAAAAAATTAATTAGTTCCTACATTATGTCTATGAAACTCATATAATGGATTCTAAAATTATAAGGATTATATATAGTTTAAAATTCAGTTAATACTATTCATAACTTCTTTTGAACGACTAGTTTGGTATGTTATGGTGCGCTTGAACTTGGTGTTGCTTGTAGTGCAAGTTATTGGATTACTTTGAAGAAATAATGTACTATGAAATCTTGTGGTGTTAAATTCTTCCCTCATTCAATAAATTGTGTCCTCGCAATTTGAAATTGTTCTTCTAAAATTAAAGGTTGAAAATATAAAATACCATTGTGGGAAAACCCACATCGGAAATTGGGTTAATAAAAAATTGTCTTAATAAGAGTAAAAGAGGAATTAAAAAGTCACCACCAAATTATGATCTCGATTAGGAGAAAATTGGTGGTAATTAGAGACACATAATTGGGGGGGGGGGAAATGTAAATATATATAGGGAGTTATTGAGGTCATCAATCACAAACAATTGTAGAATTGTGGGCCTCAAATCCACCAATCTATGATGATATAAAATACCATCGTTTCAACAAAACATAAGGTATTAGGATAACACATTTTTGGTTTTAAGATCCCTTCACTAATGTTTAAGAATTTTTTTTTCATAGAATAAGTGAAGAAGAAAAATATATACATGACAAGTAGAGTTCCATCCTTTAACTAATTTCTACCACAAACTCATCTTTCACTCTAAATGATAATAGAACATAAAATAATATATGCTATTTATCCTATTCATATTGGTTTCCAAAAAATGAATTTATAATTCATCAACCAGACCATTTTTTAACAAACTACAATATTCAATCCAGGAAATCACCTCAGTTAGTGATAGGTGATACACCATTGTCTCCCTTCGGTTGCGGATTCAAGTCTCGCGGCCTTACCGGACATGACTGGTTGCCTCCCGACCTCTGGGTTGTCCTTTTTATGGAAATACAAAAATAATCTTAACAATAGTATCCAATTTCAAACTCAATCCATTCCAGCCTTTAGAATGATCCAAAATACTGATATCCGAACTCTCAGTCCAAAATATATAAGGAAGTTAAACATAATGAGGATCCATTTTTCCAGGTAATAACATGTGAACGCCTTCATCGTGTATTCTTTTACAACATCGCAACATCTTGAATTACCAAAATCAACAATCTCTTTTTCCAAAATCACTACATCATTATTAAAACCATGTTAAGGATTACCTTTCCTTCACCCATTTTTTTTTTCCAAAAAAGTGTAGCTTACTGTTAAGTCACTTTTCATAGAACAATATACTCTCCAATACTCAATAAAACTGTACTGCAGTAAAATCCTTATTTATCTCCATAATTCATGTAACCAGTATACTATTGATACAACAGTCAAATGAAATAATTCTATAATAACAACATAAGAACACTATTCTTTCTTCTTCATCCGAGGTACTATCATAATGTGATTATTATCCAATAACATCATTTGCGGTATTCTCTTATGAATGGGATATTGATTCGTGTAGGGTCTCAACACCTTGCAGATGAAGCATTTTACATTTGAAAACTTTTTCTTACCCTTGAAATCACATACTTGGTGTGTTTTTTTCTCCACACGTATAATAACTCCCATTCCCATCAAGAATTTACTAAGGTGATTCATTCCACAATTATCACATATTGGAAAATCCTTCTTTCCCTTATTCCCTTTATCCATCTTTCTTTCTACCATCCATTTCTTCTCTTGCATCCCTTCAAAGCCATAGGATTCAGAGAATTCTTTACTAATCTTATGATACGATTTATTCATATGATGATAATATGTGGGAGACTATTTCCTTTCTAAATGTTTCTTAATACCAGGAATGATTTGATCCTTCTTACTCTTTGGATCATATGTATTGTTGATTTCTCATTCCTTCTACTGGGCACCATTTGTAAAAAATGGCATACACTAGGCCGGTTTATGAATCACAATTCATAACTAAAAACATGTAAAATACCTAATGTAAATTGAATAGTATATGGATATAATACATAGTCACCAAAATGTTTTCATTGAGGAGGTATATACTCATAAACCCTTCATAGTGGTTTGTAAAGAAAACGAGAATTATCCTAAGCATATCTCCTAGGAGTGTTGTAACCAAGAGTGAAGCAAGGCACATTGTCATGCACCAGTTCCCATTTGAGTCTAGCTCAATGCGGTGTTTTCGGGTTTTACCCCTAGGTACATCTGTTCCAGAGCCGCCTCTACCTGCTCGTATCCGTACAGGGATTTATTTTCTTGGAAAACCCACAAAATCTCTACATTACCAAAATTCTAGGAAGTTCTTCTATACTAATCCTCAAAGTCTATCTTAGGGTAATGTGGGTTAATCAAAGTTCATATAATTCTAGTTTCCAAGGATATTTCTAAACTTCCTCTAATACCAACTGTAACACCCCAACCCCAGTTACCCAAATTCGGTGCATTATTTTAATACATTGTCATGATTACAAGGAATCATTTCCCTAAGGACCGATTAGTTTAACAGTCTTGGAAAATAAATTAAACACATGAATGTAACATTATACTTTATAACATAAAACACAACATAAGTAATCCTTTATGAACTCCATTATTACCTTAGTTTAACCTTGCATATCAATCAAAATTCACTTCTTGGAATCCTGGGAAAAATAAAACATAGAATGGGGTGAGCTCAGATGATCAGTAAGGATAACAATACAGCAGAAACTTTCATAAATAAGCATAAACATTTAAGGAAATGTATAACTAAAACAAATTCCTTTTAAACTTGAACTTCAACATAATATGGAAAAAATAAAATTAAGTAATTTCATTTACTTATTCACATGGATATTCTACAAGTCGAATAATCACATGTAAAAACTAATTTCATAATGAGGGAATGCCTAATGTCGGACATCATTACCACATAGTCAAGGCCTCGTGCCAAGACTACAAATAATATTTTTGTCAAGGCCTTTTTCCAATACACTAGTTTGTCTCATGAAACCTACTGATGCATCGAGGAACTATAGCGGGATCCACCCATCACTGACTAAGTCCACTACATTCCTCATATGAAAAAGTTGAAACATAACATAAACATCTGTATTAAAACTAGCACACGAAATTCCATTACATAAACCATGAATGATATAGAAATAGAACATCCACAATCAAAAATATCATAACTCATTCAATACATCATGGAATATCGAATTATAATAAATCAACCTCAATCAAAAATAATATCCAGTAAAGGATGCTGACATAGTTACAAATGATGCGTAAAACTTTTCGAGAAAAATATCCTTTTTTAAAATCATTTAAAAGTCACACATTTATAAATGAGGTAATTTAAAAGTTATTTTTGAATCAACGTGTCCCATAACACTTTGAAACTTTTTAAAGTAATTAACATTTTAAAAAAATCATGTCCATTTAAATAAATCCTTAAAACTATTTTGCAAATGTGGACAATAACGAGAATGGTTTAGAAGAATAAATATTTAAAACATTTAAAATGATGTTGACATAGATGAAATCAAATCTATTTGAGAGAAATATATCTTTTTTGAAATCATTTAAGAGTCACATAACTATAAAAAATCATTTACTTTGAAAATATTCTTATAAGCTTGTAATAGAATCTTCAATGCTTTTATAATTATTGAAAATAGCTGCACCCATCGTATAAGTTAAAAAAGACATTCTTACCATAATTTTGTCGAAAAGGTTAAAAAGGACCTTGTGTAGAAAATGATGGAATGATTCCTTTATAAACATCTAATAAAAATTCAAACAAGGGTATAAATGACTTTAACCCATATTATGTAAAATATTAAGAATGATTTGAAAAACATTTTTTAGAATCATGGATGTGGATGATAAAGAGGTCCCAGTAAATAATTACGTATAAACATCTCGGATAATGAAGAGATTGTGAAATAAATCCTTACCTTGTAATCTTACTTGGTTGAAGATTGGTTAACCTCCAGTTTAATGGTGAAATAATTTTTATTAAATTATAAAAGAATCATATACATTAATATGATATCATATATGATCTTTTAACATTGCTTTGTTAATAATATCTATGTATTATCATTGTTTCGAGTGTTAACTGATTCATTTTCCTTTATATGTTTTGTTACGTAAGCTGTGTTTATTATGGATAGGTTGTATCTTATTAATATCCAGAAATATATTAAGTATTTAAACATTATTTTTAAATATAAAATGAAAATTATTCTTGAATTGATACGATGGGGAATGAATCTCATCGCATTCGTGGAGACGGCAGTCCTTACGTACGCACGAGTGACAATATCATTCATTTGATATTAAAATAATATATAATTGGATGTTATATAATATATAACGAATCATTATGTAGTTATATTTATTATTTAATTTAATTACACATCATTATTATACCCATCCAAATAATAATTTATTGAATAACAATTACACCACGATGTGGAGACGGTAAGCCATACGTACGCACGTGTGGTGACATGTCATTCAAAGGATGGATAAAATACTGAATATGGTTGTACCATATTTATAATAACATCATAGTATATAGAATATATGGGATTTATTATTTTAGAATGGAAATAACAAAGAAAGAAGAAGTTGAAGTAGAAAGGAACTTGAAAGAGGGTGGTGAAAACATTACCTCTTCTTTGGGTTATTTATTTTCATTTGATAAAAAGGGCTCATTAGGTTGGATTTATGACTAAAGGAAGGCCTCTAGGATTAATTGATGGATGTTCAGAGGATATTTGGGAATGGTTTGGCCGAACCAAAAGTCTCTGAGAGTATGAATTTGAGAGAAGGGGAGTGCCCTTTTATAAGAGGGGTGAGGGGCACCTTAGGAAAAGTTTGAAATATTATTTTATAATAAACTTATTTTCGGTTTCTAATGGCTCCAAAGTAAATTATTTAAATTCTAAGGTGGGGATAGGTCAGAAACAACTCAAACAATAGGTTTTAGACAAGTTTGGGTCACTTTATTAACCTTATCGTTTAGTTTTAACTCTTAGTTAATTAGTTTGACATTTACCATGTCTCTTTGTATTTTTATATTATATGTTTAATAAACATAATATAAACATACAATCAACCCCCAAGTGTTCCATTAATGACATATCTGTCATTATATAAGTCCTTTGGCCGAACCATATATTTTTAGGAATAGAATATCAATTAATAATATAATATTTATTTTAAAAACTCTTTTATGTCAATTTTAAGACTATTTGGTATTTTGTTTTTGTGAAAGTCATCACAACTTGATTAATTAAAACAAGATACATTTAATCATACCTAACATGTCATAGTCACCTATAAAATTCGTGTATGTCATAATAACATTGAAATTATATTTGTTTTAATATTTATAATACCATTTATTTGATTCTTTCATGAATAAGGTAATTACTCCATCATCATTGTGTCATAAATAAATTTATTTATGTAATTTCTAAAAATTTTAAATAAACTACCATGATATAGGATATAGTTTTATATTTATAATTAATATTTACAATCTAATTTATCTTATTAATAACCCTATATTGAAAATGTTTTAGTTATTAAACTTTGATTTTAACTCTTTTAACTCTTCTTTGAATTAAATAATAATAAATGTCCAAATTAATCCAAGTGGATCTAAATGATAATATTTTATTCCTAAGGGTGTTTTAGGTCGATATATACTTGTCCAATAAATTAGGACATGTGTTAGGGTAATATTAATATCATTTTTATCCTTAATTACCCGATTTACTTTTAATCACCGTAAATAAAAGTAAAAAGTTACTATTCCCCAAAAAAATTATATCTCATTGAACCAAATTTTACACCTTTATATTAACCATGTCTCTTGGAGTTTTTAAATTCTACTCACCGAAGCTGTAAAATTATTTTTTATGTGAATTTGTAAAATCTCCAAGGAGGTGGGTAAAGGACTGTGAAAAGTTCAATAAAATTTTAATATATCTAAATTTATTCTAAACTAACACAAGTAATTATATTGAAATTATATAGGTATTATGTATCTATTTTTTCCTTAATTAAATTTAAATAAAAAAATAATTATTTAAATAAAAATTTGGTTATAAACTATAACTCATTGTTTTTTCACTATTCATCAAAAATTTAATACTTTCAGAAAAATACCAAAAATTAACCCAATATAATTTAGATATTCCGAATCCAAAAATGAAGTCCATTTTACCCAATTCAAAACATAGAAGTTTCATTTATTAATTTAAAATTAATTCCTGTTGTCAAAACCAAAAGGCGTATTTTTAAGAAACATTTTCTATCAAAAGATAGACACTTGTTTATGACCAATCTCAAAGTGAAATTACTTTAAATTACCATAATTAGATTAAATGGTAAAAATATAATCTATTTATACTTTAAAACCATTAAAATGTATAATTTAACACTATAAAATATTTTTATTAAAAAGCTGTTTTCAGTTAAAATATAGCATTTTTCACTATTCACCCAAATATGAATGTTATCAGAAAAACACGAAAAAATTATTGAAAATAAATTCTTATGTACCGATTCAAAATAAGAAGTTTATTATATCAAATAGAATATATAAAAGTTTCAAATAATGGATTTTAAAAAAGGTTGACCATTAAAAGGCAATAAAAGTGCATTTTTTTTAAAAATACTTCTTTTATCAGAAAAAATCCATTAGTTCTTACATTATGTCTATGAAACTCATAATATGGATTATAAAATTATAAGGATTATATATATTTAAACATTCTTTTAATACTATTCATAACCGCTTTTGAACGGCTAGTTTGGTATGTTTTGGTGAGATTGAACTCGAGGTTGTCTGTAGTGAAAGTTATTGAATTACTTTGAAAATATAATGTACTATGAAATATTGAGGTGTTACAGAATCAGTGTTTTCGTGCACTGAGTTGGAAATCAGATGTCAGAGTCCTGTTGTTTGGATACGTTATCCGTCATACCAACACTGGACTCCCTGAACTGAGAACCACACTCACTACACATAACACAATTTTTTCACAGAAAAGAAAGACCAGAATTCAAAGTTCTACGGTAGAATCGATCACTTTGATACCAATATGTCACGACTCATCCCTCGGGGCCTGTGATGTGACTACCCCAAGCTCTTCTTCCATTGTCCAGGGGATAGCGACTAGAAACATAGGCGTAATTCCCCAAAACAGGAAAGGTATTGCCTTTAAAACCTGTAAACACACATAGCATGATACGAACACGAGTAAAATGTAAAACAAAAAGAGTGATGAAATTTAAAGGGTCCGGAATACAAGCCCAAAAGTGGTGGTACATATAAAACTGAAAACAATACAATAGTAGAAAAATAATGAAAAGAAACTACTGGGTCATCCTCTGGGATTCCTACCAGAAGGGTAGGTACAGATAGCCTCCTCAGCACTCCATGTCTGTCTGTCTCCTCCACGTACCGACACACCATATGGTCCACCTCCGAGGACCATCCAGTCCAGGTACTCTCAGCCTTAGTTAGCACTGTCTATCATCTACAACCAATACAACATGGTGCAGGAATAGCCCCTACAGGGGTGAGTATAACGATACTCAGTAGGGACCCTGAGTCCCTCAAGGTCTCACAAAATCTAACAAGGATACACCGTTAGTATTGAAATCAACAGATAACCCAACATATTTATATAACCATACATATACCTAATTTATCAAGTGATCTATCTCAATCTTGATGAAAACACACAAAAAACTAACTCAGCTCATACCAGAATTTTACTCTAGGCGTAGTATCAAGTAACATCCCCAGTCTCATTGTCGAAACCTTGGCTGCTAGAGAACTCCTCCTCTATCGAGTACAGTGGGCCTACCGTGACACTAATAATGCTTCCCACTGACCTTGGACTGATGAGGTACTCCTCTGGTCGAGTACCGTGGATCTACCACGTCACCATGTGTGCTCCCCACTATGGATCTTCTGTGTCACAAAGTGCACTCCCCCTCGTAGCCGGCTGAGGTACTCCTCCTGTCCAGTACGGTGGGTCTACCGTGACACCAATTCCCTCCCCACTATGGGTTTTTAAGGACACCAAGGCGCTCCCCACTGGTCTAGTAGAGTCACCCTGAGTCAAAATGGTCAGTAGATGTCGGGTCTTAGCCAACTACTAGGTCTCCGTACTATGCTTGCTCATCTCAAGAAGGATCCACTCCCCGAGCTACATATCTATACTCCAACTATCCTGAATTCCCATGAATAAGTATCTCAAATTTCCTCCACATTATAGGATTCTCAACGCATTAGACGGTGCATCAATCAGACGCCCAGTCTATGAGTTATTAGCCTTTTAGTCCCGAGGCCCGGTTGGATTCGTGCACGATTGAACCTGACTGTTTCTCAACTATACCCCAAAATCTAGTGGGGTATACTCAAAGGGACTATCTTGCTCCATTATTTCCAGCACCACTGATGGTTCGTCAAATGAACACAATGTACCAAATATATGGCCGGAGGAGCGTAAACAGGTCGTAGAGGGCCCGGGTCTGGTCTGACCCGATCAGACCGACCCTGCCCGACCCAATCTGGGCGGATTCGGTCTGACTCGTTGGGTCTAGCCCAGCCCACTGGCCCATCCTAGAAGGCCATAAGGGGTCACGGAGAGCCGTGAGGACGCGAACCGGGTGGGAGGGTGCGGACCAGCCACGTATCGGCGTGAGGGTGGTTCGACCCGGAGGGCGCCGCGTGCGCGGCTCGGCCTAGAGGGCGCCGTGAGGGAGGCTCAGCCCGGGGTGGGGACCGGTTTAGCTCGGAGGGCCGCAGGGGCGTGGCTTAGGGAGGCTCAGCCCGGGGGCTACGGTGGTGTGGTTGGGGCCGGTTCGTCAAGTGGGAGGTGCGACTAGGGCCAATTATGTGATTGGATCGTGCGACTGGGGCTGGTTCGGCCAGGAGTTCGGAGTTCAACACGGCTCGGGGTGCGGGGCGACGTGAGGTGCAGCGCGGCTGGGGATGCGGCGTGGCCCGGGACCGGTTCAGTCGGCGGTGGTGCGAGGCCGGTTCGGCTGAAAAGAGGGAGTGTCATGGGGGTGGCACGGGTCATGGAGGCCACGGGTGGCGGCGTCGTTTCCTTTGTTTCCTTTTTCACCTTCATCGTCTTCCTCCGTTTTGAAGAACACCGCAAATCAACAAAAGGGTTATAGAGTGGATGACCCATGTTAGTCTGGCCCACACTCTACCCATTAGAGTGGTAGAAAGTGGTTCACAAGAATGAAGCACAACAAACCATCCCACAAAGATTCTTCCCAGGCCGCAAAATAAAAAGAAGGGTGTACTTTTGAAGTGATAATCATATAGCATTAAACCACTACCTCGGGTTGATCATCGACAGAGTCACGGGGAAGAAGACGAATCCTTTGGAAAAAGACAAGCATCAGTGTCATCTGTGTTATCCTCGATCGTCGGTTTGAGGGTCGGCTCTTCATAGTCAAAGACATCCTACGTCGAAAGAAGTCTCGAGGAAGAAGGTCGAAGGAGGTCGACGTTCTTCGTCGATGGAGCATTCTTCATTGAAGAACATGCTCTTTTTTGGAGGGTTTTCTCCAAATTTCTCATAAACTACCTTTTCCCACCCTTTTCCAAAAAATTAAATGTCATCCCATGATAATAGATTAAAATTTCTATTAAGTAGTTGGCATAATACTCAAAATTGTTAAGTTGATTAAGGGTGAGTTGGATCAAATAATTAAAGGGGGGTGGGTTGGCATAATTAATGTGGAAGAGTTAAAGAGGTTCCACCACATTTATTAGTGAGTTAGGGGGGGGGGGTCTCCCATTTATAGGGGGGTTTAATCCTAGGTGTTCCCCACCAGCATAACCTCTCATGGGAGGTTATGGTTTGGGTGGTCCCCACCACCATAACCCTTCATGAAAGGTTAAGGTCTAGTGGTCCCCACATCCCAACTTCTACATGGATTTTTTTAACAATCAAATAAAAATAAATCTAGACAACTTTATTTTTATTTTATTTATTCATGAAAAAAAAATCTATTTTCACTCTCGACTAACTGCCATTGGGGTGAAAGTCTCCTTGAGCGAAAACTGGCGCTGCAAGTTCAATTGTGCCCTTTGATTTCAATTCCAACCACCAGTTCAAAAGTTAGAAGAAACCCGCTCGCACATTTACTAAATGTACCTGAAATAAATTTCAGAAATTCATTTTAGGCACTCTGGGACTCGGAATCATGTGCCACCAATATATGTAGAATCTTAAAATTTCCATATAATTAAAAAAATTACATTTAAATTAAAGGTCTTTACACAACTTCTAGAAATTTAATAGTGACACATATTGTGCCTTGAATCACTCTCACTAGTCTCATTGGTGACAAAGCCACTCTCCAGGTAAAAAAATTAAACTATAGGACACTAGATAGTTTTCAAATCTCAACTAGCATTGCTAGCATTCCCCGGTACCCCTGTTAGTATCCTATGATTCTATTAGTAATATATAACTATAAAAATCATTGTTTTCATATATAAATATTATATCTTAAGATATGGATATTTATTACATTGTAAAAAACGTTCCTAAAGACTATATATGTTTAAAGTCTTTGTAAATTAGATATAAAATCCTATTATTTCATGAAAGATCATCCACATCTCACATAGTAATCTCCCTATTTTGTAATTATTTTATACACACCCTCTATAAAACCTTTCTTCAATGTTGTAGAAGGGAAACATAAGAAACAGAGAAATCGTGTACTCAACAGAGGTAAACATGAGATATATTAATCTATGATCATATGAAATCATAATTCAATAATAAGGGTATGATATCATAACATAAAAAAAGATATTAACTAATCTATCACAGATCAGAAATAAGAGTCCTAGAATAAATTTCAGAAATTCATAAGACATGATTCTTGATAGAATCAAAGAACATAAGGCATGGGAGAATAACATTGATATGAGGCATGGAATTGTGGCATAAAATCATAATTTTTTGAACATGTATAAATAGTAATAGGTTCACTCGTTAAGTTAGTGACAAGAAATTGGGACCTTGAATAAATTTATAGACATGAAACTATGTCAACTCGAGATATTATGGACATGAAATCCAAGTCTATGAATAAACTTATAGACATGAGAGTGAGGATCACACATAAACATATGGAAATTATTACCTCATTTTTGTATAAATTGTGAACATGATATCAGGTTCATGTACCACATTTTACCCTCATGATTTATCAAACATTACCCAAATAATTATAGGGGGATATATGTCCCTCCCATCATTAGTTATAACGCAACCACCTTCCTCGGATATAAAGTGACTACCATCCTTGGTTATAACCCAACCACCATCAAATATGGAACACCATACGTATGTGTTTAATGAGAATATAAAAAATTGGAAAATTCAGATCCCACAAAAAGAAATAATTTTCTTAAACAATCCATCATACCATAACCAGTTGAAAAAAACTAGTTTCATAAACTCTAAACCATTACATCAATGTAAAATTCATGGAAAGGTGACATGTTTCAAAAACATCATTACATCATAAACATGATAATTTAATAGAATTAATAAATATGGTGTCATTGTATCATATCACATATAAATTATAAGTAGAATAAAATTATGTCATATTTAATGGAAAATTATTTTGAATGACAACATAGAATAAATCCTACGAAGAATAACTATTCAATTTTAAAATTACTTAATTTTTATAAAAAAATGACTCACTTAAAAATTAAATCAATTACTTTGGAATTAAAAGTGTAAAATTTTAAAGTAATCATCAAATCATTTTGGTGTAATGATGATGTGGAAATCTGCTCAGGTTTTACTAATAAAAAAATATTCATTCATTATTTTTTTAGAAAATTCACAAAGTAACTTGTTTGGAAAACGATAAAAAATTTCCTTTCAAAATATTTTGTAAAGAAGTAAAAAATGGGAAAAAATTTTTTAAAAAATTTTAGTACAATAGAAAAACTTTTTTTGGTTATTTTTTTAGAAAACATATTTAATAAAGGGAAATATTCTCCATTAGATACATAAAAAATACTAAATAATTTTGAGATTGTGAAATAAATCGTTACTAGTTTGGTGTCTTACGAATCATAAGACCAATGAAATTAAAAAAAATATATGTATATTTAAGCCCCCATAAAATTCATAAGAAGCATAAAATAAAATTTATGGGTAGTATATACACTACAGAAAATAATCAAGTGGTGATTATGGTTTGTGTCACACCGAAATAATGGTGAGATGAAAATCCCTTATCGTAAGGTCAACTTCCATTAAAGGTTCTTTAAATTCATGTATAATAAATTTAGACTTATTATAAATATAAACCATAATAATTTAAATTATTACTACATCATACATATTTATTATATATATTTAAATTCATCCATCATGATGGATATATAAAATTAATGACATCATTCATGGAGATGGTAGGTTGCACATACACATGAATTTCGTATTCACCTTTTGAAGGATAGAATTAAAGATGTAAAAATAATTATTCAAAATTATATAATAATTATTATATCATTTATATAATTTATATTCATCAAATCCATCATCACTACCATACATGTAAATGTGAAATTAAAAACAAATCTCATCACTTTGTGGAGGTGGTAGTCCCCACGTATGCACGAGAAAGATGGCCATTTTACAATAGTATAGAAGGTACATAGGTACATATAAAATTATAACTTAATAAGTGTAATTATGTTATAATGATCATATATAAACATTAAACCCATTATAAAACACATCCATAAAATATTTTAATAAAATTTGAATTGCATCGCTATGTAGAGTCGAAAAGTCGTAGTACACACACGTGATACATTCAATTCCTTTTTATGGGAAAAGGGTGTATAGTTATGTTTTCATATTCATAATTTTATTTTTTAAAAAAAATATTAAACTTAAATTATTATTTCTTCACAAATATAATACATTTTGAGGATGTAAATATGAAAATAAAAAGAATGTTATTGCTTATGGGGATTACCTCTTCTTCAAAATGACTCCCTTAGATCTACTCTAAAGGCCTCGGGGGTTTTACTTTTGGAATTAAAAGTATTTCAAAAATGTGAAAATTAATGTTTAGAAGATAATTGTTTGGATAATGGTAAATATAGAATGAGGGGCCTTTTATAATTAAGGTGAGAGTCACTCTTGGAAATACTTGAATTGGTAAATTATAATATTACTTTTCTAGAGACAAATGATTAAACATTTCCTATAAATGAATAGTTGATTTAAATTTAGACCACATATTACCCCATTTTTAATTATTTAATATTATCATGATTTTTAAATAATTTAATACAATTTTATTTTCATAAAATTTTATTTTTATCAATTTTTTCATTATTCATTAAATTGACATTAATAACACCAGGAAAACAATATAAATTTGAACCAAATATTTAAATACATACCTAAAATATAATTTTAACATATTAAATTTGGGAATAACATAATGTATCTCAAATTATAATAATTTACATTTTTTAATATCATTTATTTTATTTGTTCATCAGTTAAAAAATTATTACACCAACATTGTGTAAGAATATAAGGTAATTATATCTTCCTTAAGAATTAAAAATATATTAATATGATGAAAATAAATAATATGTATTTAGAAATAATATTTATAGTGGATAATTTCTTCTAGAAATCCCCATTTTAAAAATATTTTTGTTATTAAAAATAGGAGGGTGACATGTTGGACATTTCATTAAATAAAATATTATTATAATAATAATTTCACCCAAGTGTCCCCAAAAGTTAATAATTATACCTTGGGATGAATTAAAATGAGATATAAGAATCCAATTATATTTATAATAGTTTTATGTTAATTTTATAGTACTGATCATTTTATTTTTATCCTTTAATTTCATGTTTTACCCTTTAATATAGTAAAAAAATTACTAAGTTTACTATTAATATTGAACAAAAATGAAAAGGAATTAATTAATAGATTTATAATAACTAATTAAAAATATGGAATCCATGTTTATCATTTCAACATATAAAAGGGGTATAATTTAATTTAAAATTAAACGGGAAAAATTCTACGATAAAATTATTATAAAAAACATTATCTTTTAAATATAAAATTTTTTCATACTAAATTAAAGTATAAAATCAATTTCAGAAATCAAAATTGAAATATTTTAAATAAAAATTAACTAATAAAATTTTAATTCTATCCAAACTATAATTTTACTTTATAGATAATTTAAAATTGAACTACAGCTCTCAATATTTTTTATTATTTTTCACAATTCATAGAAAATAAATATTTTCAGGAAAATGTAAAAAAATAAATTTAGATTAATTTTGAAATAATTCATTTATTACTGAAATTAATTTTTTTCATGGATATTTTCAAAAACTTTTAGATATTAATCATAATATTTAGTCACAAATACCACATTTTTTGAGATAAATTATTTTTGAAGGACTAAATGACTTTACTAAAAATTGAATGATTATTTGCTATGAATTTATCAATAAATTTATATTTAGAAGAATATATATATATATATATATATATCATAAATTAGTTAATAATATTCAAACCCACCAAATTAACTTTTAGGTTATTATTGTCATAATAAATAATAATATTTCAGTATTGTATCATGGTTAATTTAAACATGGTGTTATGAGAAATGTAATCCAACAAAAAAATAAAAAAAAATAAAGATAAATTTTTCTAAAATATCATGGAGTTACAGTAATTAAGGTGGAAAAATATCTATCTAATGTCAATTTCATGACCATCAAATAGCCTAAAGGAAATTAAAACAAAACTATCACATACTTTCCACCCAACACCCACAACAATAATGATCCCTTTACCTAACTACATAACCATGAATCATGATTCATATAATTATAAAAACATGTATCAAGAATAAACAATGTATATAAAATAGGATCTCATAGGTTTTAAACATTAATCAATAAAACAAATTCTAACATGGTTCTAAATGTATGTTAAATTTAAAAAAAATTACATCTTTTGAAACCCCTTATAAAACCAAGGGGATACACAACCACATTTTCAACAAAATAATTTAATTTATTTTTAAATCATGTGAAGAACATTTTAAATTAAGGGAACACCTATTAAAATATATAAACTATTGAGTCAATAAGGTTTGCCTTATAACTTTTCAATTCCTTATTGTTTTGAAAATCACAAACACTTTATACTTAAGCAAATCAATATTTTACTTCTCTAGGAAATATTTCCTTCCTTAAGGAAATTTATCCTTACCTAGATTTCCTTATACATATAAATATTTTTTCTTAAGTATAAAAATCTGTTTTATACTTAAAACCTAGAAATCATATAATACTTAGATATTAAGCATTCTGTTTTAGGATCCGAATTCTGGATATGAACTGTAATGAAGTTCCACTCTGAATTCTGGATATGAACTGCAATGAAGTTCCACTCTGAATTCTGGATATGAACTGTAATGAAGTTGAATTACGAATTCTGGATACGAACTCTAATATAGTTCGACTCCGAATTCTGTATATGAACTCTCATATAGTTCCACTCCAAATTCTGGATACGAACTCTCATATAGTTTCACTCCGAATTCTGGACTCCGAACTCTTCTAGTTAGATTCCAAACTCTTACTAGTTAGACCCCAAAAAATTACTAGTTCGACTCCAAACATCTATTAGTTCGACACCGAACATCTATGATTTCGACTCCGAACTTCTATTACTTCGACTCTGATCTTCTATGAGTTCGACTCTGAACTCTGTAAGTTCATGTTATGAATTCTAGTGAAACTGGACTACGAATTTCCATAGAAATTCAGACTCCAGATTTCTACAGAATTTAGGTTTTGAATTCCTACATAATAGAATCCGAATATATCTTTATTATAGACTCTGAATTCCATTTTGGTTAGACTCCGAACTTTTATTTTCATACATAACGAACATCAGTTTTACTTATGCTTACTGTTGTTTCATTATAAAACGATGTCGTGCTTTCAGCAACACATGTTTTGTTATAAAACGATGTCATCCATTCTGTTTTTAATTAACCGTTGGTTGAGTTACATGTGTAAGGGTCCCTCCGAAATTCAAGGAAAATATGATCGTCTGAGGAGGGAGCCGACCGTTGCAACTGAGCCTAAAAATAGAAGCTCATTTGAAAGATCTCGATAATAGAACAAGTTGGTCACTCTAGAGTCCACATGCTGTTAAAGTGATTTCTAGAGAGAGATGGTTTTCATGCCTTGTGCGTTCTGAACTTCTTGTTCAGATTTCTTCGTGTGACTCCGAATGTTGGTGATTATATTCAAGGACTTCAAGGGATAGGAAGACAGAGGTGCCGACTACCTTGGAGTTAGAGGGCTTCCTTGCTGAAAAAGACAGAGGTACCAACTACCGTAACGTTGAGGGATTGTAGGGATAGCAAGACAGAGACTCTGATCTTCTTATCGAGGTCTTCCCTAGTGTGGGTAAGACAGACTTGCTTGAAATTATAAATCAAGGGACCTTTATACAAGGTTGTTTCATACCCTTCTCTTTGGGTTAAAAGATTTATACCTAGTTAATGGTTTCTGTTATAAGTTTTTTCTGCTGCATATTGTATTGTAAGGAAAGTCTAACCTTCTTATATTTCCTTACACCTATACTCTAACTTAGTTAGATTCTATAAGCTTTAATGTATAATCTCATATTGTAAACTTTGGTTAAGTTTCATTTTCCAGATCCATATTTCCTGAACCTGTTTTTCAGAATCACTTTCCAGATTTAAGCAAGTGCATAGAACATGAAGTTTGTAACTTCATACTTCATCCCAATATTTTAATTGGTGTTAGAGGTGTTGTGAATTTTCTTAGTTTAACTTTGTTAAACATAGATCTTTCCTTGTTAAAGGAAATTTTTAAAGTATACAATTCACCCCCCCCCCTCTTGTATATTGATCATCTACATTGTTATTTGGATCCTAAAATTGGTATCATAGGTTGGAGACCTCATACTCTATACTAATCCCACAATTGGTATCAAATCCAGGTTCTGAAATACTTATACTCACATATAATTTTCTCTTTCTCAGTTTTTTATTATTCTATATTTTTCCTTGCTTAGGAATATTCTCCTTGAATCCAAACTTTTTTTTAACAAGTTTTTGTGTAAAAATGTTTTTTTAAGATGGCAAGAATCAATGTCGGTTCCATCGACAACCTCAATCCTACAAGACCACCGATCTTTGATGGTAATGATTATAAATATTGGAGAGATCGAATGAAGAATTTTGTTATCAATACTGGAGTAGAAAATTTTGTTATGCTTACTGGTTGTTATCAAATTCTTGATAAGGAAGTTAGTACTTACACAAACCAAGAGAAGCATGATTATCAATTAAACTATAAGTTATGGAATACTCTACTTTGTTAAATGACTAGGAATATATATAGCCAAATTTCTTCTTGTGAAGAAGCTAATTGTATATGGAAGAAACTTGAAGATACACATTTTGGTGCATCAAAATTGATTGATACAAGAAGATCTATGCTTAGAGATGAGTATCATGGTTTCAATTTTCCTTATGGAGAACCCATTTGTAAAGTACAACAAACATTGATGACTATCATGAATAGCATACAATATATGGGAGATAAAGTTCTAGATTATAAAGCTCTTGTTGATAAAATCATTGATATTATGCCCAATGAGTGGGAGTCAAAGAGAACTGCTATTGATGAGAACAAGAAGGTTACTAAAATTTCTCTTGATGAATTATTTGGAACTATTCTTCAACATGAAACAAGGATGAAGAGAGTTGCAGACAACATTAATAAGAACAATGGGAATGGTACTGTTGCTTTTACTAAAACATCATATCACATGAAAGCTAAGACTCTTGATAGAGTAACTATATCCATGTCTAAGAAAGTTTTTATCCAATCTAAATCTAGTGAGAGTGAAGACTCAGAAAATGAGTTAGCTAATCATTCTCTAAGGATGAACAATATAGCTGGTCAGAAAAAATTCCAATCTATGTATAAGATGAAGGATAGGAAAGATAAGAAAGATTCAAAGGTCACATGCTATGAATGCAAGATAAGTGGACACATAAGACTTGACTATCCTTTCCTAAAAAAGAAAGAAAAAAAAGAGAGGCATTCTGATAGAAATAGAAATAAGTATTAAAAGTCCAAAGATAAGAATGTTCTGAAGGCTAATGACACCTGGAGTTCCTGTGGTGGTGACTTGTCAGATGAATCTTCAGATTATGAATCTTATGGACAGAAGAATCTTGGTCTTATAGCCAGATTACCTATTAACAATCATTGCTTTATGTCTATGGTACACAATGCTGAATCATTGACCAATGTTTCTTTGAATTCTAATGATAGTAAATATTATAACTCTTCGGATGATGAATCCTCGTCTGATGAAGAAAATACTTTACCTACCTATGAAGAAGTTTCTAGGTTTGCTGAACTTCTTGAGATTTAGAATTCAGAACTCAATAAAAAACTTCATAAGGGAAACTCTAGGAATATTATTCTTACTAAAGAAATATCAGATCTTTCAAAAGATATTGATAAGAAAAATGATGATTTTATAAGTATTTTGAAATGTCTTGAGGAAGTAAATTCTTAGAAGAATGAACTTTCTAATGATCTAGAAAAGGTAATTTCTATGAAAAGTGTTTTTGAGCCTAGCTCTAGTTCCAAATCTAATTATTTGGAAGATAAAAACTTCTTTATAAAAATCAAGTCCAAAATATTTTCATTAAAGAAGTGTTTGTTGAACTTTACCTTAGGTAAAGAAAATTTTGATAAGATGTATTCACAAATACAACCTTTAAGAAACAAATCCATATTTCATTATACCCATGCAAAACCAACTTTTAGCAACAATTATTTTTCTCCTCAAAGGGCCCCATTTTGTAAAAAGTGTCAATGTGGTGGTCACTGGGAAAAGAATTGTTCTTTAAACAAAAACCAATATTTAGGTTTTCATAAGGCTTATTTTTATAAGAAGATGTGGGTGCCCATTACTTTTTTATCTGAAAATCTCGGATCCAAAAAAGTTTGGATTTCGAAAGTCTAATTCTTTTCTTATTTTCAGAAAGATAAAGGAATTACCAACAGAAATACATGGTACATGGATAGTGGTTGTTCATGGCATATGACTGGTAACAAAAACTATTTTGAAAAGATTATCAAGATGAAAGGAGGAAAAGTAACTTTTAGAGATAATGCTCAGGGAGAAATTGTTGGTATAGGTAATATTGTTATTCTTGGTAAAAATTTGATTTCAAATGTTTTGTTTGTTAAGGGTCTTAAGCACAACCCCATTAGCATAATTCAATTATGTGAAGAAGGATACCTTGTGAATTTTAGGAATGATAAGAGATTTTTACACAATTCCATGGAAGAGTTTATTCTCTCTGCCAATAGACAAGAGAATGTTTACACACTAAACATAAAAGACCTTAGGAGCCAAGAAAAACCTTGTCTAAGTGCAATGGAAGATCATTCTTGTTTATGGCATAGAAGGTTAGGACAATGTAACCTTAGAAACTTATGTAAAATTTATAAGAAGAAACTAGTTAAGGATATACTCGAGCTTAGATTTGATTCTTCTAAAGTTTGTGATCCTTGTCAATATGGCAAGAAACATTAATATAGTTTTTAATAAATATGTAAAGTATAAAAAACGGATGCAATACAGTTGGTGCACATGGATATTTTTGGTTCAACACAAACTAGTAGCATTAGGGGCAAGTACTATGTATTTTTTGTGTTGATGATTACACTATATTTACATGGATCTATTTTCTAGCAAAGAAGTCTGAAGCTTTTCCTTATTTCAAATGTTTTAGAGCCCAAGTAAAAAATGAGAAAATTCTTCCACTGCAAACTATTCATAGTGATCATGGAAGAGAATTTCAAACTTTTGATTTTGAAACTTTTTGTAGTAGAAAAGGAATTACTAACCACTTTTCAGCACTTAGAAAACCTCAAAAAAATGGTGTAGTTGAAAGAAGAAATAGAATTTTTCAAGAGATAACTAGAACCATGTTGAGTAAGTATTTTTTTGACAAAAATTTTTGGGATTAAGTTGTAAGTACTGGTTGTTATTCTATAAATTGAGTTTTGATTAGACATTTTCTTAATAAAACTCCTTATGAGTTATGGAATGGTATAAAACCAAGACTTTCCTACATCAAGGTTTTTGGTTGCAACGTATTCATTCTGAATACTAAAGATAACTTACACAAATTCACACCATAATCTAACGAAAGAATTTTCTTAAGCTATTCCATAACATCTAAGGATTATAGAGTTTTAAATAAAAACACTTGTATTGTTGAGGAAACAGTACATGTCAAATTTGATGAAACTGATCCTTTTGTTTTTAAACCATTCAAAATGACATCCTCGGATGTGTTTTCAAAAACTTATTATCAACCTTTGATAGAATATTCTTCTGATAAGTAAAATGTTCAAGAAGATACTTCTGAAACATTTACCCTAGAAGAATTTCTACCCTATGTTAATGAACTGGTTTTACAAAACCAAAATCAGTTGTTTCTTAAGAATCATCCCAACTATAGTATCATTGGTGAAGTAAATCAACCTGTATGGACTAGAAGTTCCTTGAGGAATGAAGTAGAGCATCTACCATTTCTTTCCCAATTAGAACCAAAAAGCACTAATGAATCTCTAGGTGATGATGATTGGATCAAAGCCACGCAAGATGAACTAAATGAATTCGAAAGGAATAATGTCTGGACCATTGTTGAAAGACCTAAGGAAACTTATATTATTGGAGTAAAGTGGGTATTTAGAAATAAGTGTGATGAAAATTGATTCATAGTTAGAAATAAAGCTAGACTAGTTGCTAAAGGCTATAATCAGCAAGAGGGAATATACTATGAATAAACTTATACTCCAGTAGCTAGACTTGAATCTATTCGTATCTTACTTGCCTTTGCGGCATTCTTCAATTTCAAAATTTTTCAAATGGACGTGAAATGTGATTTTCTTAACGGTTATGTTCAAGAGGAAGTTTTTGTTGAACAACATCCTAGATTTGAAGACACAAAACATCCTGATCATGTTTTTAGACTTACCAAAGCTTTATATGGCCTTAAAAAAGCCCCACGATCCAGGTATGATAGACTTACAAGATTTTTGCTTCAAAATAACTATGTTAAGGGAAATATAGATCCAAACCTTTTTATAAATAAAGATAAGAAAAATGTCTTAATTGTTCAAATTTATGTTGATGACATTATATTTGGTTCAACTCAGCAATATTTAACTGATTCCTTTACGGATCTAATGAAATCTGAGTTTGAAATGAGTATGATGGGTGAGTTAACATTATTCTTGGTTTTAAAATTTCTCAAAAACCAGAAGGGATTTACATATACCAACATTATTATATTAAATATCTTCTTAAAAAGTATGGATATGACAACACTAAAAGTATAAGTACTCTCATCGGTACCTCAAACACTCTTGATCTCAATGAAGCTGGGAAACCAGTGAATCAAATATCTTTTAGAGGTATGATATGAAGTCTACATTACATAATAGTTAGTCGACCAGAATTGATGTTTTTAGTATGCTTTTGTTCAAGATATCAATCCAATCCTAAATAATATCATTTAAAGGTTGTGAAAATAATTTTTTATACTTAAAGTGACCCATGGATTTAGGACTCTTTTATACTTCTGGAAATGATTTTTTTATACATCTTTTCAGATGCTGACTTTGGTGGATGTAGAATGGATAGAGAATGTACATCCAGAACTTGTCATTTCTTAGGAGATTCATTAGTTTTTGGTCATGCAAGAAGCCACATTCTGTAGCACTCTCCACTGTTGAAGCTGAATATGTAGTAGCTGGAAGGTGTTGTGCTCAAGTGTTGTGAATGCAACACACACTCACAGATTATGGCTTGAGTTTTACTAAGACTCAAAAAAAAATTTATAACACATGTGACATTTCCCTTAGTAAAAAACTTTCACATCACTCCCATGAAAAACACATAGATATTAGGCATCACTTTCTTAGGGATCACACACTAAAAGGAGATATCATTTTTTAGTTTATCAGAACCCAAGATCAACATGCTGACATTTTCACAAAATCATTACCCTCTGATAGATCTGAATACATTAAACAAAATTTAGTAATGATAACTGTGAAGTAATCCTTCTTCATTAACTTCTTGTTGAACAATTCTCCTTACTGTAATAAAATCATTTTCATAGGGGGAGTACATTTGTTTTTTTCCTTTCAAATTTATTTTTCATTATAAGCCTTTAGAAATTTTTTCGGAATCAAAATTTTCGTAAAGAAATTTTCATACTAGAAATTTTTGTAATGAAGTTTTCGTACTAGAAATTTTCGTAATGAGAATTTTCGTACTGGAATTTTCATAATGAGAATTTTCGTAATGAGAATTTTCATAATGAAAATATTCGTAATGGAAATTTTCGTAATAAAAATTTTCGTACTTAATTTTTTTCATAGTGAATTTTTCGTAGTTAAATTTTCTTCAAGAAGAATATTACTTATTATGAAAAAACTTCCTAGAAAATACAAAAGGTATTTTTTCCTTACTCAAGTTTTTGTAATCATTTTTGTAGTTGCTGGTAGTTTATTTTTCTTCTAAAATTTCTTAGATTCGTTGGTTTCTTTTCAAATCCAAATGTTTTTAAAAAAAACATCAAAAGATCAGATTCAAGATTTCCTTGTGTGTAGTTTTCAACCATCGGATCAGATCAGAGAGTTTTTCAACCGTTAGATTGCTCTTGGATGTTCAAAGGTCATCTACATCGCCTATATAAAGGTCACCTCCGATGGTTGTCCCACGTCATTTTTCATGTTCTCACTTGTCGAAGCTCTACATCAGTTGTTAAAGGTCATTCCAAATCTTCCAGATCTCTTCATTCCAAATGTCTGTTGAAGCTATTTCCCAAGATATGTCCACCTCGAAGCCCATTTTAAAATGGAAAGTGTAAAGAAAAAGACTGGTCCATCCGAATTTTTTCAACTACGATTCTATCATCTCCAAGAACATTCAGTTGAATGGTTGGGAAGATGTATGTGTATCTAAGACAAGTGATCAAGATGTGGTCTATCCGGAGTTACTTGTAGAATTTTATGTATCATCAATCTTTTATGTGGAAGAGGGAAGATAAAATTTTTCTTAAGTCCTATGGAAAGACTTACAAACATACTTACACAAAGGCATCAAGCTTGGAAGGGCTAGCATACGAAGGAGAAGCTAAATTTTGTTCACAAAAACTCCCGGATTCCGAAGTTAGTTTTGTTACGGTTAAGGCCTTACAATGTATCGGACATGATGATGTCAAGATAGCAAAGATTGATCATCTATCTCCTAATAATCGGATTCTTCAGCTTTGGGTACATGGTTTCTTGGTTATGAGAAAGGGTGATAAAGATACCCTGAAGAAAAGTGACATATATTTCTTAGACTTCTTGGTGAATCTAAGAAAAATAAATCTGATAAGGCATGTTCTAGTGACAATCAAGAATATCAAGGATGGAAATATAATAGCATAGATCATCATGTATCCTACCTTATTATCAAATATGATAGTTCGGTGTCTAGATTCTTTCAAGGTTTCATGTAATTCTATGGTTTGGAATTACAAGTTTATGCTTGACAGTGACGAAATGATGAAAAGAATGAATATGGATTTTTCCAAGGAAACGTGAGAGTTTTATAATTTTCCAGAGGAAGAGGCTGAATCCATTCTGGAGAATGTATATTAAGATGAGCCTGTGAATAAAGTTACTAAGAAGTGGAAGTTTAAGGAAGTGGTTGCTGAAAAAAACCACCAAATCTAAGGAAACCCAATCCGAAACTCCCAAGCTGAAGAAACAAAAATCATATCCAGATGAGGTGGCTGTTAAGTGGAGAGAAGTTAAGGAGAAAAGGAAATAAGGGGATCCACAGTTTAGATTAGACCCTGCTGAGGCTAAGGCCTTAAAAGAGAGAGCTGCTGATGAGTTAGAAAAGAAAGTAAAAGAGAAGAAAATTAAAAGGAAGATGTCTAAAGCTGAAGCTGTTCAATCTCTGTTAAGAGATACAGATGTAGCCTCTGAGAAGATCCCCATTCCGGAAACCTTTGATGTTCGGCCTTTACCAAAAACCCCCGTGAATAATTACTTCACTCCATAAACGTCCAAAGGGAAAGAGGTTGTTGAAGAAGTTGAAAGAAGAAGTAGAAGAAGGAAGAGCTTATCTAGATGACCTAATCAAACAAGATTAGGATTATCAATAAAAGGATTAATCCACAAAACCTGTCACTCAAGGAAAGGGAGTTGAGAAAGAAGGTAAAAAGGATGATGATAAATAATAGGAAGAGAAAGAAAATGAGTTATCTGATGACAAAGAAACCTATGTTAAAAGTTTCTTGAAGAAGGAGCAGATAAGGAGAAAATAGATGACGACAAGATTGTTCAACTATTAAAGAGTGAAGATGAATCTTCAGACGACCTACCTATTCCGAAAACTGATAAAGGTAAGCAAGTGCTTATAGATACACCAACAAAATATATCATCAGAAAGAAAGAAGTTGGTAGTTCTTGAAAAAGGAAGCTGGTGAAAATTGAAAAAGAACAATCCCCTAGAAAAATTTCTGATTTGGAATCATCAGCACAAGGTCATGACTTTGTTATTGAGTCTCTGAAGAAATTGGGGGACACCATTCCAATTTTTCCCACCATAAACTCAAGGTTCTAGATGATGCAACATAGTCTAAATCAGAAATCTGAATCGCTATACATGATGATAGATAAGTGTGTGAAAATTGAAGACGACCATAGAAATTTTGTCATCAATTATGATGTTCATAGAAAATCATGCAGAAAAATCACCCTTTGGTCAAAGAAGGTGGATGATGACCTGGTTGAGTTTGAAAAGTTTCAAAATGAGGTAAAACATTCTTTTGATAACGAGGATGCAAAGATAAAGAATCTTTAGGAGAAGCTAATCCTTGAGAAAAATTCTCTGAATCAACAAGTGAACGAATTGAATGATAAGGTTAAATCTCTTGCTCAAAATTTTAAAAGGGATAGAGATCTTTGGATTGAGAATTAATGAAATATTGTAAAGCAAGATGAGCTAGTGATGTTGCAGGAATATGACATGAAGGCTCAGGCAGAGGTGATGAAAGCTCAATAAGAAAGGATCACAGCTTTGGAGAAGCAAGCTGAAAATGATCAGAATGATTTGAAGAAGCTGAAATCCTTGTTGAAGAAGCTAATTCCGAAGGAAAAGGAGGACAAATAGACAAATCCGATCTTTTGTTGCATTTGATTTTCCTTGTAAAAAGTTCTTCAACTCTAATGAAATCCTTGGTTGGTTGTATTTTGTCTTGTTACGTACTAATGTTTCAGGTACCAAATTTATTTTCCATTCCCTAATTTTTTTTGAAAATCACAAAGGGGGAGAAGAAAAAAGAACTACTCAAAAGGGGAGAAGAAAAATTTAAAATAGAGAAGAAAAATTTTCTAAGTGAAGAACTATCCTTAAGTAAGGTGGAGTTCTCATTACGATTCCTTCATTCTAGTGAAAACTGCAATCCAGAAATTCAGAATACAGTCCTTAGAGTTCCAAAGCCTAAGGGGGAGTTAGTTGTATTCACTATCATCTGTGAACAAAGGGAGATAAGTTTTAATTTCAATGTACAATGAAATTTTTCAAAGTCCTTATATTTTTTTCGTAAGGATGTTTGTGCTTTCCAAAAAGGGGGAGATTATTGATTCAATAAGGTTTGCCTTATGACTTTTCCATTCCTTCTTGTTTTGAAAATCACTTACACCTTATACTTAAGCAAATCGATATTTTAATTATCTAAGGAAAATTTCCTTCCTTAAGGAAATTTATCCTTACCTATATTTCCTTATACATATAAATATTTTTTCTTAAGTATAAAAATCAGATTCATACGTAAAACCTCGGAATCATATAATACTTAGATATGAAGCATTCTGTTTTAGGATCCGTATTCTGGATATGAACTGCAATGAAGTTCCACTCCAAATTCCGGATATGAACTGTAATGAAGTTCCACTATGAATTCTGGATGTGAACTATAACGAAGTTCTATTCCAAATTCTGGATACAAACTCTCATATAGTTCGACTCTGAATTCTGGATGTGAACTCTCATATAGCTCAACACCGAAGTCTGGATACGAACTCTCATATAGTTCCACTCTGAATTGTGCACTCTGAACTCTTACTAGTTCGACTCCGAACTCTTACTAGTTCGACTCTAAACTTTTACTAGATCGACTCCAAAATTTTACCAGTTCGACTCCGAACTTCAATTAGTTCAACTTCGAAATTCAATGAGTTCAACTCTAAACTTATATTAGTTCGACTCTGAACTTCTATGAGTTTGACTTCGAACTTATATTAGTCTGACTCCGAACTTCTATGAGTTCGACTCCAAACTCTGTATGTTCATGTTTTGAATTCTAATGAAACCAGAAACCGAATTTCCTTAGAAATTCAGACTCCAGATTTCTACAGAATTCAGGTTCCGAATTTCTACATAACAGAATCTGAATATCTCTTTATTATATACTCTGAATTCCATTTTGGTTAGACTCTGAACTTTTATTTTCCTACATTCCGAACATTAGTTTTACTTATTCTTACAGTTGTTTCATTATAAAACATTGTCATGCTTTCAGTTACACATGTTTTTTCATAAAACGATATCATCCATTCCATTTTTAACTAACCGGTGGTTGAGTTACACATGTATAGGTCCCTCCAAACTTCAAGGAAAATATGACCATTGGAGGAGCAAGCTGACCATTCCAACCGAACCTATAAATAGTAGCTCATTTGAAAGAGCTCGATAATAGAACACGTTGATCACTCTAGAGGCCACACACTGTTAAGGTGATTTCTAGAGAGAGAAACTTTTCATGCCTTGTGCGTACTGAACTGCTCAGTCAGATTACTTCATGCAACTCCGAATGTTGATGATTACATTCGAGGACTTTCGAGGATAAGAAGACAGAGGTTCCAACTACCTTGAAGTTCGAGGGCTTCCTTGCTGAGGAATACAGAGGTACTAAATACCTTAAAGTTGAGGGCTTGCGGGGATTGAATGATAGAGACTCCGATCTTCATATCGATGGCGTACCCTGGTGTGGGTAAGATAGGCGTTCTTGAAAGTATAAATCAAGGGACCTTTATCCATGGTTGTTGGATACTCTTCTCTTTGGGTTAAAATATTTATATATTGTTACTTGTTTTTGTTACAAGTTTTTTCCGCTGCATATTTTATTGTAAGGAAAGTATAACCTTCTTATATTTTCTTACACTTGTACTCTGACTTAGTCAGATTCTATACGCTTTAAGGTAGAATCTCATATTATAAGCTTTGGTTAAGTTTTATTTTCTGGATCCATATTTCTGGAACCTGTTTTTCGGAATCACATTCCAGATTTAAGAAAGTGCATAGAACTAGAAGTTTGTAACTTTATAATTTGTCCCACTCTTTTAATTGGTGTTAGCAGTATTGTGAATTTGCTTAGTTTAACTTTGTTAAACTTAGATCTTCCCTTGTTTAAGGAAATTTTTAAATTTTACAATTCACCCTCCCTCTTGTATATTGAGCATCTACATTGTTATTTTGATCCTACATAAACCCCTTCAAATTAAGGAACATCCCACTTTATAAATTAAAATCATCCCAAATAACCACTGAACATCCATTTTTTTTCTAAAATCACTTCATGGAATTTAATCAAATACAAAGAATGAAGAAAATACCATTTGAAAACAAAGTTCTATTGAACTAAATAATTAACCCATTTTTTCTAAGGAAAAATCAATAAAACATAGATAACCTTTGATAACACCAAACTAGATATGATATACATATCATTAATTATATCATCAATAATTTTAAATCATAAATAATCTTAGGGTCTCTTTAATAAATTGAAAGTTAATGGAAACACCTAGAAAAATAGATGAAACCATATCTCCTTCAATGGACAACACCAAAATAAGTCCCCTAAGATAGATCAAAACCCTTATAAACCAAAATCTCATGATAAAAAAAAACTATAACCAAGAAAATTGGCCAACCATGTCCATTTGGGTTATATAAGAAGATAAAAATGGGAGAATCAAATAGAATAATTAAATAGGATATCTTACATTTCAAATATGGTATGAATACACCAACAAATCACTCTAAATTACTATAGAGGATATATTAAAAGGTAAATAGGTATTTAAGAGGAACCATGGATGAGAAGTTAAAATGGAGAAAACTTATGGGTGAAGTATCAAATAAAAAGTCTCAAAATGATAAAAATATCCCATACGCAGTCATGTTTAATGGTTTACCCACAAAGTTTATAGAACCATGTGTTGACCACGTGTCTGATACAGTTTAAAACTACAATGGTCTCATGGTTTCAACTACACAATTTCTAAACATTTTTATAGTCATTCACTACTGGAAAACCAACCTATACCAACGGTTTGGAACCATTGGTATTGGCCTCCAAACAGTTGGTATAGCCTATACCAACAGTTTGGAGAACCGTTGCGAAGTAAGCCGTTGCGATAGGTCTATACCAACGGTTATGGAAAAACCGTTGGTATAGACCTATACCAACGGTTTTGAAAACCGTTGGCACAATTAATATGAAATACATATACCAATGGTTATAAAACCGTTGGTATATGTATTTCAAAAAAAAAACCCTTCGGTGGGATTTGATCCCATGAAACCCGTTTATAATTGAACGACTTAACCACTAACCTAACATGACTTTTGTAAACATAATTTCATAAATATATATATGTATTATCATGATTATTTAAAATTTTGATTTATATAATGTTCTCGGGTAGTAGATCTGGAAAAAAATCAAAGTCACATATCCCAACGGTTCTCAAAACCGTTGGGATAGGTGACTTTGATTTCGGGTGAATGTTGATTTTGGGGACACCCTTTCCCAATGGTTTGGGCAAACCGTTGGGAAAGAGGATCAAAACACATCCTTTCCCAATGGTTTGGCCAAAACGTTGCGAAAGGGTGTGTCTTTCCCAACGGTTTAACCAAACCGTTGGGAAAGATGCCTCAAAACACACCCTTTCCCAACGGTTTGGCCAAACCATTGGGAAAGTGGGGAAATCCATGGCTTTCCCAACGGGTTGGCCAAACCGTTGGGAAAAGGTACCTATACCAACGGTTTTTACAAACCGTTGGTATAGAAGTGTTGGGAAAGGTCCAATTTCCAGTAGTGATTGAACCCTGGTAAAAATTCCATATACTCGAAAAATTCACTTCAGGACACCTTGAACATTGTGTAGAAATTATTTATATTGATATAAGAATGAAAATTCAATTTTATGGTTTCAAATTTCTCTAAACCATGCAACTTTATGCCAAAATTAAATCATTGAAAACTTAAGTAAAATGAAAAAAAATTTGACCAACCAACTAAAATAAAGGACCCAACCAATTGGCTAACATCATGAACTTGAAAATAATAATATGAAATACGAGTATCCAACTCCAAGGGAAAATTACTAAAAATTATTTAAGATTTACAATCTGCAAATGAACAATGAATAATAAAAATGTATTTCTCTCTAAACCAAATTTTGGATAAACACTCCTGTGGTCTAATTTGAACTCATGAACTCCAAAAAACACACCTGTTAAAACCTATAAACACATTACATGTCCTAAATCAGACCAAATGAAAAAACAGAGTAGATACCTATTGAATATCATTGGTTACATGTGCTATATGAAATGGAATGAACCAACCAAAAAATTCTCACTGGAAACACACAAGAATATGGGAAACACATGATATATGACTAAAGGTATCCCCTCTATCTAAAATTAATATCATATAGTGAAACACTATATAACACAACCAAAAAAACAATCATCACTAAAAAATGAACACCTCCACTACTTACTATAGGGATAAATAATATCCTACCAACCAAGAATAATATCTCAAAATACCACAAGATAGCACAATATTGAGAAATAACCAAAAATAACCAAGATAAGACACTCTAAAAAATAGGGTAGACACCAAAAACAAAAACATTTCCCAATATAGAGTCACATGGATTTTCCATCAGGTCATGATATTTCACAATGGGTAACTCAAGGTTAATATTTTGGAAAACCCACTCTTTGTGATTTTAGAACAATACCACAACTTAGTAGCTCTTACAATATATCTGGCTGAAAAATACTCTCCCCACTATCCAATGCCACAACCAAGGAATACCTCTGTCATATATCAATCAAACATTAAAACATGGTACAAAACATTTTGAATGATAACAATCATTACAAGAAATGATGTGTGGTTATCTCAAAATACATGAACAAGAAAAAAAATTCTCTGAGAAATGTCATACATTACAATAAAATATATGGATTGTAAAAAAGATATTGAATAGAATTCAAAATACAGAGGTTACAAAATATAATTCTTCTAAAACCATAAAAAAAACATCCTAATATACCGGTGGAATAAGTATCATAAGCCACTATTCATATCAAAGGTGAGTTTGAGACTTCTCCATCTAATGTCTCTTAAGATAACAAAGCCTCTAAATTTTATTAGTATAAACACACATATGATGGGTATTTTGGACTATCTAAAAATAGTTTCTAACATTCCATGATTTTCCACATAGGAAACACTCCACTGGCTTCTCCTTTACACTAGTTAGAACACCTCTACTGAAACTAAACAAGGTAAAAGTATCCCTTGTCAAGGACTTCCCTTCTAAAAAAGCCTCATCATCATTGACCTCATACATCAATTATATAAATGAAGTTAGGTAAGACTAAAACACCACTGAGATAAGATCCAGATCAGGCCTATAAAAATTAATCAAGCCTTCTACAAATCATTTTTAGTCAACATATGAGAGAAAGAGTTTAATCTAGTGAAAAGTTCCACATAGTCCTTTTCTAATTGATCAACATAATAGACACACATGTAATCCATAACCTTTTTAATTTTCACTTGTTCGGGTTACAAAACCCGGATTATGGTGGCCATGAAATATCCCCAACAAAAAAGCATAAATGGTTGATTTTGGATAGATTTCTCTCTCCAATACAAGCTCAAAACATCAAACAAAGGAGTGGTGCACCCCACACTAGAGTATTCTAGAGTTTTATATAAAATAATATCTATTAAACCATATCTAGACACTCCATAATCACCAAGGATACTTGATCAGCATAAAATAATCGATGATTATGATTCATACTCTCTTTCACATGATCTGTAATCCCAGAAGAGCATTGACCAACAACTCTGTCAATATTCTTGTTATTTATAGGGACTCAGAAGACAAAAGTGGGATCATTACAACAAATACTAGAAATATTACCCATTGTACTTATCAATTACATTATAGGGGTCACACTTTAAAACATCACTAAAACATAAAATTTAATCAACCTATTCCATTCCCTAAAAAGGGGTATAAATTTTTTTCACCCAAATCCACATCAAAAATCGCCCACTATAAAACCATTAAAAATATCCTAAGAAGACCATATTTACATTTTAAAACACCTACAAGGATTCATAAAAACCCTTTTCAAGGTTCCATTTCAAAACATTAAAATATTCAAATACCAAAAACAAAATGGATCTCATTTCTTGAAAAACATTTCCCCATTAAACCAAACACACCAAAAAACATTTATATTCACATAAGGAAATTCCTCTTTAATTATTAATATAAACACAAAATATTTCATTAATTACACCATACTTAAGAACAATAAATTATTTCCTTGGAAACCATTAAAACCAAAAATTTATTTAGCCTACTCAAATAATTTGTTTATGATTTCAAAAACATTTCACAAATGAAAGTCAAGCACTAAAATCATGGTCTTGAAATAAAATTTTATAGTAAATCATAAAACATTTCATTAAAATTTTATCAAGAAAGCCTTAAAACCCCAAAAATATTCACTTGATTACTCACAAATGAGCCTCACCAAACACATAAGATGATAAATGAATCAAAGAATGATAATGTAATTTTTTTTAAAATTTATCCATTATTCCTGGTTTAGTTTCATCGTTTTTAATATTGTCTTCCAACCATGTGACTACCACTAGAATTGTTTAGGAATGGTTTCCATGGTTTTTGTACGATTTCATTATTTATGTGACTTACCCATACACCCCAAAATTTTATATAGTTTAACTCTAAAACTATGATTCTCCAATCATATCTCTTGAGGTCATCGTACAACTCCTAGTAGAATAAAACATACCAAAATATCTCATAAATAAATATTTGTAAATCTAAAATTCCAAATAAAAATCATAACTTCCCATTGAAACTCATGGTTTGGTATAAGGAAGATATGGACAGTAAATCCTATAATCCCAACACTTTATAACTAATGATCCTAACTACTATCTACAATAAATCCATAAAAATAGAGATTTAATACCATTTTTTAGTGAACTGCCCAGAAATGCCGCCTGAACCAGCAATAAATCTATTCATTCACAAGCCCCTAGGTGTGTTCTTGATCACCCTGGTCTAGTGAAAATATATAGGGTATCATAATTGAACATATGTGAATGATTTTACCCTTGATAAAACCATGAAAATAGATCCCACATGGGAACCAGTCTTAGTGCCTTTATGTGTTATAATACCCTAAGAAAATAAATAAGTAATTCTAAAATAAGAATAAAAAAATATGGCATAAAAAAGTAAAAGATACCAAAATATTTTTTTAAATAATTTTCCACATAAATAAAACCATTTTTATACAAGTATATGAAAAACAAAAATAATGGAAAAAGGCTAAAATGGAGGAGGATGAATAGTCTGAAACCCACACAACCAATACTTTTTTAAATAACTCAGGAGACTAAACCCAATATCCCTATATGAATCTTGAGTCACCACTCAACAACTCCATATTACCAATATATAGCGGTATCAAACCAAAATGAATACCATAACATTAAAACATTCAAAAAAATAATGACTATATACCCACCAAGATGAGTATGTATGGTGTGATCCAAAGGATAATAGGATACAACCATAAGTCCATTATATTCGTTTTATAAAGAAAAAAGTCCAGCATTTTAAAAATAATAGTACGAAAATTTTGAATTCCCTTTATAAAAAAACAAAAATAATAACATAATACCATATACTATTTCTTAAAACTCCCCATTACAAACATGATTTAATGGGACTTAAAAAGGTAATGTACTTTATAATCAATCATTTCCTTTTTAAAAAACCTTTAATTTCAAAAAGATATGTGTTAAACCGTTAATTTTCATTTAAAACACTAATTTTTGAAAACCAACCATCACATGGTTTCATAATCAATTTAAAAAAACAGTGGATTAAATTAAAAACAACCCCAAATTTTCCATTTAAAACATTAACACACACACTAGTCAAGTTAGGGTAAAGGACATAGGGAAATCACAATACAATATAAACCATGGAGATTCATAACCAAATGAAAATAATAACAGAAGTTAAGGATTAAAATTATAATTTACAATCATAGATAACCAATTCATCAATGTAGATTCAAAACAAGACATAGGAAACTGACAAGATAAAACATAAATAAGATGAATAACAACATATACATATCAGGAGTATGCACCACAAGGACTAATGGGACAATTACTATTTCTGAAAAAAGTGGAACCATCTTCAAAAAGGATAATGGTCACACATCCTGTCACTCAAATCACTCCATCATGACTAATCAGTGAGAAACCCCTAGCCAGGTCATAACATTCAACATGGGGCAACTTTCGGTGCATAAATCTCATATAAAATAACTAAAATCCCTTGAATTTCCACCTAGTATTTAAGGGTTCCTAATTTCTTAGTTAATGGATTTGGACCACTATCATTCCAATTTAAATATCGTTGCCATCATATATCCCAAAGGATATTAAAAATAATATTAAAATAAATTTCACCTTCAATATACCCCCTTCAATATTGATCCCTCAACCCAAACTGCATAACCATGAATCATAATCCATATAACTATTAATACATGTATATAGGAATAAAAATGGATAAAATGGGGCTCAAATAGGGAATCAAAATCTATCAATAATCCACCAACTCCTAAGGTTCCAAATAGGATTCAACTTCTAAAATCAAGAGTTACATATTTTGAACCCCATTTCCAAACCACTTTTAAAAATAAAGAAATTTCCAAAAATGTACATAATAATAAAAAAAGAGTCAACATTCCGAACATAACCAAATGATTTAATAAAAAATAAATATAAGGGGTCACACTCCCACATTTTAATAAAAAAGGAAAACCATTTTTAAAAAATATGAATCACCTTTAAAATTATGTTAACACCTCATAAAATAAGAAAACCCCTTTAAAAAGGAACAATCCACTTTAAAAGTCCAAATCGACCTAGATAACTGTGAACCAATCATTATTCTTATATAAATACATCAATATCGTTTTATCAAACACATAGGATGCATAAAATAACATTTGATAAAAATACCCATTAATCAAAATAATTCACCAATTTGTAGTGAAGGACAAACCAAAAAAATATAGATAACTATTGATAACATAAAACATGGTATCATATATATATATATATATCATTACATTATTTCAAGAAAACTTTTAAATAAATATTAATTCAATTAATTGTTTAATAAAAGGAAATAAAATGAAAAAAACATACCTCATGAGATAAAACCATGACACATTTAACCAAAACCACTGAAATAGGTCTCTAAGATGCATCATAACCCTTAGAAACCAAAATAACCAATTCTATAGTAACCCAAAATTTTATAATTGGGAAACCATGTACATTAGGTATATAGAATAAGATAAAATTTTTAGAAACGATGTAAATAGAAAAGATGATCACTTACTTATCGATTCGGGTGGAAAGCCGCCAAGAAATCACTCAAAATCCACCCTACAGAATAATAGAAGATGGAGAGAGGTGTTATGGTAGCACCAAGAATAAGGGGTTCAAATGGGGAAGCTATAGAAGAATCCCCAAATAAGAAGAACTCAAAATGAGAAATTCCCAAATATAAGAAGTTCACATGGTTTTCTTGAAAACTTTACCAGACCGTTTGGTGGATGTGTGGTTTTCTTTATCCGAAATTCCCCCAATAATATGCTATACACTAAACTATTATGAAAACCATGTGATTAAGACATGGTCCCCATAAGAGGTTCTAAATTATTTAAATTTCCCCCTGAAATTCCCAAAACTCAATGGAGAAATTAACCATATAAGAATAAATAATAAAATGTCATTTAAGGGTATCATAATGGCATAATCTCAATTATTCATATTTTACCAAATGTATTGGAATAAATATTTATCATATATGAAAATACTTTTATCCTTACATTATTTTCATGCATGTTATATAATTATATTAATAATAAACTATTTGTATTAAATCTATCATCTCATGATGTTTACAACAGGTCTTTGTTGACACAACACTTCTCTTATCATATAAGAGAAAAAAATAGAAATATTCATCCTTTATTTAGATCCATATGCTCCTAATATATTCTTTTACATTCAAAAAAATTATAAATCAAAGCTTTACTTCATTGTTTAAATGAAAACTTCATGATCCATCAATTCTTTACTAGATTTTCAACTCCACTATATTTAAAACCACTGAAATATGTACATTAAATATTTTCTACCCTTTAAAATTAAAGTATTTATTTATCTAAAATAAATTCTTGGAATGGAATATATATTGAGTTTTTTTAAATAACTTATATTATTTTATATGATAAATTGATATATGGGATCATGTATCCTCCTTCTTAACAACACCATTTAGGTTTTAATGAAAATTTCTAACAATTTAAAAAAACTAAACCTAATTTTTTGTGGATTTAACCTTTACCAATTTTATTACCAACACAATACAATAACTAGAACAACATATTCCTAATTTCTTATCATCAACACATTGAGAAAATTGGGTAATATTTTGTTGAAAATATTTATATTGTTTGAATGTATCCAACGATGACTCCATAATGAATTTCAAAGATGAATCAAACCTTAACGGTAACCTTCAATATCACTATATCAATAGTACAACAAATCACATTGGGGACATTAATAGAGAATAAATTTCCTGTGATAGTCTTTCACCTAATTCCTTTTAAACCTCAATGGAATTCTTCTATACTTTATATGATCATCTATTTGAACTATCATTTTATCTAATTTATCATTTTGTTACATTGGAAGGGGTTACTCTAAAACATAGAATTTGTTCCTTCTCAAGAATGATTCATTTGTTTTGTACCAGGATAAGAAGTTGGTTATATTAAGATCATATTTTTTTAGATGATTTATCAGAAAATAGTGTTCAATGATGATGTTTCAATATCTAAAACTGGATATTTTCTCAAATGAGTATCTTTTTTTATATTCATTTAATAATAACTTTTATTAAATATTCTCCCCCTAAAATGATGACCACTTTTAAATACTTCAATATATATAATAATGGTCCAATATACATATTTCACTAATAAATGTTTCTGCATTGGTTTTTATATAACATCATATCTATTTAGGTAGGACATCATGTTAATCATTCATATATAACTCTTAGATGGTTGTAAAAACAACTCATTTCCCAATCCACCATATGAGTAAAATCAACACTACTACTATGATATACTAACTAATAGGGTTTAATAGCTAAGTGTAACCCATATAAAACACAAAAAATAAGGAACCTTACTCTTAGGTTTACCTAATTACTTACTTCCTATACGAAAGATAATTCGTTGGCACCCACTATTAGAATGAAACTACCAGATTAGATGATTGTGGTCTTGATAGTTGTTGGATTTTGAAGAAATGTAAAACATAGTGTCCTTAAGGGTATCTAATGTCACCAAAAAATCTCATGTATTAAATTTTATATGTATGACTGATTATTTTTATTTATTATCTAAAACACCACAATAAATAATGCACCACTGAGTGGGGGTGAATCAATGGTGGCATCCTTTTAAAATTTTATTCAACATGAAATAAACCTATGCTATTATTTAAGAAATTATCCACTAATGTATATTAACTACAATTACCCATATAGAATAAAAAAAGTAATAATTAGGAGGAATGATAATTTTTTACATTTTTTGGTCCCTAAGTAGGTTCTTTTTCATTTTCATCATTGACTCCCTATAATACACAAACTCTTGACTAAATTCTTACAATTAAATAAAATTGGATAAGCCAAGTATCATCATGTATACTAATTCATTAGTATCCTAATAATTATTCACACAAAATCCATATGCTTATACCAAATATCCCACTAGTTATAATGATTCATATATAATTTTATACATCGCTTGAATCTCTGGGTTTCTTTTAAAACAAATAATGATCTTATCCACAAGAAATTAAAATATTCATGATAGTTCTCTAGCCTATTTTTTTTATATGATATATATCCAATTCTAATATTTTAATATGAAATATTATTCATATTATAATCATGTTAAATCATTTGTATAAGATGAAAAAATGAACTTATTACTCCATGTAAAAAAATAACTCTTCTCAATTAAACAAATACCTTGATAACATCACACTTTTTCTGATATCTCCATCTCATAATCTGCCTAGAATCTATCTTCTCAAAATTTAGTCCATCAAAGAGAATTAATTGACTACCATAAAACTTAGTAACCATAAAATAAAGAACTATAATAGTTCATGGTTTCAAAAAAATAACCATTATATAATTCCAATGCTTTATTTATCCTTTATTTATATCCACTTACCAATAATTCAATCCATGTGAAGTCACTCTTCACATAAATTTAAGTATGATAAACAAAAAACCATTGTATGAGGACATATAATGCCAAAAATTCATCTTCTTACTCTAGATACAACCAAACTAGATGATAAATTCATCCCCTTCACTTTTTTCTCATTGACTCAACATTATAGTCCCAATATTTTACATTATTTTAAGAAAATCATGATATTAGATAAATTACTCATATTACCTTTTAATAATCTTCTAAATAACTCATCTTACTTCACTTTTCAATTTTTAGGTGATTTAGGATCTTAAAACAATCACTACATCACCAAAATCACATTCTAGATACAATATATGGAGATTCATCTAGAATAAATTCAAATTTGAGTACCATAGTGTCTTTCGGATATATCAACTCAAAACATAAAACATATAATAATAATAACCATTATAAAAATTTAATGTGTTTAATATTGGATCACATTTTAGATGTGGTTTTTTGTCTATTTAATGTCATTTCTTTCATCATAGTGTTTTATTTCATTAGAAAACTCTAATTATAAAAACATTATTTTACACCCAGTAGAAAATCAAAATATTTCTATTTTTGAATCTTTAGATTAGGTCCTAAAATCATTTACACAGTGAACACTTATGATGCTATATATATGTTGGCTCAAATATTTACAATAAGTGATTCAAAGCCTTATTTTGAATTACATGAATCCTTTTAATCAATTATAAATACTAAATCTTAGAGTCTTAAATTCTTAAAATCAACACTAAAGTCTTACACTCAAGGATATAGATGTATTCTAAACTATCAAATTCTTATTCTCAGTATATAAGATGTGAAGTTATAAATTGTTCAATTTTAGTAGTTTTCAATGATTTCTAAAATGATTATTCAACTTCTCCCTGATACATCCATCCTTTTACAACCATCTCAAAAAAAATGCAAATAATTGCATTCATCCTTAATCAAGGTTTAAAAAAATCATGAAAATATAAAACTTCATCAATAACTCCATGTATACATTAATGTCCCCATTTTATATGTTTTAGAAACTCTATTTAATTAATTCCAATAAATTAATATTCATACCAAAAGAAATCAACTCTTAACTATGACATAAAATTTCAATCATTCTTGAATGATAAGTATATCTCATGAAACCACCAAATAAGGTATTTTTTTGAGAGAATTAAATTACTTGTGGAAACTAATGTGTGGATAAGTGACTGAAATGAAATCCCCATCTAGAAAATCATTGTGAAATAATTTCTCCCCCTTTTCCAACCCAATTCAAATCACACTGGGGGTGGTTCTTTACACACAACCTTAGGCTTTAGGTGAAGTATAAATATTAATTTTCATCCTTTCTCTTTAAATCCATCCAATTTAATTTCCATTGTAAAAATGGATGGAATCATATTTATGGTTAAAGTATAATCAAAATTTAAATAATCACTTGTCACTATTTCTTTTATGAAATTGTACATGATGCAAATATGTTTGGATTTAGAGTGTTTAACCAGATAGTTTTAGAGATCTATGGAACTCTTATTGTCACAAGAAATCTATAATGGTTTCTCAAAAAGCACTTTTATGTGAGCCTACTACATTTTCATTCACTGAATCTGTGTGAAGCCACATATATCCATAATACACTATGATTCATTAATTCTTAAAGCCACTAATTTTTTCTTCTTTTTATGCCAAATTATTCAATTATCACTAAGATATAATCATTCACCATATATGGACTTCCATTTAGTGTAGTATCCTACCCAATTAGCATCAATGAACCCTTATATATATAGGTATAATATTATTTTGTATAATAATCCATTAATGAGTGTTCCCTTGACATATTTCTGAATCCTCTTAGAATCTAGAAAGTGTGATTATTATTTATCACCCAATAATATTGAATAAACATTTACTATAAGTACAATGTCTGACCTTAATGTAGTGAGATAGTGTTAGATTCCAATATTTTTTTGGAAATTATTTTCATTGACACTTTTTACCATATTATAGTTACGTAATTTGGTTTCAAAAAAAAATTTGGTTGAAACCACATTTCAATATTTTATTCTTAACATTCATAATATCTTTTTAAAATATTTCTCTTGAGATATAAATATAAAATCACCTCCTCGTGAGAAATATAATCCCAAAAACAAATATTATCTCCCAATAACAAATCCTCAAAATTCTAATTAATTTAGTTTTAAATGTATTCACTGGGATACTCCTGACCAAATGAAAATATTATTTCAAAAAAATTGATAAAAAAAGAGTACTTATAGAATCCTTTCCCATATATAATGTGTTGTCAATGTTTCCTTTTTCAAATTTTAGATTCTTCAAGATACCATTAAATTTTGATTACCAAGCCCATGGAGCCTATTTTGGTCTATATAATGCATTATTCATCTTCCAAACCATGTTTCTATCCTTTTCATGAATAAATACCTCAAATTTCCCAACTAAAACGTCCTTATAAATACCTCTATTAGGAATTCCAGACTTCAGATACATCTGGTAAACATTATATTTTCTATAGTCTACCACTAATAATAGTATCCTTAGTTATTCTATCCTTGAAACCAGATAATATTTTTATCTAATATTAATTCCTTCTATATGAGAGTATCCTTTTCAATCAATTCGGTCTTTTTTCCACAACCCCTATCCTTTCTCATTAACATTATTTTTAAAAAACCACATTGTATCAATAAAATTATTTTCTATGGGCTTCGAATAAGTTAAAAAATTATATTTATTCGTAATTTAATATTTTTCATCATTTATTTCTCAAACCCACTATCCATGTTCCACTACCTCTAAAATAAATTTTGGTCCAATTCATGAAATGATCGAAATTTGGTTCTCAAATCTTTTCTTTATTCTAGTCTACACTAGGTCCACCAAATTACCAATTACATATCAAATATTAACATTTATTTTGTTCATTGAATGTCTTAGTATAATCCTAACATCAACCATATCAAAATCACATGTATAATATGATTCAAAAAATTAAACATTATTCACATCATATTCTTATTTAGCATGTCAGATTTCTAATTTCAAATCACTTATAACCTATAAAAACCCATCTGCTACATCAATTGACCCTCCTCTATTGGGATAACATTCAATTATCTTAATGTTATAGTATCCAATGAGTTTATGTATTATTTTTCGATAAATTTTATCCATTTCCATTTGAAGGTTAACCCATTCAATTTACTTTGTATTTTTTTCTTAAATTTTACCCATATGGATACCTTTAATCATTATAAATCATGAACTTATAAACATTATTAAGTACTTCATTGTAGGATTTATATAGAACCACATCTTAATAACTAGTATTATTTTTCCTAGGCCTCATCAATAATAAGTTTTGAATATGGACAGTTTTAAAAACTACTTGTATCCTAAATTTTTTTGAATGATTATGCTCAGATAACATAGTAATTCTCATATCACCTATGTATTTATTTTTCCCTTAATCAATTCCATTATATTGTGGGATGGATGAAGAACCTACTTTATTTTTTATTCCATAGTTTCCTAGATAAACATAAAATTAATTACATATGAATTCCATGTCCTTTTCTGTTCGTTGCTCTATGATAGGTGCTCCAAAATCATTATCAACATATCTTATGAAGATTCTGAACAAGTTAAAATCCTTAATATTAATCTTAATTAACATGAATATATTCATCCAAGTGAATTAATCAATGAATGTAAAAAAAATTGTCACATATAGTAGGTTGATTCTTCATGGCACCACACGTATTTGAATGAATAATTTTACGTGTTCTAGATTAATGAATATCCAATATTTTGTGTGTAGGTTATACCGTATTCCTATATTATTAGCATACAAAAATAACCTTTCATTCCCTTTTATGTTTAGTAAGTTCTATTACCATGTTATTGTTTATGATTTTGCTCAAAATCTTTTTGATAAGAAAACCAAGCCTCATATTGTTTTTAAAATTCCATACATAGATTTTTAAATAAAATGTGAATTTTTTATTAAAGAAAAATTAATTTACTTTATCACCTATTTTTATTATACTCAAGATATTATTGATAATCCAATCCACATAAAAACAAATTTACAAATAATATTATTTTTATCAAACTCAATAAAACCAACACCTTTTATTTTTAATGAAATTCTATTACCAAATGTAACTAGTCCTATACCATGGTCTGTAATATTCTTTGGGATTTTTGTCTCGCCTAGAATATATAATGAACAACCAATGTCTATGATCTATAGATTTCTTATTTTTATAACTATCAACACAACTTCAATAATAGAGGATTTTCTTTCTTTTTTATCCTTAAATTTTGCTTTCCCGTTTTCAATATAGAGAAGTTATCCTGGAAAATTGTCATGAAATCTTCATATCTATGACCATGTTCTTCACATTTACCACAATATTACTCCATGAACTCAAATTTATTTATTTTGGGATGATGAATAGTGTCTCTGCAATCAACTTTCCTTCAAGGTGGATATCGTATTATATACATAGAACTATATCCCCTTGCCTCATATCGTCTACCTAGAAAATATATATTAATTAGTTTTAAAGGTAATTATGTCCAAAAATACATAACACCTGCATTACCCACTAAATTTGTTTTATCTATGATAATATGAGTACTATTATGAATTTCTATAGCATTCCACCATCATCGATGCTCCTTGATTCTGCATTGGGGGTTGGTTATATATCATAAGTTTCTTGTATCTTATATAGATAAATTATAGGGTCTCTCATCACATTTACTGCCCAAAACATTATAGATGTTTTAATTTTAACCTGAATGGTTTGAAAAAGAATATTTAAATGGGACATTCCATAGGATATCTTGACCTAATTCTTGGAGTTGTAATTTTCAATAAACTATGATGACCAAGAATTGATCTCCCTAAATATATTAAAATCTCCCCTCAAATTATTCAATTTATTTTTTGATTTTGAGTATATAGATTTAGTCTTACTATGATCTACTTCACCAACATGGGTTTCTCATCAAGATCATTTACACTATTTTCATCTTTAGAAACCTTCATCAAAAGGATTTTAATTTCATTATTATAAATGGATTCCCTTTTGGTAAAATCATCATGATATTTATCTCTCCTTTTATCCTCTTTATTTATAAGCATAATATCTATATTGATATAATTATTATTCCCAATACATGCCTCCATTTCAGATTTCAATGTATGTTCAACGTATTATATTTTATATTATTCACCCTATTATCTAGAATACACCTCATTATTCACTGCATTATACATGAATTTTTTTATCTTTTTTTCATCCGCATCATTTGATTGGTAGCTAAAAGATATATTTTCTAATTCCTCCTAACTTAAAAGATTATTTTAATTTTTTTGGAACCTTCTTTTTATTATCACATGATTCTAAAGCTTCATTTTTGTACATTATTTGTCTATTTAAATGATAATTCTAATCCTCAATATCATACACTCCAGCATGTATAATTAATGGAAAAAATTCAAATAACACTAAAAATGAATCATTTTATAAGGATATTACCTTTTTTATTTCGATTTAATTTCCTATAGTTCCATGTGATAAGATATATTACTATATTATATTCACTATAATTCTTATCTTTACTATTAGAGTCATTTTTTATTTATCAGATTCATATTTGAGCTTTATCATTCTCGTATCATTGAGTTATATTTCATATATAAATTTCTATTTAAATGTGGGATATTTTTTCATTTTTTATGAAATTATAATTTTTTATTGATAAAATATGAATATACATTTTATCTTTAAGACCTAAAAACATAGGATCAAACTGATTATTAATGTTTCCCTTCAACTTCTTGATAATAGTGTATTTTTACATTTTCTCACTAAATATTAAGTTGTTACTAACAATTTAATTAAACCTTGTGATGAAGTCTTAAATATTTTTATCTTTAATAATTTTTATATATTCAAATTAAATACTATATATTTTCATATTATCTTCTTTAACCTTGAAATTTCTTTTAATTATACACCCATTCTTGTCCAATATTTCACTATCAATTTTCAAGCCCATCACCATAGTGTAAAAGTTTTCATAAGTGAAATAAAAATTTCTTTTCTTCATATCCCATATATTTTATGGTTTCTATGATTAGTAAATTTAATTTTATATTTTTTTAATAGGGAAACCACCAATAATAGTATCAAAAAATTTATGACAAGTGATAGAATAAAGAGAATCATTTTATTCTTCCATGCATGATAGTTCTTATCATAAAATTTTGAAACACCTATAATATTATCCAAATTAATATTATTAATCAAAAAAATAATGGATCTAGAAGAAGGAACATTGTGCTCTGGTACTGTTTGAATTATCTAAAGTAATGATGCACCACTTATAAGGGGTGGATAAATTAGTGGTGGTTGTATTTTAAAATTTTATTCATTCAATATAAACCAATTTTGATTGTTAAAACATGATCCACTCATATATTGTACTCAACCCTATATATAATAGATAAAAATGTAAACAAAATGTGGAATATATATGATTTTAAAAAGTTCAGACATGTTGTGGATTCTAAATCATTATCATGTTCACCTCCCACTAAGCAATGGATTCTACACTAAATTATTATGGTAAAATACTTGTGGATATTCATTGTATCATCCTATATAATTATTCATAAGTATACCACTAATTTTTTAAAAATCAACCCTAGTCATATATAGAATCTTGATAGTTACAATGAGTTGTAAAAATGGCGATATATCAATTGAAGATTCAGGTTTCTTTGTAAATAGATGTGTATTTTATCTATTATCATTTTTAATATTTAGGGAAACAACCTCACCTATTATATTATTGGTTGTGGATATTGTTCTAAAATATTTACCACACCCCAAATCATAATGAATATATTTTTCATCAAATAAATTAAATTTTCTATAATGATATTCAATGTACTCTACACTATTCCAAACATTCAACCCTATTAACCGTGTGTTATAGGCAATACTAACTTGGCTTGCGTTACATATAACATTGGGTTTCTAAGAAATAACATTTTATTATTATATTTTTTTAAATATATGTTATAACATTTCCGTTAAAAATAATAATATGAATAGTAATAACTAGTTTTAAATATTTTTTATAAATGTTTCATAAAATGAAAAAATATTGTTAATAAAACATATTCATTTTGGTAGAGTCTTTATATTTTTGAAAATACTATTTTCATAAAATGAATAATTTTTATATCCTTTTATGAAAAATAATAAAATTTATTGTAGACACTATTATAAATTAATGCTGATAAAATAAAATTCATTTTTTAATTTATAATGTCCAAATTAACCTAGGGTGAATTTTTGGGATTTTTTTGAGAAATTTCATTTTTTGGTGAATAGTGATAAAATATTGAATTTTAATTCAAAACTACTTTTTCATTTAATTTATTTATAATATTAAATTATATATAAAGTTTGTTTTAAGGTAAAAATTGATAAATTATTCATTCATTAATCCAATTTGGGTCATTAGATTCATTTTCATATTGAATTTTGATAAAAAAGATTATTGATCTTTTGAATAATCTCATTTTAAAAACCCATTTTCTTGCCACGTCTATAGGATCAACATTAATATTATTTTTTCAATTATGGGATTTGAATTTATAAAAACATAAATATATAGTTTTAATCATGGAAGTATTTATAATTTAATAAGATAGACATTGTTTTTTACAAAAAGTATATGTGGATGTTATTAAAATAAATTACATCAATTAAGATAAAATTAATCTTAACAAGGGACTAAAACATAATAATTAAGGCCAAAATGACCTATCTTCTGGCCCAAAACACATTTTCTAGACCTAGTTCATCCATAAAACATCAATTACTGATTTTATTTCGTTTTTACCACTTTATTGGGTAAACATATGGGTACACCTAACAAGTTTTCAAAAGTTCTATGTGTGTACCCTCCCTCCATTATAAAATTCAACAACTTATCCCCATTCTTCACACATACAAAACAACTTCTGATTAGCCAATATCATCCCAAGTAACATTATAGAACCCGTATCTTCCTCCATTAACCCTTCATTTGGGCATAAATCTAACCAATGAAGCCCTTTGGTGGAAACCAAAAGGAGTTACCAAAAGAACAGGTAACATTCATCATAAATCTCCGTTCCTTTATTTCCTCTCACCTCTAACTAAATTATTATTATTACATGCATACATAATATACTTAGTATCCAAAATGTACTTATATTTTCTTAATATAAGGTTTCTACCAACACTTACATACACACAAAATCTAATGGGTAACCAAGTAACATTTTTGGAGTATGGTGAACACACCCCTTACAAAATGATGTGGTTCATTTTTTCCTTTAACACCTATCATGGTTGGTAATTATTACTTAAAATATTTTTTTATATGATATATATGAAATTTATTATGTATTTATTCTCATTTATTTATTATTTAACACATATTTTCATGCCTTCCCTTTTGTGTAAATATGATAACTTCATTTGGGGATGTATAGACTACCACCTCCTCAAAGCTATGTGATTCATTCACCCCTACATGGATTGTATTACGGATAGGATAATTGAAATTAAAGGGTATATATGACATAATAATTCTACTCAAATTAATATATATATATATATATATATGTATATACATATATTTCATTTACATTCTTTTTTTCAATATGATAATTAAACAGAAATAACATTCATGCATACATACGGCCTACCATATCCATTAATGGTGTATTCCATTTCATATTTATATCATTCATAGATTAGTATAAATACTCATATAGTGAATATAAATTATATTTATATCATTATTTACATTATTTAAATCATTATATAAGTAAGAGTATAAAAAACATAACAAATTAAGACACATACGAAAAACAAAGAGGATATTACCCAAAACATAACATTAGTAAAGAAGTGTTGATAAGTGGATAATATTAATCCATATGTGGTATTATATTTAGGATATGGTTATACAATACATGTTTAATAAATTTATATTTATTATATAATAATTTTTAATGAGTATGATGAGATTCAAAAAATAAGGTAATGGGTTTTTATCACACTTTTATTTCTATGAGATTTACACCTTATTCAACACTCTTTTCATTTGTGTGGTGTTTATATTGTCCATGAATATATTATATGATTTTAAACATTAAATTTATGGTTATTTAGATATCCATTTTATGATATCTTTTTTATGGGTTTTATGTTTCAAAACATGCCAAATTGGTAAAGTACTTTTTTCTCGATTTTCATACTTTGAGACACATTCTGTGAACATCAAAAACCATTCTTTCCAAAATGTTTAAAAAAATGATATTTTAAGATAATTCTCAAGGAAAATTTATTTTAAAAATTCTTTATTCTTTTCAAAATTTCTATTTATTTTTTAAATTCTAATCATATAAATAGTTTTTAAAAAAATCATTATTCATTCTAAATAAATGGTTCACCAAAAGTTTTTAATATTATTTTGTATGTTTTAAGGAAAATAGTTTTAAAATGTACTCAAGATTCCATTTTGTCTTTTTAATGAATAATGTTTTTAAAAGGATTTCTTTTTTTAAAGAAATTTTATTTTTAATTAAAAAAGGATATATTTCTCAAAAAAAGATTCTAAAAGAATCATACCAAATTATTTTTCATCTATGATTAAATCTATTAGTGTTACACAGGCCTTTCTAGGAAATGATCCAATGGTTCTATTCATATTCTTTCTTTGAATGGATTATTTTTTAAGCAATGATTTTTAGGAAACTTTTTACTCTTTCATAGGTTATATACTTATCAAACCTTCTTATTTTTATCGGTTATTATTTGATGTAATGATTATAAAACATATATTTTTTCTTACGGTAAGATATGATTAAATTTTTATGACACGCATTTCATTACATAGTTTATGATATGATTTTTTTTGATTTTTTTGAAACATCTATGTATGATTTCATTATGATATGTGTGGGAAAAAAATCTCCATCCAATAAATTAGGTAATGATAAATTTTATATGAGATCAAAGGGTACACAGGTTGTATCCTATGTCCGAAAAGAAGAAGGTACATGGGCTCTACCCAATTCATGAAAATATAAAGGTAAACAGGTTGTATTCTGAGTATGAAAGTGGGAGGGTACATAGGTTTTATCCCAAACCCAAAAATAATAATGTATACTACTTGTGGCCTAAGACCAAAAATAAGAGGGTATAACTGTTTTTATCCAATTCCTGAAGCAATTCCATAAGAGGGTAAACATGTTATGATGGTTTTAGTTGGAATCCTTTACATAATATTTTATATGATAATGTGTATTCAACAAATTTTATGACCTAATCCAATGTTATGATTTCATGGATTTTGATCTTGATCCCCTTATTATTAATATATTATGACCCAGAAATCTTTACGCCATGTTCCAGGTTAAATGTCATGATCACATCCTAGTATCCTTATTCTCATGTTTTTTCTTACATATCTCTCTTGTTTACCGTAACTATGAATATTATATCACCCATTTTATGTTTCTATTCCAGAAATTATGAATATATGTATTATGTTTGTTGTGTCTAAGAAGGGGGCTACTCATGAAGAATTTTGTGGGAGATCATGTAGCTCACTTTTGTACCAGTTTTTATGATTCTAGGTTTCCAATGCCTCTAGTCTAATACGGTCTTTTGGTGTCTATATGTCTACTTTTTTACATATTCCTCAAAAATGATATATTTTTAGTGTTTGAAAAATTAGTTTCGTTATAGTTTTTATTAGAGATAACAATTTTAAAACATTGGAAACTAGGATGAGTAATCCTTAGTGATACCTCTAAGGAATTGTGTAAGGATACGAATAAGGATATGTAACACTATAGGAAAATGGCCAAGATTTTTTTAAAGGATTGAGTGAGTGGTTTCCTAGAAATTCTTCCACCTATGTATACAACAAGTGTATTTTGTTCTGGTATAGATGCACCTTGGAGTAAAGAATCTTATATGGTGTGATGGGATTAACTCGAGAAGAAAATGACAAAAGACAAAGATAATTAATACACATCTGGTTTGACACTCCTAGGGGATTTTATTTGGGAATTCAGAAAATCTTCACAACCATCAGGAAGGATTTAAAAATATGTACACTATGAATAACCAAGGATAAACCTATGGTGTCATAGATTAAGTATGTTTTCATAATTTATACATCCTCTAAGTGGTTTATCCGAATTATGTGCTTCCTCTCTAAGAAAAAATGCTTCTTACTCCATTGTTTTTTTAGTCAATAGATAGAACCCGAAGGAACTGCGTTAACGGGTACTGTGATGGAAAATTTAAATATTTTTCTCCTAGGAATATGAATTCTATGGGAGGAGGAATGAAAACCCTCATTTCTAGGATCACACATATTTCTCATGCTATGAATAATAATCATATTACAAATGAGAGGAGGAAAAAATGTTCTATTGAGTCCTTCGTGAGGAAATTTCCACCTTCTTTCATATGGGTATTTTGATCCACTTGTTTTTGAACATTGGTTCAATACCAATGAAAATATATTCTCCATTATCTAGTGTTTGGATCATGAGAAATTCATTTTGTATGTTTATCTATTAGAATGTGATGTAGACTAGTGTTGGACTCTGATAAATAATAATATGAACCAAATGAAATTGAATCCATGGATTTTGATGAGTTTAGGAACTTATTCTTCAATACATACTTTCCTCATGTTCCTTATATTAAGATTTAAAATGATCTACTGGAGTTGAAGAAAAATGATTATGAATCTGTTGATACCTATGGGGATAATTTCATAATACTTACAAGGTATTCTTATAGAATTCTCATCCAACCTAAATGTAAATTTGATAGGTTATTCAATGTCATATATCCAAGTCTCAAAAATGTTTTGTCCATAAGAGATATTAGTATCTATGAAAAGATTTTGGGATGTGTATTCAATTTCTAAATAGATTTCATACTTATATATCAATATCATGGCTCTAACAAGATAATGAAGATAGAGTTCAAATGAAAATATAAAATCCATGAAGAAAAGAAGACGAGCATCCCTTTATGATCTATGTGTAGAAATAATCATGGAGGACATTTCCTTCTAGTGTCTAATATGTTTTTTAATTTTAGAAGTGATATCCATCAGGCAATTGATTTCTGATCTAATGGGAATAAATTTTCCAATTGTGAAAATAGAGTTAAATATACATAGAATTCACTGCCAAACAAAAGTTATTCATGTGTATGGAGTTTGGTAATTGGAATAAATAGTGACCAAACCCAAGGGATAGTGATGATGATTAGCATCAGAAACTACTTAAACTGAGGGATTTGGGGAAAATTATGAGATCATGGATTCTGATGTGCGGTGTGATAACAACACGGTGAAAGATGCACATAAAATACACTCTAGAATTGATAATGTTTTATTTGATTATAGATGATATTATTATCTGTATAAATTGCACAAAAGAAGATTATGATCACCTAAGAATTATAATAAAGACTATATGGAAGTATAAAATGTATGAAAATTTTAAAAAGTGAGAATTTGGGATACAAAAGGTTTCATTTTTAGGTCATATAATCTCAATAGATGCTCTAACATTAGATCCATAAAAGATGGAGGCTAATGAATGTTGACCTAGGCCAACCATTTTGACTAGGGTCTATTGATTTCTTGAATTAGTTGGATATTATAGATGGTGTTTTGAGAAATTTGAATGAATATTTAATCCTCTTACCGAGTTTACTCGGAAGAGTTTTAAGTTCCTCTAGATAGATTAATGAGAGGAAAATTTCAAAGAACTAAATAGAAGGTCTGTTAGAACGTCTATAATTACATTACACTATAGTGGATAAGTGTTTGTACTCTATATTGATACATCCAATAATGCATTAAAATTTGTTCTTATAAAGAATAAAAGGGTTATTGAATATCCCTTGTGATATTTGTAGATTCATTTGAAAAAATGTCCAACTCTTGATTTGGCGTTAGCAGCAGTAATTTTTAACTTAAATATATAGAGGCATTATCATTACGGATAAAAGTGTGATATATATATTGATCATAAATGTATGAAATATATATTTAAATATAACAATTTTAATATGCTCAAAATAAGATGGTTAGACCTGATAATGGATTATGACTACTCAATACATCACTATCCTAGGAAACAAATGCAGTTGGTTGATGCTTTCAGTCTAAAGGACCACGCTATCTTAACCCTGATGATGATTAAAAATGATCCAATATTTCTGGATTTTCAAAGGATGTATATGTAAATATTGGCGAAATAAAAAAATCTTATCATTATCAAGTGAATAATTAACCCACAATCCAAGTGAAGATTAAAGAGGCATAGAAGGAAAATGTATAACTGAAAAAGAATGTTAGAAATGTCCATGACTGTAACCTTGATCATGATTGAATGATAAGGTTTGAGAATAATGCTTGTGTTATTTCCAAAAAATATGTTAAGAAGGAGCTGTTAGAGGAAACTCATTTTCCATCATTCTCTATTCATCCTGTAAGTAAAAATATGTATAGAGATTTTCAAGAATTATTCTAGTGGGATGGAATGAAGAGGGATATCACAGAGTTTGTATGTTGGGACTTGGTATTCCAGCATGTTAAGGAGTAAAGAAAAAGGTCAAAGGGTTTTTTGCATCTATTACACATACCATAATGTAAATGGGAGAACATCACTATGGATTTTATCATAGGAATTCCCAAAACCTCTAAGGGTTTTAATTATATATGGGTGGTATTTGATCTCCTTATTAAATAAGAACACATAATTTCTATTAGAGAATAATTATCTCTGGACCATATTTCAAGGATATATATTAAGGAAGTTGAAATATGTCATTGATGGCCACTTTTCATTATATCTAATTAGGATATGTGGTTTACCTAAAAGGTTTGGTGAAGTATTCAACAAGCACATGATAAATAATTATGTTTTATATCTTCTAATCATCCTCATTCAGATGGTCAGTCTAAAAGAAAAATTCAATCCCTAGAGGATATTTTATGATATTGTTTGTTATATTCTAAAGGCGGATGGGTTCAACACCTTCCTCTAGTTGAGTTTTCTTAGAAAAATAGCTTTCAATAAAGAATTAAGATAGATATTTATGAATCCCTCTATATGATGAAATGTAGAGTTCTAAATTTCAAGGATGAAGTTGGAGAAAGACATTTGTTGGGACCTGGATAGCTAAATAAATGGCTGTGAAGGTTATAACCATTCAGCATCATATCAAGGAAGATAAATTTGGGAGAATAGTTATGATTATAACCCTCAGTGTGACCTAGAATTTAATGTTGATGATAAGGGGTTTCTATAAATTTCTCCATTGAAGAAGGTTATGAGGTTTGGGAAAAAGGGAAAATAAGACCTATATATATCATTCTCTTTGATATTATTGGTTGAATTAGTATGGTAGCCTATCCCATGGAACATCTTACAAATCTCTATAAAGTCGACGTTGTGTTCCATGTTTCTCTTCTGAGGAATTAAATACCTTTCCCTTCACATGAACTAAACGTAGAGGTCATGCCACTGGAGAATGATATTTCATCTGAGGAATAACAAACTAAAATTATGGAGTAAAAAAAGAATGTTCTAAAAAACATAACTAAACTATCTAATGTTTTCTAGTCAAACCAATAGTTTGAGGAAGATAAGTGGGAACTTTAAGACATCATGAGGAAGAATTATCATCATTTGATTATAACAGGATGCCCAATTTCGAGGGAGAAATTAGTTTTAGTGGTGGAAGAATGTAACATCCCTAGTTTTTATGAAATTATATTTTTTTAATATATTATTATATTTCAATTAATTCTAAAATAATTCAATCATTCCAATAATTTAACCATGTTTTACACAAAACATCGACATGTCTTGCGTTACACGTAACAACGAGTTTCTATGAAACACAATTTTATTACTATAATTATTTAAATGACATAGTTATAACATAGCCTTCAACCTTATTAACATGAATAGTAATAACTACTTTTAAATATTATTTATAATGGATTCATATAAATTAAATATATTTGTAATAAACCATATAAATTTTTTATGCCATTATTTGTTTAAAAATAGTATTTTCTTAAAATGATTGTTTTTTAATTCCTTCTGTGAAAAATAATAAAATTAATTCTAGAAAACATTAGAAATTGGAATTCATAAATAAAAATATTTTTTTTAATTCATGATGTCAATATTATCCGAGGGTGAATTTTTCATATTTTTCTCAAAAACTTCATTTTTGGGTGAATAGTGAAAAAACTCTAAATTTTAATTCAAAACATATTTTTCATATAATTTATTTATATATTTGAATTATAATTTAAGTTGGTTTTAAAGTCCCAATATATCGACTATAAATTTATTAATCTAATTTAGTTTATTGAAATCATTTTTATATTGAATTTAGATATAAAATATTAGTGAAATTTTGAACATTCTCACATTAAAAACTCACTTTCTCGGGATGTTTGCGGGATTAGAATTAAACATAATTTTTCAAATAATAAGATAATAAATTAGAAAAATTTATATACATAGTTGTAATCAGTTACATATTTATACTCAATAATAAAAAATTATTTTTTCCAAAAAATTTAGTGAAACTGATTAAAATTAATTATAGTAATTAATCTAAACTTTTTCTTAATAAACGACTTAACCTTAATCTTAAGGGTCAAAATGACTTCTTCGTTCATTCAAAACCCATTTTCTGTACATATTTAATCTATAAACCTTATATTATTTATTTTGATTGGTTTTTGATGGCTTTTTTAGGTCAAAACATGGGAACACCTAACTAGTTTTCAAAAGTTCCAAGTTCATCCCCTACCTCCCTAATAAAGGTAAACCACCTCTCCCAATTCATTACACCAATAAAAACACTTATGTTTATCAAATATATTCCCAATTAACTTCCCAAACCCCTTATATTAATCCATCAAGAATCTATTTGTGGATAAATACATCCAAGGAAGCCATTTTATGCTAACCAAAATGAGTTACCCAATGAAGAGAAAAAATATTTCATCAAGCTCCATTCCTTTATTTTATTTCTCCACTACTTCAGTTATTCCTACTACCTGAAAATATAATAGCCTCAATAAAATCAATATATAGAAATTTTATAATTATAAATGTTCAACCTGCACTAACACACATGGTTGGGAATTATAATGGTAACTCTATTTTTATATGATATATATGGAATTTATGATCTATTTATACTTATGTAGATATTATATACAACATGCCTTCTTGCTTTCCATTTTGTGTAAATATGATATTTTATTTTGGGGATGTTTGGACTACCACCTCCTCAAAGCGATGTGATTTTTCAACACCCAATTTGGAATGTATTAATGATGGGTTTACTAAATTTAAAAGATTTATATGACATAATAATTTTACTATAATTATTATATATATATAAATATATGTCATTTAATTTAATTATATAAATACAATAAATAATCAAAAACAATGTTCATGCAAATGTACAACCTACTGTCACCTTGAACTGTATATTCCATTTCATATTTCTATCCTTCACAAATTAGTATAAATAAATATATAATTAATATACAAGTTATTTTTATCATGTTTTTCATTTGGGAAACCATGATATAAGTTTTATGAAAAGGAAATCACAAATTATGAAACATGTAAAAATAATAAGGTACATGGGTAATGTAGTTTTGTCATAATTTTACTTATTTGAGAAACATTCTATGAACATAAAAAACCATGTTTTAAAAAAATTAAAATGATAATTTAATACCATTTTCAAGGAAAATTGATTTTAAAAATGTTTTATGGTTCTAAAGAATTCTTTATAGTTTTTCAATGTATTTTCAAAGAAATGTTTTAAAAAATAAGGTTACTATTCCAAAGAAATGTTTTTTTAAAAAAAATCAAGCAAATTTTATATGTTTTCATGGAAAATTGTTCTAAAAAATTTATCATGCTTCCATTTTATGTTTTCAAAGAAAATATTTTTCATAAGTATTTATGTTTTAAATACATTTTTTAAGAATAAAGGATATTTTCCTTAAGAAATGTTTTTAAAGGGATATTTCAAAAAAAATTACATCTAAGATGAAATTTGTTGGTGTTACTCATTCCTTTATATGAAATGATCCAATGTTTTTATTCACATTATTTATCTGAATGAATTATGTTTTGATTTTATAATTTCTATGAATGATTTATCTCTTTCACGGGTTATATGCTTATTAAACCCAATTATATTCACAGGTAATACTTCGATGAAATGATTATGAAACCTATCATTTTTTACCTGTTAATAGATGATTACATGTTTATGAAACACATTTTATTTTGTGGGTTATGATATGATTGTTATTGATTTTTTGGAACATGTATATATGATTTAATTATGAGATGTGTGGGAAATATATCTCCTCCCAATTCATTGGGTACTGATATATGGTGTATGACATCAATGGGTATATATGTATTTCTCAAAACCTAAAATAAGAAGGTACACGAGTTATTTCTTAAGGCTGAAAATAATTAGGTACATGGGTTGTATCCCAAGACTGAAAGTGAGAGGGTACACAGGTTGTATCCCAATCCTGAAAAAAAGATTTTACCTAGGTTGTATCCAAATCCCTAAATTGATAGGGTACATGGTTTGTTAGACCAAGCCTAAAGTAGATCCACTGTTGATTATCCCAATCCTAAAATGTTATAAAGGTATTGGTAGTTATCCTTGGCATAAGATTTCATATTCAAAAGTGTATGTCCCAAATTCCATGTCTTACTCCTATGTTATGATTTCATGGTATATTATCTTGATACCATTCGTATTCATGTCTTATTAACTACCAAAATATATTCCATGATTCAATTTTTAAACTATTTTGTTTTTGGTATGATCTTATAATTCCATGATCATGTTCTCATTCCTTTGTGCTCATGTTTATACTTACATATCTCCCTTTTTTACCCTTACTGAGAATCTCAGATCACCCCTTTTATGTTTCCACTCCCCAGGTTATAAATATATGTATTATTTGTGATGTGACTAAGAGTGGGGATATTCATGAAGAATATAGTGGGAGATAGTGTAGGTCACTTATGTACTAATGTTTATTTTTCCATATTTCTAATGGAACTAGACTAATATGGTCTTTAGGAATCCATTTGTATACTATTTTATGTATTCTGCAAAAATTATGTAATTTTAATGGATGAAAATTGAGGTTCATTATAATATTAATATAAAATCTCATTCACTAGATGATTGAGTTCAAGTAGATGTTGATGATATAAAATGAACTTCTCACTCCATCCAAAAACAAACTCTTCTAAATTAATACAGTGCATGGATAACAACATCCATTTTCCTATCCTTGAATCTCATTATATTATTAGCATTTATCTTCTCAAAATTTGTTCCATTAAATAGATTTAGATGGATCTCATCAAACTTAGTATCCATAAAAGGAAAACTATGAATACTTTAAGGTTTCCGTCAAAAAGTACCATTATGTAATTACCATTTTTATTTTCCTACTAATTTATTTAAAATTTCTAATAAATGAATCCATGTGATGTATATTCTCATATTTGTTTTAACATTGATGAAAAGAACCCTTTCATGTAGATATCCAATGTTGTATTTTCTTCTTATCGATTGAGATACAACCTCAATAACTAATAAACTCTAATTGACTTTTCACTTCATAACTCAACTAGACCAGTCTCAATATCCCCATTTCTTTTAAACATCTCACAATAGAAATAAAATTATTCATATTCTCTTTTAGAACTCCTCTTACATCCCCACCAGATTAGTAAGTGATTTATAATCTTTAGTCTAACACTACATTGTCACAATGAAATTCCATTTTAAATATATAACACATTCTCTCAGGAAACATAAACATCAAGAACTGTAGTGTTTTTTAGATATTTATGCTCAAAAATATAAATAGATAGGAACATTAATCCCCATTTTAAGAAACATATTTTTTTCATTAATAAGGTTATATATGTGGTGTTTATCCATTGAAGGTTGGTTATTTCATCATCAGGTATTTTTTCTTTAGAAAATTTGATTTTTGGAAACATAAATTTACATGCCACAAAAACATAGAATTTTTTATTTCTTTACTCTTTTAATAAGGCCCTCATAGTATTATAACTAATGATGTATTAAAATATATTCAATACACTCTATTTAATATATATGTTCATTACAATAAACGATTATCATCAGATTTTCAAATCCTTATGGTAAATACTACAAACCAACATTCATAGGATTAAATTATTATGATCAACATTGAAAACTTAGGATCAAGTAATAAGACTTTTTTACAACTATAAAATCATTATACTTACCTATAAAATCATAATTCTCAGTTAAGAAGATTTATTCATGGTACTTTTTTAATTTTATCTATTTTTTCATTATTCAAGAATGACTACGAAACTATTCCATGTCACCTCCAGTCCATTCCAAATATCTCAAAAACATATTAAACACATCCATAGATGCTCAATCAGGGTAAAAATTTTCCAAACAAATCTAAAACTTCATCGACAAATCTAAGTGTACATTAGTTTTGATTCATATTCCTTTCACAAAATCAACATGTTCAAACCATATTAATGTTTAACTCTTTACTCAACACAAATCCTGTATTACTAACCCAAATTAAAAACAATAATATACATATATTTCCATTTTCATCTCATTTATATGTTATATAAAACCCTTTATTATAAATATTTGAAATCATATAAAATCAAAAATCCCCATAAGAGTAATATTGGAGGGATAAATAGCCAACCCCCACATTTCTAAATAAGGCATAAGCATTCAGACTAGTGAATAGTTGAGACCAAAACACCTTTACCCAAGGTCACTTTACTTATGATAGACCACAATTCCATCAAAATTATAACACCTGATATCTATAGACTATAATCAATATTAAATTTAATCTTATAACATAGTATAATAAAAATTCAAAGATGAATAAAATAAAATGAATTATCATACATGGGATGTAACTCTTTATATTTATGTATGATCATTTATAGAAACATTATAACACATTATACTAAATCATATATCTATTCATAATATAACCATTATATTCAACTATAAAATGGATAATAAACTAAATTAATGAACAATTATTATATTTAAACTTGACATAAATGATTTTAAAACAATTAAAAAATAAAGATAATTATAATCATTTCATTATTTAGCCATGAAAAATGTTAATTCAATAATTAAATTAATATAAAAACTATTTTTTCCCAATATTCTCTCTATCATGTTATCCTTTTATATGGAATTCTACTTTAGTATATGTTATTAAATAAAATATAAGTATTTTATATACCATTTCTATTATGAAAACAATTTATATATTCAAAATATCACATATTTAATATTATTTAAAACTTCATAATATCAATTCTATAAAATCATTTTGATATGGTTAAAATAATTTCTCAAATAATACAATTTTAATTTGAACAATTAAATTAAATAGTTGGGAAAAATTTATATTTTTAAATATAAACTCCTTTATATTTTTTATTTATTTTTAAAATTATATAAACTTTTTAAATAGAACTTATAATTTATATATAAACACATTCTATCCAAATTGTATGACATTCAATATTATTTAAAAAGATATATAATAGTAAAATGTAATAGAATGGTTATTTTTTATTAATTATTCTATAAAAATTAAATAATTAACTATAAAATTTTTATATTTATTTAATTAATAATTTATAAAATAAATAAATATCCTAAAATGAATTTTTTATAATTTTATAAATAATTTATAGATAAAATAATTCAATTCATAATTAAAAATTATAAAAAAATTCTAGATGTCATATTTGATAATATAAGTACGTCATGAGCCAAATTTCAGTTCAAAACTGATATCATGTCCTATGAATGGAGAAACATGGCCTAAAATAGATAATCTCAAATGATCTATCATATTTTACAGTATGTATAGATATCACTGAAGTGATATGATTCTATATTTTGTGTGTGTAGTAATGTGACATCCTACAATCAATTGGTTAGATCATATGATATCATATTTCTAAAAACATAATATTTATACTATGTCATTATTTATGATATCATATATCATATAACGTTATCCTATTGCATCTTAAAAATCTTATTTCAAAAAACAATTCATATTTTAAAATGTATATCATTTTTAGGATATCTTATAAGATAAAGCTATCCATTATTCATTTTCTATATCATATTTTCTGATATCAAGTATGAAATAATTTAAATAAAAAAATATCATTAATTTTCAATATGATTTTAAGAATTAAGAAGCATGTAAAGGCATATATACCACTTTTGGGTTTGTAACTATCAAAAAATAATTTCATTAAGTAGGTGAAGATATTAGAAACATAAAATTTCCACAATCCCCATGAAATGAAAACTAAAATTATGTATATATAAAATATAGAACATCTAGTTATACCTTAAAATAGCATTGGATAAAATAATGATATTTATTCACAATGGTTAATTAAGATCTCTCAAGAGAAACTAATGGGTTTCTCTCTCAATTTTATATCCATGGATTAGCTATATCACCCAACATATGGGTTGGATCCTCCATAGCTCCCTTGGTATGTTATCACCTATTGATAATTAATAGTGATTGATGAAGAGAGAAATAATATCATCAGTATAAGAGTTAAGCTGGATAGAAGACACATCACATTGGCCTTTATCTAATTTTATACGCCATTGGGATGCTCTATGAGGCTACTTAAAATTTACTCATATGTTATAAAAAATTCATGAAAATTCTTAAATTATTTATATATTTTTCATAAAAATGCACCATTAACCATCATTTGAATATATTCATATAAAATGACTAATTAATGAGATCTATATGTTAAAGATTTCACAAAATTTACAATTCATATTTCATATTTCTAATGAATCATATAATAAGATTCGTTTATAACGCAATACTTTTGATATAATTATATTTCCCTTCCATCCATGATTTTGAAATATTCATCAATAAAACTTAGAACATGTAGGAATGTACTATGGTGGGATTTCTCAATCCCATAAATATTTTAATACTTTTCTCAAATAAAGATGATATAATTCTTATGTGGTCTATATACCGTCAAATCTTTAATTCATTTTTCTTCTTATTTCTCTACCGAGTGTTTTAATTTAATATGAATCATGAATCACTATCATTAATTACTTGGATTTTAATTCTCATTATTCATATACACATAAAAATTCCAATCATCCTTAAATATTTTGGGAAAATAATTGGAAGTTATCTCTATAAGGACTAGATAACTCAATCTAGATATCAAAAAATAGCTCCTTGTATAAGCATGGAGGTTGGCACATAAAAGTTCCCTTTTATTTTTTTGGACCAAGAATAAAGGTCATTGACATTAGTCAGAGGTTTGTTGTCGGCATTGTTATTATAATAAAAATTCATGAGATCAATTTTCCATGACTATGGATTGTATAGGTAGAGAGGTATATCATTATTTATACTAAAGTGTATATTGATTTATCTATTGTACTCACAGGTGCTAGAAATATGACAGTGGTGGGAGTGTGGTGGACTATTGGGTGGATTATTACCTCGAGTCTTATTAGTGATTGTGGTATCATGCATTCTTATTCTGTAGTCATGGGACCTTGATCATCCAAGGAGGAATGAATGATTTGGGGGTTCTTTGATCCAATTTTTCTAGTAAACTCAATGTTATATGGGGTCTTTCAAGCTGTGAAGATAACAGGTTCATAATTCTAGGAACTAGTTATCTTTGAAACTTTTTATCATTTGATAAGGGATATTGTAATACCCAAAAGATATGGGAATGTATTTTTTGAAATATAATCATATTAGGGGTTCAATCAAGGTGAATAATATAAATATATATAGGTTTGAGATATCTTTCCTGATAAAATTGAGTGGAATCCCATTAAGGTGGAGAGTGAAATACATAGTTCTTCTTCTATCCTTAATATTAAAAAAATTTCTGAGGTTCAAGAGTATGAATGTTTTGATAATAAAAATGGATGTTGGAAGATGATAGTATAAAAGAAAAATAATAAGAATAATAGTAAGAATAAGAAGAAATATAGTAATAAAGTAGGCTCAATTCATGAGTAAGACAATTTATTGATTTAAAAGATGGATTTTGATCCTTATTATGAGTCTGACTTGGGTGATGACATCATATATATGAAGTTATATAATTATGAAAAATAAATTCATATTTAATATATCCATAATCATGGGAGAAAAAAAGGAATTAATTCAGGTAAGAAAATCATTGTGCATAAAGATTATTTATTTTCCCGAAATCCGTAGTGAGAAGATCTGTAGGTAAAATTTAGGTCTTTTAGATGATTCATTAGGAACACATAGGGCCCAATAATCCTTCTTAGTTAGAGGATCATATATAATTTTCTATAACCATTGAAGATCATATCTATATTGAGGATATAAGAATCCAAGTGATTCATGATAAATAAGAAGTTATCCCAATACCTTTGATAGATTTTATGCTTCAATCTAAAGAGGATATGGTGGGAATCGTTTTTTACAACAAATATGAAAAGGAATATACCAGAATATAGGGTCTAGTTAAACCGCCCCCATAAAATATTAAAGAAAATGTAAAATTACAAAGTTTGATAGAGAAATGGGTTTTACAAAGCTGGGAATGAGACACACCCCTCATATCATCCTCAACCAAAGATGTACAAAATTCAAGAGCTCAAAATAACCACATGGCAGTCATTTCTGTGACTTCCCTCTTAGACAAGGAATCGGCCAATTAATTGGCCTCCTGATATGCATGAGTGATTACCAAGTTGAGATGTTTTACCTAATTAAGCCAGCTAATCTAGTAAGGTAGAATTCTCCATGGAACATCCCGGGTTCTCATCTTGAGGGCGTGCATCGAAAGTTCAGATTCTATAGTCAAGATCAAAATTTTCACCATGGTTTTATTAATGGGGAGATCAATAAATATTAGTACATAAATATTTTTTTACAAGTTGGTATCCTGCTTCTAGAATCCCATACATGAAGAGCCTAATTAGAATAGTTTTCAAGTTGAATGAATACAATAAAGATATAATTCCATTTACCAGTTAATGTTTTTTTCAAGGTTTAATGTTTGAAATTGTGATGTAATCTCTTTTTGATGATCATGATTTTTTAAGATCCAATTTAAACATTAAAAAGGTTTTTTCTAAAAATGAAAAATATATGTTTGGGGGGGTTGTTCAGTATTTTCATATAGGATTTAGGGCACATATTTTTCAATATTATCCTTCCACATCTAATCATTTACCCCTAAATCTAAGGGGGATTAAGTTATCACTCATTTCAATCATTTAGTGAATCTCTTTTGATATCTTAATATTATACGTATCATCTTAAGAAGATGATATATCACTTAAAATTAGTCTTTTAAACATGGTGTAAGAAATGTAACCATGTAAACCTCCAATAATATTATCCTTTATTCAATTTATTTATTGTAAATAGTATCACACTCAATTTCCCTAAATATGGATTATGAATCTCTTTGATTATTTATTTATTTATTTATTCAATAAATGATAGTGGTTGGGGATAGGTGAATACAAGGTGATATTGTAAGGTTTTCATTTTGGATTCCCTCTCCTATATTGGTAAAAATGAAAAAAAAACTATCCCTTTTTTTAGGTGGGTATGGTTTCCTTGGTGGTGGTAAATCTACCATTACATGCATAACGATTTACATCTATATGAACTAATGTGGGTGAACTCTTCTCATTGAATCAAACTATCTTAGTGTGGTAATTAAAGTGTTTTGGGGTAGGTTTATGGATAACTAGATATTTTTTTGCCAAAAAATATTCTAATAAGTAGGTATTTTATAAACAATGTTTGGAATTTTTTTGTTCCACATTGAACTAATATGTATGGTTTATTCAATGTTCAATTAATTATGGTCACATTTTCTAGTGTAATATAGATTTTATTATGACTTTTATAATATTAAAAATTTATTTTCAAATGTTTGAGGGATTATTTAGTATAAAGTGAAAATAAATTGTTACTTTGCAATCATAAACATAGTGTATGAAAGGTGACACAATAAGAAAAAAATGCATACTTTGTGGGGGTTTATTAGAGACTATTTTGAAAAAACCCCACTAATTAAAAAGCCCAATATTCCAAATCATTTAATCCACATTATTAGTTTTGATTAAATATAATTACTTTTCAAAGAAATAATAAAAATGAAATTTTAAATAACCACCTCTATTATAAACATTAGTAATGGTTTTTTAATAACCAATACTAGTTATAAAATATTTTCATGATGTGAATTTCTCTTTCAGTTTAACATCTGTTCCAGTTCTATATAATTCATAAAACCTTATTTTGATCATGATTTTTATGGGTTTTGTTCAGAGAAGTTCTGGGTGAAAATTTGGAAAATTTTGAAATTTTAGGGGTTGTACGATGTTGGTACATGGTTTTCACAACCTAGGTGTACTCTCAATGGAAACCATAATATCCCAAATAGTGGGGGTTCAGATGGATAGAACACGTTTAGAAATACTATGTTCCCACTTAAGAGATAACGTCAAACCACATTAAAAGGGGAACATTGTAACATCCCAGGTAAAAAAAGAATAATAAATTTTCATATTTATTAATATTTACGAATTAAATATTAATTTTACTTTAAAGGGGTTGCTATGATCGATAGCGTACCCGATACGCAACGATGAGTTCCTTTGAAAACTTACGTTGCACACTACTAATAAAATAATATTATTTTAAATGTTAGTTAACATGTTGCCGTTGTACTGGTGGGAATGGATATAAATAACTAAAATATGATTATATATGTTTGTTAAATGTTTTTACATTTATCTAATAAAGGATAAAGGCTTAAAATACGAAAAGAATTCAATTTTAGGCATATATACTCTAATTTTCATGAAAGGTCCACTTATCACCTTTTGACGGCGAACCATCATTAAATATAGTTTTGATCAATCTTATAAATTCTATTAGACCAAATATAACTCTTCTTTAGAATTGGGACATCAAAATTTACTTTGTGTAAATTTTTGGTATCTTTCCGATAAAGTTCATTTTTTTTAAATTAATAGTGTAAAATGTTGTATTTTAATTCAAAACCTCTTTTTAATCTAACTTATTTATATGATTAGATTATAATTTCAATTGGTTTTAAAGTGAAATTAGAAAATATTTTTACCATTAAATCCAATAGTGGTCATTGGAATTAATTTCACTTTGTAATCGGACTTAAACTAGGGTCAATCTTTTGATACTTATTGTTTCATAAAAACATGCTATTTGTTCTGACAGCGGGAATTAATTATTAAATTAATTAATGAAACTTATATGTTGTGAATTTTGTAAAATTGACTTCATTTTTGAATTCGGAATATCAAATATAGCTTAGGGTGAATTTTTTGTATTTTTCTGAAAAAACTTCAATTTTTGATAAATAGTGAAACCACTAAGTGGTAGTTAAAGAGACTGATTTTCCATTTAAATGAAACATTGCCACTTCTGTGATTTGATTTTATAAAATCCGATATACATGGTTGTCATTAATAAGTAAAACGTGGTTCAATGAGATTAAAATAATTTTTTGGTGAATATTAACTTTTAAGTTCTTAATCGTGATTAGTGGTAATTAGTGTAGGTTAGGGTAAAAATAATGTTTTAATAATATGAGATGAGCTTGACACATGTCCTACCCTCATTGGATGTGTCATGGACGACCAAGAAAAGCCATGGGTTAACTTGGGGACCCCATGGAGCCACTTTGGTTGGGAAATGACATAAATAACTTTTTATTTAATGTTAAAGTAAAAATGACACAAACATGAGTTATTTTACTAAAACATTTTTTACATGGGGTTATTAAAGTGATATTTTTTACTATAAATATTCATTAGAAATCTAAAACGAGTTCCTAAATCAGAGTATTTTTTTATAATTTTTAGACATTAAAAAAATTAAATTATTTATGACATCATGTTGATGCAGTGATGACCTCATTATTTAACGATTTAAATAAAATAGAAAGATAATGTAATATATAAGACCTAAACATGTCCAAAACCTATTTGATGAGTGGATTTCGAACCCTTATCACCTTATACTAGAATTATATCAATGTGGGACCTTTTGAATCCGAAACTCATTTCAAAATAAAGTAACTTATCTTTACTTTCCAAGAGTGCCCCTCCTCTCCTCTTATAAAAGGCCCCCACCTCTACCTCCTTACCCACACTCCCAAAGCCTTTGGCTCTGACAAACCCTGCCCATTTTGGCTCTCCACATCCCTCTATTACTCCTTGAAGCCTCACTTTGGGCATAAGTCTTCCCAAGGAAGCCTTTGAGCTCAAACCAAAGGGTGTTACCCGATTTTAAGGTAATGTCTTCTTTTGAGTCCTTTTGTTTTATTTTGCTTCTCCAACCCCCCTAAACTCTTTTTATTCTTTTTTTTTGTAACAACTCCAGTATCCTCTATATACTAGGATGTTGTTATAAGAATTTTTCAAGCTACACTTACACACACCTACGTCTAATGGTTAATGAACATACTGTTTCCGTGGATGGTGAATTTCTGCCTCCCGAAACGATGATTGTTCAACATTCTTTTAACACCTTCAAAGGTGGACATTTAGATGACACTATATTTATATATGATATAAAATATTTTTATGTTTTACTTAAGCTTCTGTATTTTTCATTTGTGTATTACCTTTATGGATTCCATTATGGGTATACACGATATCTTCATTTAAGGAAGTGCGGAGTACCGCCCCCTAAAAGTGATGTGATTCGTTAATGCCATATGTGGGACGTATAAAGGATGGATTTAAAGTTATTATATATGATGTTATACTGTAATTATAATATACCTCTATATCATTATTTTTTCTTTCCATTAAATTATGAGATAGAAATAAAAGTAGCGTTCATGCGTATGTACGGCTTACCGTCTCCATGAACGGTGCATTTCATTTCTTATTCCCAAATGTAATGTACTGTTTAAAGTACATGTATATAATGGATATATATAATTAATGATATATCTAAATGATGAATATAATTGTGGAATTAAAATATACATACCACTCATTTAGTTTTAATTCCATTAATATGACAAAGAAATGAAAGTAGCGTTCATGCGTACGTACGGCTTACCGTCTCCATGAACGGTGCATTTCATTTCTTACCTCTAAATGATTATGTAATATTATAAATACATGTATATGATGGATATATATGATATATATGATATCAAAATCAAGAATGTGATTCTGGATATAAAGAACCTTTGACCACACGAACAACATGTAATTATAAGAAGTCCACATTCGACTTAAGAACCAAATATCGACAAAACAAACATTATTAACTTAAATGGTTACATAATGTTTATAACATGGTAATAAGTGATATAAAAGGAATAATGAACTTTAAAAAGGTTCTCAATCAAGTAGAAATTTACTCAAGTTTATTATTCAGGATGTTAAAGAACGATCGTGTCACGTCGGACCCGAGGTAAGGGACTTCGTCTCAATCTCCTTTCATTGAGGAATATTTCGTTACATACACAACTGTCTTTTATACGGTGTATAAACCCTTTTAAATTTTACTTTTATACAAAAGGAATCTTTTTCTATGAATCATTTTACTAAATGAAAAAAAGGAATGATTTTTTAACGTACGCGGTGACAACGACATTTTCCGCCGCCGCGAGTATTATTTGGTCTTTGGCTTCCTCAAAAAGCTGTAATGTTTTTAAAATAAAATAAATACCATATACTCTTTTATGTATTTTGGTATTGAAAATGGTTTTGATAAAGGATTCTATTATGATATATTCTGATTGATATGTGGAAATGTTATCTTTCCTTTATATTGGTTTTATGTTTTATGATTTTATATTGGAACTTGGACATCTGACGGGTGGTTACGTGATAAACCATATGACGGGTGGTGCCGTGAATACCAGGACGGGTGGTTACGTTATAACATCCAATGCATTGGGTATGGAAGTCGGCCATATGGCTATTCCATTAAGTATGTATGGAAATTGGCCGTATGGCTATTTCATTAAGTGATATGTGTGGAAGTCGACCGTATGGTTATTCCACTTAAGTATGTTTATGTCCCAAGTTACCTTTATATATGTTATGTGTTCTTTATATGGGTTTTATGGTAATCCTTTGGTTACAAAAAGGTAAGTAATGATACTTTATTCAGTGAAGAGTTTTTACTACTTCATGAAGGTGAAAGTATTACTTTGATAGAGTATACATGGTTTACTTGATGTTTGAAAAAGTAACAGTTTTCATTCTTTGTGTATCCTTTACTGAGCTTTTTATGCTCACCCAAGTTTTTTTTTGAAATTTTTTTCACAGGACTTAATGTGGAATAAGTTCAAGGATGGGATCAAGTTAATGTCATGCTATATAAAACATGGAACTAGACATGTTTCTTTTTAAGAGTTTTTTTTATGGAAACTTAGTAGAAGTGTCTACTTTGTAATCTTTTGAGATGTAATAGTTATTTTCTAATTATCTAAAACTTTAAACCTGAAAATATCCCCAATGTGAATTATTCAATTAATTCAATATTAAGTAAGGTTTAAGGCCGGGGCCTTATAGTTGGTATCAGAGGTCGGTTTAGAAAACCTTAGGAGTTAGAAAATTGTTAAATTATAAGTTAATTTATGATATGATTGAAATGATATAGCATTTACAGATTACCATGTTGCTTTGCCTAAGATATTTCTGTGTTAAGAATGGTTTTTCATAGAGGAAATAGAACAAATTTTCTGGGAAGGCATACATAGGGAAATGACCTTTCAAAACAGTATCCTGAGATAGTCAGAATCGGAACTAAACAGTTTGTTGCAGTGAGGGATCAGTTGACTCAGGTGAAAAATGTTGGTTGTTTTAATTGATGATATTTTGGTGTTTTCTAAAAGTAAAGAGGAGAATTAAAGTCATTTAAGGGTTATCTTGCAGACCTTAAAAGAAAATAAACTATATGGAAAATTCACCAAGTGTGAGTTTTGGTTACAATAAATTTCATTCCTTGGTCACATTATTTCAAAAGATTGCATAACTGTTGATCCTACTAAAACAAAAGTTGTTGAAGAATGGCCAAGACCCACAAATGTAACCGAGATCCGTAGTTTTCTTGGTTTGGAAGGTTACTACTGAAGGTTTGTTGAAAATTTTTCACGGTTATCTTGTCCAATGACTAAGCTAACTCGTAAGGGTGTTAAGTTTATCTGGACAAAAGAATGTAATGATTGTTTTCAGGAATTGAAAAGAAGTTTGGTGAATGCTCCTGTTTTGGCACTTCCTTCCAGGAATGGTGAGTTTGTTATATACAGTGATGCTTCATTGAAGGGACTTGGCTGTGTCCTTATGCAGAATGATCAGTTAATTGCTTATGCTTCACGATAGTTGAAAACTCATGAGGTAAGTTACCCTACACATGATTTGGAATTAGATGCTGTTGTTTTTTTTAAAAAATTTGGAGGCATCATTTGTATGGAGTAAAGTGTGAAATATATACTGATCACAAAATTTTAAAGTATATATTCACTCAGAAAGAGTTGAACATGAGACAAAGGAGATGGCTAGAATTAATCAAGGATTATGATTGTAAAATTCATTACCATCTGGGAAAAGCAAATAATGTGGCTGATGCTTTGAGTCGAAAAAGTAATGCTTCATTAGCAATGTTGCATTTGGAACGTGATCCTTTGGTTATGGATTTGATGAACTTTGGCATAGAATTTGTTGGTGCAGGAAGTTCTTCTGTTTTGTTTTAGGTATCAGTGAGATCATCTCTATCATATAGAATTAAGCTAGCACTGAAGCAAGATAGTGAGTTGCAGAAAAAGGTAGAGCTGGTTCAGAAAGGTAATTTGCCTAAATTCAACATTGATAATGATTGTGTTTTGAGATTTGGGAAGAGATTGTGTGTGCCTTGTGATTCACAGTTGAAGAGAGAGTTGTTATGTGATGCTCATATTTCTCCGTTTTCAGTTCATCCTGGCAGTACTAAGATGTACAGAGATCTTCGGGAGTATTACTGGTGGGATGGAATGAAAAGAGATATTGCTGGTTTTACTATGAAGTGTTTGACATGTCAACATGTTAAAGCAGAGCGGCAGTTACCGAAAGGTATGATTCAGCCTTTACCAGTTCCAGAGTGGAAATGGGAGAATATATCCATGGGCTTTGTTGTGGGATTACCGAAGACATCTCGAGGTAATAATGCAATCTGGGTTATTTTTGGTCGCTTGACTAAATCTGCTCATTTCCTTGCTATACGAGATACTTTTTCCCTAGATCAACTTTCCCGTTTGTATCTTAAAGAGATAGTCAGGTTACATGGAGTCCCTATCTCCATTGTATCTGACCGTGATCCTAGGTTCACTTATAACTTTTGGAAAGGCCTTCAGAAGTCATTGGGTACTGAATTAAATTTTAGTACAACTTTTCATCCTCAATCAGATGGGCAGACAGAACGAACAATTCAGACCTTGTAGGATATGCTACGAGCTTGTTCGATGGATTATCAGGGAAGTTGGGACCAACATCTTTCTTTGGTTGAGTTTTCTTATAATTACAGTTTTCATTCCAGTATACAGATGGCACCATTTGAGGCATTATATGGGAAGCGGTGTCGAACTCCAGCATTTTGGGATGAAGTGGGTGAAAGGAAGCTGATGGGACCAGAATTAGTAGAAGTGATGGCAAAAAAGGTTCAATTGATTCAGAAACACATGAGAATAGCTCAAAGCAGGCAGAAGAGTTATGTGGATAACCGGAGGAAGGATCTATCTTTCGAGGTAGGTGATCATGTTTTTCTCAAGGTTTCTCCATGGAAAAGTGTGATGAGATTTGGTAAGAAAGGAAAGTTGAGTCCAAGGTTCATTGGACCATATGAAATTCTAGAGAGAGTTGGATCAGTTGTATACAGAGTGGCATTACCTTCGAGTTTATCTCAGGTACACAATGTTTTTCATGTTTCGATGCTGAGAAAGTATATGCCAGATCAATCTCATGTTTTGAGTCCAGAGGTAGTTCAGCTGGAGGAGAACCTATCTTATGAAGAACAACCAGTCCAGATTCTTGACCACAGGGAGCAGGTGTTACGGAATAAGGTGATTCATCCGGTAAATGTTTTTTGTAAAAACCATGTGATTGAAGAGGCAACGTGGGAATCTGAAAATGCTATGAGGGATAAATACCCCCACTTATTTTGATAAGTGAATAAAATTGTGAGGACGCAATTCCCAGAAGGGGGGAAGGATGTAACATCCCAGGTAAATAAAGAATAATAAATTTTCATATTTATTAATATTTACGAATTAAATATTAATTTTACTTTAAAGGGGTTGCTATGATCGATAGCGTACCCGATACGCAACGATGAGTTCCTTTGAAAACTTACGTTGCACACTAGTAATAAAATAATATTATTTTAAATGTTAGTTAACACGTAGCCGTTGTAATGGCGGGAATGGATAGAAATAACTAAAATATGATTATATATGTTTGTTAAATGTTTTTACATTTATCTAATAAAGGATAAAGGCTTAAAATACGAAAAGAATTCAATTTTAGGCTTAGATACTCTAATTTTCATGAAAGGTCCTCTTATCACCTTTTGACGGCGAACCATCATTAAATATAGTTTTGATCAATCTTATAAATTCTATTGGACCAAATATAACTCTTCTTTAGAATTGGGACATCCAAATTTACTTTGTGTAAATTTTTTGTATCTTTCCGATAAAGTTGATTTTTAATGAATAGTGTAAAATGTTGTATTTTAATTCAAAACCACTTTTTAATCTTATTTATTTATATGATTAGATGATAATTTGAATTTTTTTTAAAGTTAAATTAGAAAATATTTTTACCATTAAATCAAATAGTGGTTTTTGGAATTAATTTCACTTTGAAATAGGATTTAAACTAGTGTCAATCTTTTGATACTTATTGTTTCATAAAAACACGCTATTTGCTCTGACAGTGGGAATTAATTATTAAATTAATTAATGAAACTTATATGTTGTGAATTTTGTAAAATGGAATTCATTTTTGAATTCGGAATATCAAATATAGCTTAGGGTGAATTTTTGGTATTTTTCTGAAAAACATCAATTTTTGATGAATGGTGAAACTACAAAGTGGTAGTTAAAGAGACTGATTTTCCATTTAAATGAAACATTGACACTTATGTGATTTTATTTTTAAAAATACAACATACAAGGTTGTCATTAAGAAGTAAAATGTGGTTCAATGAGATTAAAAATTTTTTTGGTGAATAGTAACTTTTAAGTTCTTAATCGCGATTAGTGGTAATTAGTGTAGTTTAGGGTTAAAATAATGTTTTAATAATATGAGATGAGCTTGACACATGTCCTAACCTCATTGGATGTGTCATGGCCGACCAATACAATCCATGGGTCAACTTGGGGACCCCATGGAGCCACTTTGGTTGGGAAAAGACATAAATAACTTTTTATTTAATGTTAAATTAAAAATGACACAAACATGAGTTATTTTACTAAAACATTTTTTACATGGGGTTATACAAGTCATATTTTTTACTATAGATATTAATTAGAAAGATAAAAAGATTTACTACATCAAAGTTTTTTTTTATAATTTTTAGACATTAAATAAATTAAATTATTTATGACATCATGATGATGCAGCGATGACCTCATTATTTAACGATTTAAATAAAAGAGAAAGATAATGTAATATCTAAGACCTACACATTTCCAAAACCTATTGGATGAGTGGATTTTGAACTCTTATCACCTTATACTCGAATTATATTAATGTGGGACCTTTTGAATCCGAAACTCATTTCAAAATAAAGTAACTTATCTTTACTTTCCAAGAGTGCCCCTCCTCTCCTCTTATAAAAGGCCCCCACCTCTATCTCCTTACCCACACTCCCAAAGCCTTTGTATCGTCCAAACCCTTCCCATTTTGGCTCTCCACATCCCTATATTACTCATTGAAGCCTTAATTTGGGAAGAAGTCTTCCCAAGGAAGCCTTTGAGCTCAAACCAAAGGGTGTTACCCGATTTTAAGGTAATGTCTTCTTTTGAGTCCTTTTGTTTTATTTTGCTTCTCCAACCCCCCTAAACTCTTTTTATTCTTTTATTTTGTAACAACTCCAGTATCCTCAATATACTAGGATGTTGTTATAATAAGGTTTCAAGCTACACTTACACACATCTATATCTAATGGTTAAAGAACATACTGTTTCCGTGGATGGTGAATTTCTGCCTCCCGAAATGATGATTGTTCAACATTCTTTTAACACCTTCAAAGGTGGCCATTAAGATGTCACTATATTTATATATGATATATAATTTTTTTATGTTTTACTTAAGCTTCTGTATTTTTCATTTGTGGCTTACCTTTATGACTTCCATTATGGGTATACGCGACATCTTCATTTAAGGAAGTGCGGACTACTGCCCCCTCAAAGTGATGTGATTCGTTAATGCCATATGTGGGACGTATAAAGGATGGATTTAAAGTTATTATATATGATGTTATACTGGAATTATAATATACCTCTATATCATTATTTTTTCTTTCCATTAAAGTATGAGATAGAAATAAAAGTAGCGTTCATGCGTACGTACGGCTTACCGTCTCCATGAATGGTGCATTTCATTTCTTATCCCCAAATATAATGTACTATTAAAAGTACATGTATATAATGGATATATATAATGAATGATATATCTAAATGATGAATATAATTTTGGAATTAAAATATACATACCTCTCATTTACTTTTAATTCCATTAATATGACAAAGAAATGAAAGTAGCGTTCATGCGTACGTACGGCTTACCGTCTCCATGAACGGTGCATTTCATTTCTTACCTCTAAATGATTACGTAATATTATAAATACATATATATGCTGGATATATATGATATATATGATATCAAAATCAGGAATGTCATTCTGGATATAAAGAACCTTTGACCACATGAACAATATGTAACTGTAAGAAGTCCACTCTCGACTTAAGAACCAAATATCGACAAAACAAACATTATTAACTTAAATGGTTACATTATGTTTATAACATGGAAATAAGTGATATAAAACGAATAATGAACTTTAAAAAGGTTCTTAATCAAGTAGAAATTAACTCAAATTTATTATTCAGGATGTTAAAGAACGGTCGTGTCAAGTCGGACCTGAGGTAAGGGACTTCGTCTCAATATCCTTTCGTTGAGGCATATTTCGTTTTATACACAACTTTCTTTTATACGGTGTATAAACCCTTTTGACTTTTACTTTTATAAAAAAGGAATATTTTTCTACGAATCGTTTTACTAAACGACAAAAAGTAATTCTTTTTTAACGTACGCGGTGACAATGACCTTTTCCGCCGCCGCGAGTATTATTTGGTCTTCAGCTTCCTCAACAAGCCATAATGTTTTTAAAATAAAATAAATACCATATACTCTTTTATGTATTTTTGTATTGAAAATGGTTTTGATAAAAGATTCTATTATGATATATTGTGATTTAAATGTGTAAATGTTATCATTCCTTTATATTGGTTTTATGTTTTATGATTTTATATTGGTACATGGACATTTGACGGGTGGTTACGTGATAAACCATATGACGGGTGGTGTCGTGAATACCAGGACGGGTGGTTACGTTATAACCTCCAATGAATTGGGTATGGAAGTCGGCCGTATGGCTATTCCATTGAGTATGTATGGAAATTGGCCGTATGGCAATTCCATTAAGTGATATGTGTGGAAATCGACCGTATGGTTATTCCACTTAAGTATGTTTATGTCCCAAGTTACCTTTATATATGTTATGTGTTCTTTATATGGGTTTTATGGTAATCCTTTGGTTACAAAAAGGTAATTAATTATACTTTATTCAGTGAATAGTTTTTACTACTTCATGAAGGTGAAGGTATTACTTTGATAGAGCATACATGGTTTACTTGATGTTTGAAAAAGTAACAGTTTTTATTCTTTATGTATCCCTTACTGAGCTTTTTATGCTCACCCCAAGTTTTTTTTTGAAATGTTTTTCACAGGACATAATGTGGAATAAGGTCAAGGATGGGATCAAGGGAATGCCATGCTATATAAAACATGGAACTAGACATGTTTCTTTTTAAGTTTTTTTTATGGAAACTTAGTAGAAGTGTCTACTTTGTAATCTTTTGAGATGTAATATTTATGTTCTAATTCTCTAAAACTCTAAACCTGAAAAGATCCCCAATGTGAATTATTCATTTAATTCAATATTAAGTAAGGATTAAGGTCAGGGCCTTATAAACATAGTCAGGGCCCATGGTTTTTATAACTATATGACTCTTCCTACGAAACCTTGAGAATGAGGTTTTTCAATCCAAATATTAATTTATAAAATATTGAAGTCCTCCTTTTTTGTGCTTGATGGGCCTGTATGACCCAATAGAGTTTTATTCTCCCATGGAGGCTGCTCCTAAAAAATAAATTTTTATTTGCAAAACACTTTTATGTAAAAAGTGGGAAACCGATCATGTCAAAAATTAAGTGCAGAAAACACAAAAAGAACTCACAAAATCATATAGAATAAAACCAGATTATTGGAACTACTCACCCAGTATAGAACCCACTGAAATATATTTACCAAAGTATCCTGATTTCCCATGATAAGATATTCAAAAATATCAGTCATCTTGTCCCATGTCTAGATATATTCCTCAAGATTAATTTTCCCCTTCCTGATTCTCCATGCTAATATACAATATTGTTTGTCGATCCACTCATTTTTCTTATTATTGTGATAAAATTGAATCAGTCTCTTATGCATTATATCATCGTCCTCCTTTTAAATATTGATATTGAAATCATTATTTATCATCTCTTCCTTTGAATATAGGATAAAATCTAGGCCAATATCCTCATCACTGGGAGGTGCTGCTGCCCCCCAAAAGTACTATATTTATATAAATCATGCAAGAAGTCTATAGAAACCTCTTTTATCCCCCTTTAATGAGAGACCATATTGATCCTTTTTTATTTAACTGGTTCTCATTCTTCAGATTCATACTTCCAATTGTTTTTATATCCTAACATTTGGAACCTATAATGTACATACACTCAAGTACTCACCTTCCGCTTGGAATAAAAAATATAAGTAGATTATTCATTATATGCCATACAACCCACAAAAACACCATCATCATTACGTACAACCCATTCATTCCTAGAATTATAAGTATTTATTGGATGCAGATCACATGAGTATCCATTCTACATATCCCAGGAACTAGAGGGTCTTTCCAATGCCACATTACCTTCAATATCACCTGGTTGAAGCACTACATCATGTGAGTGCACCTCTCCCTCTACCTTGATGTCATGAAGGATGAAATCCCCATTCCCTCGGGCATGGATCACAAATACTATTTTCATCTATACTTTATTATGATGAAACCATACTACTTCTCATGGGTTAAAAGGCTACATCCGCATAAGACATCAGCAGTTCAAGAACCTCTAGCTCAACATCCTGGCACTGAGAAGTTAAATTAGGAACATGGTTGGCTGGACCATGACTACAATACATTACTCCATCAAAAAAATTGAACGGATCATGGAACAACCTCTTATAATATTAACTGAAGGAAACCCATGAATCAAAACATTCCTTATACTTATATTTAATATACCCATTAATCACGATAAAAAAATTGAAGGTTCCTTTGTTACATATACTTTAATGAAAATATGAGGATACATAGGATGGAAGTGGGCTTGATAATGATAATCTAATCAACGAAATTGACCCACCATGTTACTAATTGACCTAAGGATTTTCATACATTGTAATGGGACATGGATACTAGTATGGGAGATCCAAATCATATTAGAAGGAGGATCCTTTTCAAATGAAAATCAAACAACCGAAGAAAAATAGAGAAGTGTTACATAAATTAATCTATGGAGAAAACTCCTAGGAAAAGGTGAATTTAGTTTCTAATGAAAAATTAATCAATAAATTACACTGATATAAAATACGAACGATTTTCTAATCATGAAAACCCTATGATTTAGTGAAAAAATGGTCGAATACATCCACCGAAGGTCGGTTATTTCCAAAACAAGCAACCAAGGAAAACTGAAAAATGAAGGAATGATGCATGAATTCATGAGAGGCTAACAGGATGAACAGAATTTCATCTATTCATGATTATAATTTTGAAAAAAAAAATCACATTCTATGAAAAAATGGAGAAGTATTGAATCACAGAATGGGGTAAAAGTGTGAGTACTAGAGATTTGAGTATACCTAAGACATCACCCATGTCTCTATCGGAGGGGGTTATAAAAGGTATCCATGCCACCAGATGCCTACACCATTGATAAGAGATCGGTGGTTTCAACAACCATGACTTTGTAAAATGTTGACTAAATAATACAATTAATAGCATGATATTCTTGTGAAATATAGGTGATTGTGGTGCACTAACTCAAGAATTTTTTGAATGATCACGAACAAATATTTTTTAACAATAAGGAGTTTGGAAATAGAGGAATAAGATACTAACATTTTTGGAAGAACATAACTAAAATATGAAGAGGATTATTGTACTGGGGAGGGTCTAAGAGAGGAAAATGAAGAGATTCTCGCAGTGGAGTAGTAGGAGTTTCAGTAAGATATCAAGAACGTGATTCAGTAGGTGATGGAGGCAACGGTAAGGGTGTGGATGTTGGTGGGGGACTGAGAAGTTCAGGCTTTAGGAGGCCATTATATTAGAGTATCCTAACATGTTATTTTGGCCCCTCTACACCCCTATGTTAGTGAATTAAAGCTTGGAGAATGACATTTGATCTCTTCCTAGTATATTTCCTCTTCCATTTCTTTGTCCTCTTCTCTCTCCTATTTCATCCCTAGGATATCTTAGATCTCTGTGTTATTGGAGGATCTAATCCTCACTGTTTCAAATATTGAATCTAGGTATAATTATTAGATCTCCATTATCGATGATAATCATTTATAGATCCCATTTTGGATTTTTTGATTCTTGATCTCAAGATACCAATGAATGGGGTTCTATTTATGATGTCCGATTTGATTAACCCTAAATTTCGGGATTTAAATTTAATTTTTTGATTTAAATGTAAAAGATTTCAATTTGTTTATTAAAATACCAATTTCTTTAATTCGGGTATTTTAAATTGGATTTGGAATGAAATTTATAAGGACCCCTTATTCCAATGAATTGGGGAGTATTTTGAAATTTGATTTAAATTACTTAAATTAAAATATGTAATTTAATTATGGAATTTTAATTTTGAATTTTGTTAGATGAAATTGAATTCAGAAATTTTATTTGAGAAAAATGGATTAAATGGTTTTGATAGAAACCTAATAGGTTTACCTTGGAGAAAGGAATTACATAATTAAAAACTCATTTCTTGGTTTTCAAAAGTAAATTGGCATATCTGAAATGAAATAATGGGTTATTTTTAATTTTAAATAGGTTTAAATTAAATTTTCCATCATGGACTATTATTAGAGAACATGAAGGACATGGTAGTTAGTTAATTATTGGGATTTCACTCCTTTGATACTTTAAAATAAAAAAAACCATGTGCATTACGTTACATCTATGATGGGATGGTGATTAATCCTCTTTGACTAGTGTCATAGGGATGTGTTTATTTACATATTTTCATGTTCACCATCGAGTATGTGGGATCCCATATCATAGAACCATCATACCTTTTGGAAGATGACAATGTTGCTCACTGTTCGTATATGGAATATATTTTATTTCTATTTTAAACCGTTATAAATATGCCTTCTAAATTTATGTAAACTACTTTATATAAAATGTTTACTAATATATTTGTTTAATTTATTTTTATCATTTAAAAACTAAATCATGATTTCTTTTAAAAATTCTTTTGAACTTCAATTTTTGTTTATTTAAAATTGAAATCTTTATTTTTTTAATTAATGGTTTTCATATTATTATGGAATACATGGTGATATCCTACTATATGTTTAGATGAATACATACCAATGCCTATGGGTGTCTCTATATTATCTTCCTCCAGTGTCAAGTAATTATAATGTGCCACATGGAGGTGGTTGAAGATGTTGATCCTTGGGCTTGGAGAGCTCTTTCAGCTGGGACTTGGGTTATTATTCTATTTTCTGCTAATTTGTTGTTATAATTTTGGTTTTTATACCTATTTGGATTCTAGTACACTTCTCTTAGTATATTTTTTTCTTGCATTCATAGTGGCATGTTTATATTTCTTGTGTTTTATTTGTTCAAAATTCATTCCCACATTCACATTGTGTCATGCTAGGTGATTTCCGCCAACCCATGGGAATTTAGAATTCCCATCAAGATATATCAGGTCTAGCCTAGTTTGTCGAGGTACCAAGGTATCGAGGATTGTTTTTGACAAAGTGGTATCAAATGATCGGGGATTCATCTTTCCTTGATTTCATTATGTAGTTTTGTAATCTTGTTGCAACTTAAGATGTAGTTTTGATTGAGTGCCTGAATAGATCTCACCAAAATGATCCTTAAGTCACTAGGGGTGGTTTCGAAATGATGTATTGAGGATTATTTCTAGTATTTACCCTTGTTTTTATTTTCATAAGATGAAATCTATGTCTTTTGTACCTATCTAATGGGATTATTTTTCCTATTTCTCTTGTTTGAGTGTCAATATGATGTCTTCAAGGTTTTCTACTGATTTTGTGTAGCATTATGAATCTTAGAATATGTGAGAACCATATATTATAGTAAGACAATGGTGAAAAAGGTATGAAAAATATATTGTGGACTCAATTATGGTTGAGGTGATTGTGCATAATATCCATGCTCTATGATAGTCACCACCACCATTTCCCATTCAAGATGAAGTTTTGGAACATCATCGGGATGTTTTTCAGAATCATGCTATGGAATTCCTTCACCAAAATCAACCAGTTTTCAAAGACTCGTTATTCTCATGAGGTTGGGGATTGTTTGATTATGAATGAAATTTTTTTTAAGTTCTTAGAGACACGTGATGAAATCATGGTGATGTGTGACACCTTCATGCTGGTGGAACCGAGAAGGAGATGGAAGGGCATGATGGGGATGATGAAAAGCATAAGGGATTCGAGTGAAAAGACTTGAAATCACTTATCAATAACTATTTATAACCAGAGTCGATGGTGTTAACAAAGTCTATTAGTTTTTTCAAGATGGAACAGGCTGAAACGACCATGATAGATTATGCAAACCATTCTGTTAAGATCGTTCCGTTCAGACCTAAGATTGTATTGAATGAGAAGAGGAATACTCGATTGGTCGAGCTGGTAATTTGATATTATATTTTTTCTTGGGTTTTCTTATTGAAGTTGACTTCTTATTTTGATGTTCCATATAGGTTTTTTTGGTTCTAAATAGTCCTGTATGGAAATTCTAGGTGGGTGGGTGTTCCTATTTCTCCCAGTGATAGTTCTGTAAGTTCCTCTAAAGGAAACAATAAGTGTGGTGATTCTATTGTTGGATCTTGATAGAATTAATTTTCTAGACCTTCAGTGGTGCATGGAAAAATCACTTTGATTTTCAATAAGTGTTTCAAGCTTAGTTATTTAATGTGGGTTTTCATTGATGCACCCTTGATATGTGGATTATAATAACCCTTATTTTTATTTCACATTAACACATATTCTATTACATACAAGTAAACTTAATAAGACCAAAAATATAGAAAATTCTAGTTTATTTGGTAATTAGTTACACTATATAACAAAATATAATATAGGATACAAAACATTTTTCAACATTCCCTTCAAATTATCATAATAATATAATTAAGTCAAAACTTCATGTGATAACTTGGGGAAAAACATAATAAAGGGGTGATATATAAATCCTAATAAGGCAATAAACAATTAATAACATGAAAAATTTGGTACATGTTACAAAATAGTCATATAATTGGGGCATAAAATAGTATTAATCAAAAACCAGAATAATGATAGCAGATATATCATGTTAATCATAAAGGGAAAAATTGAAATGTTGTTGCAACTTAAAACATTACATCTTAAACATTGGTTAAGGATAAATCTGCCAACATTTCATAGTTTAAAATGTCCCATAAATGAATCTATATAACTCTTTATCCCAACTTTATTTATGATGATACTAAACATTACCCAATGAATTGGATCATTATTTCGGTGCACCCATCATATTCATTTCATTTTCATGCTTAAGTGTGACACATAGATTATAAAACATGGATACATTGGTCATGATAATTTATTCCATGATTAATGAGTGTGAGATATAGATATTTAAGTCCCCAATAAATAATTATATCATCATAAATCTTAATATCCTTTATAGAAAAATAGGTATGGTATTCACTACAAAATTATTTTGGTATGGAAAATCATGGTGATATGTTGGCATCATAACAACGTAACATATAAATTCATAAAAATGTTTGATGAGAGTGAAAGGGGTCTATCATAACTAAAAAATAAAATGGGAATTAAAGAGGACATGTAAGGACATGTACCAACATTAGAAAATGTAAATATAATGTAAACGTTCCTAAAGAAACTTGAACAAAAAAGAGAATGTGATAATTTCCAGTGAAATTTTGACATAATAAAGGCTTATGTAAGGGTCCAAATGGGTTAGGATAAATGATACCTAATTCAAATAAAATAAATTTTGTTGTTAGACAATGATTGTAAATGAATTAAAATATAACCATTTGAAATTAAAAGAACTAATTTCAATGAATTTTCCTAAATTTGGAAGGAGGTGCGGAAAGGTACATACTTGAATGTGTGATTGCAAAGGATTGGGAAAGAATTTTTAAGAGATTGGGGGAATCATAGAATGACTCTAGAGAGTGGATCAGAGAGAAAGGATGTGCTAAGAGGATATTGAGTGAAGATAAATGGGAGTTTGGGGGGTTTATATAGGAAATGATAGTGATTTCATTATTATTCCGGTTTTGGACTCAAAATAATAAATTATCCAAAAAAAACTAAAACAAGGTTTTTACCATGTTTTATACCAAATGGAAGTTTTTTACATTATTTTATAAGGTAAAGGTCCAAAATTTCTAAAATATTTTCATTAGTTACGTGGACGTGAATCACACTTTTAAATAAATGATTTTAAAATGTTAGAATATATCATAAGTTATTGAGGATTCACAAAGGATTTATAAAATATATAAAATAAACATAAAATAACAATTTTTTAAAGAAAACATTTATTTGGTCATTTTCCCCATTTATATTACTTATTAAATCACATTTGGGTCATTATGATGTCATAAAACACAATGTATATTTATATGGTATCTAAATTTTACCCAAAAATTCGACTGTCTAAGAAAATTTGGAAAAAATTACAATTGGATAATATTTATGTTATGAATAAAAAAATAATATTTATTTTAACTAAATAATTTTCTAAATATATGAATTTTTACTTTTAAAATAGTGACCACCATTTACTGAAAATGATGTCTCCATGAAAATAATAGTTTTTGAACCCTAATAAAAATTACATTTGACTTTATAAAAATTATTTGATCATTTATATTTTATAAAAATTATTTAATAATAATATTTCATTAAAATATTATTTACTTCAAAAATCCATTAATTCATGGATTCATTTATTAAATTTTAATGTTAACAAAAAATACAATATGTGAGTTACTATATCAAAATAAAAATCATTTTAAAAAACTAATAATAGGATGAAAGTATATTCAATATTATATAAATTAAATATAAATACTCATATTTCAAGTGACTTGATACATATCCATTTAATACACTAGAAAAATCTGTAAGAGTATGGTGTGTGATGGTGGGACATCCATGGGGTGGTTCAGTGAACATGGTTTGGTTTGTGATCTCGATGAGTTTGAACATATCCCATAGATGAGTTTTCTCGTGATTAAGTTATTGGAACTCATCATGTGATCGGTAATGGGAAAAAACCAAAAACTATATCTCCCTCATATGCTCTAATAAATTGGATTTATAGGGTATGATCCTACTAGTTGATTCTATCACATCCTTTGCATATATCAATTAGATTTTTTAAGATTGTATATATATACTAATTATTCAATGACTGTTAAATGGATATATTTTCCATGGTAATTAAAATTAATGTCTATTTAGCACCAATTGGATATAATAAAATAAAATAAATGCATGTGTCTTCTATAAGCATATTACTTAATAAGACATTTAATTGATTTAAAAGGGGGACTTTTATTTATAACTGCTCTGGTCATTATAATCTTTACCCATATAAAAATTTCACGCTTGAAATTTTTTTTCTGAAACTAAAACCGATTAGGGTGACTCAACTTCATCACATCATACGGTTCCCATGCTGCTTCTTCAAACATAGGGTTTCTCAAAAACACTTTTATGAGGTGTGTTGTCTTATTTTGTAGAACTTTGTGACTATGATATAAGATCTTTACTAGATAATACTCATATAAATGGTCATTTTCCAATGGTACTAGCTTTGGATTTATCACACATTATGGGTATAGTATGTACATCATCAATATGGATACACAGAATACATCATGTACTTGAGATAGGTTTGGTGGGAGATCTTGTTGATAGGCCATCGCATTAAAGTCATCAAGGATCTCAAAGGGGCTGATGTATCTTGGACCATGATTTCCCCTCATCCAAAATATAATCACATTCTTCCATGGAGATATGTTGAGTAATATCATGTCTCCAACATCAAACTTTAGGTCGCACTGATGATCATCATCATATATCTTTTGTTGACTCTAGAAATCCTTGATGTGTTGTTGAATGGTCTTAACCTTTTCCACCATTTCTTTGACCATTTTAAAAACTATATGTTTTTGTTCCCCAACTTAACCCTATAATAGAATTGTTTTTAACCTCTTACTATAATGGGATTCATAGGTAGTGATCTATATGATTGACTGGAAACTGATGTTGTAAGATAACACGATAAGAAAAATATGTTTGTCCAACCCTCCTTTAAAGTAAATTGAGCTTTTTATCAACATGTACTCAAGTATTTGGATAGTTCACCCAGTTTTGAAATTAGTTTGAGTGTGATAAGGCATAATAAAGTTTATCTTAGTGTTTAGAGCATGCTGGAAACATTTCGAAAACATAGAGTTAAATCTTGTATCTCGACTGAACACAATCGATAGTGGTACTCCCTGTAGCCTCACCACTTCTCTAATGTGTATCCATGCAAGTTGATCAAATAAGAAATCATCTCCAATAACCATGAAGTCAGTAGTATTTATAACATGATCCACATAATCCTTTATAGTATAGTTCCTTTGTATGTCTTCGATAGTCCTGCGACAAATTCCATTGTGATGTTTTCCCATTTCTATGTTGGTATAGGTAATTGTCACATCATACCCTATGAATTCTATCATTCAGCCTTCACATGTAACATACAGTCAATTTGATGTATATTTAGCAATACCCTTCTTCATGTTGTCCCACCAACAATTATCTTGGGTTTCTAGTGTGAATTGAGAAATTCGAACAAAGTTTATCATCTAATAGTTCCTTCTTTAACATAGGATTTGATTGAATACATAGTCTTGATGCACATATCACAATTGCTTCTTCATTAAAATTAAAATATTAGGATTTCCCTTTTCTTATAGTTTCCACTTTCTTTTGAATTCCCACATCATCTTTTGGATCATCCTTTAACATTCATGAAGAGATGCTTCAGAAATCATTTGTGAAATGATTGATCATGTTCTTTCCTTTATGATTCCCATGCCCATACTCTTCAATTCTAAGAAGATCGGATCCTTCTCTATTCTCATCAATTATAAAATTGTTGGATTATTTGTACATATAGAATCATCCACTTTATTAACTTTATCATTATGGTAGGGAATTAAGTTTTCATAGTCTATGATACACTCTAACCATCTCTATTGTTGCGTATTCATCTCTTTTTATGTAAATATATATTTGAGAATTTTGTGATCTGTATTTACTTTACACTTATCTCCAAAGAGGTAATTCCTCTATATTATCAATGTGAAGATAATTTTATCCAAATCTTGATCATATGTTAGATAGTTCTATTCATGAAATTTCAACTTCCTTGAATCATGGGTTATGACCATCAACACCTAGACCAATCCCTTCTTCGAAGTATCCGTGAATATTACAAAAAGAACTCCACTTGTGGGTAGTTTGATAACAGTGGCATTGATAAGCCTACTTTTGAACACATTGAATATTTCTTCACATTCATCATTAAAAGAAAACTGAAATCCATTCCAAGTTATCTTTGTAAGATGATATGTCAATCATGAGAAATTTCCCACAAATTGATGATAATATCAAGCTAACTCAAGAAACTATGGACATATATCATAGACGTTGGCCACAACAATACTTCAATTGTTTTTTTCTTTGTAGGATCCATGATATCCCATTTCTTATGATGATATTCCCCAATAATGATACTTTATTCAACCAGAACTCACACTTAATGTATTTTTTATAAATATTATCATTTCCCAAGCTCCTTAGCACAATACTTAGATTCTCATCATACTCCTCCATGGTTTTGGGGTATCATAGAATATCATCTATAAATACAAACATATATTTGTTGAGGTGATCCCTAAAGACTATCTTTATTTTTTCCTTGATGAATTTTGGAGAATTAGTGAGTCCAAATGGAATTATTATCCCATACCTTGTATAAAAAGTAGTCTTGGAGATATCCTCCTTATTCACACTAACATGGAAATAAACCAACTATAGATTAAGCATGGAGAAGTATTATTCTCCACGTATCTGATCAAACTAGTCATAAATCCATGGAAAAGTATACTTTTTCTTTATCATGTTCTTGTTGATCTCACAATAATCAATTCAAAGCACATTGACCCATCCTTATTCTTGATGAAGAGGATTGATTTACCCCATAGTGAAGCACTTGGGTGTATAAACCCTTAACGTATATTATCCTATAGTTGTTTCTATATATCCTGATGTTATACATTATCAATCCTATACATAGTATTGGATATGTAAAATTCCCCAGGTATAAGCTCGATTGAAAGTTCAACATCTCAGCTTGGTAGAAGAGTCAAAAATTATCCAAGAACCACATCAGTGTATTCCCTCACAATAGGAAGGTCTTATTTGATGGCTTTTTCATTAAAATAAATCATTTTTAAAAAATATTCTTGCTCACAGGGGATTAATATCCATGCTTGATATGATTTTTTTGAAGAAGATTCATCCTCCTCCTTTAACTTGTACAAAATTTGGGTTTGATTCACCATATAGATATTGATTTACTTCTCATGGTAATTTATATTAAATCTACATAATAAAGACAATCCATGCCAAAAATTACATCAAATTCCACAAAAGGGAGTATTAAAAGGTTTTCAAGGAGGTTCATCCAACAAATTGTGATAGGGTATGAGTTATATACTTGGGATGAAATAATTACACCATTTGTCTTCACCAACATATCTCCTTCCGTGCATTGTGGTGGTGTTTGGATAGTTCTACAAAACTTTCTTGATATGAAAAATGTATAGGACCAAGATCAAATATTACATTCACAATTCATGAATGAATAAGTAGTTTAACTTTCACCACATCATTTTCAAGATTCAATTCAAAGGTAATGATGGGAAAAAAACTCTCCCTTTCTACCTTGGAGGTTGTTGGTTTTCACTAAAACTCCTTGGCTTAGGAAATTTGTTTGAAAAGTTCCATGGTTCGTTGTAGTTGATGTAAGGGAAAATTCTCTAAGGGTTTATTGAAGAATTATTTTCCTCTATCTTATTCATGGGTTTCTTTTGATTGTAATTTCTAGCTTTGTGACCTTCCATACCACACCTAAATATTTTATTTGTTCCCTTTACACAATTTACGAGGTGGGTCTTCCCACACATTTGACAAGTGGGTTGTTGCAAGTTCATGTAACCATTATATTTATCCATCATACTTTCATGGTTAAACACTACTTTACACTTCTTATCCCCGTGATACCTTTGGTATTCTTCAATCTCTATATATAATTTTAAGGGAAATCTAAATGTATCCTCATAGATATCAATGTCACGGATCGCCAATGCTTTTCGTAGGCTATGTTTTAGACCACCAAAAATGTTGTCAACATTTCATTATGGGGTAACAATAAAGATAAATGTGTATTGTGAAAGTCATGGGATTTTTAATTCATGTGCCCTGATAGATTTTTAGTATTTTTTATTGAGGGAATGGAAATACCGTTATATTTTAATATAAAGGGTGTGGGGAAAATATTAATTAGAAAATATTTTTTGGAATTCATTTAACTCCATTGCTTTGGTCTCTTCCTCATGCTTCATATTTTGGACAAATTTCCTCCACTGATCATCTTCTCCCTCCATACGATAAACAACTAGTAGAACATTCCCTTGTTTGGAACATTGGAGGATGGAGAAGATCATATCATTGGATCTAATCCATTGTTACATTATTAAGGGATCATATGATCCATTGAATGTAGGAGGCCTTTGTTATATTAAGCTCTTGATTATGGATTTTTCTCTCTTGGGGAGGGGGGGGGGTTGGTGATCCTATTGATCAAGGTTTCTATTCATAACATGAGTCACTTGACATATTATCATGACAATTATTTTATTCCCTCTCCCATTGGGTTGGGAATCTCATTGGGGTAGTCGTCACTTTGTCGTTCACATCGATTGTCAACCTAATTACTCCTATTTATATAAATTGGATATAATAAAGAGAAAATTAGGGATGAGTATCTTAAACTATTAAACACATAAAGGGTAATCCAATGACAATATTGGGATAAATTATAAATTACATTTATTTCATTAACTTATGAATTTATAGGCTCTAATCTATGTTATACATGATTAAATTCAAACATATATTCTTATGGTAATTTCATTATCCCATTAACAATGGTTTTAAATGAGATTATGAATTTACTAATGTATATCCATCAATAGTGTCAAGCCAAGTGCATAGTAAGACTTGTTGTCGGGTACCAGGTTACCTTAATTCAGTCATGAATCACCTTATAAAAGTTGTTACTCCTAGGTACATCTATGCTAGAACCACATCCACTTATTGTATCAGTGTAGGGAATTGTTTTATTAATAAAACACTTAATATAGGATTAAAAAAATTATAGATGTTTAATTATACTTAGTTTTATCTTCAATTATTTTTTGAGGGTTATCTAATCCTAATAAAAAAAATAAATTTTTTTTCCTCTAATACCAACTATAACAACCCAACTCCTTATTTCAAATTAACACAAATCTACAACATAAAAGTAAACATAATAAAACCCAAAAGAAAAGGAAGTATACTTTATTTGGGAATTATGTACATTAAATTACAACTTATAACATGGGATATAAATTTTTTTGAACACTTCCTTGACATGATCATAACATTCCAATGAACTTTAAACTACATGAGATAACCTGGGTAAAAACATTATAAAGGGGTGAGGTATAAAGGTCATTAAGGGAATAAACAACGCATATGAATAATATGATACATGTTAAAAATTATGAAAATAAATGGGGAATAAAAAAGGGTAGGAATCAGAAACATATATAATGATACATAATATAGAATTCTAATCATAAATGCAACATTGGAAATGTGGAAACAACATAAAACATTACATCATAAACATTGGTCAAGGATAAATCCTCTAACACCTCATGGTGGAAAAATTACCATTAATCAATGAGGTTTACTATATATCACAAAATTGTATACCATGATATTAATCATTACCTAATGCATTAGATTGCTATATTTTTTCACCCATCAAATTCATTTAATTATCATGCTTAATTATGCCATATAGATCATAAAACATAGAGTCATTAATCACCATAATTTATTCCATGATTATGGAATGTGGAATACATATATTAATTTTTTCAATAAAAAATTATATGATTAAAAAGGTGAATACCATTGATAGGAAAATGGGTGTGGTATTTACTACACAATTGTTTTCTCATTGAAAATCATGGTGAAATTTCAGTTGTATAATGTAGTTAAATAAAAAATAATAAAAATATTTAATTAGAGAGAAAGGGGTATCTAATGATTTAAAAATAAAATAGGAATTAATAGGTACATTACATGAAGTTTTCCAACATTATAAAATAGAAATAGAATACATAAGTTCATAAAGAAACTTTAATAAAGAAGAGAAGGTGAGGTTCCCTTATGGAATTTCGGTATAGTAATAGCTTAGGTAATGGTTCAAATGGGTGAGGATAAATGATACCACAATAAAATAACATAAAATTGAAATTATGTTAATAGTTATAAATTAGTTAAAATATAACCATTTTAAATTATAATAACTAATTTGAAATAATATTCTTGAATTTGAAAGGAAAATAGGAAAGGTCATTTACATAATTGGGTAACTACGAAGGATTGAGAAGGAATTATTGATATTTTTTGGTTTCTTTGGGATGAGTCAAGAGAGTGGAGGGTCGAGTGAGGATGAGATCAAAGGATTTGGAGTTTATAGAAATGGGAGATTGGGTGGGTTTATATAAAAAAGGGATGTATTTTATTATTATTTAGGTTTTGGATTATACATAATAAAATTTCCAAAACTAAGAACCATCATGTTCTTTTGGGCCATGGTCTCTAAAAAATGGTAGTGGTTTACATTATTTTATAATTAAAAGGGTAGAACATATTAAAATATTACCTTTGGTGATTTGGAGGTGAGTAACTCTCCTAAAGGAGTGATTACAAAACCTTAGCATATATCATAAGTTATCAACGAATCAAAAAGGATTTGTAAAATAAATTAAATAAACATAAAATAAAATTATTTAAATGGAAAAAATATATATGGTCATGGAACCTATTTATATTACTTATTAAAACATATTTGTGTCATTATGATGTCATAAAACATGAAGTATATTTATATGGTATTTAATTTTTACCCAAAAATCCGACTCTCTCATAGAATTAGAAAAAATTAACCATTGTATAATTTCAATATTGTGATTAAAAAAATATATTAAATGTTTGAAAATAATTTTTTAAATATTCCAATTTTTAATTTTATAATAAGGAACAACATTTATTTCAAATGAAATGTTTTTGAAAATAACATTTTTCGAACCCTAATAAAAAATACACATGACTTCATAAAAATTATATGATCATTTATATTTTATAAAAATTATTTAATAATAATATTCCATTAAAAAATTATTTATTTCAAAAATCCATTATTTTATATATTCATTATTTTAATTTTAATATAAAAAATTACTTTTTTCTTTACTGTATCGAAATAAAAAACATTTACAAAGTAACAATAATAGGATGAAAATATATTCATTATTCTGTTAAAAATAATGTACATAATCATATTTATAGGGTATTGATACATATAAGATGCATGATTATGGTACTTTCATTGGTTGGTTTAGTGAATATGGTTTGGGTCATGATCTCGACGATGTTGAAATTATCCCTTAAATGATTTTTCTAATGCATAAGTTGTTAGATCTATACTTGGTCTTATTCAAGTGTAAAGACCTGAAATTCTATCACCCTCAAAGGTTATGATAAATGGTCTTTATAGTGTATGATCCTATTGATATAGGTCATCACTTCCTTTATCTATGTCAATAGGATTTATTAAAACCCTTTATTTATACTAATAAAGGGATCACGATTCAATGGTTATATTATCAACGGTAAAGATAATTAATAGTCATTTAAATCCAATTGGATAAAATGAAACAAATTAAATGAATGTGTTTTTATAACCATATTACTTAATAATACATATAATTTATTTAAAAAGGGGAATTTTCTTTATAGTAGTTCGGGTTGTTACATGGCTCATGTAGATTCTCGGGTCTCTTGAAAAATTTAATTCATGTATTTTCTACTCCATTTAGTGGCATTAGATCATCACCACCTATTGAAATTATGGTGAAATCATATGATTCCGGAAAAAAGGGGTTCCATTCCAATGTATCAGAAACGATGCTTTGTCATGCAGTGGAATAGTCTCCAGAGGAAGAGGATATGGCTCCAGCGACTGTGAGAGGTTCCTTCACTATATCTTTGTCATTAGTTACTAGTTAATTTGATACTAATGCATCTCATTCATTTATTTGAATCTATATATTTAATCTACTAAATCTTTCTACAGAATTTTTTTATATGTGATGAATATTACTATACCTCTTGGAATCAAGAGAGATCATGGTCTCTATATCCTTCTGGCATGTTTTTGCTATCAGATGTGGAGATTGCAAGGGACTTTCTAGTTTTAGTCATGAAACATCTCGATTTCATATTCTGGGTGGATTGTCTCAATGATAATATGGATCGAATAGATTATTATTACGATGGTTCTCCTTTACTACACTTGATGAGGCGTGCCTTATCTTTCAAGGAGAATGAGACCTGAGGTTCATCAGACTAGAACATCTTATCCGGAGTTGGGGAATATAATATCATTTTTTTCTTTTGATCTGGAGAGGGAATCTTTGATTGGTTTTCTCCATCAATTTTTCTTCAAGTTTATCGATGTTTTTTCGATTGAATTCTCTAGTTTTCCACTGGTAAGAGAGGTATATTTATCTATACAATTAGTGTTTGGTAATCATGAAATATACATTTATACATATGTCATAGCGCCGGCTTAAATATAAGAGTATAATAATCTATTGGATGATCATATAGATAATGGATTCATACACATGAGTTTGTCACCTTGGGTTGAATAGATTTTATTTGATAAGAAATCTAATGGTTCACTTCTCCGTTGTGTTGATTACTGAAAACTAAATCGAGTTACAGAAGAAAAAGTATCCATTACTGTGGATTAATGATTTGTTTGATCATTTCAAAGGTGAAAGTGGTTCTCAAATATTTACTTTTTACTTGTTTACCATAAGATAAGAATAAAAGAATATAACATTATTAAAATTTCCTTTTAGAGTAGGTAATACCATTATGAAAAACATGCAATTCTATTTAGTTTAACCAATTCTCCTAAAGCCCTTATAGATTTAATGAATATGATTTTCTATGAGTATCTCTATACTTTTTTGGTGGTCTTTGTGGATGAAATCCATATTTACTCATGGTACAAGAAGGTCCATGTACATCATCGAAGAGTAGTTATATATTTTTTGATAAATTTAAAACATTATTCTAATCATTAAATTTTATTTATAGATTTCAAAAGTGAAATTCTTGGGAAACGTGGTGTTGAAAATTGTCTTTCAGTTTATCCTATGAAGTTGAGGGCTGTTATGATGTGGAAACAATCACAAACGTTTTTCGGGGTTCATAGCTTCTTGGGTTTATCTAGATATTATCATTCATTTATAAAGGAATTTTTAAGTTTGGATTCTCTAATGACTACTTAACATTGAAAGATGTAAATTTTTTTTGGATGAAAAATGACAGAAATATTTTGTTAATATGAGGCATCTTTTTACTACTGTACTGGTGTTAACTCTCCCAGAGGCTAGGAAAGGATATATGGTCATTTTTTATGCAATAAGCTCAGGATTGGGATTTGTTTCTATGTAAGGTGATCATGTAACTTTTTATGGCTCTCGTTGTCTTTTTCCACATGAGAATAATTATCCAACCTGTGACCTTGAAATTGATGTTGTGATGCTTGCAGTTAATATTTTTTGGAACTGCAATTGTAGAGAATGTTTTACCGTGTATCCCAACTACAAAATCTTGAGATATATCTTATATGAAAAATATTCGAATCTCCTCTAGAGGCATTGGGTTGAATACCTGAAATATTTCTACTCTAGCATCAACTACACCCTAAGGAAGGAAAATGTCTCCATATATTCTTAGATCATTAAACTTCTAACCCAGGCCATTAAATAATCATTAAATGAGAGAAAACTAAGGTATATTTTTTACATAGTTTCACATTGGATTCCATGAATCAAGGGATGAGTTTTCTTTGTCCAGTGTTCAAATGAAATCAACTATTATTGTGATTATTTTTTAGGAAAATCATCTTGATGATGAGTTCAATAGAATTAGAGACTCTCATTGTAGTGGGGAGACCATACCTAACTAGTAATTCTCTACTGAGGTAAATCTATGTTATCAAAATTGCTTTTTTTGTTAACAGTAATAAAAGATGTGATCGGGGATGGTTATTATTCCCAATGGTAAGTGCACCCATGAACAATGAAGATGTTATATGACATGTGGGATAGATTATGGAGGCTATGTATGAGATTTTGTATTGCTAAATTTTTCTCTTATTGTTATAAGTTCCTACAGGCCAAGGCTAAGAACCAGAAGCCTTCTTGATTTCTGCATCTATTTCCATTTCATATTTTTATGTGGGATGAGATGTCTATAGAATTTTTTTTGGGTTTACACATACACAGAAAATGAATAATGTAATATGGGTTGTGATCGATCGGCTAATAAAACAAGATCAATTTATACCCATTTTTGATACAACCATGTTTAAGGAGTTTATACATATATTTATGGATGATATTTTTCATTTTCATGGAGTGTCATATGCTATAGTCTCTAATAGGGGTCCTCAATTAACTTCTCTCTTTTGGAGAGGCCTTCAAGAGGCACTACAATCTTAGTTCTGTTTGATTATGGAACATCATCCACAGTCAAATTTATAGAAAAAAAGAGATATAAAATCATAGGTAATATGCTTTGTTCTTATGTTATCAACTTTATAGAAAATTAGGATGACCATTTAGAGATCGTTAGGCATTCTTATGACAATAGTTTCCAATATATGAACAAAATGGATCCTTTTGAAGCATTGTATGACCGACCGTACAAATCTACATTATGTTTGTCAAAGATTGGTGAATGTTCCTTGCGTATGGTTATTATTTATAGTAACACTTTTTTTGGTGAGTTGAATGTATATTTTTTGACTAAATTTTCATGGGGTTTCATTTTTAAATATTTTACATTTTTGAATTTCATAAGATTCTCCAAGGGATAGGTACCATGATCGTGAGTGAGTTTGGGGGCTTAATTATTCTACATATAAAGGGAACATTTCATAATTTTAGTGTAATATTAAAGTATTTAGTCATAACTCTTAATAGGGTAAATAATCACCGAATATATCATTTTTTTCATAGCATTTGTGCTATCAATAATAAATTTAGACGTGAGCATGAGGTGTTATGGTGGTATTACTCTGATAATCTTCATTTAACTAGGAAATGGTAATTAAAAAATTATATCATTGCATGATAGCTGTATTTTGGTTTAGGATTGAGAGTATTAAACAGATAGAATTATCTTGGATGAGGAAGTAACCCATAAATTTGCATGGCTAACATACTTATAATTGAATCTTCAAATGTAATTTGGTTTTTATTTTGATTTCATTTTAGTGTTATTTCTTCTCTATGTTAGAAGACCCAACCAAAAAATACATATTTTCTACATTAGTTTAAATGAATATCCATAATAGTTCATAATAAATCACACACCTTGAACCTATAGGTTTATTGTCTTAGGTGATTAGATACATAACCATATCATTTTATAAAACTTATTCAAAATTTCCCGCAAATATTATTAACATAAGAAACCCCTATTGATATATCATATTTAATACTCTTCCTTTTAACCTAGGGAAATAGAAACCTAAGAATTGGAGGCTATACATGCTCAATAAGGGGGGAATAAAAAAGATATTAATTAATGATCATAAATGAGCATAATATAACCATATGTGTATGAAAACATAGTCAAGGTTCATGAACACAAAATAATTTAATTATAACTAATAATACATAGATCAAAAATTATGATTCATTTCATAATGTTTGAGGTATAACATAGAGCACGAGTCATGGGAGTCTAGAAACGTGAGTCATCATTCATGATATATGAAAATATAACATGGTAATACTGTATAAGATATATTTTTAGTATAATAATATGCCCCGAAAATAAGTTTATAAAATCATTTCTAATGTCAAGGAACACTTCCATGACCAACATCATATAGTAGATATAGTCCCATAGTGGAATGGGATCACTCCCTATTCTCACAAACATAGTGGGAAAAGATTAATAGGGGATTAGATTTACTCCTCATTCCCTTATATATAATATCATTAGATATAAGTATTTACTCAATGAACTAGAAAAATATATAATTTTTGGAATTACCATCACATTATGAAAACCATAAATATGTATACCACAAGAACATGGAAACATTCATAATTTCATTATATCTTAATTGGCCTATGAGTAATAAATGGGTTTCAGAGAGATTTATAAAAAAACATGATCCTAATAAATATAAATAATAATTTGGATGGTATCATTGGAACCTATCCCCAATAAACCATAACAAATTTTTAATGCATGTTGATATAGATGAATAACGCTTTATAAGAGGATTATATTGTTACATTAAAAAATATGAAGAAATTCCCTTTACATTTGTATTAACATTTAGATAAATGGAAATAAAAAATAAGGAAATTAAAAAATACATTGGGAAACCATAATAGTTCAAAAGTTATGATTCATAATGAAAAGTGAAGAAGACAATAGGATAAAGTTACTATGAAAAAAATTCTAAAAATAGATTCATTTCACACTTTTGTAATGAAAGTCATGGTCAATAGAAAATGACCACACGAAATCATATAATTATAAATGGGGAAATTCATAAAATAAATATAAAGATTATATACTTGAATAAGGATAAAATATTTTTAGTTTTTGAGGTAGAAAATAAAAAATTTCCCATTTTGAAATTTAGAGATAGATAATTATGTTTTGTATGTTAGATTGGAAAAAAACCATTACCTTGGACATTCACTTGATCAAATTCACACAAACACCCAATATAATAATGTGAGGTTTAATACTAATATGTATAAGGAAAATATTTATATTTTATTTATGTAATACGATTTGTTAATAATTAATTTTTAACGATATATTTAATTTTTTTGTTAAAATTAATATTCTAGTAATAATTGTTTGGTTTTCACATCAACGCTTCTGTTCGGTGCTTCTAGAACATACTCATTGATCTCTGGTTCATCACCATGATAATTATCATCAATAGGTATTATATGTGTCTAATATATTTCTATATTCCCATGGTCATTTCATGTAACTTTTTTTGGCAGCTCATAAAGAATACTGAAAATATAATTTTTTGTGATCATTGAATTAACTAATGAATTGAATTTATTAGTGAATATAATATGGAATATTGCTATTATATAATTATTTTAACATATAAAATTAATAATTATCACATATTATAACAATTATTTATGTTTTATTATTCACTTATGATATAAATGTTATTGCATCATACATGTAGGTGGTAAAACAAATTAATGTAAGAACACATTATAATAAGTAAATATGTAGTAAAATATTACTTTATAGTAATAATTAAACTTTTATAGAAGAAAAATTATTTCAAATAAATTAATAATGTGTTAAATAATATTTAAGAATATGTTTTTTAATAATATGATGAATAATGACTAAAGAGAGTGTAAAAGATACATTTAAGACTTGAAGCTTGTCCAAGAGAGACTTTAGGAAATGAGGGATATTGAACACCTTAATGTTACAATGGTTTTCCAAATGTGCTATATTATTTATATGGGGGATATTTGTGCATGTATTTAAAAAAATATTAAGTACATGTGTGGGTTCATGTGGGGATAGGAGGGGTCCTTTTATATGTGAGAAGGGGTTGATTTTCTGTAAATACTAATTTAATAATATAAAAGGTGTCATTCTCAAATAAAGTTTATCCAAAGTGAAAAAAATAGTATAAAATGGATGATGTGGGATTATTATTCCCTAATACACTCATTTAGTGATAATATTTTGTTTATATTTTATGTCTTTACCCGTTAATATCTCTATTTAACCTCATTATGTTATTTTTTATTTTTGACTTGTAATTAAAAATATTCAATAAAAATTTTTATAAAAATATATTCAATAGTCATATATCCAATGACCGTAATTCCATCAACCATATGATAAACGACTATGTATATAATGGTCATATTACCATACTCTATATAGATTACAACCATGTAACGTCCCAAACCTAGGTGCCACCTCAATGTGCCTCGAACCCAGCTGGTCACAAGACCTCAAGTGCATTTCCCAAAATTCTAGAGGCTGTCAACTAGTAGTGAGGGACAAGGTCTGATAATGGGAAAACTATTACCTTATTGAAAAAGTATAAACAAAAAATATTAAACAGTAGCAGAATCAGTAATACCATACAACAGAAGTAAAGAACAGAAGACTGATAGCAATATAGAAAATGGCAGATATATATATATGATGCATGTCACATGTGTCTAGGAAAGTATCCAAACAAGTTATAATTCTAGAAATACAATACTAAACTAAATTATAGAAAAACAAAAAACTCCAATAGCATCACAAGCCACATCTTAGTCCCATGCTCTTCAGATCCAACAACAATCAAGTATATAATTAAGAAGGTAACATTCCCTTATATATAACTACAACCATGTATTCTGTTTGGGCCCCAAAGCCAGACCCAAACATGGTGTGAGATGAATCCCAGTAAGAATACTCCAAAAGAACTATTCCTAACTGTCAATGAATTCATATATCAGAAAATATGTAGAAATGAAGCAATAAACAAGGAAGTACTTAAAATTAACAATCATATAGTTTCTAGTTACATTAATTTACATTTACTAATTATTCAATATATAGAATAATGTAACCTTGGGATATAGCATAAGATCTATATCCCCCAATATAATAGTAAGAATAGACATCTTAGAAGACCATATAAACAATCAATTAAGACTGAGTACAAGTTTATTCTTTGGCTTGGAAGACTTGTCAACATTCTTCAATAATTTATAAAAAACCCTCTGGCAAAGCTCTCATGGCCTAACCCCTTTGATTTTACATATCACTAATCATTTACAAATGACCACTTGGGCATCTCTCATGGTCAATACCCCTATTCCAACATGGCATCAATAAATTTAAAATGACCTCTGCGTAGCTCTCATGGTCGACAACCTCAGGGTCCACATAGAATAAATAATCATTAATGACCTCTTGGGTGGCTCTCAAAGTCAATACCCTTGGGTCAAAGTCTACACCAAGGCTCTCACGGTCTTGTGTAAATAAACATGGAAATCCCCATAGTTTTCTAAGTCCAAGGCTCTCACAGTTCATTGGAAAAAACAATTTTCATATCATAAAAAGGAAGCACAAGTAATACATAACTACTATATGGCTAAAATTCTCAATAATAACAAATTCAATTCATATAATCTATCAAATCTATCCTAAAAAATTTAAGTCATGGAAAAAAGGTATGCCTCATAGGAAACCTAGACCAAACATCAATAAATAGTCAAATAAGGGAACACACCCATGGGGTATCCCATAATAAATAATAAATCCTTATGCCTAAGAAATCTCCTTTCGTAAATACAAAAACCCTAGAATGTACTAAACAGGGTCAAATTCCGAAATACCCACTATCGGAAACATGGTTATTCATCACTTTAAGCATATATAATCCAAAGATAATCAAATAAAGGAACAAACCACCTACCTTGATGTTGTATGGTGAACACCCTTGAACATAGGCACTTGAATCAGCTTATAACATCGTATATCTATGAAAAGGGTAAACATGATCAACCCTTGATAACTCATGTGCGAGGAGGAATCAGGAAGAAAGGATCTAGGGAAAGATAGAACTCACCAGTGAGAATCTAACTCAATTGGCGTCATCTCAATCCGAGATCATATAGAGAACTAGGAGGAGGTCTAACTTCATGGATTATTCGTTGATTTATTATATGAACAGAGGGAAGAAGAAGTTTTTGTTGGAGATGAGACATGACCCCACTCAGACTCATCAATTCAAATAAGAATTACATGGTGTGTTCATTTAATTTACATGTCATGTACTAGCCTCAACAGGCCCCCGCTTTAGGTGGTCTACCAGGTCACCTACAAGGCCATGTACATGGCTATTACACATCCAATACATAGCTACACAGGAAAACCAGGTCCACGATGTGTACTCTTAAGTACACGGTGGGTATATAGACATTTTCTAATTCTTCATTTTTCCTAAAAAAACCGAAATAAAGACACATACCTGAAATGAAGATCCAGGCTCTTACAAACTTCAACACTTAATGTAATTTTTTCCGAAATTTCCCATTCAAGGGTGGTGAATAAGAAACATCAAACAACTCTGGCCACTAGGATCGTACACCGACCTCCCTCTCCCAAACCACATATTGTACTTGTCCACACTGCCATAACACCCGTACCATTGGAACTGACCGGCCTCAGATAACCTTCTAGATGTGATCCAAAATCTGAATAGGTTTCTCCTTGAAGGATGCATCCACCTCCAACTCATCCTCCTTGGGTTAAAAAATGTTATACTGGTATAATAAGTATCATCATAGCCGAGAAACATGAAAGATGTCATGCATTTCCCGATTCCTCTACGGTAGCTACAACAGATAGAAAATCGGCCCAAATCTCCCTAAAACCTCAAATGAATAGACGTATCTCCATGAAATGTTCCCCTGTCTCATAATCCTCATGTCTACCAACCTTGATGTGACACGTAAGAAAACCTGATCTCTAAACATGAACTATAGAGGTCATCTCTGTCGATTAGAATAAAATTTCTAATAAAATTTTGGAGTGACCATCATATTCTAAATCAACTCCACATGCTCTGTGGTCTCTTGGACAAGACGAGGACCCAACATAGCTACCTCTCCTGCCTCTAGCCAACATAGGGGTGACCAACATCTCCTACCATATAATGACTCATAAGATACCATCTGAATCATCGTATTAAAATTTTTCTTATAGGAAAATCAACTATGGGAATATAGCTCTCCGAAGAACCCCCTAAATCCAAGACACATGCTAGAATCATGCCCTAAAAAACCTGAATCGTCCGCTCAGATTGGTCATCTATCTAAGGATGGTAATGTAACACCCCGAAATTTTATGAAAAACATTCTTTTTAATTTCATTAATGTCTTGTGTTGTACGCTACACCAAAAGGAGCTTGCACAACACGCATCCTTGACTTGCCTTGCATTACACGCAATCGCGACCATCCTCGATAGCGTGTATAGTACGCAATAACGAGTTTCACTAAACAACAATATGCTATTAAAATATTATTAAAACTAGCCGTTATGAATAGTAATAACTACTTTTTGAAATTTTGTAAATTTTATTTTTCAAAATGGAATTCATTTTTGGATTCGTAATATCGAAATTAGCTTAGGGTGAAATTTTGGTACTTTTCGGATAACTTTCATATTCTAATGAATAGTGAAAATTACTAAATTTTAATTAAAAACAACTTTTTTAATCGAAATAATTAATAGTGATAAATTATTAATTTTAGTTATTTTAAAGTATATTTAGAATATATTTTTACAATTTAATACAATGATGGTCATTGGATGTAATTTCACATTTAAACCAGTTATAAACAAGTTTCAATCTTTTGATAGTTATTATCTCTTAAAAACACTCTATTTGTTTTGATGACGGGAATTAATTTTTAAATTAGTTAATGCAAATGATATGTTTTGAATTCGGTAAAATATACATCATTTTTTAGTTCATTATATCAAATATATCTTAGGCCTAATTTTTGGTATTTTTCTGAAAACTTTCAATTTTTGATGAATAGTGAAACCACTAAGTGGTTGGTTAAAAACTAAATTTTCCATAAAACCTAATTTTTCCACTTCTGTGAATGGAATTTCGAAAATACGAGAGACACGGTTAATATCAAGGACTAAAATGTGGTTCAATGAGATGAAAATAATTTTTGGTTAATAGTAACTTTTTACTTTTTTTTACCACGGTTAAAAGTAAATAGGGTAATTAAGGGTAAAGATGATATTATTATTACCCTAAAACATGTCCTAATTCTATTGGATAAGTTTAATTAGACCAAAAACAAACTTAGGAATAAAATATGACCATTTAGGCCCACTTGGATTAGATTAGGACATTTATTATTAATTTATTTAAAGAAGGGTTAAAAGAGTTAAAATCAAAGTTTATTTACTAAAACATTTTTAATATGGGGCTATACATAAGATCAATTCGACTATAAATATTAATTAGAAAGATAAAAATATTTCCTACATAATGGTTTTTTATTTGTAATTTTTAGACATTAAATAATTTAATTTATGTATGACACAACGATGATGCAGTAATTATCTTATTAATGAAATATTGACATAATTGATGTTATAAATACCCAAATAAATAACATTTGAGACTTTTTATGAATTCCACTAATTTTATATGTTACTATGATATATTAGTGTTGATTTTATAAACTTGGTTAGAACATATAATTCTGTTATGACTTTCACAAAAATCATATATCAAATAGTGTCAAAATTGACACAAAATAGTTTTTAAATCAAATATTATATTATTAATTGTTATTTTGTTCCTAAAAATCTAAGGTTCGGCCAAATGACTTATATAAGGATATATATATTAATAATAAACAATTTGGGGTTCGTTTGACATGTTATAGTAAGTGTATTAACCATATAGTGTAAGAAAACAAAAAGACATGGTAAAAGTTAAATTATTTAACTTAGAGTTAAATCTAATTGATAAGGTTAAAATAATAACCTAAACTTGTCTAAATCCTATTGGTTGATAAGATTTAGACCCATCCCCACTTTAGCTTTGAAATAAGACCCTTTGGAACCATTATAAACCGATTTTTTACTTTAATATAAAATAATACTTTGAGATATTCCTAAGGTGCCCCTCTCCTCCCTTATAAAAGGACACCTCCTCCTCCTCCTCCTCACACCAATTTGAGCACTCAAGCTCGGCCAACCCCTGCCAAAATTTCTTCTCCACTTCCCTAGAATAATCCTAGAGGTCCTGGTCTTCTTCAAATACCAATCTTAGTTCCCTAAGTGGAGGATTCAAAGAGGCGTTTCGAAGAAGAGGTAATATCCATTACCGATCTTTTCAATTTCTTTCTTCTTCAACTTCTTCTTCTTTAGTTGTTTAATGACAAAGTAATAACATCAGTATTACTTACATACTGATATGTTATTATAAATATGAAACAACCCTAATTCACCTTCTATCCATCCTATGGAAAAATGAAATCACTGCGCGTGCGTACGTACGGAATACCGTCTCCACGCCGTGGTGTAATCTATTTTCAACCATTACCTTACAAGGATGGGTATAATGGTGTAATGAGTAACTATATATGATTATTATAAAGTGGTATTGATACTGAAATAGTATAAATACACTTAAATACAATTCCACGATAATGAGAACAATATCATCGCTCGTGCGTACGTACGGAATACCGTCTCCACGATGTGATGCGACTCGTTCTACATGATCATCATTACATAGTAATTATATAAATGAATTGAATGAATAAATATGATATATTTTACACTAATACCATTCTGTATATAAGGTATCTATAACCTTAAAAGAAGAATAAGAATTTATTCGGCAAAACACGCATAAGAACAAAAGGCAATAAAGACCCAAGTAATAAGTAACAATGAAATATTACTAATAAGAAGCTAAGAATATGACCATATATGATATCATATCAATATGTATGATTCTGGAATAAGTCAATAACATTATTTAAACCATTATACAGGAACTTCAGACACGTACAAAGCAAATCGGACCTAAGGTAAGGGAAATATCACAATCTCACTTTTATCCGAGATTGTTTTTACTTTGGTAATTACTGGGGTGTATTTTATCATCCACATCCATGTTCCCTCAATATGTAATATTTATATCCTTCTACAATAGTTTATATACAATTTAACCCTTCGGTGAGTTTTTTGTAAAAGATATGAAAGGAATCTTTTGTCATTTTCGTACAAGGTACTTTTTGACTTTTCCGACAAAAGTACGAGAAGAATGTTTTTTTAACTTATACGGCACGAACGGATTTTTACGGTTTTATAAAGCCTTATTTTCATGAAGCTTCCTCCAAAAGATTTCATGACTATTTTCAATAAAATCTCTTTCTTTTAAAATTGCATGACGTTTTGTGAAAAGAAATTGATTTTGAAGAAGAAAGGATATTTTACTCAAGAATTCATTTCAAGTATTTTATCAAAATTATTTTCCATATAAGATAACATAGGGTTCTGTTTCTATCCATATTATTACATTGATTTGGTTATGTTGTGATGGAATTATTTTTATGAATTCCTTTATCGTATATGAATTGTTTTATGATGTCATGATGTTTAAGATTCCCATTTTTATTACATGGGTTATGAAATGATGTATGATTTATGATTTTGTGGCACGCATAAGAATGGTATCATTATGAGATGGGTGGGACCTATATATCCCTCCAATGCATTGGGTAAAGATTTTATATCTCATGAGATAGACATGGCTGGAATGTTAGGTTATACCGGTTCAGTGAAACAGGACTGAAACGAGGGTCACTCGATTAAGAAATGGACTTTGTCCACTAAGATAGTCTTGGCAATGAGTCTTGACTAACAAGAAATGATTCTCTATGATTATGTGTGTATGACACAAAGTTTAATGTTTTAATTTATGATTATTGTGAATACATTTCACTGCCATGAGTAATCCCAGGTTATGAAATTATGATCTCTTTTGCAGGTTAAGATTTCCAAAAGTTATGTTCTTATGAATATGATGTTATTGATTTTTCTTTTGTTTACCCTTAATGAGCATTTGAGCTCACCATTTTATGTTTTATTTTCCCCAGGATATAAAGAAAGGTTTTAGGTAAAAAAAATGGAAGATCTTTATGGGAGATATTTAAGATCTTTCACCACGATTAGAAGATTACGTTCCGAGTTTCCAAAGACACTAAACTATTACGGTCCTTGTGTGTGTGTTTTTGTTATGTACTATGTATTCTGCAAAAGTAATGTGATGTCCATGTACGTCAAGATACGGGTCTCTACAGTTGGTATCAGTGGAAAGGTTTAGTCAACCTTTGGAAACTAGGATGCGAAAACGTTAGTAAGATCCCTAGAGATATTTCTATGGTATGTCTAGGGATGCCCCTAAGGATAAGTATAAGTATAGGATATAGTCCTAAAACTACGGTAACGATCTTAGAATTTAACATAAGATGTTAGATATTGAGGGTGCTCCCCCTTTACTATGTTGTTTTCCCTAGCATGATTTTTGCCTCTCACACTATTCTTTTTGGGTTTTAGAAAATGGCTGGAAACATGAAGATTCATGATAATGGAGGATATGACGGACAATGGAATGATTTTTTTCATGAGAAACCAAATGAAACGAGATTTGGAAGTCCAAACATCATTATTATGCTGAATCAGCAATCTCATAATATGATCAATAAAGTAAAATTTGGTAAGTTTCCTGACACGGCTAATAAGAGAGAGATGGAGTTTCATGATGATCATAGAGGAAAGAAAGTTCAATTTCCCCTATGTAAATAATGTGGGAAGAGGCATCAAGGAGAATGTTTCAAAGGAACGGGAAGATGCTTTGGGTGTGGAAAAGAAGGACACAAATCTAGTAAGTGTAAAGGAAAAGGATCAGTTAACACTAGGGATGAGGATAATGGTATTGCTACGACATCAACAATGGTTAAATGTTTTAAATGTGGAATGTACGGGCATTATGCAACCAATGCTCTAAGGGAAAGTCTCATGAAGAGAATCAGTATGGTCGTATGGGTAGTATTTATGTTGATGATGATGAAGAGACTACAAATGATATGTGAGATGAAAGAATTGTTGAAGCCCAGTCAATGGTTTAAGAATGTAGTGGAATGATGAGATGTTTATCATGTGTAATGTTGTATAAGTAATCTCATGGTACTATGGAATAAAGAGACATCTAAGGATTGTTACACTGTTTTCTTTCCTTGAGTTTTGAAAGTGTATGATTAATGGTACTAGTATCCATGAAAGGTTATTCAGATATTTTTGGAATGTAGATGATATGTGCATAATGAAGGGATAAGAAGATAATGAGATGTTTGATTGTATTCATGAGCTCATGATTGATATAAGGACTAAGGGATATCATGGTTTGAGTATATAGAATTTTGAGGATTTTGGTATGTGGAAAGTGTTAACTTTTAACTACATTCATGTTTTCACTAAGGTTCAATGGGTATTCATTCTTCAAGAGAATACATGATTTAGGTATTCACATGTTTGTAATTTGACCAATAAGATATATCTTATGATATATGGGGGATAAATGATGGCATTCACGTGATTATTCTGTGACATTTCAAGTAATCATTTTCTTTATACTATGAGCTTAGACCGAAGTATTTTAGATAAGCCTAAAGATTAGAGTGGATTATGTTGGACATAAGTTAGGATAAAACGTTTTTCGATATTATTGATGGGAGGTTATAGTAATATAGCTTTAGAAAAAGGACAACCTGCAGGACGGGTGACAACCCATCACGTCGGACAAGGCTGTGGGAATCGAACCCACAACCGAAGTGCGACTGGCCTTTATCGCCTACCACTGGCCTACAGGAAGTCCCTGTTTAGTAGAAACTAGTTTTATTATATTAAGGAGTATGATATATGAAGTATAAGTCTATTTTAGGAACCATATATGATTAATCTCACTATATCATGACTTATGTATATTTAATAACTTTTGCTAACCTTATGTTTGAGACAGATGGAATGACCCGTCATTCTATCACATGATCTGCTAACACTTCACGAATAACAAATTCAACTTCATTTATTTAAGAGATGAAGTGGAAATTGTTCAAGGCACGAACAATAGTGAGATTTACCAAAATAAAGTAAGTATTTATTCTAATTCAAATTCTTTAACTTTAGGGAAATGATCTTGAAAACAAAAAATGTTGTCCTAGTGCTCTTATATCTAATTAATCAGATGGTACCTTAGATCGTCACAAATTTATGGATTTGTGATTGCTGGCTTTTCCATAGCCATGTTCTCTACCACTCTCCATCAAAACATGATGGTTAGATTTCTCTTCCATATCCATATTTTCACCTATGTGGAAACCCAGTGATTAGTTTATTTGGGTAACCATTACGTTTCATACTTTCGTTTTTAAAGATTGGTTTTGGTATTCCTTTTTATGATGTGGGTTTCTATTAAAGAAACTTTCATATAGTAAACCATTTATAACCCCGACGAATTTCGAGGGAGAAATTCATTTTAAGGGGGGTAGAATGTAACACCCCGAAATTTTATGAAAAATATTCTTTTTAATTTCATTAATGTCTTGTGTTGTACGCTACACCAAAAGGAGCTTTCACAACACGCATCCTTGACTTGCCTTGCATTACACGTAATCGCGACCTTCCTCGATAGCGTGTATAGTACGCAATAACGAGTTTCACTAAACAACAATATGATATTAAAATATTATTAAAACAAGCCATTATAAATAGTAATAACCACTTTTTGAAATTTTGTAAATTTTATTTTTCAAAATGGAATTCATTTTTGGATTCGTAATATCGAAATTAGATTAGGGTGAAATTTTGGTACTTTTCGGATAACTTTCATATTCTAATGAATAGTGAAAATTACTAAATTTTAATTAAAAACAACTTTTTTTTATCGAAATAATTAATAGTGATAAATTATTAATTTTAGTGGTTTTAAAGTATATTTAGAATATATTTTTACAATTTAATACAATGATGGTCATTGGATGTAATTTCACATTTAAACCAGTTATAAACAAGTTTCAATCTTTTGATAGTTATTATCTCTTAAAAACACCCTATTTGTTTTGATGACGGGAATTAATTTTTAAATTAGTTAATGCAACTGATATGTTTTGAATTTGGTAAAATAGACATCATTTTTTAGTTCATAATATCAAATATAGCTTAGGCCTAATTTTTGGTATTTTTCTGAAAACTTTCAATTTTTGATGAATAGTGAAACCACTAAGTGGTAGGTTAAAAACTGAATTTTGCATAAAACTTAATTTTACCGCTTCTGTGAATGGAATTTCTAAAATCCGAGAGACACGGTTAATATCAAGGACTAAAATGTGGTTCAATGAGATGAAAATAATTTTTGGTGAATAGTAACTTTTTACTTTTTTTACCACGGTTAAAAGTAAATAGGGTAATTAAGGGTAAATATGATATTATTATTACCCTAACACATGTCCTAATTCTATTGGATAAGTGTAATTTGACCGAAAACAGACTTAGGAATACAATATGACCATTTAGGCCCACTTGGATTAGATTAGGATATTTATTATTAATTTATTTAAAGAAGGGTTAAAAGAGTTAAAATCAAAGTTTATTTACTAAAAAATTTTTAATATGGGGTTATACATAATATAAATTAGACTATAAATATTCATTAGAAATCTAACAGGATTTCATACATAATGGTATTTTATTTGTAATTTTTAGAGATTATATATTTTAATTTATGTATGACACAACGATGATGCATTAATTATCTTATTAATGAAATATTGACATAATTGATGTTATAAATACCCAAATAAATATAATTTGAGACTTTTTATGAATTACACTAATTTTCTAGGTTACTATGATATATTATTGTTGATTTGATAAACTTGGTTCGAACATATAAGTCTTTTATGACTTTCACAAAAATCATATATCAAATAGTGTCAAAATTGACACAAAATAGTTTTTAAATCAAATATTATATTATTAATTGTTCTTTTATTCCTAAAAATCTAAGGTTCGGCCAAATGACTTATATAAGGATATATATATTAATAATAAACAATTTGGGGTTCGTTTGGCATGTTATAGTAAGTTTATTAACCATATAGTGTAAGAAAACAAAAAGACACGGTAAAAGTTAAATTATTTAACTTAGAGTTAAATCTAATTGATAAGGTTAAAATAATAACCTAAACTTGTCTAAATCCTATTGGTGGATAGGATTTCTACCCATCCCCACTTTAGATTCAAAATAAGACCCTTTTGAACCATTATAACCCGTTTTTGACTTTAATATAAAATAATATTTTGAGATATTCCTAAGGTGCCCCTCTCCTCCCTTATAAAAGGACACCTCCTCCTCCTCCTCCTCACACCAATTTGAGCACTCAAGCTCGGCCAAAACCTGCCAAAATTCCTTCTACGCTTCCCTAGAATAATCCTAGAGGTCCTGGTCTTCTTCAAATACCAATCCTAGTTCCCTAAGTGGAGGATTCAAAGAGGCGTTCCAAAGAAGAGGTAATATCCTTTACCGATCTTTTCAATTCCTTTCTTCTTAAACTTCTTCTTCTTTAGTTGTTTCATGATAAAGTAATAAAATCAGTATTACTTACATATTGATATGTTATTATAAATATGAAACAACCCTAATTCACCTTCTATCCATCCTACGGAAAAATGAAATCACCGCGCGTGCGTACGTACGAAATACCGTCTCCACGCCGTGGTGTAATCTATTTTCCACCATTACCTTACAAGGATGAATATAATGGTGTAATGAGTAACTATATATGATTATTATAAAGTGTTATTGATACTGAAATAGTATAAATACACTTAAATACAATTCCACGATCATGGGAACAATATCATCGCTCGTGCGTACGTACGGAATACCGTCTCCACGATGTGATGCGACTCGTTCTACATGATCATCATTACATAGTAATTATATAAATGAATTGAATGAATAAATATGATATATGTTACACTAATACCATTCTTTATATAAGGTATCTATAACCTTAAAAGAAAAATAATAATTTATTCGGCAAAACACGCATAAGAACAAAAGGTAATAAAGACCCGAGTAACAAGTAACAATGAAATATTACTAATAAGAAGCTAAGAATATGACCATATATGATATCATATCAATATGTATGATTCTGGAATAAGTCAATAACATTATTTAAACCATTATACAGAAACTTCGGACACGTACAAAGCAAATCGGACCTAAGGTAAGGGAAATATCACAATCTCACTTTTATCCGAGATTGTTTTTACTTTGGTAATTACTGGGGTGTATTTTATCATCCACATCCATGTTCCCTCAATATGTAATATTTATATCCTTATACAATATTTTATATCCAATTTTACCCTTCGGTGAGTTTTTTGTAAAATATATGAAAGGAATCTTTTGTCATTTTCGTACAAGGTACTTTTTGACTTTTCTGACAAATGTACGAGAAGAATGTTTTTTTAACTTATACGGCACGAACGGATTTTTACGGTTTTATAAAGCCTTATTTTCATGAATCTTCCTCCAAAAGATTTCATGACTATTTTCAATAAAATATCTTTCTTTTAAAATTGCACGACGTTTTGTGAAAAGAAATTGATTTTGAAGAAGAAAGGATATTTTCCTCAAGAATTCATTTCAAGTATTTTATCAAAATTGTTTTCCATATAATATAACATAGGGTTCTGTTTCTATCCCTATTATTACATTGATTTGGTTATGTTGTGATGGAATTATTTTTATGAATTCTTTTATCGTATATGAATTGTTTTATGATGTCATGATGTTTAAGATTCCCATTTTTATTACATGGGTTATGAAATGATGTATGATTTATGATTTTGTGGCACACATAAGAATGGTATCATTATGAGATGGGTGGGACCTATATCTCCCACCAATGCATTGGGTAAAGATTTTATATCTCATGAGATAGACATGGCTGGAATGGTAGGTTATACCGGTTCAGTGAAACAGGACTGAAACGAGGGTCACTCGATTCAGAAATGGACTTTGTCCACTAAGATAGTCTTGGCAATGAGTCTTGACTAACAAGAAATGATTCTCTATGATTATTTGTGTATTCCACAAAGTTTAATGTTTTAAGTTATGATTATTGTGAATATGTTTCACTGCCATGAGTTATCCCAGGTTATGAAATTATGATCTCTTTTGCAGGTCAAGATTTCCAAAAGTTATGTTCTTATGAATATGATGTGATTGATTTTTCTTTTGTTTACCCTTACTGAGCATTTGAGCTCACCCTTTTATGTTTTCTTTTCCCCAGGATATAAAGAAAGGTTTTAGGTAAAAAAAGGGAAGATATTTATGGGAGATATTGAAGATCTTTCACCACGATTAGAAGATTACGTTCCGAGTTTCCAAAGACACTAAACTATTACGGTCCTTGTGTGTGTGTTTTTGTTATGTACTAAGTATTCGAGAAAATTAATGTAATGCCCATGTACGTCAAGATACGGGTCTCTACAGGTAAGCTATACTCAGAAGTACCTATCTACCAAATCCCATCTGTAGTCCCTAACCGACACGAGAGGTAAACTGAAGACCCCTGTCTAAAATGATAGTGTGTGGAACTCCAAGAAAACATACAATCTCTCAGATGTAAAACCATCCAAGCTCATAAACGATGTATGTTTTCATCATCAACAAGAAATGCTAAAATTTTGGTTTCTTTCAACAACAACCCAAACCACATCATTCCCTCAAGGGGACCTTGGTAAACACATCCTGAAAACCATCTTGACATCATTCAACTTCCACTCAGGAATGGGTATCTACTGTAAAAGCCCTTCCAGTCATTGCTACTCCACCTTCACTGCAGATAGGTGGAATATATCATAAAAACCCAGCTACATAACTCTTCATACCTAGCCACCAATACTGATGGTGTAGATATTGATACATCTTGGTGTCATCAGGATCAACTGTCCAAACCGAGGAATGAAAATCTCACATAAGCTCCTCGCGTATGTCTGCTGAAACCCACATATGCCCATGCAAATAAAAGACCTCATCATCGCCTATAGTCCACCTAGCAGTAGGGTCCTCAACTAACACACTCTCTCATAGGACTGGGCCTTCAGAATCTAATAGCTTCCTTATTCGCACTAGATCTAGAAGAGTAGAGGTAACAGATACCAAAGAAAGAAATGTCTTCCCCTATCTATCATGCACCATCAATTTCATCTAAAACACCGAGCCATAATATTCAACTCACTTTTGTCTTCCTAAACTGCATGTATCTGAGTCATCCTTCTCAACACATCAGCTACATTATTGCCTTTCCCAGGCATGTAGGCAAGCTCAATGTCAAAATTGTGAAGGTACTCAGCCCACCTTCGCTATCTCAAATTTAGATCTCGATGACTATATATAAACTTGAGGCTCTTGTAGTTAGTGAATACCAAATAATTCCCTCCTAAAATATATTTTATGAAACAATGTAAATCATTCACAACTGAAGCTAACTCTTGATTATGAATTGGGTAATTCCTCTCATGTTTCCTCAACTACCATGACCCATACACAACAACTCCTTCCTCCTGCATAAGCACAACACCTAGCCTGATACCTGATGCATCGCAGTAAACATTGTATCTTTTTCCTAGCTCCAGTAAAACCAGTATCGGTGCTGAATTAAATCTCCCTTTTAGCTCATGAAAGGCTGAATAACATGAATCTTTCCACAATTACTTCATAGTTTTCTGATTTAGGAAAGTCAGTGGCATTTCTAAGCAAGAAAAGTTTTGTATAAAGCACATGTAGTAACCAGTCATCCGAAAAAATCTCCATAACTCAAATTTGTTTTTCATTTTCTCCCAAAAAACTACTTCTATCACTTACTAAAGGTCTACTGATACTCCTGTTTCTGATATTAAATGACCTAAGAAGTGAATCTAGTCCATCCAAAAGTGGTATTTTAAGAGATAAGCATATAACGGATGCCTTCTAAGTGTACTAAAAACGATCTCATGATGGATGACATGGTTGTTTCAAGTGTGATAGTACAACAAGATATCTTCCAAGAAGACTACCTAAAAATAATCCTTGTAATGATGGAACACTCTGTTCATCTGTGCCATAAACAATGTTAGCCCATTCGTGAGACTCCAAGAATAAGCAAATACTCATATTGTCCATACCTGCTCTGAAAGGCTGTAAGAGGTATATATGATGGTATAACATCAATCTAATGATAATTGAATCTCAATAAAATCTTCAAGAACACCCAGGATCCTTGAAACTAATCAAATGGACCATCAATCCTTGGTAAAGGATAACGGTTCTTGACATTCAACTAGTTCAAATTCAAATAATTCACACAAATTTTCATGGTATTATCCTCCTTCTTTAAAAAAGGATGGGCGAACCTTAAGGAGAAGTACTGGTTTTGATGAAACCCTTCTCCTGAAACTCATCTAACTACTTCTTGAGCTCCTGTAACTCTGGGGTAGCCATACTATTTCGATGAATGGACACTGGGGCCACTCCTGGCACAAGCGCACTAGAAAAATCTACCCCTCTCTCTAGAGGTAAACCTAAAAAGTCATCTGGGAAGACATATCTACCATGATCCGCCACTGGAGGAATGTATATCTGTGATGTCCCATGTTCATCTTGATATAAAATAGCAATCTCAGTTATAATTCCTTTTAACCCATGATGCTCTGGTCCTACTCTGCTCGCCTGGACATCTCATTCTACCTTTTGTAGAAATGACCCACCCTCTGGTGATGTGAAACTCACCCTACGAAGATATCATTCAAAAAAGGATGAGAAAGATACCATCCAATATATACCAATAATGAAATTGAATCGTGTCATCTCTATGACATAGAGGTCCCATAAGAAGTTACACCCACCAACCTGAAGAGGGAACTACTAACACTAATGTACATTAACCTTCCTAATCCCCAATAGAGTGTCTAGTATCCTAACATCATCATATGTCAAGATGTAGAGCCAAAGGATATCCAAAATGACAATATATATAAAACTATAAAATACCCCTATATCAAAAAGAGCAGAAGTTGAAACTGAGGAAACTAGCATCGTACATCTAATCGTAGAGGGTATGGGATCCTACACTCGTTGGGTCTGCTCCAACACATAATTCTGACCTGTAACACGGCCCTAAAACCCTACCTGACTACCCTAAGTTAATCCACCCTAATTTTTCTAAAAACCTGTCATCTGGCTACCACGTCCACGACCATCTCCTCGACCTAAATGGTTTGACAAATGACAGTTCTCTAACTATGGAGAAATTGGTGGTCCTTCTCCTGAATGTGGAGTCATAACTGATCCCCTATCACAAGATACTTGTGAGAAAAACCAGAAAAAATAATGAAGATGACCCATATTACCACAAGATCGTAACTCAACTAGGTCTCATGGGAACAACGACCTCATGTTCCCACTCTTCCTACACTAGTAGAACCTCACCTAGATACCTGTAGATATATCCCTTATATTGGAATCACCACGTGAAGGCTACTTATGGAACTTCCTACTATCATTTGAAGGAGTACCAGCCATGGATGCTGAACCTCCCTAGCTTGAAACTCCAAACTCCCCCGTATTGTTCTCATTGTTGACCACCTACTTATATATATTCTTCAAATAAGTAAAAATGATAACAATCAGCTGTAATCGTATTTCATACCTGATACCATCCATAATTCGCCTATCCAAAGGTAACTTGTCCCTCCTAGAATAGTTGAGAAGCACTGAAGCTATCTAAAATGAAAAGAATAATACATCACTGAAAGAGCGTACCACTCCATATTCATGAACTCTTGGTCTCGACCGGACCTCAATGTCTCATGATAGAAGTAGTCAGATGGGTTCTCTGAAACTCTTCCCAATCTATATCCCGATGATGTCCTGACCGTGAGACAAAATCCCACAATCTCTTGGTGGAATCATGTAGCATGTACGTAGCGAGATTCACCCCCCTCTCTGGAGGCGTCTCCAGATTCTCAATGATGGAAAGCATGGCCTCCAACCATGACTCTGCAGCCTGTGGTCATCCATCCCCTGAGAATGTTGAAGGATGCTACTACTGGAACACCCTCATAAACTCCGGCATAGATGAGACAGAATTTGGTGCTCCTGGAGAAGTCTACATCATCCTCATAAATCCTTCATGGAATTTTAAATCAGCACTTATGTCTGGTATAACAGCTAGTTCCAAGACGGGCACAACAGTTGGATCTACGTGTAGTCCATGATCTACCATTTTATTTGTCTGATCACTACCTTGTATCTGATGTACAACTGGAGGATGTATTTGGGGAATTCCTCTACAAGGTCAAGTGCATACTTCAATACGTGATTATGAAGGACAGTAACTTATAAGTAAAATAATGGAACAAGAGAAGGAAAACATTCATGTATTATAAAATAGGGTTACATTGTGTGTATAAACTATACATAGTGTGTTCCCTTAAACTATTAACATGGTGTGTTCATCTACCAACCCTGGTCGTGTAACACCCTTACACATGGATTATTCCTCCTAAGACACGGCGTGAACTTCAATATTCCATCTTCCCCAAGTGATTCTATATGGCTATAACTACAAAGTTCTCGCCTAGGTAACATTGCATGGTGTGTTCACCCAAGTCATGACATGTACAATTTAGGTCCCATCCACCTTTGTCATTTGTCATGTCTCTGGATACAAATTTAATAACTACGTGGTGTGTACAAGCTAGACACAATATGTACAACCTAAGTTTCATCCACCCATGTTGTTGGTCACATGGCTGGATACACAGTTCTTCACAATATGACATGTACTTATAGTACACAACATGTTCTACCAAAAGATTCCAAACCTCATGTCTCTACTCCCATAACATGTCTCACGGTCAAGCACTACACGACATCTACTCCCTGCACATGGTGTGTACTTAGGAAAAGTCAGATCCTCTATAACAGAAGAACACATGGCATGTGTTCATAACACCACACGCCATGTTTTCATGGTTTATGGACATTATTCCTACGAAACGTCTCTAAAACCCATAAAAAATATCATTGTTCCATGGCATGAAAAATTCTAACATGTGAGAGACAATACTCCTACTAATAATAGTTTGTCTTCCTTATCCATATCATAATTTTAATAAATGCAATTAAAGTTCAAACATTATCCACTGAATTCCGATCTAAGAAGGCCCATAATACCTCAAGGACCAAATTTTGGTGTATATCGAAATTTAACATTACATATTCCAATAAACTATCATAATAGTAGGTATTCTATCATGGAATCTATCACAACAACATGCATATCTTGCACAACATCTATCACAATAACATAAAATCAGTATTTCACCCTAAATGGCATGACAAGAATGCATGACATGCGATCTCTAGATAGTGCCTATATGATGAATGTGATAGAATACCCTCATCACATCATATTTCAACATAAATAGAACAATAATGATATAATTCATGAATGAAAAAAATCAAGTGAATCACCCAACGGTGAAATAAAATCAACTGTAACAATTCCAAAACCATAAAAATTGTAATATTCGAGGTAACTTGTCTTTTCCCCATACAAGGGTTAGCTAATATCGGGCACAACTAATTAAAAACTACTTAATACTTCTTATCCATATCTATATGATCCAAACAGTAATACAGAGCAGAAAAAACTCCTTTAATACTACATTGTAACGTCCCTGACCTGGGTGCCATGCTAATGTTACCTATACCTTGTTGGTCATATTGACTTAAGTGCATTTCCCCAAATACTAGAGGATGCTGATTAGAAGTGATGTACAAGGTCTGATAATGGGGAAACTATTCCATCATTGGAAAAGTATACACAGCGTAAAAATCATTTTTTAAATAGTAGCAGATTTAGTTATACCATACACTTGAAGTAAACAGTAGAATACTGATAGCAATAAAGAAATTGGAGCATATATATATATAAATGAATCATGTCACGTGTGTCTCAAAAAGCATCCAAACAAGTCATAATGCTTGAAATAATATAATAAACCAAATTATAAAAAAATATTAAACACAAAATAATCACAAGCCTTAGCTTGGACCTATGGTCTTTAGCTCCAAAAGCAACCAATTACCTAATGAAGAATGGCGCTTGGCCTTATCTATACATGCAATCATATAATCACTTTGGGCCCAAAATCAAGAACCAAATAGGGTGTGATAATAATCCTAGTAGGAAACCACTAAAAGATATATTCCTAAAAATTTGTGAATATATATAGTAGGCAATATGCAGAAATGAAGTAATAAAATAAGAAGTACTCAAAAGTAATTGTGCTATAGTTTCCAGTCACATTTATTTTCATTAACTAATAATTCAATACATTGAATAATGTAACCTCAGGATGTAGCCTAAGATTTATATCCCCTTGTTTAATAATAACAATAGACATCTTAGAAGGCCATCTAAACAATCAAGTAAGACTGAGTCCAATCATGTTCTTTGGCTTGCCAAACTCATCACTATCCCTCAATCATTCATAAAAAACCCTCTGAGAAATCTCTCACGGTATAACTTTCATTGTTTTTACATAAAACTAATCATTTAACAATGAAAAACTAGGTAAAGCCCATGGTAAATACCCCTTGTTGAATATGGAATCAATAAATTATAAATTACATCTAGGTAGCTCTCACGGTCAACACCCCTGGGTCCATATAGCATAAATAATCATAATTGTCCTCCTAGGAATCTCTCAAAATCAATAAACCTATTTCAAAGTCTACACCAAGTCTCTCACGGTCCTCCGTAAATAAACATGGAAACCCCCGCAATTTTCCAAGTCCAAGGCTCTCACGACCCATTGGAAAAAAAGCAGACATATCCTAAAAAGGTATCTCATGTAATCTTAACTACTACATGGCTAACATTCTCAATAATTACCCATGAAATTCATATAATCAATCAAATCCCTCCTAAAAAATCAAGAAACGGAAAAAATTATGCCTCATATGAAACCTAGGGAAAATGGCCATAAACAGTCAAATAGGGGAACACATGCATGGGGTGTCTTATAACAAATTATTAAACCCTTTGGATAAGAAATCACTATTTCCCAAACAAACAAACCATAGCAGGTATTGTACATGGTCAAATTCCAAAATATTCACTACCCCAATCATGGGTATTCAACAGTTTAAGCATATATAATCCAAAGGCAATCATGGAAAGGTACAATCCACCTATCATGATGTTGTATGGTGAACACTCTTGAACATCGTCCCCTTAATCGGCCTTGAACATTGTAGATCTAAAAAAGGGTAAAAACAATCCAACTTCGATATCTCATGAGTGAGGATGAATTCGGAAGAAATTCCATAGGGAATGAGATAAATCCTCAGTGGGAATCCAATTCACTTGGAGGTGTCTAAATCCGAGATCGGATGGAGAACTGGGAGGATCTTAAAGTTCAAGGGCCATTTATCACTCTCATGTACAACCTGAGGGGGGAAGAGTTGTTTTCTGAATATGATACACAACCCCACAATGAATCATCAATTTAAAAGAAAAGTACTCAGTGTGTTCATTTAATGTACATGTCGTGTACTAGCCTCAACCAGCCCCCACTTTAGGTGGTCTTCCAGGTCACCTACACAACCATGCACTCTACCATTACACGGCCAGAAAAGGCTACACATGGAATCTAGGTACTTAATGTGTACTCCTATGTACATAGCGTGTACATAGAAAATTTCCAATTCTTCATTTTTTTTAAACAACCCAAAATAAAGATCCATACATAAAATAAAGATTCAGGTTCATACAATCTATCTCTAAAAACATGCATTATATTCTCTAATATATTTTTCCACGATATTTATCATATATTTAACATGTTTTATTAATTTTATAGTTATCATTCATGGTGTTATAATCATTTAAAATCATGATGATGATAATTTCATCCTTATGTTAAATTTATTTACAATTTATTTTATTCCATTAATTGTTTTACAAATTATGTTTCATTTATTTATCTCAAAATATATTTCATTTTTTATTTAAATAAAATGATTTTATAACATTAGTTTAGGGTTTATTGTATCATAATGTATCAAAGACACGTAATTTAATTAATTGTAAATATATACTAAAATCGCATGGTGTTACATTATATAACCTTAAAAGAAACTCTCCCATGAAATTTCATTGATCTGATGAAAAAATAAGGTTTATTTTTCCTCAATACGTCCTCATGTTCACATGATGCTTCCTTATACATATGATTCCCCTAGATAACTTTACCTAGGACATTTTTCTTGTGTTATATGACATTATTATTGGAATCCAAGAATTTTATTATTCGTTCTACATAAGAGATATAATATTCTTGTTCTATAATATATAAGTATAGAGACTCAAGATTTTTATACATATATATTACATATTCTAGATGAATATGAATTACACTACAGAAACACATTCATGAGGATCATAAATGTATAGTGCATTTTGAAACATGCAAACACAAACATCTAGTTCATAATAGTTCTACATCATCACTCACTTAGTTCCCCAAAACGGACACCTTTTTTACACATATCACACGTGATACATATCATCATAACCTAGGGATATAAAAAACTAATAATGGGTGATCTAGAATGATCGATAAGGTTAAACAAGTGGTGTACATAAACATAATGTAAACATAAGGGTATGAGAACATAGTCATACCATATGCAAACCATACCCTACATATCATAGGTAAAAATCTGGATGCATGGCATAAATACTAGAAGATCATAAGACCTGAATCATTAAGATATCAAAGAAAATAATCCCATAGAGAGGAACATTGATATATGCCATCTAATTATGGGATATACATAAGCATATAAAATTATTTCTTATGTAATCAACGCTAATTTACAAGGATATCATAGTTGAATGGTTTCACTCCCCAAAACATCATTGTAGTTAAGGTTCGCACCCAAGTCTAACATAGTGGAAAAAGTGCCTCATGGATTTGGGTTCACTCTCTATTCCATTGTTATTTATCTTAGGAGACATAAATCTTTACCCAATGAATTGGAGGGAGATATAAGTCCCACCTATAAAATAAACTAATCATTCATATTTATTCCACATGATCATAAAACATTCATCATATTAGAAATTAAGAAAATAAATGGGCTTCATAAAACATTCTTCACATAAAACCCTTGAAAAGAAATTGTTTTCATGAAAAATTTAATCATTGCATAACCCATGTAAAAGTAATGGGCTTCATAAAAAATTGTAATTATAAATATAAACCATATAGAAAAATAAAGAAGATGGTATAATTGAATCATATCCTCAATAAAGCTTAATTAAGTTACATAAAACAATGTCGTCAAAGATTGAAAATGATTTTAAAAGATCACTTGGAACTTTTCCAGAGGAATTTAGCCTTTTTTACTTTGAAAAAAATTCTTTTTAAAACAAAAAAAAATCCAAAAGTTCATAAACATAATCCTAGAATAATATACAGGAATCTGTAATGATCATTTAAAAAATTCCATGAGGTAAATATCATTTCCACATTGAAAAATAATTAATATAAAACAATTTAAAATCATTTTATTTTAAAATAACCTTTATAACATATAAATAATCATTTAAAATATTTGGTGGTCATTGCTGTGGGAAATTCTCTTCATGTCATACATATTGAAACAAAGATTCCAGGCATGTTTTTGGTAAAATCCAAATGGGACATATTTGGAAAACAAATATGAATATTACTTTTAATGTACTATGTAAAAATTAAACCATGGTTAAAATTTCCTCAATAAATCATTTGGTGAATGTTAAAACATTTTTTGAAACATATTTATAAAACCTAGATGTGGAAAAAAAAATTTAACTGAATAGAGAAATAAAAGTGATTTTTCATAAAAACATTATTTTGAAGTCTTATGTAAATATAGAGTAGAAAATGAAGGGAATAATTCTATTCTCATTAAATTACCAAAGAAGAATAAAATTAGTGAGTTTCTTTATATATTGATAATAATATTTCATCATTATAAGCATAAAAATAAACAATCCTGATAAATCATGAAACTGCATCATAAGACCCATACCACTTTGTTAACATTAAACCACAAGCCCCATAAAAGAATAAAATAAAATTAAATATTAAATATTAAGATAATAAATTAATTTATGATATTACATGTAAAATATTCTTGATATACATCTCATAAAATAAGATAGGTTCATGATAAAACTTATGTCTCAATGAAGAAAAATTAAGTCAAAAATTTCTTTTCATAAGTCTTGAATTCCTTTATACACATTAAAACATCTTTTCTAATAAATATATTTTTGTTATAAATATATTATATAACTATAATTATATATATCATAATATATATTATTTACTTATGACCTTTTATTACATATTTATTAACAATTCCTTGTCAAAATCACATTTGTGTAAATAACTACGTTGTTTTTCATGTATATTTTGATTAGGAATTTTAGATCCTTTAAGTTTGATAATGGTTCCATAATCTAAATAAATTTAAACATGATATAAATTGAATATATATTCTGTTTATATGTACTTATAGTATTCCATAAAAGTTAGAGATATAAAATTAAATACATTGTTCATGGGTATGGTAGGTCATACGTACGCTTGAGCGTTATTTCCATTTTTAACGAATAGAAAAATAGAAAGTTAAATTAACATTCACCTTTATAAAATAATTTTAATTTCATATGTATAACATATATTTATTAAATTAATTTTTATTACCTTCAATTAATGTTTTTAGTGGAAAACATCATATCGCTTCGGGAGGCGGTAGTCCCCCATACACACGATTGAAGTTATTTATCCCGCACAGAATGAAAAATTAAGAAGATATATGTGATATGATAATTAATGAATTATAATTATGTTAAAAATATAACATATATTAATTTAATATACCCTCACTACCATCCAATTAGAATCGTAATGAAGAACACATCACATTAGTTCATGAGGCTATAATCTAACGTACACACAAGCGATGTTATTATTTTCCATTGGGTTGGGAGGTTAGAATATAGGTGGGATATTATAATAAAATAAGTATAATAATATCATATATATATTTTTTAAACATTAAATCCATGATTATTACCTTCTTTTATATGTGGATATGGAAAACTAATAACATCGATTCGCGTAGCAGAAGTCTGTAGTATGCACGATGGATGTTTTTGTTTCCCATTTGATAGAAGAGTAGATGGATATTGGTTATTAAATTATTGTAATAAAATAGAAATATTTTTTAGATTATTTTTTTAGTATATCAGATTATTTTAATAATATTTTAAATAGTAGGAGGATGAAATTCAATTAAAATCCATAATTAATTATACCTCTTCTTTAGAAAACCTCTTGGGGTTTATAACTAAATTCTTTTTTGGAGGTATTAATAATAAAACTAAGGACTATAAGACATAGAGAAGTAATTAATTAAGATATTTGGGTAGTTATTTTCTATAAAAAATAGTTTTTTATATGTGAAGATGATAAAATAGGGGGCAGTGTTTTATAAGTGAGGGGTGAAGAGACATATATGTTTTGAAAATAATAAAGTGTTTGGACGTTTTTCAGATACCAATAGGATCCAAAATGGGAAATTATAAAACCTTTTAGGTATAATGTAAAAATATTTCCATCCAATGAGTGTTTTATAAGTTTCTTGGTCATTTTACCACATATCGTTTTTCATCCTAAGGTAAACCAGTTATTACCTCATCCATGTTAATTAATTTTTTCTATTTTTACTATTCATTATGTTAAAAAAATAATCTAAAATTACTAGATAATATTAATTTTTATTATTACAAATATTAATTCCATTTTAACATATTCCATTCACATAATTAGAAATTTTTAATTTAAAATTGAACCGGCATACACCTTGAAAATGTTGTCTTCAAAACTGAACATTTTCATATGTAGAGAAAGATTTAATATAAAAATTCAATATGGATTGATTATAATTAAAAGAAAATTTGGTTACTAAATATATAATTTAACTATTTATACTTTTAAAACATATTAAAGTAAAATTCATCTTATAAATACTTTAAATGAAAAGTTGGGTTTTAGTAAAAATTAGTAGTTTTCTACTATTCCTCAAATAAAATAATATTTTTTAAAAAATTATAAACAATTAACTCGATTGTAATTTTGATATTATGATTTAAAAATTTGGTTTATTTCTTCAAATAAATTATATAAAATTTTCCAAAAATAATTTTAAAATATGTGCACAAAATGTGATAAAGTTTTTTTTATAAAAATACAGGTTTAAGAATGGAATTGAACCCATTATTATATCATGTATAAAAACACATAAGATGAATTTCAAAATTTTTTTGAACATATAATATATAAATTTAATGAAAATAAATCACCAAAAGTGATTTTTGTTAATTTATTTTTGTGAAATGCTTTTCTGAGTAGTTTTTTAAAAAAAATATATATATTATTTCATTATTTTCAAATGGTTCTTATTATCATTTATAATTTATTTGTCACCAAATAATTAATTTTATATACATGTGTAAACCATATATTTTAATAATTTAGTTAATATTATTTATACTCTCCATTCAAATATCTATGTGATAATAATCATATTAAATAGTAATATTTTAATAGTATGGCATGTTTCATTAAAACTTTGTGTTGCATGTAACAAAAGATATCGATGAAATTAAATTCATTTGAAAAAAAATATATTCCATAAAATCCTTGGGTGTTATATTGTACCATATTAAAATTAATTTCCCTATCAAAATTACTTCACATTTTTACAAATTTCTGAGGATACTTCTTCCCCATTACATCTTCAATTTATTATATACCTTCCTCAAGTTGGTGGTTTTTCAAAAACATTGACTAGGTGAATGGTGTTGTTTCATAGATATTTATCTCTAAGATCAAGAATCTAAAATGGTTATTCCTTAGAATAAAAATCATTTATTTAGTTGTATGAACTCTATGTTAAGTATATGTGAATGTTCATTTTTTTACTTCCCCGTGAGAGTTCTATGAAACATATCATGAACATGATGGAGTTTCAGTAGAAGAACCAACCAATAAGCTACCATCCCAATACAATATAAAATTTAAAATGGACTAATATTACTAGGGATTATTTTTTCCTTCATTCCAAATCCCGTTACCTTTTTACATGGATTATTTCATAGAAACACTTTATCTCTAACATTGATTTTGAAATCATGTCGATGATTATCTATATAGAATTTATACTGAAATTTTTATTCTCTTTTGTGATACTAAATGGATCTAACCTTCTCTTATAATTATTTATCTATCGGAGTTACCAATATTTTTCTTTCTCTAATTCAATTATATTATGTTAGAAAAATACACTTATTTATAAAGTTTGATTTATAATGAACCATTTAATGCTTCAAGTGAATGATATTATTATGAGAAACCAAATCTAAATGAATGAGTTTATCCCAAAAAACATTGAAATCCATAGAATAATAAAATAAAATATACTCTACGTTTGAATTTTTCTCTCAAACTAACCATATACCTGAGGATGATACAAATTTCTCAATATCAACTGTATATCAAGATTTTTCTGAAGACTTATCAAGAAAACATGGAGGTAAAACTCATATCCATATTAGACATAATAAAATGCGACACTTCATGAAACCTTACTGCATTATTAATGTATATCAGGGAATGATGATCTAGAGAGAAATTAATTTATGATATTGATAAAGTGTGATTATTTTATTAGTTGATCAAATAAAATCCACATAGAATTATTACCTTTATTCTTTGACCATGTCCAATGACAAAAATCTATGGTGATGTTTTACCATTTCCATTCTAGTATGGATAATGGATAAATAATCCCTTTATACATTTTTCTCCCAGTCGTAACTTATTGTTAAACAAAACACATAGATGCATACATAGTATTATCTCCCTTCTTGTTGTCCCACCAAAATTACTATTTCATATAGTCCAGTGATAGGATTTATACCCCTGTTATCCTTCATTTTTGGTTTCAAGCCCTATAAAAAAATATTATGATACAGGTTGTCACCCAATATTTGAGTTATCCTTTTTCAAAAACAATATTAATATAATTCCCATGTTTCAATAGGCCATATTTACCTCAACATCAAAGATAAGATAAACCCTAAAGGTTACAAATACCATTAATATTATTACAAATATTTAAATGCATTCTTCCTAAAATAAAATTCATTATAACATATATAAAACCAAATAGTTATGTTATCCTAAATGTCTCCCAAAATATAATTAATATTGATAAACACTCATCACATAAAACATAAAAAGGGGTGTCTAAAATGTTGAAATTTTGATCAAACATAAACCCTTAAACCCATGAAGGTATCTATAACTCTTATCTTAATATTACATGGATATATATATTCTTCCAAAATTAAAAAAATCCTTAGTTATTTAGTGATTATGTTTTTCAAAAAACAATTAGTAAAATACTGATATAAAATAATTATTAAATCTAAATACATAAATAATTCAACTATTTATCAATTAAATAATATATTATCTTATACAAAAATATTTCCATTGGAATCGTGGATATTTCCTTACACTGATAGAATATGAAATGTGATATCATTATTCTAGAATCCATGTAGAGGGAGATAATCGATAAAATCATATCAAATTTTACTAAATGGAGAACAATAATATTTTCATATTCATCATTCATACCAAACTAAATATTAAATTTATAATGAAAGAGTGAAATATAAGTTTCCCTTAATTATCAAGATTCAATTCCTTCATTATTATTGAATTCGATTTCCCTTTATCCTTTGTCTTCATAGGTTTTTTCTTATCATCTCCATTATCCCTTTTATTTGTGAATTTATTCACAAAATTCCAAAACTACTTTAACAAAAACACTGGATTGTGGGTTGTTCATTTTGTAGATCGTTATCTATATCTTCGTTACTAGCTAACTTCTTCCCATTATTTTGTTATTTTAATTTTTGATAACCTTCCATTCCACACATTAAACATTTACTATTCCCCTTCATATGATTTCTTCATCATTTCCTACCACAATTTTATCATTAAAGAATATTTATATTCTTATTTTTATGGTTATTAGTGTTTACATTAAACTCAATCTTTATTTTCTTTTCAAAACTGTGATATTTATTGGTTACTCCAATCATCATTTCCAAATTGAGATAACATATGAATATTTCCCCACAGATACCAAATACCCTTATAGATACACCATTTTAAGACTTGGTTTTAATCCACTAAATAATTGATCAACCTTACTTTCTGGTTGGATGATAATTCCATAAGTATACCATGCATGTATTGTATAATTTTCCTCATCGGCACCAAAAGATTCATCATTTCTCTAATTTTTCTCAAGTAATTATGTCTCCCTTTTCATAAACATAATATTAGGGAATTAATTATTGAAAAATATGATATTAAACTCAACCCACCCCATGGTTTCAATTTCATCATGTTTCCTTGTATTCTTGATCAGAGTCCATCGTTTATATGCTTCACCTTACAAATGATATAAATTAAAAATGATTTTTTCATGTTACAAACACTAGATAACATAAAATATCTTCTTAGGGCTACATATTCATTACATAGTATATAATAAAACATAGGAACCAATAAAATATATATAATTTTTCCTTATGAGGGACTCAAGAAAATATTGTTTCCTCCTTCACATGATTAGAAGTTCAGTATGATTCATAGCTTGAAAAAGTACTATGAGATTAAAAATGATATTTTTCAATATGTCTCTCATAACATTTGATTGATCTATAGGACAGTCATTTCATTTTCTATTTCATTCAACATTATCACGGTACACTTGGGATGTATACATTTAATAAAACCAAAATCACTGTGTGAGTAACAATACTAATAGTGGGAAAACCACATAATAGTGAAGAATTACATATAGGATGTCTATATCATTACAACTTCTTTAAAATCTATGGAATATTATTCTAAACCTAAATCAGTCATGGTAATTATTAGAATCTTTCATGATGGTTTATAAAGAGTGTGTGAATTTTCAAATAATATCCATCAAGAGTGACAAACCATATGCATAGTAAGACTCATTTTCATATACCAGGTAATTCTCGAGTAATGGGAGATGGACCTTTTTTAGAGTTATTACCCCTAGGTATATCTGTGCCAGAAACACATCCTCTTTTAGTGTCCAGAGAGGTATGTATTTCTAGGGGACCACTGACTCAATCCTTCACTAATATTCCAGTATATTTTCCTATAAATATAATTTTCCTTAGAGTTTTCATTAAAAATATCTATAGGAATCTTTCTAACCGTTTTCATCCTTGTTTTAAAATATTTACAATACCTATCATCTGATACAAACTTTAAAGACTTTTTATTTTCATTCATTGATTTACATCATTTTAGATGAAAATTCATTAAATTACACAATCACATTCCTATGGATCATAAAGTTATAGTTCCTTTGGAAACATGGAAACATAAACATCTAGTTCCTAAGGGTTATACATTATCTCCCACTAAGGTCCAAATTAATATCCACATTATTAGACATATCAAACATAATAATTATCATCATAACATAGAGAATAGAAACATTAGAAAGTGTGATTTCTTATACTCAGTAAGGGTAAAAAAGGGAAATAAAAAACATAACAAGAACATAAGGGTATGAGAACATGATCATGAGTTCTCAAAACCATACCCTATAGATCAATGATCAAAATATTGAATCATGGAATAAATTATGGAATTTCATAAGACATTAATAATATGGAAATCAAATATACATAGCCTTGAGATTAGAACATTGACATAAGATACGGAATTCAAGAATACACATAGGCCTAGAAAATAATTTACATATTAGTTAAGGCTAATTCCTAAGTATATCATAGTGGAATGGTTTCACTCCCCAAACCATCATTGTAGAAAAGTTTCAATCCCAATAATATCACAGTGGATAAAGTACCATACTAACTTGGTTCACTCCAAATTCAAGTCATGTTTATCTCATGATACACCAATATTAACCAAATTAATTGGAAGGAGATATAGGTTCCACAAATCATGTAATTAAAATAATACAGATGCATGCCATAATATCATAAAAAATTCATCATATTAGAACCCATGAAAAGAAATGGACTTCATAAAACATTCATTATATTAGAACCCATAAAAAGAAATGGTTTTCATGAAACATTTCGTCATAGAATAACCTATGGAAAATAAATTGTTCTCATAAACATTTTTTCATCATAAATATAAAACATACATATAAATAATAAATAGTGTATCATGGGATCATACCATTAGTAAATCTTATGTTACATCAAAGGATTTCATTATAGACAGATAATTATTTTTAAAGATAACATGGAACATTTTTTGGGGAAAGTTTCCTTTCCACTTTCAAAATAACATTTTATAGCATAAAATAGTTTCAAAATCCATTTTTTTAAAATAACATTGGAAACATTTAAATGAATATTTAAAGATCATTCAAAATAATTCTTGAAGAAAATATCCTTTCAAATATGAATAAAAATTTAAACACAGAACATTTTAATAATAATTTTTGTAGATAATAATATTTACAAATTATAAAGGAATATTTAAAAGATTTGGTGTTCATGATAGTGTAAAATTATTTTCAGATCATTAACATTAAAAAATATTCCTTTCATATATTTGGTAAAAGAAAAATGGGCCTTGTTTGGAAAATGACATGAAGTTTCATTTTAAAAAACAATGTAAATTTTAAAAAATGGTTAATCATTACTTTAATAACTCCTTTTTTAATGTGAAAACATTTTTGAGGACATTTTTAGAAAACATAGATGTTGACAGAAAAAGGTTTTTTGACCAAAGAGAGAAATAAAGATGATTTCTCATAAAATCATTATTCTAAACTCATGAGTATATAAAGAGAAGAACATTAAAGGAAAATATTTATTACCATTTCATAAATAGAGTAGGATAAAATTCATGAGTATATTGATATATGGATTATAATATTTCATCAACATAAGAATATATATAAATAATCTTCATAAATGATGAGATTGTATCATAAAACCTTTACAACTTTGGTAACATTAGATTTTAAGCCACATGAAAGAATAAAATTAAATGAAAATTAAAAAATCATGAGAATAAAAAAATAATGATATTACATTTCAAAGGGTCTTTATATACACCTCATAAAATAATATAGGTGAATAACATAACATATCTCTCAAAGAAAGAAAATTGTGAAAAAAATATCCTACCTTAAGTCTAAAAATCCTCAGTATACATATGAATAAAATGTTTAATAAAAATATTTTTATTATAAAATTTTTAATGAATCATAATTATATATATCATACTATATCTTATTTAATTATTACCTTTTATTACACATTCATTAACAATTCCTTGTTAAAATCACATTTTGGGTAATAATTGTTCTCTTTTTCAAGTATGTTTTGATTTGGTATTTTTGATGATTTTAAATTGATAATGGTTATATAATCTAAAAAATTTTAACCATTATATCATTATCATATATATTTAGTATATACGTATTTATAGAAATTTATACAATTTAGTGAAGTAAAATGAAATACACTGTCTATGGAGACAGTAGGTTGTACGTGCACATGAATGTTGTTTAGATTTTTTAATGAATAACAACAAAAGAAAGGAAAATAATAATTGAACTTTAAAAAATATTCATATTTCATATATATCACATATAATTATTAAATTTATCCTTATTACCTTCCATGTAAAGTGTTACTGAATAAATAATCACATCACTTTACGAGAAGGTAGTTCGTCGTACACATGAGTGATGTTATTTTATCCCCTATGAAATTTAATGTAAGAAGGTATATGTGATATGATAATTATATAACTATAATTATATTAAACAATATATTATATATATATTCATTTAAAATATCCTTATTACTATCTAAGTAAAACTAATATTTAATACACATCACCTCGATTCGCGAGAATGTAGTTTTTCGTACACACAAATGAAGTTTTTGTTTTCAAAAAGGTTGGGTGGTAAGAAGGTTTGTGTGATATTATAATTAAACAAATATAATAATATCAAAAATATATTTTATAAAAATTAAACCCATAATTATATCCATCCATCATGGGTGGTGATGAAAAATAAATACCATATGTTCACGACGTAGTAGTCTACTATACAAACAATCGACAGTTTCATTTCTCATTTAATGTACGGGGAGATGAAAATAGTTTAGTAAATTAACATAATAAAATATCAGTATATAGGATATATTTTTTTATTATATAAAAATATTTTAATAATATTTAATGTATTTAGAGGAAGAAATAAAATGAAAACGCGAGATTAAGAAATATACCACGTCTTTGGAGAAGCAATTTAGGATTACACATATATCCTTATTAGGAAAGATTAATAATAAAAATATGTAATATATTATGTGGGTAGTGAATTAAGTAAAACATTTTTTCATTTATTATAAAAACAAATGGGTTTTTAAGTTTAAATTGGAGAAGACAGGGGATGACCTTTTATAAGTGGAAGAGAGGACACACATTGATTTTTTATAAAATAATAAAGTATACTCAAATTTTTCACATTCCATAAGACTAAAAAAATTCTCATTATCAACTATTATAGGTTATAAAGTTCAAATATAAACATAAAATTGGGTTTTTAAAAGTTTTTATCCAATTTTATCCATTATTTTTTTGTTTAACCCCCTTGTAAGCCATTTTTAACCATAATTGCAGTAATTTCATTTTTATTATTTTTACTATTCATTTTAGTAAAAAATAAATTTTTACGTACAGTATAATATTATTTATTATTATTATTAATAAAAATGTTGAATCTATTTTTTCTAATTCCATTCACAGAAGTAGAAATTTTTTAATATAAAATTGAACATGCAAATGTGATAAAAAAGTGGTTCCCTAAAGAAAAAAAATTCATATATCGAGAAAGACTTAATATAAAAATTCAATATTAAATTGATTCCATTGAACTAATTTAATTTTTAAATATATAATATAAATATTTTACTTTTAAAAAATTATTAAAATAATATTTATCTTTTAAATACTTTAAACTAAAATATATTTTTTAATAAAAATTAGAATATCATTTCTATTCATAAAAAATTAATATTTTCCAGAAATTTATCAAAAATTCACTAAAACATAATTTTTCAATTATTATTTCATAAATGAATATTATTTTTGAACATAAATTTTAAAATAATTTAATAAAAATTTATTTTCAAATATTTGTGGAAAATACAACAAGTTTTTTTAAAAAAATATTATTTTTGAACCTAAAATTGGATTTCTTCTTATCTTATATATATATAACACAAAAAAATTAATATTAAACTTTTTATTGAATATATAATATATAAATTTCTTTAAAATAATTTACCAAATTTTTTTATTTATTGAGGTGAAACAAGTTTGTGTGTAGAAAAAATAGTTGTCAGAAATAGATATCCTTTATTATCAGAACGGTTCTTATTTTCATTTATAATTAATTGGTCACTAGATAATTCAATTTATATAAATTTTTAAATCATATATTTTCATCATTTAGTTATTACTATTCATACCTTCCTTTCAAATGTTTATGTTATACCTGTCATATTAAATAATAATATGGCAATAGTATGTCACGTTTCGTAAAAAATCAGTGTTGTATATAGCATAAGCCATCAAAGAAATTAGATGTATTTGGAAAAATAATAATAAAATTCTAGTGTGTTACATTAATTTAAATAAAGGTGTATGTATTGTTAGGTACTTCTTTAAAATTGAACTATGGATCACATTATGCACTTGTGAGGGGTTTAGTGAAAGTGAAAGTAAATAAGCTACCTTTTCTAAACAATAGAGGATATCAAAGGGGGAAATATATCTAGGGCTCAATATTCCATTCATCATGAGTATTATAACCCTCTTCTATGGTTATATTAAATTTTATAACATTTCTTTGACATAAATCTTTAATCTTAGTGAAAGATTTTCAATATAGATCTTATGCTGACTTTATGTTGTTTTCATGTGATAGTGAACAGATCGAATATTCTCTAACATTTAATATGAAATATCTGGTCCCAAAATCTTTTACTATATGAATATATCCTAGCATTTTTATGTTCTACACATATTCCCCTAAAAACACTCTTATGGTTCCATTTTAATTATAGATTAGAAACTGATATTAAATGATAACTTTACCTAGGGAAGGTTTCAATCCCAAACACCTTTAAAATCCATTAAATATTATATCAGTGTATCTTACATGGTTTCAATGGTCTTTTAATGTTTGATATTAGATTCAATATTAATTATAGTGATAAATCATTATATTGTATTCAATTATATTTGAACGCTTATCCAAAAGCTTAAGGTAATAATTAGATCTTGATTAGATAAAACTAGAAGTGGTACTATATTAATCCTTACCACTTATTTATGTATATCTTGTCATGTTTAACAATAAATTAATATAATTGAATTTAAATTAAATATAATAACTTATTAAGGTTATCAACTATAATACAAAAGTAGTTATGGAGTTAATAAATCTTGGGAAGTCTTATGGTAAAATATATGGTGTTGTTCTCACACTTTTATAAAGGTATGGGTAATGGTTAGATCATTCTCTTAGAATTATTCCATTTTTCTTTAAATATATTAAAAATCAAGAATTGAGATATCTACTCTAAAATAAAATTATTCATTTTCTCCCACAAAAAAATGATCGGTGATATATTTGTACATCTTTGAGATTATAGGATGGATAGAGAATGATGACTTTTGTGTATAGTCCAATAGCTCCATCTATAATCATGGTATTAAAAAGAAACAATTTTTTTATCAAATATTATATAATTCTAGAACTTTCAATATTGATATTTGGAATATTACATACCTCTTTTAACTATATATCCTCCTTTTATGGCACATTGATCTTCACATAGATGGGCTGTTGAGAATCCATTTGGGTAAGATAATATTTACCCCATTCCATTATGTTTCCTAGGTCTATACATTACAAAGTATTTGGTTACATTAAATACTCATCATTTATAAGGTATCATGATCCTTTATGATTTCCACATTAGCCAAATTATTCACCTTCCTAGGATGGTAAGGTATTGATCATACATAGTCCTTGATCAACTTCAACCATCACTATTGGCACATGTTCAAATCCTTATATGTGAATATATAGATTAAGATCCTAAGATATGTATATATTTCAAAATTTTGACCACTAATATAATGCCTCAATATTTTTAATAGAAATATTATCAGTGTTAGCTCAAAATCATGTGTCATAAAAAATTTCACATGAACCTTTAATTAATTTGAGGCATATGCTACCACCATGAAATTATGCATAGGTTTTCGTCCCAATCGATATTTTAATGCATCATTGTATTGAAATAAGCATTATATTTTATAGGGTGGTGTTAATTTAAGTGAATTGAAACCCCATCTATTAATATCCATTAATTTATCTTCACATTCTTCTATACATAGGATCTTGTCCTTATTTTGAGTTAACTTTGTTAGTGGATTTGACAATCATGAGAGATTTAACACAAAGTGTCCATATTAACAATCTAATCTAATAAAACTATGGATATTTTTATAGTGGTTGTCCAGGTCCATTATTTAAATACCTCTATCTTTTAATTATCCATACATATAACCTATCTTTTAATTACATGACACCAAAATGGTACTTTTTTGTATCTAGAATTCACACTTGCTAAATTTGGCATATAGTTTCTCCATTATCAAGGTTCTCAACACAATACTGTATTGATCTTATTTTTCTTCCATACTCTTAGAATATATGAGAATATCATTTATAAAAATTATAAAAAATCTATTACGATAATATCTAAAGAAATTATTCATCAGATCCATGAAGATAACAACACCATTTATAATTATGAATGACATTAATATGATTTTATAGTGTCTTGTATTAAAGGATTTCATGCATTCATCCTCTCATTTTACCCTTAATATATGATACTGAAATCTAAGGTCAATATTTTAGAAGTATTGAATCCCGCTCAATTGATCAAACAAATTATAAATAAAATGAAGAAAATACTTGTTGCTGATTATGTTTTTGGTATATTCATGATAAAAAATGCAGAGATGAATTGATCCATTTTTATTTTTAACAAATCGAACTAGTGCACCCCATGGTAAATCAATAAGTATTATAAAATCCATACCCATATTCCTTTGTAGTTTCTTCTTTAATTCCTCTAATTTAATCTAGGTCATTCTATAATTTGTCTTTTAAATAGGCATAGAACTATGTATAAGAATAATGAAAAAATCAACCACATGATTGGGGGAACACTAAGAATATGTTTATTAAAAATAGATATATTCAATCACAATTTTAATATCCTCATTAGTGAGTTTATCACAGACCATTTGAGATTAATACTTCTCATTATTAGGTAATAGGATCCATATATAGGATTTAACTTCCATAGGTACTCTATATTCAACCATGAATTTTTATATGAACATTGGTTTTTTAAGATATGGAGTTTGATTTTCCTATAATGGTAATTTATATGGGATTTATATATATAGATCCAATCCATTCAAAAAATAACATCAAATTTGACCAAAAGAAGATTAATAATATTTTACCAAAGAATATTCCCACAAACTTCAATTAGAGAGGAGTTATATAATTAGGAAAAAACAATCACATTACTAAGTGGTTTCATTGATAATTTAATATATAGTCATTGTGGTGGTGATTTCATATCCTTATAAAATATTCTAGATATAAAGGTGTCAGTATAACAATATTAAAATTATATATTTTTTGTTATTTAATTGATTATGAGCATCCCATTCACCAGTTCATTTTCATGACCCTCTTATACCATTGTGATTACATAGGATTTCCTTTTCTCACATATCATTATAGGTTTTTTTGGAAATTTTCATCATTAACCCTCATTTTGGTTAACTAGTTAGCATAATATTCATACACCATATAATTCAAGTATTAGAGTGTGGGTGATTAATTAGGTTGATATTTCTTTCTATCTATTTAATTAGTTTCATCTCGATATATCTTCAGTATTCATTTTCTTGATGTACTTCTCTTCGATACTTAAATCATTTACCAGTTCCTTTGAGGCAATTCCTTCCATGATATTTTCCACATTTTTAGCATAGAGGAAGATGAATCTTCTTTACTCCATCTCCTTTATCGTATGAGTTTTATGAAAATATTTTTTTCTATTCATAACCATAAAACCATTAGAATAAATATATTATAAAATTTCTAATTCCACCATGAGAGCACATCGATAAATTTAATTATGGAAACCAATGTCTCTTACAACTAATTATTTTTGGAGACAAGGTTTTATTACACTAATGAAATGAGTAATTTTTTCAAGGTCAATGATAAAAACAAAAAGATAACATGAAAGTCTTTTAAATATTTATTCATACATATCAATGTATTCATCAAAATTTTTCATTAGATGAAGTAATTAGTTCTCTATTTTTTACGAAGTGTTCGGGGAAAATATTTACCAAAAAATAATTTCGTACTATTATCCCATTCTATAGAGTAAATTTATTCTTCTAACCTTATATTCCGGAGTAGATTACACCATTATTTAAATTGACTTTCTACATTATATATTTTTAAAACAAAATTTTTTTTCTCCAAGTATTGAAGAATAAATAATTTCTTTTCTATCGTATTGATCCAATACTCGGCAATTATTTGATCAAAAAAACCACTAAAAGGGGGTGGATGTTTCTACATAAAGGATTCAACAGAGAGTTATTAATTCCTTTTATTATTTGAGAGTTTAGAATGGTTTTTTATTTTTCATATCTTGGGAGAATTGTGTGGGCCTAACCATGAAATTATTTACTACATTTTCTATCCTTCTTATTTGATCATTAGGAGAATAATTAAAATTTGTCCATTGCACTCATTGTACACTAGGATCCTCCCTAATATATACACTCAATAAAACTCTAAATTTTATTATGAGTATCATGAAATCATAACAACAGTAATTACTCATATTATAAAAAAAATAAATCCAATAATATCCTAAATTATACCACCTTTATTTCAACCTATGAAATTTTAGGTGAATCCTAAAATGATTTTGGTCTAATAGAGGATTATTTTAAATTATATCAGATTATTATTCAAAACATGATCTCTAAAAATAACTAAATTATACTCTAATACTAACAATGATGAACCAACAAAAACATACATAAAAATTAAATCATTTAATGCAAATATCCATTACACTACACAAAAAATCAAACACCCAGAACCTTTAGGTTTTGTGTCTTTTTATATTTTATAAATAATTGACTAATTTTTTAGAAATTATTAAATATCTACAAAAAATATTCACCACATATGATACACCTCTAGACATATAATATATAATACACTTTTAATAACTTGAGGGAATAGAAACATAAAAAATGGTGAGCTTATATGCTTAGTAAGGGGTGGACATAAGGATGTCAATCAAAGATCATAAGTGAGAATAAGATATACATGTGGGTTTGAAGAAATAATCAAGGTGTATAAAGCTAACATAAGAAAATCATACCCAATAAAATATAAATATTATATCAATATTCTTGACATAAGTCTTCAAGTATAATATAAGACATGATTCATAAGAATGTGGAAACATGAGTTAATATTCAGGATCCATGAAAACATAACATAAGAAAGTTATAGAATATAGAGATTTTTTATAATAATATGGAACACATACAAGAAAAGAAATTAATTTCTTATCATAAGGATCACTTCCAAGACCATCATCATATAGTGGACAGAGTCCCATAGTGGTCTAGGTTTACACCCTAGTCCATTAAATTCCATAACAAGATATATAAATATTTTCCCAATGCATTTTAAGGCTATATAATTGTAATCCCACCCACAAAATAATCAAACACATATATATGTGTGCCACATAAACACAAAAACTTTCATAATTTAATAATAGCTTAATAAACACATGTAAAATAAATTAGTTTCTTGAATATTTCCAAAAAACAAGATTGTAAGACATCCATATAAAGAAGGGGGTGATATCATTAGATTATATCCCAAATGATTCACAAGAAATGTTAATATTTATTCACATATATTTAAAAAAATGTTGTAATAGAAGTAAAATATTACATAGAAAAATAATAATAAATTCATTTTACATTTTCAATAACTATTATTTTCAGGGAATCAAATTTATAAAAGAATGAGAATGAAAAAATAATTTATAAAAAATTAAAAATTTGGAATGTAAATAAAACCAAATAAAAAAATAATATAAAGGTACTATTACAAAAATGATAAAAAATATTCCCTCACATGATTATAAATAAATTCAAAGTCAAAATAAAATAACCTTAATAAATCATATAAGTGTAGAGAATAAAATCCATAAAACATTATAATAACCAGGAAGTAGTGGAGAATAAAATATAAATTATATTATATAGAATTAATATGAAACCCTAAAAATAAGAATTTAGGAATAATAAATCTTGATTTTAAAGTTTTGTTGGAAAAAAACCATTACATCAGACTTCCGCTTCATAGGAAATGCTCTAAATCCCTATATAATAAATTTTGATTTATTATTTATATAGATGATAACCTTATTTGTATTTATTTTACTTAATAACAATCGTTTATATTTCATTATTACCCACATATTAATTTTTTAATGTTCCAATTAATATTTGGGGATAACTATTCTATTTTTTCATACATGCTTCAGTTTGGAGGTTCTAGTCCTTAAACATTGATCATGGTAAAATAACTAATAAAATTTTGCTGAAGATTTATTATATGTGTATGATATATTTTTAGATTCCCATGGTCATTTTGTGGAACAAATGTTGAAAATTCACAAAGATCACTAAAAATATCATTATTTGGGGATTATTTAATTAACAAATGAACAACATTTATTAGGGAATATACTAGGAACATTTCCATTAAAATATTATAAAATGTTTTATTTATTAAGTATTTCATCCAATTAAATGTTTTTAATTTTTCTTCATCATACACAATGTGAAAATTATAAAATCATTCATTTAGATGTTAATAATGACCTGAAGAAGAACATGCTATAAAAATTGAATGAGGAATAACATGTTATTTTATATTAATAACATAAATTTTATAAAATATTATTGATTTATGATTATTTTATTAATATAGTAAATAATATGTAAGAATATATGAAAAAATGAGTTAAAGAGTAATGACTACAGATAGGATAAGACTTACATTGGCGGCTTGAATCATCTCTTATAGAGCCTCTTGGAAATATAGTATTTTTCTCATCCTAGTCACCCTAGGTTAACAAACATGAGCAATCCTTTTTAGGGAGACAATTTGAGTTCAGATTCAATAAAAACTAAAGGAAATGTGTGGGTTGATTTTGGGAGAGAAGGGGTCCTTTATAGATGAAAAGGGGTTTCATTTTTGTAAAGGATCATTTCTTAATATAAAAGGATTATCATTTTTGAATCGAGTGGGTCCAAAGTGGAAAAATGAGAATAAATTGATGATTTAATGTATTTTATTCCCCCATGCACTTATTTAGAGATAATTTATTTTGATATTATTTTACTTTACCCTTTAATATACCAATTTTTTTACATTTTTTGTGACTATGAGGTTTCTAGGCGTTTAAATAATAGGGAAAATGTTATGAATGTATTGGTTGAGCATATTATGAATGAAGGTGGGTTTCTAAAATGGTGTTGTCTTTTTTTGTCTAATATAAATCACCTTAATTTGTTTATCATTTCCAAAAAATGTGATTAGATAGAGAATATCAGCTATATTATACCCTATTGAGCCCATCAAACAAACATTACCAGTTAGATATATTGGATGAAAGACTTATTTTAAATATTTATATAATATTTTGTAAAAAGTTCATCAGACTAAATGTTTAAGGAAGTTAAAATTTCATATTATTAGTTATTCATAGTTTTTCTAATAGAATATGCATTTAAAGACTTTATGGTCTAAACCAATTCAAAAAGGGGATAAAATTATTTGTATATACTAAGTCTATACTAAAAAGTTATTTATAAATCCATGGATATAAGTAATTAGTCAGAGGTTTATTTGAGTATAATTTTTGTTGGAGATGTATGAAATTTTGGAAATTATGGAAGTTGTATGGGTTTTAAAAAATCATTTTAGAGTTTCTCTATTCATAAGAATTTTTCAAAGTGCAAAAAAAGTTATTGAGAAGTTCCATCAAATAAAGTTTGTCGTAAAATCAATAGCAATGTCACGTGTCAGATTCTATTGGAAAACCTAGTTAATTTTTTTAAGTATTTTTACTTATGTATAATTACTATTGGAGTAGAATGTATACTATTGTAAAGATTTGATTATTTTTTTACGATTGGATGGAATTATATGATTCATCATAAAAATGATGTTGTTTGATTTCATCATATTGATATTTCTATTTGAAGTTCATTAGTTATATTTTTATTTATAATGGAAATGGTTTAATAATTCTAATGTAATTCTTTAAATAATGGGTTTGTATAGTGAAGTATTTCTGGTATGTTCCTATAAATTCATGTAGTAACGTAAAATTAAATCTCATTGTTTGGAAGTATTTCTATTTGGGTGAATGAGTGATATAATTTTATTCTAGTCTGAAGACCTTTATGAAGCTTTTATAAATATTTAAAAAATTAATATTTTATACTAATCGATTCCATATCATGAAGGAATGATAGTTGATTATCCCTGAGTTGTAAGGATTCTTGACGAAGCGCATTGATGTTGGGTCTTAAGGGAAGATCATAATTTCTAGAAGGTATGAATTCATTTATTGGAATAAATATTCTAAGAATAATTCTCAAAGTGTTTAGTAGAATGTATGAATAAGATCTTGTGTCTTTCGCAAAAATAATAGCGGAACCATTTCTATATAAAGTGGGTTGATGCATCAATTATTTTTTTGTTGAATATTTTATGAAGTAAGATGAATTGATGCCAATGTGTCAATATGTTCAGATGAAAATATTAAAAAAGACCATGTTAAAAGGATATAGAATATACCTTTCCCTTCATTTAGTATAAGAAAGACACTGTGAAAAAAATGACCAGTCAAATAGGTTGAAGAAGAATTGGTCAAAAAGACATCCGATGGATTTTTTATATCAGGTGGTTTGGTATAGATTGTATTTCATGGTTGATATAAGAAACATTATGAAAAAAAAAATCAATTTGATATACCATAAGGCCCTATTTATAGTACACCAGATGAACCCATTAAAATGAATGTCCACTAGACTGAATTAGGTTCTTCTGTACTATTGAGAAATAAAGTAAATAAGAATAAGTACTTGTATAAAAAGTAAGGGTGAAGAAAGTATTATTATCATTCTGAAAACATAATTAAACCTACTATTAAAGGTTTCTTTATTTTAAAAAAATATTTATATCATTTATCTATGTGAGTGTAACTCTTGAATGTTTTGAAATAATAAAAATAGATTTGATAAAGTACACAATATGTAATACTATGCTTAAAAGAACCACAAAATATGACTATTATAACCTAGGTATTTAATTTTAAAGTATTAATATCATTAACTACATTTTAAAATATATGTATAAATGACATACTCAATAAAAATTCATTGAATAATGCTTATGAAATAAGTTCTTAATTTGTCTATAAAGTTATTTTACAGTTTAAAATACATTTTCTTCAACAATGTTTTTATTTATTTTTGTGTAAAAATATTATAATTAATTTTTTAAACTTCTATAATTTTTATTTTATAAAAATACCATCATTTAGAAAATTATTATATGAAAATTATTTTAGGGTTAAATTTACATGTTTTTTCTAAAAATATTGATTTCACTATGAATAGTGAAAAATACAGATTTTTTGTAATACTATAAATTTTTCCCCAAAAAAGTACCAATATTTTTGAATTTTACCGGAAATTAAGAATATTATAATTAAATTATATATAATTTAATTAAATGAATTTTAATCATCATTATACCAGATTTTTCTATAAGTATTTTTTTGGTAAAAACACATATTTCTAGAAACTGTATTTCATTGCATTTTGAAAAATTATATTGAAATGTATTTCTAAAAATTATAGAAATTAAATTTGATAAAAATTAATCTATATTTTATAAATGAGGTTTTAACTTGGTTAATATGCCCCTTTTATTTTTGGTCGATATGAATAGAAAATATGGTAAAATTTATCACCTCAGTAAAGGGTAAATAAAGTTAACCTAGGTTAGAATTAAGTGATAAGGTCATAATATTCCATATTAATTCTTATTGTATGAATTAAATTATAAATTTATCACCTTATGATAGAAATATTTTTTTAATGGAAAATTATCCATCAATATGACCAATATAATATTTAAATCAAATAATGTTACCAAACTTCACCCTCTTAGTTATAAATATCTATTATGTGTCTACATATGTAACAAAGATATTTATAAATGAATAAAAATTTAAATTTGTTAAATAATGGAATTATATTAACTATCATAATTTATTTATAATTTATATGCATTATCTAATTATCTTAAAATCATTCACAATACTAATACAATATTTATTCAATAAATAGGGAAATAAAATAAATGATATTAAAAATATTAAAACTGATATAATATGAATGATTTATAGTGTTACATAATTTTATTAGATTATAATGACATATTATATATGTTTAAAATAATTATATTCAAAATTAAATTATTTCTTGATTTATTTGAAGTCAAATTAAATGAATAATGTTAAAATTGACATTAATTCTCATTTATCAAAATAAAATTTCACTAAATTAATAAAAAACATAAAATATTTAAATATTACAAGGTGGTAATCTATGGTTTAATATTTCATCATCTTTCCATTTATGATTCCATAGTTACCTTATATGAAACATTTTAACCTCTTAAGAGTGAATAATATCTTATTATGGTGAATGTTAAAATAGGATAACTATGGTGTTAAAACAAAATATAATTTTTAAAACAGAAAACAAACCAATAAATATTGTATTTATTGATTATATTTAAATTATATCCTACACTAGGTTTTAATACCTATCTATTTTAATACATTCTTAAAGATGATTACTTTATTATAATTTAATATTTTATGAAATTGGAAAATTCCCCCCCGCATTAACAAGAAATGAGAACATCTTCCCGGAATTATTTACACCGCATTGAGCCTTAAATATTGATAGATCATAGATGAAACACAATATAATATTCCCTATACACATTATAGAGGTTCTATATGTCCCAAAAGATCTTCCACAGGACCCTTAATAGGATATTTAATGGAGTTCTTTCAAAGGAGAGGTAATCAGCTTAACCGATAACTTTACTTTTACTTATTTTTTTCCTCATCTAAATATATTTTGTTTACCATTTAATAATATATTTAGTATCTTAAATATACTTAATTTTTTTTAAAATTATGAAATATTAATTTTTCACCCTCTTCCCCATCAAATGGGAAGTGTAGGTATCGCTCATGCGTACATGTGGACTACCACCTTCGTGAAGTGATTTGATTTTTTTCATTTCAATTTTAATTGGATGGAAATAAGTATATATTTAAAATATATATGATTTATATATATAATAATTATTTCATAAATGATAATTATTATTTACCTTTCTTTTCTTTCAACTGTCAAAAATAAAAACAACATTCATGCTTCTGTATGACCTACCGTCTCCATGAACGTTGTAATTCATTTTTCAATATTTAACTTTTATTGATTAATTTGAATTTAAATATAATAAATATAAATTATAATTATTTCATTATTAACATTATTTATATGATATAACTATGATTAAAGTATAAAGACCAAAATTATTGGACAAAAATATGCAGGAAAAATGTAGTTATCACCCAAAATAGTAATTTTAATAAAGAATTATTAATAAATAGTGGAAAGTAGTTTTAAATAAATAATGTATGGTATTATATGTATTAATATGTTTATATAATATATGTATAGTAATTTTATATTTATTATACATTTGGTTTGAATACTTATGAAAGAATTCATAGCTAAGATAAGGGTTTCTCATCTCAATTTTACTTCTGTGAGGCATATTATTTATTCACTATTTATTTTTTTATTTGGTGGTTATATTGTCCCTTTAAAATGTTATATCATGAATCTGTTTATCTTCATTTTATTTAATGTTTCATTTGAATTTATTTATTTCATGGAGATTATGATTCAAATTTTACCAAACTAGTAGAGTTTATTTCACAATCTCATCACTATTTAGGATTGTTTATGTTAAAGTCTCGTCTAGGGGAGTCATTTTTTTCATATCCATATTTTATCAAAAAATATGAATAATAATTTTACTATTTTTAAATTATTTATGGAAAATGTTCTGTACCAATTTTTTAATTTTTATAAAATTTCATAAAGAAACATTCATTCCATTTTTTCGAATGAGGTACTTTTGGACTCTTACATAAAGTGTAAAAGGAATGTTTGTTTAACTTATAAGTGATTTATATATTTTCATTCATTAATTAACAATAATTTTTTTATGGTTACATTATACTTTTAATATATTATTTTCAAATAAAATTTTTTCTTTAATATATGTAAAGATTTTAGATTTTTAAAAATTATTCTCAAAGTAAAAAAGTGTATTTTCTTCCAGAAACATTCCAACAGTATATTTAATTTTTTTCATCTAGATCTACATCCTTTATTAAATATTAAATTGGGAATTAACACTAATGATAATATTCACCAGTTTATTTGAATGGTTTCTGATCTTTTTTATTAAGTATGGTATATATATTTTGTATGACTAGTTCTTCCAATACAGACTGTTATTGATTTTTTTATGTCATATTGATTACGTTGTAATATTTATTTATATGAGGAATGAAATGAACATAGTAATTGATGGGTGGATCAAAATATATCCCCTTCACGCATCAGTAAGTACCATGAAACAGACTATATTGGATTTTTTCTGAGGCCTTAAGCATTTATTTTCATATGTCTTAGCCCAAGGCCCCAATTATGTTTTAGACATATTAGTCAAAGCCTAAATTGTATGTTTAGGATGTCCAGAATTATGAATTCTATCATTTTAAAATAATTTATTTATTTCCATGCAATTATTTTATTTGATATGATATCCATGGATGAGTTTCTAGTTCATGTGATTAATTATTTGGCTTTATTTTGACCATAATTTGTACTTTCCATATTAATCATGCCTTGTTTGATTCTGTTGTACAAATAACAATAATGATCATTTGAGATCATCCTTTTATTTTTTTTATTTCCCCCAAAATATGAATAAAGATATTGTGAATAATATCATCAATCCAAGAATTATTTTATAATATTAGTTTTATATTTCCAATGTAATATAAAAATAATGTTTTTATTTGTTTCTTTTAGATTACTAAGATATTTAGTCCTTTAAGATGTGATTACATATATATAGTGCCAATGTAATGAATTAACCACCTTCTTTGGTATATTGGGTTCAGGGTTATTATAGTTTGTATTAGAAAAAAAATTAAGAATCATTGGGAACTATATTTCTGAAAAACTAGATTAGGGAACATAACCTTATGACTAACTTTGACGATATTCCAAAAGAAACCAATATAATGATTATGAGATTTGTTATGTACTAAAATTTTCAATTTATATTTTGTTCATCACTAATTTTTAAATTTTACATTATCATTCATAATTTTTTGAACTAATATAGTGTAACCCATTTTTTATAAATGGATTCAAGTGGGAAAATGGAAATATTACCAATATAAATAATTCATGTAGGGATTTCCCTCTGGAGTATGATAATTCAGCGAGAGTTGGAGGTGCATATGGAGATAGAGATACAGCTGGACTTTAACAAATTATCAATATATTTGGGAATCTTACTCAAGTAATCACCAATAACATTTCCCATATAGAGAAACTTTCTCATCTAAAATGTGGTGTAAAAATGTTACATCACTTTATGCATCAATAACCTTCATCATTATGTGGGACTAAAAATACATTTCTAGAAGATAAATGGACATGTTACATAGAGAATATATTTTTCTCTAAATTAAGTTACAAAATAAGGATGGTTTTTATATAATTTTATCATCTCTTAGGGGATTCATATCAATAGTGATTATTGACTAAAAACATTAAATATGGGGATGGAATAGTTTACATGTAATGGATGGATTTTAAGGAACTATTTTTGGAAAAATATTTTCCTATAGAAAATTTTAGGATATGGAAAAAAAATTCATCAATTTCAGAAAAAAAGAAAAGGAAATTTTTTCTATTTATGAAGATAACTTTACACATTTAGAAAGGAATTTTTATTGAATATATATGTAACCCAATTAGAAATATTAGTCATTTCATTGATGGGATAATGTTAATAACTAAAAGGGAACTAGTCACCTAAAAATTCTTCTCATATAAGGATATAGGATGATGTCTTATTAAGATATAGAAATAATTTTCCAAGTCATATAGCATAGAAGGAAAGAAATATACAAAGGGGACGGAAGACCAAAAAATGGATAATTGGAAGAAGAGAAAGGAGGATTCATTAACATGTGATAATTATGGAAAGAAAAACATTGGTTATTATTTTATTAGAATTTGAGTTTACTTCTGGTGTGGATAGAAATTCCATTAGGCTCATTAAATAATGGGTAATAAAGAAACCTTTAACATATAGTGTTTCAACTATGAAGATATGGGTCACTGTGAAAATAAATTCCCCAAGAATAAAGGTAATATATCTTAGAAGAAACAAATGGATCAAGGTCAAGCTTAGGCTCATACTACATCTGAAGTGGAATTATTAAATTACTTATGTATTTGGTTTCAATATTTATGTTTCTTATTCAAGAATTATGTTGTAAAAATATTTTCTAAATGATATCTTGTTTATAAGAATCATGAAACATCAAAAGATTGATCTGTAATGTTTTTAATTTTAATATTTGAAAGGATATATTTAATGTTACAGATAATCAAGAAAAGTGGTTTAGTGGAAATGAAATATTTTTATAGTATACAAGAATACATTAAATATAAACCATAATATATTTGTGATGTTTAGTTGATAATGTTTTTTTGGGATAATGATAAGATTGATACTGAAAAATAAAATGGGATAGTATTTATAACCATAAAATCATTATTGATTTTATGAAAAAGTAATTTATGATTGATTTTACTGTGTTTTTTAATAATATTTAATAATAAGATATTTTATTTAAGGAATAAGGAGGGAGTTAATTTTAGGAAGCATGAATGTTTTCATTACAGACTTACGGTAATTACCATATTTCAATATAATATGTGATCAAGTTATTCACATATTTGATATGTGATAATTAAGAGCAAAAATATAGATTAATTTTAAATTTATTTTAAATATTGTAACAACCCCAACTCTAGTATCTCGAAGAAAATGTCTTAAGTTATTATATTAGAATAGATGCATTGAATCAATTACCAAAGAACCTATTATATTTGAAGTTATTGAGAAACATATATATACAAGATAATCATTTTACATTGTTAATAGAAAATAAAACATAATACATAACAAATGATAATGAAATCCATCTGTGAAAACCCATTCAAATATTTCTTCTTTATATCATAGTGAAAGGGAACAAATAAGGGGGAGATCAAATTATCATTAAAGGTCAATTAAAGGGTAAAATATCATGATTAAATATAGAATAATAAATATGGGAAGGTAAATAACTGAAAACATGTTCCTTTTAAATAACTTGAATTAATTAATGGAAAATCAATAATAAATATGTCAATGTGAATAACTGAAAACATGTGTCATATAATTAATAAATTGACAAGGAAATTTTTCCAGAGATGATATCATTATAAAAATATAATGGATATAATAAATGATTTTTTAATAAAATAAATTATTCATTATTGTAAATCATGTCTTACGCACATGATACATCTATCATCAAGACCTTTCACTATATTTATTAAACTATAGGTAGAAACCCATTAACATGTAAAATTTGATTTGTCTCATGAGACCTACCAATATATCTAAGGGACATCTAATGACATGAACCACCCACCACTATAAGTCCAAATCATTCCTAATATATAAAATAATTGATTTAATTCATGAATAAATATTACTTCTCATCAAATATCCTTAGTGAGTAATCGGTACAGATTTAAGAATATTTACCGAGTTGATCAAATAACTTTTAATGTAAACACCATATGTAAAAATGGTATATGTTTTATGAAATAATAATATCTATTATATAATAATATGGATATTTAAGAGAATTTAATGTCTAATTTTACCATAAGAAAGTGATAATTTCATGATAAAGTTAACAATAAAAAATAAAAGTGAGATCATACAATAAGTTTCACCACTTGGTAATTGGGAATTAAAATAACCTTTGATGAAAAGATTGAAGATTTAAACTTTAAATTCCATGATTTATGAATGAATCATGATATTACCTATAGAAGGGGTAGTATACACACCATAAAAATCTGAATTGGTGCATAATAACAAGAACTTCTCAATAGAATATAAATTTAGATGAAATCTATTACCTTACACTTTTTGTTGGTTAAACATGATGTATACTAATATATGGTGATTTTGAACTATTTATTAAATTATAATTAAAATTAATTAATATTTATAATATCATATTTGATCCTTTTATAACATATAATCACCCGTTTATTAATAATCATGTATTATTTTCATTTCTTCAGGTATTAATTACCTTGTTTTCTCATTCATTTTTTGTCATGAATATTGTGGTTCTTTTATATATTATATTGTTCCATCATATATATAATAATAATAATCATGAAATAATAATTATTTATCAATTATAATTTTAATAGCAATCATTAATGATGGTTTGGAGAAATGAACTATGTTACGATCTTGGAGATGGTAGGTCGTACGTACGGATGAGTAACATTTCAATTATTCAAAGATCTTTATAAAAATGATTTAAGTAATATTTTAACTTTAATTCATTATAATATTGTCATAAATATCATATTATTTCATTCAATATTATCATATATATCATCCATGTGGGTTGGTGGTGAAAGGAGATTCACATCTCTTTGTGAAGGTTGTAGTCCACATATACGTGACTGATGTTATGGTCTTCAAGTGAATGAAATGATAATAAATAAAATAATATATTATTTTTACAAAATGATTAATATGTCATAAATATTCTAGTTGTTTTGATTTATGTCACATTTCCCCATTAATTATATCCTTATAACCTTCCATGTATAGAGTTAGTGAATGATGAACCACATCGCTTCGTGAGGAGGTAGTTCGTTGTACACATGGGAGATGTTATCAAATCCCCTATGGAATGAATTTTCTAAAGATATATATGATATAATGAATCCCGAGATATAAATATTTTGTAATTATTATATATATATATGCTATATATTCTTCATTATACCCAACTTTGAAAGGTGGTAATGAAAACGGATGACATTTATTCGTGAGGTGGAAGTCCACTATATACAAAAATGATGTTTTTGTAACATATTTGATGTAAGTGGAGGTAATTTTTGGTTATGACCCCAAAAAATCATAATTATAAGTAATATTATTATGTTATTATATCATCATGGTTTAAAAACAACTTCAGTAGGTGAATGAAGAAATGAAATAAAAATTCTCATTGAAGAACATTACATATTCTTCAAGTATCCTTCTTAAGTTTGCACAAAAGGCCTTACTAGGTAGTATTTTTGCCAAAAATAAGGCTTTTATGATGATAGAATGGAATTTTTAAAATTATTTGGGTAGTTCTTCTGCAATCCAATAGGGTGTGTATGTGTCAATAAGTGAGGAGAAGGGTGTCCTTTATAAGTGAGGTGGGTGGTACAATTATAATTTTTTGAAAAGATTCAATTATTCCCATTTTTGTCATAAAAATATTCTAAAAAGGTAAATTCTATAACTACGAAGATATAATGTCTAAATATGTCCATAAAATTTGTTTTTATAAGTTGGTAGGTCATTTTTAACCCTTGTATTGTTAGTTTAACCCCTAGTAAATTCATTTTTACCTTAACCGCGGTATTTAATTTTTATTGCTTTCACTATCCATTTTGGTAAAAACATTATTTTAAACTTATAAGACAATATAAATTATACTAATTCTAAAAAATTAATCCATTTTACCAAATTCAATTCACATAAGTGGAAAACTTTAATTTATAATTAATCCCATATACGTGATGAGAAAACTCATTTTTAAAGAGAAAAGGTAAAAGGTTTACAATGTTATTAAATGAAACTTAAATATGAAAATTACCAAAATTTCATAAATTAGATTAATAGATATTAAATATTATTAATTTTACTTAGAAACCAATTCATAATAAAAAATTTCATTATAAATTATTGAAACAAAAATATAGTTTTCAATTAAAATTCTGTATTTTTCACTGTTAATCAAAAAATGACACTCTTCATTAACATACCAAAAATCTAGCTAAGATAATTTTAGATTTAAAATTAAATAATGATGTTTATTTTTTCCTATATATTTTCTGAAATTTGAAAAATAATTTCAAATCATGTGGGAAAAACTTTACTAACCAGTATTTTAGAAAAAAATATAGGTTTTTCAGTGAACATTTCTTATTCTTCCAAATGATTCTATTTTTCATTTATAATCAATATATAAAATATGTAAATTTGTAAAATATATAAATTTTATAATTTATTAATTCATATTAAAACACACTAATTTAATCACATAGTTAAAATTTTCATGTTTAAATAATATGTTAATACAGTATTGTGTCTCGTTCAAACATGGTGTTGTGTGCATCACATGTTATTAGTGAAATTAAATTTATTATAAAGTAAATATATTATAAATTCATACAGTGTAAAATTTGTCCCTCATACAAGAAATAATTCCTCCAATTTTAATGTATATTACCTTCTAAATAGATTATTGTAGTTCCTATTTATAATATACTCTAGTTCCCACATTTCTTCTCCCACTTTTTGATTTCCCCAACGCACCTTTTTTGGACGAGTCATCTGATTCCCCAATACTTTATCTCTAGTTTCAAAAATATAGATTGGTTCTTTATTGTAATATAGATCAAGTCAGAAATGATTTTCATCATATGTGGTCACATGTGTTGTGTCTGGGACATACTTCCTTAAGAATGATATATAATACACATCATGTACTTTTGAGAGATTCGGTGGCATTGACAAATGATAAGAAAAATTCTGAATTATTTCAATGATTTCAAAGGGCATAATTTTCTTGGGGCTCATATTCCCTTTCATACTAAACCTTGTAACACCCTCCCATGTAGATACTTTCATGAAAACATGATCTACCACTTGAATTATAAATATGGCCTCAGATTATTAGCATAATTTATTGCTTACTTTGAGATGCTTTAATGTGAGCTTGAATATTATTTATTGTTGTTGTTGTCTGATTAAAAAGGTCTAGGCCTATGAATTTTATTTCACCAACTTCATCCAAATAAGTTTTTGTATGAAGTATCTTTCCATATAATGCTTCATATGGAACCATTTCAATTCTTGAATGGAAACTATTTTTATTGGAAAAATCTTCTAAAGGTAAATAGTGATACCACATTCCTTGAAATTAAAGAGACTGGGACCTAAACATTCCTTCCATTGTCTGAATAATCCTTTCATATTATCTATTCATTTAAGGATGGTAGGAAATTATAAAATGAATCTCGTTATCAAGAGTCTTCTAAAGACACTTCTAGAATTTTTATGTAAAAAAGGGGGACCACATTCAGAAAAAATTTAAAAAATTTCACCATCAAGCCTTGCCAATTTATTAATATATATCTGTGTGAGGTGATCAAGAGGTAAATATTATATTATAGCAAGGAAATGTGTATATTTGGTTTGGTTATCAATGATAACCCATATTGCATCCTTGTTTTTTAAAGTAATTGGTAATCACATAAAATAGTACATAGTAACATCATCCTATTTCCACAATAGTAGAGGAAGAGGTTACATGAATCCTTTAGGATGTTGTATTATAGCATTAATTTTTTGAAAAATAAAACATATGGATACATAATCAAAATTTTCACATTTCATGTTATCCCACAAATTTTTTCTCCCAAATACCTATACAAATTTGTGCTACAAGGGTGTATATAGATATTACTTCTATGAGTTCTATCCAACAATTCTCTTTTTATAACAAGTATAGATAGTGAAAATAATACGTTTTCATATTTCAAACTTCCATAATCACAAATATAGTATAATAATTTTTCATCATTCACAACATTACTTTTCTTCTGAATGTTTTCATTATAATATTGGTACCTTTTTATATTTTCTAATAAATATGGTTACATAATCATTTGAAAAATGTGTGAGATATCTCCTTCCATAATTATTTCCATGTCCATTTTACGTGATCCATGAACATATGATCTTTCTCAATCCTCTTTTGGGTTATTAATCCATGATATTTTCTTAAATAATACATCAGCTAACTTATTTTATTTTCCTGATTGGTAGCTTATTGAGAAATCATAATCCTTGAGTAGCTTGGGCCATCACATTTTCCTCATGTTGGGAAATTTCTATGAAAATATTTATTTTAGGCTCCTATGTTCTTTTTATATCTCTCATATTTCACCATAGAGATAATGTATCCATATATTCAATGAAAAGATTATAGCTTCAAACTCAAGATCATGGGTTAGATAGTCATGTTCATGAGTCCTCAATTTCATTTATTTATATGATATAACATTATCATTTATCATTAGGGCACAACTAAGTCCCATATTCGATGCATCACAATATATTACTAAAGCATCATTTCTGGATGGTAGAGTAAACATTAGATAATTAACCAATATCCCCTTTTGTTCATCAAAACATTATTCACATTTGTTTTTTCAAACAAAAATAACCACTTCATGTGTAATATTTGTTAATGGGTTGTCCAATCAAGAAAAATTATGAATGAAACATCAATTGTATCCTAGAAAATCAATGAAACTTTGTACCTCATTTATTTTTGTTGGTGTAGGCCATTCTATGACTATTTTTATCATTGTTGGATCAACTAAGATTCCATCATTGATACAATATAGACGATAAACAATTATCAAGTCTATAAATCACACTTACTAAATTTATCATATAACTTTTTCTTTTTAAGAGAGTTAAAAATGATCTATAAGTTATTCCCATGGTCCTCATAGCTTTTAGAATATAAAAAAATATCAATAATAAATACCACAAAAATATCATCAAGATGTTCCTTGAATACTCTCTTCATTTTATCCATAAAAACTAAGTATGAATTAGTCAATAAAAATAGAATTACTGTAAACTCATAATTACCAACAATCATCCAAAACATTTCTTCCTAATGACTTCCTTCTTTACTCAGAATTAGTGATACCCAAAATAAAGATCAATATTCAAAAAACATTGGGATATATTAATTTGATTAAATAATTCCTCAATGTGAGGTAGAGGATACGTGTTCTTTATCTTAATAGCATTGAGTTCTATATAATTAATGCACAATATCATGGATTTATCTTTCTTCTTAACCAGATAATAGGGGATCCTCATAGTGACAAACATGGGTGAATAAATCATATATCACCCAACTCCTCTAGTTGTTTCTTTAACTCCACTAATTCCACAATGGAAATTCTATATGGATTATTTTATATTTTTCTTTCATCAGGTATTATGTAATTGAAAAACTCAACTTCACACTTTGTGGTATGTCTAGGTAATCCTCAGAAAAATAAATCAATGTATTCCTAAAAAATAGGTTTATCCTCAAAATTTAACTTCTCTATCTCTAGATTTTATTTTAACTTTTTTTCATTAATCTTATTCAGTAGAGATACTGTTACTGGACCTATAAATGAATAAAATGATAAGGTATCTTATGTAAAGATAAAAAATTCTACATCATCCTGAGAGATCATAATTTCTTTCTTTTTGTAATAAATTCTTACTTCATATTTTGAAATTATGTCCATAAAAAATATTACATATAATTAAACTATAGGTTTGATAATATGTTTAAAAAATAAATAAAGTTTATTTATCATAATGGGTACTTATTTACACATCCTTTATATATTGAGACTTCCCCTATGGGTCGCAACTGAAAATTCCCTTCATAAATAAAATTGAAAATGTCTAATTTTCTTGGAAAACTAGGTAGATATAAAAGAGTGTGAGTATCAAAAATCATATAAATCATTAGAAATATTTGAATATAGTATTAAAGAACCTAGAACCACATCATTGGGTACTTTCAACTATGTTGTAGTGATTGCATAAGTTCAATGTTCTCTCATGGGCCTTTTTTTGGTGGATTCACATGATTCTTAGTACATTGGTTTATATAATTCCACATTTATTTACAAATGAGGCAATAAAATAATTGATTTGTTTCTTTCCCTTGTATTCATGACTTATATTCCCTTTATTTTCACACATGTAACAAACTCAATATCCCTTCAATAATTTCCCAGGAGGATTCTTTCCACATATCTTATAAGGTGGAAATTGTTTCAGTTTCTTCTTATTCTTCGATACATTCCCTTTTTCATGGTGTTCATAGAAGCACTTATTTTATTGATTTCCCATGAATATGTATGATCTAGTGAATTAATTATCTATTTTTATGGAACATAAATCTATTTAATTATATGATGAAAAAATTTTAGAGACCAACACCCTTCGAAGAACTGTCTTAATCTCTTCAAATAAATGGTCAATATTGTACATCGTGTTGTGTTTGTAACTCATGGAATACACAACTAACCTTGTAGAGGTAGATTCATACTCTGTAACACTATCTTCTTCCTTTTTATTTATGATAATGAACTTTCTATTTATCATAGTTTGTTACTAGCGATGGAATTATTTTTCAAAAAATGTATCCTTAAAATATGTCTATTCCATGAGTTCTATTACCTCTTCCTCCCTATTATTATGGATCAATGACCACTATGGATCAGAATTACCTTTGAGAAAATACCAAATATGTGTAACCTTTTCTTTTTCCCCATATATTATGCCCATAAATATCTTCTCTAGATACTTAATCTATTTCATAGGTACTATGGAATTAGTAGTCCCAATAAATGATGGTGGCTTCCATCGCATAAATCATCCAAAAAAGGAGAATATCATTGTACAATAGGTTGCTGAATCTGGGAAAGGTTATTTTTCATAATCTAATTAAGATTCTCTAATATATCCATAATTTTCTTAGTTATGATATCACATATATTGTCTTCCTTTTTATGGAAATATCAACATTTGAATAATGTATTAATGCCCTTATTCATTCATGATCCATTTTTAAACAATGACATATACACTATTATCACATTAAATTATAAATTTTAATTCATAGTGTATAATTCTAAATATAGTGTAATAGATAAGATAAATTAAATTTTTATGCATTACTAATCTCAAAATACTAACCTCTAGTTTCTTTGGGGAAAACATTATTTTAGAATCCTTCACAATGGACTATCAAGAAAATGTTAATTATTCTAAGTATATCCAATGGAATGTAAAATCAGGTGTTTGTAAGGACTGTTTTTTTATTGTGTTATGATCAAGTTTATCCCAATGCACCCTTTTTGAAGTTACTACACCTAAGTACCACAATTCCTGAACCACATCCACTAATAGGATCCTAAAAGGGATGCATTTAGAAAATAACACATAATCTCTTCCATACCAAAACCTTAGCATGTTATTATAAACATATCCTCAAATTATATAATAGGGTTATGATCCTTAATCTATGTTTTCTATAATCTAGTTACCATGTTTTCTACTAAACTTCATCTAATACAAACTACAATGACCTATCCTCTAGTATGCTAGTGTAAATTTATTACTTTAATACATTAGTATCTATATAAGGAATCAAATCCTGAAGGATCGATCAGTTTTACATCTTCATAAGAACAAGATACTTTCATGATACACATTTTACATTGGGAATAGAAAATAAAAAAAATACATAACAAAATTAAATGAACTGCATCCTTTAAAACTCTTTCAAATATTTCTTTTTCATGACTTGGGGAAAAAAACAAATAAGGGAAGGCTAAAATTCTCAATAAGGGTTAAGTATTGTTGAAGCTATTATGATTCAATGAAGAATAATTAATATGGTATGATAAAGAACTAAAATCATGTGCCATTTAAATAAATTTACAATATGAATAAATAAATCATAACCAATAATGAAATGTGAATAACTAAAAAAACATATCATTAAATCATAAACTGAGAATTAAATACATACATATATAATATCGTTGTGTAAATTTCATGGATAACAATAAAATAATTATTATTTTAATAAATTATTAATTATTTTATGTTACAACACAAAATATGATATATCTACTATCAAAACCATTCACCATATAGTTTTCAATATTGGTATAAACCTGTTTAATTTAGCCAACATGATTTGTCTCAAGATATATACCAATGCATCGAGGGGGTATATAGTGTCTGGGCCCACACATCACTATAGTTTCATATCATCCATCAAATATCAATAATCTATTAAATTCATAAATAAATATTCCCTATCATCAAATATCTGTATTGAGAAAAAGTATATAGATTTATCTATATTACCATAGTTGATCAAATAACTTTCAAAGTGAAAACCATATGTGAAAACGGAATATGGTTTATGAAATAATTTTCATGAACTAGAATAGGTACCCTGGTAATCCAATAACCGATCCTATATTGACATAGCCTAATGGTCATTCTTGATCCCCAAGGTTTAGTGACTAGAACCTACCATTATACAAAATGAAAGTGAGAATGATTTTTTCCTCAAACATTGCGGAAGTAGTTAAACATGTATGTATATAAAAAAAAAACTCTACAGGGAAAATAGTACCAAAATTAAAAAATTTAAACATCCCAGAAAACTATATAATAGTAGAATAAAAATAGGATTTATTACTCAGGTCCCAACACGCACTATTTTATATGTCCACAAATCAACAACTAGAACCACCTCCAAGTGGTGATTTACCTCAGCTCAAACATGGAAGGAGATAATATACAGATACCTAAAGGAACAGTTAGGGTATGTGATAATGTCCTAGTAGGGTCTCACCAAGGATTCCATAATAGAATATAATATTTAATTTAAAATATCAAGATAATTCAATTTCAAATAAACAGGTTTGGAATTTCAAAATCATATTTAAATAAATCATTTTTTATATTTCAAATGATGGAAATAATTTAAACAGATCATTAACATTTTAATTGATGAAATAATTATAAATATATGTATTAATAAATAATTTTATAGTATATAGTTTATATAAATTCACAAGTCATCTAAAATAGTTTACAGAAATTTTATATATTCATTTAAAATAAAAATAAGTGAGCAACATGGTAATATGCCTAAAGGTATTATAGTTATATATAAGGGGCTCCACATACTGAATGTGACATATAAATATGTGTATGCACACATCCATTTGGTATAACCAAAGGAAAATTCATCAACATATTTTCAGGGGTGTGATGTGATTATTTGTTTTGAAATATTGTAAATTTTAGAGTATTGTCTGAATAAATAAAAAACTACTTATGTCTTGCATGTTTTTAATAAAAAATCAAAGATGGTAAATTTAATTTAATAATTATTAAAAATAAAATCATCCCATTCACCATTTTAAATATTTCAATTTTCCATTTAAAACCCAAAATGGATTTTTAATCATGGCATTCCTTTTTTCATGATAAAACCCAATGTTTTCTATCAAGAACCATTTTCTTCCATTTTCATCAAATATAAATTTCAAATCATTTCCACCAAATAAATTTGACAAATTTACATTTATCTATTTAAATTCAATAATTTTCCATCAAACCAATTTTAAAATTTAAATTCAAGAATTTAAATTTTACCAATTTCTAACAATATCACAAACATACCCTAATTCAAAGAAATTGGTGGGGGTCCATTTTCCTGCCTAATTAAATTTCAAAAACAAAATTAAATGGAATTGGATTTTTCTAAAAACAAAATTCAATTAAATTTAATTGAAATCATGAAATCTCATTTAAATCGAACAATTGAATTTATATAAAGTCATTTAGAGTTAATAAAAATTGGGAATCACAACGGAAGCACCTACCTCGGGATCACGAGATCTCAAAACACCAAACAATAATACATATTTTCCAATGAAGAATGATGACAACGAGATCTAGGAATTAATCCTAGATACAAATTCCAAAATAAAGGTTACTATATATGATAATAAATAGGGAAATCTATGAAACTCTAGGGAGGAAATAAGATAGAGTGGGAGAATGATAACAGGAGGAGGAAACTAACTGGGAGAAGATCGAATGTCATTCTCCTAGATTTTATCCTTTTCTTGGAGGGTTAAAAGGATCCAAAAACTATTCCAGGGAGATAAAATGGAGGAAGAAATCATATATGGTTAGTACAATCCTGTTAGGGGTCTAAAAATGTTTTCTGAAAACATTAAAACAATTTTCATATTTAAAAAACATGTAAAGATAGTTAGCTAGGCATGGATGGATGGTTTGGACAAACTGTATTCCCTTTATTTTCAAGTTCATGGTTACAACATAGTGGTCACATAGTTTTTAATACCATGTTCTAGCTGTAAAAATCCCATTGCCTTGGGTTATACAATTTTCTCTAGAAGGGCACACGTTTTGGGAGATCTGTGTTTCAATCGCGCACAGCCCCAGAACATTCAAAAATATCCAAGTTTTCAACCAAAGAATCCCAAAAAAACCCGTGAAAATAAAGATATAAAATGTAATTTTGGAATACAAGAAAATTGTAATAGGATGTTACAATGTCTCTACCATAGAAACATTCTATCCCCAGAAATATTACTTAGAATATTCCATGCCAAACAGATGAATCTACGCCTCTCTCATAGATTCCATTCTCTCCCACATATCATGAGAAATAGAAATATATTTCCATAGAACTAAAATAAAAGGTATCTTCCTCCCATGAAGTGCCATGGTTTCAAAATCAACTATCCTGACATGTCGTTCAGTCATATATAAATCAGGATCAATCTAAATAACACTCCAACTCAGAATATGAGATATATCTGAAAAATACTTTTATAGGTGGAATACATAGAACATCTTATGTATCAACGTTAGCTATAGTGGAAGTGATAACTTTTAATACATGTTTCCCACCTTCTCAAAAACCTAAAAAGGTACCACAAAAAGGATACCAAGATTCCCTTTCCTCCCAAACCATCGATGACCCAACTGTGGTGAAACATTCAAAAACACATGGTCACCCACTGAAAATTATACTAGTCTGTGATGATGATCCCTATAATATTTATATAAGAATTGTGTATTAAAAATTATCTGATGAATAAACTAAATATTTTCTATCATCTCTTGAACCATTCTTGGTCTAACCAAGGGATTTTCATCAATATCTGACAAACACAATATAACTCTTCAAGGTCGACTATAAAATTCCTCAAAAGAATACATCCTGATTATATAATTGAAACTATTATTTTAATTAAACTAAAACATTGATGTATGATCTTTCCAATCCCCAAAAAAAGTTATAATGAAAGCTCAAATCATATTCTCATAAATTTTTATAGCTCTTTTATTCAAGATGTCTGACTGTGGATGATATGTTGTGATCAAACGGACATTAGATCCTAGTGCCTCTTATAGGCCTATCCAAAAATTAGAAGTCCATATTAGAGACTATAACATATGGAAATCTATTCCAAAAAATATATTTCACATACATATTTCTCAACTACTCAACTTCGGGTTGCATCATGAAGGGGTATAAAGTGATCTGATTTAGTTAGTCAATCGATCACAACCCATATCTCATTAACATTCCTCTAGGTATATGTAAACCCAACCAAAATGTATATAATGATCTTATCCCACTTCAAAATTAGGACTAGAAGTGGATTATATAAACATGAAGGTTTGTAGTGATCAGACATAAACTATTGTCGTGTGTAACATTAAGAGAAAAATTTATAAATTTCATATATCATACCTACCTTCTAGAATCATCATTTCATGTAATAGAACATATTTTTTGTTAATTTGTTCACATAACACTGGGGGTTATAGAAATCCATCATAAAATATTTTCTTACCACTAACTATACAACAAAGATATTCTTATAGCATATAATTCCCACTTTGGATAATTTCTAGTCAGGTACGGTCTCCCCACCAAAAAGAGAGTTTCTAATTCTAATGAAATCATCATTATGTTTTTTATAATAAAGAATCATCTTGAGAAGAGAGAATGGAAACTAAAGACTATCTGAGGAAACCTCAGTCTCTAATTCCTGAACTCCAATATGAAACTTTTCAAAAAACGGACATCAAGTTCTACTCTTCTAATGATTCATTCACTACCTAGTTAGAAGAATCCAATTAAAACAATCAACAATGAAATTACCTTTCCCCAACATAGAGGTAGTGTCAAAATTTAAATATTGTAGGTATTCGACCCAATGCCTCTGGTGGGGATTGAAATCATTTTTATAGAAGATGCAACTCAAAATCTTATGGTTTGAAAATATAGTAAAACATTTTCCACAAAGGCAGTTCCTTTAACACTTATGTTCATTCATAACAGCTATAATTTGAAGGTCATGGTTCAGATAATTCTTCTCGTGTAGCCTAACCTGATGAGAGACATAAGAAACGATAGGATCTCCATGCATAAGAACACCTCCCAAACCCGAAACCGATGCATCACAAAAGACCACATAGACCTAACTAGCCTCATGATGATTACACAATGGAGTAGTAGCCAAAATACATTTCAACACAAAACAAGAACTCAAACTTTTTTCATCCAAATAATTCTTCACTCCCTTAGGATTTAGAGTGGTCATCGGAGAAGAAATATTTGAGATTTTTTTTACAAACCGGTGAAAATACCCAGTTAAACCCAAAAAGAACCAAATATCAAAAACACTTCATCATTGTTACCATTTCATAAAAGAATTAAACTTATCACGATCAAATTAGATTCCATGTTCACACACCACATTTCCCAAGAACATCACTTCCTAAATATAGAAATTTCATTTTGAAATCATGGCATAAATTTGTGATTTTTTTACAATTCAAGGTTTTATCTAAGATGAAACACATGATCCTCCTATGACTTAGAGTAAATGAGGATGTTATCAAAAATGAATAAAAAAATTTGTCAAGATACTCCTGGAAAATATTGTTCATTAAAGCTATGTAAACTGCAGGAGCATTGGTTACACAAAAGAGCATGAAAGGGTACTCATAATTGTCATACCTACTCTGAAAGGTAGTTTTCTAAATGTTGGATTCTTTTATTATTACCAAATGGTAACCAAATCAAAGTTTGATCATTGAGAACCAATTTCACCCTTTAAAATTATAAAATATATAATCAATATGTGGAAACAAATGTTTTTTATTTATCGTGAATCTATTGATTTTTCGGTAATCAGCACATAGGTGGATGAAATCACTAAATTTCTTATAAAAGAGAACCGGAACCACCAAATGTGAGACACTTAGGTGTATTAAAAATTTCCCTATAAGATCATCCATCTTGGTCTATAGATCTTTCATTTTATTTAGTTCCATTTGGTAAGATAGAATAGAAACTGACTGAGTACCAGGCACTAAATCAATAGAAATCATCACCTCCCTTATCAGTGGAAAACTAGAGAAGTCATAAGAGAAAACATCATGAAAATTGATGAATGTTAAAGTTTGATCACTACTTAAAGATCAAAAGAAAAAATAAATATCACTTTCACCAACTCCAGATAAGAAGGTACATCTCTACTCAAACATGGTTCCCATTCTCCTTGGAAGACATGACACACACTATCAGTTGTAGTAATGAGGTCCTATTAAAGATAATAATAGATCCAGGAATTATTGGAAATGAGGAAATCAGTAATAAATATGAAGTAAATTAGTTTCGTGTTGAGAACCAAAAAACTATAAGCATTCATAACATCTAGTTGTGATAAAACAGAAGTGGGACTATAGAGACCATACTCTTTCTTTATACTAAGATGTATCGTAATATCCATTACTGAAGATAAAATCTTTGTGGAAGAATTTATTGGCTTAAAAATAAAGGATTAAATAAACAAATGAGATGAAAAGGTATCAAATAAAGTAGTCACCAATAAATAAGCTAAAGTGATGGTAACTCTCACAATCACAGGACCCCTATCCGCTTCCTCTAGAGACTCTTCCACTATATAAAGAATCTTTATTCCTGAAGATTGAGGCTAGATCCCATTTATACATGAAGCATCTTATTTCATCATAATATCAAAAGGTGATGAAGACCCTATTCCACTATCCTAAGTGTAATAGACATGGAATAAATTTTTTAGGTGACCCGAGCATCTGTAGAATCAACATATCTGGGGTGCCTCAGTGAAACCCCTTTTTGGATGCCCTAGAATTCCACACTATTTGAAAAGAAAAGGGCCTCCCTCAAAAAAATTATGGGGTTTATAAAAACCCTATTATCAAGAACCACCTTGAGAATCATCATTATTCATATTCCCTTTAGAGGAATTTGTGCTGCCACTGGGAGAAAGTGGAGCTCTCAATAACCCTGACTTGCCTTCTAGGTTCATTTCAATCATCAACGCTCTATCCAGCACTACAACATAAGAAAGAATCTTTAGCAAGAAAACATGAGAATTTTTATCTGTTCAAATTCCCAACTCAAACTATCAATCTGTCATATTCTCTTTCAAAACTATCTTAGGGGAAAACAATACAATCTCATAAATATGGATTTTTGAAATTTTCACGGTCTTGTCAGTCTGTATAAGTTTGAAAAACATAGTGGCCTTAGATACCAACATAAAATTTGGATAGAATTTGTTTGTAATATGTACATTGATTTCATTCCACTATAAGCCCTCATTGTCCATTATTTTCACCATTGTTTCCCACCATATCCTACTTGATCCTTCCAACACAAAGGTAGAACACTTAACCTTTATTTCACCAATTGTCTATAAGAACCCAAAAAAATTCTACATCATGTTCAACCATTCTTTATCATCTTGTGAAACAATTGAGACATGAACAATTGTATATTCTAGTGAAGGAACCCTTGAAAACCAATCCAAATATAATACATTTTTGGTTCCACATATAGATCTTGAATGGGAGTTAGTGATGGTGCATGTCCAAGAGCTTTGAAATTACGCAATATCACCTCAAACAGATTCAAGTCCCCAAGGTGATTTTCTTATTTAGGTTCAGAACTAGCTTCCTCCAAGATCCTATTTTCACATCTTCTCAGAGGCATGATACTACAAAAAATTCAAAAACAAAAAATTAACACTCCACCAGAGAAACAATCAAAATTATTCCCAAAAGATATAAACAAATATTTGGATTTCAGTACACCCAAATCAAAAAAAGAGAAAATACTTGAACTAATCCCCAATATGTCTTTCCTAAACATACCATAGTGAATTATGGTTTGTTTCAGTGAGATCCAAATAGGCACTCAATTATAAGAACCTTTTATGAACTAACATGATTACACAAAGAATACAGACTTCAAGAAAATAAACTCAAACTAGAGATCTGAGACCACAGTGTCATGAAACATCTCAGGTTCCCTGGTAACTGGATAACCAAGATAGAACTGAAATATCTTAAAGGGAATACATGATCACCCTGGGTTAGAGACAAGAACCTTACATCATAATAATGAAATTGGGAATGATTTTTTTCAAAAAACATTGCGAAAGAAGTTAAAAAAGTTAGTATACATACAAGGAGAATCTCTACAGAGAGAACTGTACCATAACTGAAATAGGTAAACAACCCAAAGTACTATAGAAATGTACCAAACAATAAGATAGATAATCTAATTCTGAATGGATGCAACTCTTCAAGCCCATAGATAAATGGCTAGCACCACCTATTGTGGTTCTTTACCCTTATTCAAACATTGAAGGATAAATCTACAAACACCTGAAGGAATAGGTAGGGTGTGAGATAAAAGACCATTAGGCTCTGACAAAGGATTCCATAATATATTCTATCATTTAATTATCCAAATAAATATATTTAAATTTAAAATAAACATGTTTGGAATATCAATGTATATTTAAATAGACCATGCTTTACATTTGAAATGATATAAATACTTTAAACAAATGCTTCAGATTTATATTGATGAAATATTTCTAAAAAAATGGATTTATAAAAAGATTAATATAAAACTAAATATATAAATTCAAAATTAAAATAAAATATATTAAAACAATGGAATATATTCATTTCAAATAAAAACAGGTGAGAAACATGGTTATAATCCTAATGGTAGGATATTTCCAAGCTGAGGGACTCCACACAATCAATGTGACATGGAAATATGTGTATACACACATACCTATAGTATAACTAAATGCAACATTGTACCCAAACTTTCGGGGATGTGACATGCTACATTTATGATTTTGAAACATTGTAAATTGCACAGTGTTTTCCAAATAACTCAATAACATCATATTTCTAAGATGAACTCTAATTACATATCAACAATAGGAAATTTTCTTTAAGACTTCTTAAAATATAAGTTATCCCATTCTCTATTTCAAATATTAAAATTATCCATTTAAACCCCAAATGGGGTTTTAATAAAAAAACATGTCATTTCCAAGATAAAACCTAAATGTTTATATCTAAACCCATTTTAAACCATATTTATCAAATACAACATTGAAATCAATTCCATCAATTCAATTTTACAAATTTAAATTCATCCATTAAAATTCTAAAATTTTCCATCAAACTAATTTTACAATATAAATTCATCAATTTTAAATTTACTAATTATAAAAAATTTAAAAAGAACACCCCAAATCAATATAATCGGTAGTTTTCCCAATTTAATGAAAAAATCAAATCCAAACCCCTAATTCAATGGAATTGGTTTTTTCAAAAAAACCAACTAAAAGATGTTTAATTTAAATCAAGAAATTGAATTTAAATCAATCATTTGAATTTAAATAAATAAATTTAGGGTTATTAAAAATTGGTTATCATGATGGAACCACCTACCTCAAGATCATGGGATCTCAAAATTCCAAACTATAATCAGGATTCACCAATAAAGAATAGTGATAATGGGATCTGGGAATCACACATATATCCAAGTTCGAAAACAAGGTTTACTATATGTTCAAATCAATAATAAGATCTGTGAAACCCTTGGGATGAATGAAGAGAGAGGTGAATAACAATAATAGGAAGAAGAAACTAACCAGGAAAAGATTGAACATTGTTTTCCTATATTTGATCTGCTTTCAAGAGGGTTATGAAGTCCAAAAACTACTCTTGGAATATCCTGTGGAAAAAGAAATAACATATGGGTAGTATATGTCTGTTGGGGGTCAAAAAATAGGGTTTTGGAAATTTTAAACCAATTTTCATTTTAAAAAACTCCTTACATAGGGTTCGCTCGGTAGGCCCGCATGGTTTGGACAAACTGTTTTCCCTAGCTGTGCAAACATTATTTCCAGGTGCATGGTTACTTCTAAGGGGGTGAATGATTTTTAAACTGTGTACCAACCATATAAAATCCAAAAACCTTAGTTTTCACAGTATTATATAAAAGGTTTTATGATTTTGGAAAATAGTGTGCCAACTGTGCATAGCCCCATGACATTCAAATTAACCAATTTTTTTCCTAAAGCCACCACTAGATAAACCAAACCAAATCTTGATAAAAAATGGGGTTTAAGAATATATGAAATCATTTAAAGGATTCTAAAAAATCATATGAATCAGAAAATAATATGGATATTTAATAGATATTTAATTTCAAATGAGACATTATCACAATAAAGTTATTGTTTTACGATAAAGTTAAATATCACAAAAGAAAGTGAGGTTGTACAATAACTTTTACCACTTGGTAATTTTCAATTCAAATCCTCCTAGATGAAATGATTCAAAGTGAAACTTAAAATACAATGAATTGAAAATGAATTATGATATTACATGTCAATAGGGAATTATACACACCACATAAAATGGAATTGGTTTATAATAACAAATATGTCTCAATGTAAAGTAAATTAACATGAAATCCATTACCTTACTGCTCTTTTCTATTGAACATTATTTAAACTCATTTATAGAGGTTTTAAAAAATTTACTAACTTATAAAATAATAATATTTATATTTGTAATATTATATATGGTGTTTTTGTAGTATCTTTTCAATCATTCGTTAAAAATATTTCATTATTTTCATTACTCCGGGTGTTAATTTCCTTTTTTCACATTTGTGATTGGTCATAAAAGTTATAATTATTGTGAATATTATAAGGATCTATAATATCCCAAATAGTAATCATGAAATAATTATCATATTTATACATCAATTTTTTTTAAGATAAATAATGAATTATGGTTTTAAGAAATGATGTTGGTTATGATCATGGAGACAGTAGGTCATACGTACGCCAGAGTAAGGATTTCATTTTTCAAAGATTATTACTGAAATGATTCAACTAATATTTTATCATTACATAATGATAATTATATAATAAATTCCACATTATTTTTTAAATATAATTATATATATCATCCATCTGGATTGGTGATGAAAATGGTGTCACATTGTTTTTTATGGTGGTGGTCCACACATACACGAACAAAATGATATGTTATTTCTATAGAATTATAAATAAATCATGAATATCATAATTATTTCATGTATATCACATATAATTATTAACTATATATTTACCACCTTCCATTTAAATCATAAGTGAAATATGAATCACATCACTTCGTGAGGCGGTAGTCCACCGTACACACAAGTCATATTATCGTATCCCCTACGGAATGAAAAGTAAAAAAATTATATATGATACAATGACTCTGTAGGAATTATTATGTTAACACACCACATGAAACATTTTTTTTTCAAATAGACACTCTTTGGTTAAGTGGGAGCCATACAAAAAGGGCCAGTTGTTCCTACATACCCACATCCACATAAACCAGTACACACAACATTAAAAATTAAATATTCAGAAAACAAAATTCAAAGAACTTCCATAATCCACCTTGATCCAAGAGAAACCAACCACAATCAAAATCAACCATCATGTGGAGACCTTGAACGAAAAGTCTAGTCATGTCGTTGTCTTCCGCCATCATCATTATCAGTATCATCATCGTCCACCATTAGAGAATGTTACTAAAAACATCAATGACATCCAATTCATTGAGATCGATCACCAACCATGGAAACATCATCACCTTGTTGTAATAAATTATCCATACTAAAAAACAAAAAGAAATAAAAAAATAGAAACCACAAACAATCGTCACTGATACAGCCAACACCACAAACGCCATCACCGTCTAAAATTCACAGAGATGTCCTCGAGTAGATAGACCACTAAAGTGGAAGGAGCAGTCTAACTAACCAAAAATATCAAAATAGACCATTTGAGTAGCACCATAAACCACTGAATCCCACTACCCAAAGCCTCTGAGGAACCACTACTTCGAATCTGAGTCGAAGAGAAATAGAAGGAATTTGAGGAAAAGGAAGGGATTTGAATTTGAGGGTTCTGAACTAGAAAAAAAACACGAAAATCAGTGAAGAAACCCAAAGAAAAAATGAGTAAAAGGGAAATGAGGAAGAACCCAAAATAATATATAGATGAAGCCCAAACCAAGACAAAACTGAAGAAGGGAGGGGGAAATGGGGAAGACACCGATCAAACCCACAACTGTCGAACCTCAATCCCAAAACCTATGTTATTACAACACTCCGGATATGATATTCAAAATTTTTGGCAAAAATAAAATGGTTATAAAATGTGAATAAGAGAGGATAGGTGGTGTCTATTTATAAGTGAGCTGAGTGGCACACTTGTAATTTTTTTAACAAATTCAATCATACCAACATTTATATCATTAAAAAAATCCAAAAATGGGTCTTTATCGAACCTAGAAGAGTTAAGTTCAAAATATGGTTAGTGAATGGGTTTTGGAAGAGTTTTTAGGTCATTTTTAACCCTAATAATATTTTTTAACCCTTAATAAATCCTTTTTTACCTTAACTATGGTATTTAAATTTTTCTATTTTCACTACTGATTTTGGTTACAAATTTATTAAAATTATTTAAAATTATAATATTTTATGATTAAAAACATGGAATCCATTTTTATTAATTAAATTCACATAAGTGGAAAGTTTTACATTAAAATTAATTTTGTAGACATAATGAGAAAGTAGGTTTTTAAAGAGAATGTTCCAAAAGTTTACAAAGTTTTTATATCAAATTTCAATATAAAAATTACTAAAATTAAGTAAATATTATTAAATGATATAAAGTTGAACTAATTTTACATTAAAACCAATTCAAAATATAATTTATAATTGTAAATTATTTACATGAAAATGTAGTTTTCAATTAAAAGTAAATATTTTCACTATTCATCAAAAAATGAAAATATTCAGAAAAAATACCAAAAATTAAACCTAAGATAATTTTGGTATTATACTTTTAAAAATTAATTTTATTTTTTAAAATTAATTTTTTATAATTGAAAAATACTAATTTTAAATCATGGTCACAAAGCGCGACTAGACTACCTTTTTTGATAAAAAAATACAGTTTTGCAGAATGCATTTATTTTTCTTTCAAATTAATATCATTTTGATTATAAATAAATAGATAAAAAATGAAAATGTTTAAAATATATATTTTTCATAAATTAGTATTTTATATTAATATCCTATAATTTTATGGATAACATAAAATGGTAATGTTTAAATAATATTTCAATAGAGTATCACTTTTCATTTAAACATGGTGTTGTGTGCATCAGATGTTCTCAATGAAATTAAATTTATTTAAAATGAAATATATTGTAAAGTCTTTGGCTATTAAAAATTTGTTCGGAAATATTTTGGAGGATCCTTATGGAAAACTACTTAGGGAATGGATTATGCTAATCGTTTTATATTATTGTTTGAGGTTAAATTATAATTTAACATATAGGATAACCTATGCTAACCATTTTGGTTTTAGTAAATTTTCATAGGCTGATGGAATTAATTATTGATCTAATGATTCATTAGATATTATTTTAGTGCTTCAGGGATAAAAAATCTTCTCGAATATTCATTTCATGGATTAAGAGATTATGTTTAAATTAATAAAAGTACCAATAATGTGTGTATTTGTGATTAAGTATATTTCTTTATGTTATTACTTTTATTGTAAAATTATTCCTCAACTATGGAAATGTATATTGAATCAATTTTTTTCATATTAAGATCATTTCCATGCCATTGATGGTTTTTTCACCCATCACAGAATTTTGGTTTTGTGGTCTTTATTATGATCAATTTTTTCTATCACTCTCTATAATTATAAAGACATTATAATTTTCATACATGTATATATTGTCTCTTCCATATGATATTCTCATATTTTGATACCTATTTTTTGTGATGACCATCATTTTTACCTTTCACACTTTTTTAGATGGTGTTTTATTAATCCTTTTTATGATGTCGGTTTTCCAAAAATGAATTTCCATATTTAAAACCTTGATTACCAAACAAAAGTTTAAAACTATGAGGATATAATTTATTAAATGGGGTGAATTTAAAAACATTTGATTTTAAAATAAGATAATTGGGTTTGATATCATACATGACACACATCATTGAGCTTAAACGAACTATGAAATATGACGACCCTAACTAAAAAAGTTGAATTAGAGAGTAGGAATATTATTAACCAAATTATGAAATTTATATAGAGAGTTATTGTGCAATAGAATTTAATAAATAATTATTATGAAATAAGTACACAATTTTTTAGGAAAATTATATTATGCTTCATAAATATGTTTTCTACAAAAATGATTTTTATATCATTTTGGAAGAAAATATTATAATTAATTACTAGAAATTTTATTAACATTATTTTATAAAAAATATCATTTTTTTAAATAATTATATCAAAATTATCATAGGATGAAATTTCAATATTTTTCTAAAATGATGTGTTTTTCAGTGAATAGTGAAAATACATATTTTTATAAAACAATCATTTTATATTAACTAAAAAATCATTATACATAGTGTTTGAACTAAAAATAATATAATTATTATATAATTATTTTTAATCTATTTAAATTGTTTTGAATTTTCATTATACTATTTTTTATATAAGTACATTTTTTGATCTTAAAATGTATTTTTTCATAAAACTATTTTTGTTAGGTTGGATGAATTTATATTAAAATTTATTTCTAAAAATTATGGAAATTGAATTTATTAAAATTGATACCATATTATGAATCCTAAGGGTCAAATATTGGTGAATATTTCCATTTTATTTTTTGGTTGATAAGAATAGTAGCTATGGTAAAATTTATGATCTCGTTAAATTGTAAATCAGGGTAACCTTGGTAAAAAAAAATTGATAAATTCTAAATGTTTCATCTTAATAATTATTGGATGAAATTAATTATACCCTTATCACCTAAAGATAAAAATTTATAATTTTAATGGAAGTATTTCTATGAATATGACTAATATAATATTCAAATCAAAGAAAGTTACAAAATATCACTCTCTTAGTTTTAAATACCTATTATGTGCCCAAATAATAAAAAACAGGTTATGAAAAAATAGAAATATAAATATTGTGAATAATAATATTAAATTAATGAATATAATTTATTTATAATTTTAAGTGATATATAATTACCATAAATTCTTGTGTAATGTTATTACAGTATGTATTAAATTAATAGAAAAATTAAAATAATTGATATTAAAAATATTAAAGGAGATATGATTTGAGTGATTTATAGTTTTACATGAATTTTTTAGATTAATATTACATATTAGTAATTTTTAAATTAATTATATTCTTAATATAACCATTTCGGGATGTATAGGAAGTTAAATTAAATGAATTGTGTCAAAATTGGCTTTAGTGATAATCAATCAAAATAATATTTTATTAAATTATTCAAAAATAAAAAATATTGAAATGGAAAAAGGGGTGATATGTGGTCTAAAATTTCATCTATTTTCTATTTATGTGTCTACATTTACCATATATGTAAAATTATAAACCATTAAGAGTGAAAAATATGTTACAATTGTTAATTTTAATATACGATAACTAAGGAGTTGAACCAACAGAATATGCTTAAACACCACAAAAACTATCCAAAATTAACTGGTTGATGAGATTTTGATTTTATTCAAAAATATATTTGAATATATAAAAATATGGCTGCATTTTTATGAAAAATTAAATTATTATAATTTAATATTTTATGAAATTCCATATATACCCCTCACTTAAATTAATAAAATAAACCTCTTGTCTTACTTCATTACACAACTTTGAAACTTCTTGGTCAAACAACATACAAAAATACCTTATAAACTTTCTTATACACAATTTAGGCTGTTTTTCATCACAAAAGACCGACCCTAGTGCCCTTAATATGATATTTAAAGGAGTTCTTTCAATGGAGAGGTAATTTCCTTAACTGATCACTTTATTTTTACTTGTACATTAACTCATAAAAATATATGGTATTTATTCTAAAATGATAAATTAATTATCTTAAATTTTTATAAATGTTATTATTATTATGAAATCTCCATTATCCTCCCTCTTTCGCATCAAATGGAAAGTGAAGGTATCAATCATGCGTACATATATCTTACTATCTACATATTGTGATACAATTAATTTTCCACCACCATATTTCAGGGACGGTTATTATTTTAGTTTAATATTTATATGTTATACTTATGAGAGAAATTTATAGCTTTAATTATGACATAACATCTACCTTCATATCTTACAATCTATTATAATACAATAACGTCACTTGTGTCTATGTTTGGACTAACCCCTCCATAAAGTGATGTGATTTATTTATCATTTCAGTTTTAATTGGATAGTAATAAGGTTGGATTTTATGAATATATATGATTTATATGATATATTAGTAATTATTTAAATGATAATAATTATTCAGCTATCTTTAGTTCTATCCTTCAAAAAATGAAAACATCATTCATATGTGTGTATGACATACCATCTCCATTAATAATGTAATTAATTTTTCTATCAATATTTTTTATAGAAGACCATGAATATATATATATATAATGAATTTGATATATAATTATATAATGATTAAATTTATGGTTATTATATAACTATAATCAGTTTACAAGAACCAAAACTATCTAACAAACAGATACGTTAAAAATAAATCACTTATCACCCGGAACAGTGATTTTAATAAAAAAATATTAATAAAATTTGGAAAAAAATTATAACTAAATAATATATGGAATGATATATACATTAATATGGTTCCAAAATATATTTATAACAAATCTATATTTATTATACAGGTGGTTTTAACACAATAGAAGCAAATCGGACCTGAGGTAAGGATTTTTCATCTCAATTTTACTTCTATGATACATATTCCATATTCACCACTTATTTATTTTGTGTGATGTATATATATCCCGTATTATATTTAATATCATGAATATTTTTTTCTTTATATTATTTTAATTATCATTTCAAATTATTTCTTTGATGGGGATTATGTTTCAAATTTTACCAAAGTGGTAAGTGTTTGTTTCACAATGTCATCAATATTCGTGACTTTTAATATTATAGTACCCATTGGGGGAGTATTTTCATTCATATCCATATTTCCCCAAAACAAATTATGGATAATTTTGAACTTCTCAAGTTATTTATTGAAAATATCATATACCCATTTTTAAATTTAAAAAAAAAATAAATGAATCTTCTTATAGTTTTCTAAAATATTTACTATTGAAATTTTACTGAAAGTGTAAAAGGGATTATTTTTAAACTTATACAGCAATAATTTAATTTATCATCATCATGAATAATCAATTATTTTATTCTTCCTTTAAAATTTATAATTTTTTTAAAGTAAATGGTTCCTTTAATATGTGGGTAGTTTTTAGATTTAAAATGATTTTTAAAGTAAAAAAGGTTATTTTCCTCAATAAATATTATAATAATCTCTTTAAAGTATTTTCATCAATGTTAAATTACTTCATTGAATACTTTGTTGATTATTTACTATAATTATAACATTATCCATATTTATTTGAATGGTTTTTAATCAATTTTACTGGGGAAGATATTGATATTCTGTATTACTAGTTCTTCTATTATGGAAGGTTATTGATCTTTTATGTTAAAGTTATACTATTAATTCATATGTGTAGTTTATTAAACTTACTAAGTGTATTTGGGAGACTAATAATTTCCCTATATGAATTGTGACAACTCAAAAGACAAAATAGATTGGATTTTGGATGAGTCATTTCCTATTTTTTTAGATTTCTTGGCATTGGGCCTCAACAATGTTTTTAGATGTATTGTCTAAGGACTTTATAGTAAGTTTGAGATGTCTTTCCCTGTGAATTCCATTATTATGAAATATGTTATTGATTTCCATGTTATTATTTGATTTTTTATGATATCAAAGGATGAATTTCTTGTTCATGTGATTATTTATATGGAATTATTTTGACAATCATTTATTATTTCGATATTATTCATGCCTTATTAGATTATTATCTATGTATACCCTTTATAAGGAACCATGATTTTATACCAAAATATCATATACTGTTATTTGAATATTCAATACATTATATAAACACAAGCGTGATAAATATAATATTTTATTATATTTGGAGACTAGAAACACAATATTCTTATTTAATGAGGGATCTTCAATATCTCCCACAAAGTTATTAATAAATAGTACTCCACTTCGGTATACCCTACCTAAACATTATTTCATAACCTGGGAAAGGAAACATAAAAATGTGTGAGCATAGATTCTTAGTAAGGGTAAATATATGAGATATCAATCTATAATCAAATCAAATAGTTATATATTCATAAGGGTATGTGATTATGAACATACCACTGGAAGTAAATAAAAAATTTATCATAGATAATAAAAATGATTTATGGCATAAAAATTTATCATTTTTGAAAAATTGGCTGATAAGAGTGAAAATCATCAAAAATAATTCATTAACTGTAAAATCATTTCATTAAAGTGTGGAATGATCATAAATATATAGAACCCTTTCATGTGTCAAGGTTAACTACCATTACTATAAATATAGTGGATCGGGGCTTATCACCTGATTCCCATTGTAGATCAGGATGCAACTATTTCCCTTAGTTGATCAATATTCATCTATATCCCATAGTGGATAAAGCTCATTGACTTGTTCTTCATTATTATCTCATGTGATATAAATCTTTACCCAAGGCATTGGAGGGAGATATGGGTCCCCACCAATATCATAATTAAAACGATACTTATGTGTGTCACAATATCATAAAAATCATCATATCATCACATCATAACCAATATTAACAAAAATTGTTTCATAAACATTTCATCAATTCACTATATAATAAAACAGGAAAAATAAATGGGTTTATAAACACTTTATCTACAATAACATTTACTATATAGTGAAATAATAAGTATGGTATCATTAAATATTATACCCAATAAAGAATAAGTAACATAAAAGGATGTCATATCAGATTGAAAATGACTTTAAGATCTCACAACATTTTTTTAGTAATATATCCATTCCATTTTTTAAAAAACTTTTTAAAACATAAAAAATATTCAAAATAATTTTGTTTTAAAATAAACTTAGAAACATAAAAAAGGATTTTTACAAAAAAAATTAAAACACTTCTTGAGGAAAATATCTATTCTTTTTTGAAAAGAACATTTAAAGTAAATAATAATTTAAAAAAATCATTAAAATTATCCTTGGAATCATGTAAATGATTATTTACAAATCATCTAAACTGTTTATTTTAGAAATTATCATTTCTTATTTTTTTTTAAAAATATTTTTAGAAAATAAAATATTTTGAAAAAAATTTTATTTTAAAATAACCTTGAAAACAAAAAAAGGAAGTTAAAAACACATTTAAAATATTTCTTGAGGAAAACATCCTTTCCAATATTAAAAAAAAGTTTTAAAATATGAAAAAAAAATTAAAATAATTTTATTTGAAAAATAACCTTAAAATATATATAAAGGAAGCTTTAAAAACATTTAAAAAATTTCTTGAGGAAATTGTCCTTTACTCATTAAAAAACATTTTGAAACATAAAATATTTTGAAAACAACTTTTTTTAAATTAATTATCAAAACATAAAAAATAATATTCAAATAAAATAAATTTCATGTTGGTAGGAAATTCCATTTATTTCATACATGTTAAAACAATGATTCCTTTCACATTTTTTGTAAAATACAAATATACATTATTTTGAGAATGAAATTAAGATTCTTTTAAAATCATTGATTGAAAAGTAAAAAAAGGTAAAAATATTTCGAATAATTTACCTTAATAATTTTAAAAACATGTTTGAAAACATTTTTTGAAAACATGGTTTTATAATAAAAAGTGTTTTCAAACGAAAAGAGAAATAAAGATAGTTTTTCTTAAAAAAATTGTAATCTTGAGTACATAAATAGAGTAAAATGTAGTTAAAACATTTATTATAATGACATAAACATAATAAAAGAAAATTAATGATTTTCATGAGAAATATATTATAATAGTTCATCATTGGCAGCATAATCATAAAAAATCCTAATAAATAATGAGATTGTAACATAAAACTCTTAACACTTTGGTAACAATAAATTATAATAACCATAAAATAATAACATTAAATAAAACTTCTCATAACATTAAAATACAAATATTCATGATATAACATGTCAAAGTGTAAGTATATATCCCTCGTATTTGAATATAAGTGGAATCATAACTTATGTCTCAAAGACGGAAATTTGAGACAACAATATCTCACTGATTTGGTAACTTTTGAACTATAAACACTATGAAATAGAGATCATAAAATATATATTTAAATCCCACTAAATTTAGGTATAATAATCATAAAATAAATTCATGTATATTATTTATATCACATAGAAGCAACGTGAGGTGAATGTGGAATGTGTCTCACAGAATAATAAAAGTGAGGCAAACATATATTATCATAAGTTTGGAGTTCCTTTAGTCAAGTTCGAACCTCCTATATAATAAATATAATTTTATAGTAAATTTATTATTGACCAATTAATATATATATATATATATATATCTAACCATATATGATTTACATATAACCTTTTATTACCCATTTATTACCAATTCAATGTTAAAGTCATGTTTCAGGCAATAAGTAATTTGTATTTTATGTATGTTTTAATTTTTATTTTTGGTAATCTTAATTTTATCATGGTTACATAATATAAATATTTTTATACATGAAATAAATATCATATATATTCAGAATACATTTATTTAGAGTGATGCATAAAAGTTATAAATAGAAAATGAAATACGTTGTTCTTGAAGACGGTTGTTCATACATATATAGGTTCTTCGTTTCCATTTTCATGAAGGAATGAAATAAAGAAATTTAAATATAAATTACCCTAATACAATAATTTTTTTATCATATATATCACATAATTTCAATAAAATAATCCTTATTAACTTCCATGTAATGTGTGAACGAATCACTTTGCTTCGTGAGGAGGTAGTCCGACATACAAACGAGTGATGTTGTCATATTCCCATAGAATAAAATTTATGAAGTTATATGATATATAAAAAATTAATAGTTATAATAATTTAATAAATATCATATAAAACAATTTAATACATCATTATATACAGATATGATAGTTAGTGATGGAAAATGAATAACATCGGTTCGTGTGGCGGTAGTCCATCGTACACAACAATGATGATTTCATATCACATTCGATGGAAGAGTTGATAGTGGTAGGAAAAAATCTTAACATAAGAAAATATCAAAATATGGAATATTTTGATGTTATTATATGATATTTTTTTAATAATAACTGAAGGATGTGAATGAATAAATAAAATAAAATGCTTGGTTAGAGTTGTTACCTCTTGTTCAGAAAACTTTTTTTCGTTTTCACCGAAAGGAATATTAGGTTGGATTTATAACAAGCATAAGGATTACAGTAAGGGCTGATGGAATTAATTAAGTAAACTTTTCATGTAATTTATGATCCAAATCATTTTGTAATTGTAAATATGAGAGTAAAGTGGGTGTCCTTTTATATGTGAGGTGAGTGGCCGACTTGTACGTTTTGAAAATGAAAAGGTGTACCCCAATTTTTCTAACAAAACAAGGATAAAAAATGATATTTTTATATCCTATACTACATAAGGTATAAATATTTCAATCTGATAAATTTTTTACATGTTTTTTTAACATTTATATCCCTTATAAATTTTATTTTAACACCCTAGTAAATACATTTTTACATTAACCATGGTTAATAATTTTTTGAGTGTTTACTGTTAATTATGGTAAAATATTAATTCAAACTTATTGGATGATATAAATTATTATAATCACAAATATTTAATTCATTTCTAAAATTTCCATTCACATGAGTTTGAAAATTTTATTTAAAATTATTCCCACAGGTGTGACGAGAAAGCGGGTCTTCAAAAAGAAAATGTTCGCATGTTTAAAAAGTTTTCATATAAAAATTAAATATGAAAATGAATATAATGACCATAATTGGATTAATAGATATATAATTTAACTAATTTTTATTTTAAATTCCACATAAAACTAATTTTAAATTTTAAAATTCATTAAATTAAAAGGAAATCTTTAAAAGACACCATTTTTTTCACTGTTCATCGAAAAATTTAGCTTCTCATAAAATTATAAAACATTAAACTAAAATAACATTGGAATTATGATTCAAAAAATATGTTTTATTATTTAAAATTAATTTTATAAAAATTTACACAAAAAAATTTTAAAATAATCTTAAAAAAGTTGACACAACTACGTTTTAGGAAAATACTGTTTTAAGCATAAAATTAGATTTATTCTTATATCTTGTCTAGAAAACACATAATATTAGTTTTAGAAGTTTTATTGAATAAATAATATATATTTTTAATTAAAATAATTAAAAATAAGTTTTTTTATTTTATTAATGTAAAACATGTTTGTTTTCATAAAAGTATTTTTTCATAAAGATGATTCCTTTATTTTCAAATAGGTTTTTTTATGTTCTAATTAATTAGTAATCAAAGAATTAATTTTATATAATTTCTTAAACCACATATTTTTATATTTTAGTAAATAATATTCATACTCTCTATTCCAGTGGCTAGGTGATAACTATCATATAATAATATTTTAATAGTATGTCATGTTTCATTTAAACATGGGGTTGCCTATAATGCAATTTAAACTCAATGTTGTGTGGAAATAAATATTAATTTTATTTCAAAAAAGATATATTTAACAAAATATCTGGTTGTTATATTCTTCCCCCTTAAATAAATTTCATCCTTCTAATTTATTCTTGTTCTCGGTAAACAATAGTTTGATATTTAAAAATCCCAATGTGGGAAACCCGCATTATAAAAAGGGTTAATCAAAATTGCTCTTGAAAATATAGAAATAGATGTGTAAGGTTTATATACAGTAAAAAATACTTGGGTTATAAAGAGGATAACATATGTGTGAATTGAAAACATGGGAATAGAAGAAGAAACTAGCACTCAAATACTAATGGAGAGTGATATAGAACAATGTTAGGGGAAAGTTAACGACCACAAATCCATAGTACCATGATTTGTGAAAATGGTCATTGATGTCATCAAAAATTATTACAATATTAAAACATTTTATTTCAAGATAATTTTCATAATATAGGATAATTTTAATTAGAACATATACTTACTTTATTTCATTCCATTTCAAAAGAAAAATCTCATCCTTTGGTTGTGCCTTGATCAATTTCAACTTTATCTCTTACTCTAATATATGAATTTCTCATGCATTATGCACCAAATATAATCCATACATGAATGATAATTCATTACAAAAATCCCTAGTTATTTCCAAAATATTGGTCAACATAAGTTACACATAAATATTCTTATGGTGAAATAATACATTGATCTCAAAAACCACATCCAAAATTAAACATAAACCATTCCATAAATGGTAAAAATTATTACATTTTCAAAATTAAAAATTTATAAATAATTTCACTAAATTTATCAAAAGAAACTTAACTTTAATCCCATGAATATCATAAATTATGTCCTCATTGTCACATAGAAAATATGTGAATATCTTATTCATATATTCTCTTGAATCTTGGTAATAACTAGGATTACCATAAAACTTTATGAAAACAAACATGCTTCCTTATTCCTTCAATAAAACCACCTATTATTGAATATATACCATAAATAAAATAATTATGAAAACTCCATCAATGATAACATAAGACATTTTGTCTAAAAATCATTAATTACATCTTAGGTCATTAATACTATCAAATTTACTTAATTCATATCAACAATATCATTATCCAAAATAAACACGATTTTCTCTAAGGTGGGAATTTATTAAGAGTTATCTTCCCATAATAAAAATATCACTTTCAAGTAGACCACGTTTCTAATTCATCATCTCTATTCAATGTATTTTATAAAATCCATAATGATAAACTTATAAAAAATAATCCATATATATTACATGATTCATATAACATCACTCATGAATTACAGTACATAATTAATTATATCATCCCACTTCCTTCTCAATCTATTAACTATGTTCATCATATTACTCTTTAATACCTCTTTACATAAATATGAATTTTGAATCACTTATTAAAATTAATCAACCTAATTTTAATTATTCTTCTCACATTTAAGATATCCACTTATATTAGAACATCCCATACCGTTCATATTTCAGTTGTAGTCTGCTCATCATGAGCAGTATAATAATTACTCATACCACCTTTCTGATTCTCTTCATTATCTTTCCCCTTAGTAAATATATTTTAATAAATACCATGAATTCAAAAAATTTAACATTCAACCATCGATGTTATATTAGGGAGACCATTATTCTAATCCATTGAGATAACTGAAATTTAAAAAAATCACTACAATTACTTATTGTGTGTCCCACTATTCGACACTCAAAACATGTTCCTATTACTCTAAAACATCCACTTGGCTGAATATTCCAACATTCCTGAAATAGATTAAACACAATATGCATTCCCCTATAATCTATATCACCTAGAATCTCAATGAACTATATCCTTCTATTTTTGGTAAGTTAGAGATTTGGTTAAGGTTCATGTTGTTAATCATATATTGTGATAACCGATTTAGTAGAATAATAATAAAAATAATAATATAATTCACTCAAATTTACTTCCCATTTAGTTTCTCATAGAAACATTTTCTATTATATTCAATATCGATCCAGTTTTATGTGGTTCCCTCTATAGAATAAAATCCAAAATAAGAGGGAGTAACAATATTCATAGTGGGAAACCCTATAATTATGAAAAATAAAATATAAGAAGTCTAAATCCTGACACCTTATTTTAAATCTATGAAACCTTAGCCATAACATAAGTAATTCTTGGTCATTATTTAAATATATCATTATGGTTTATAAATATTTTTTAAATTTTTAAAGCATATCCCTTAGGAGTGCCAAACAAGATGTGTAGTAAGGATCATTAACATGCACCAAGTGAAAATCAAGTTCAGCTCAATGAACCATTTTTCGAATTGTTATTACTATGTACCTTTGTGTTATATTAACATGTACATGTAGTGTTTATATTGGGATGCAATTACTTGGAAAACACTTGTTATATCCTTTACCAAAATTCAAGGACATTTTTCTATACATTGACCCCCCCCCCTTAGACTTAACCTAGGAGACATCCAGAGAAATATCCTAGGAAATATCCCAAGGGATTAGAATAAATTTTTGTTATCCTTATTTCTAAATATTAACTAAAACGTTCCTCTAATACTAACTATAGTGAGATAGTATTTTATATATAAATATCGCAACTTTTTAGATGAGTCTTCAAAACAATTCATGAAATCATAGCCAAGTATTGTGATAGTTTAGTGTCTTTAAGACTAAAAACACAATATTATTATTTCAAGAAAAATATTCAACATATCCCACAAATATCGTCTCACATATTAATCCTATTAGGGATACCAACCTAAACCATTCATCATAACCTGGGAAAGGAAACATTAGAAATTTTGAGCTCAAACTCACATATTTCCAATAATAGATTAGGACTCACCTATTTTCCAAAGTGAATCAATTCCATTGAATTATTTCCTATTATTATCCCATTGAATATAAAGATTTATCCAATTCATCGGAGGGAGATAAAGTTCTCATCCATCTCATAATGAAAACAATACTTATGTATACCACAATATTATTAAAAATTAATCATATCATCACATCATAATCTAACTAAATACAATGGGATTCAAAAACATTTCGTCAATTCCCCATAGCACGACCCATGAAAAATAAATGGTTTTCATTAACATTTCGATAACATAAACATTAACTATACTGAGAGATAAAAAGAATGGTGTCATTCAATATTAAAACATAAAACATTTTCACAAACTATTTTTTTAAAAATATCCTTAGAATATTATAAATTAATCTTTTAAAAATAATTTGAAGCATTTATTTTGTAAAATATCATTTCCTGTTTGAAAAATGTTTCTTAAAACAAAATATGTTTTGGAAAATCATTTACATTGAAAATAACATTGAAGACTTATAAAGGAATATTTAAGAATATTTAAAATATTTCTTGAGTAAAATATACTTTCAGGTATGGAGAAGACATTTTAAAACATAAAACATTTTGAATGTCATTTTCTTTAAAAATAACATTCAAATTTTATAAATGAATCCTTAAAAATCACTTAAAAATTTTCTTCTGTCAAATATCCTTTAATATTTTAAAAAATGATTTTTAAAACATAAAAACTTTTAAAAAAACTTTTCTTTTAAAATAACCTACAATACTTATAAAGGAAGATTTAAATATCATCTACAATATTTCTTGAGAAATATATATTTTATGCTTTGAAAAAATCTTTTTAAAACATAATTTTTTTTTAAAATACATTTATTTAAAGACATACATGAATAATTATAATGTAATCATCAAATAAATTAATGGCCATGATGGTAGAAAATTACAGTCATGTTATACACATTAAAATAAATATTTCATTCACATTTTTTGTAAAATCCAAAACAATATTATTTGGAAAATGATATCTTTAAAAAAAATAAAAGAATAATATAGTTTAAAATATTTTTAATAAATAATTTTAATAATTTTAAACGCCTTTTGTTCAACATTTTTAGAAAACATGGTTTTGGAAGAAAAATGGTTATCGATCGAAGGGATAAATAAAGATGATTAATTTTAAAAAGAATATTTTGAACTCATGAGTACATAAATAGATGAAAATGAAAGAAAACATTAATCCTCATGTCATATCTAGAGTTTAAAAAAATTAATTATGTTCATGATAGATAGGTCCTAATATTTCATCATTGAAATCCTAATCATAAACAATCCCAATAAATGATGAGAATGTAGATAAAAATCTTACCACTTTGGTAACTTTTAATCATAATCACCATGAAAGAATAAAATTAAATGAAAAATAAATTATCATAAAAATATTTTTATTCATGATAGATCTTTTCAAATGGTAGTAACATACACCTCATAAAATATTATAGGTTTATACCCTGCCTTATGTCCCAAAGAAGTCAATTTGAGACAAAAAATATCTTACAGCTTTGGTAATCTTATAATTATAAACCCTATAAAAGAGATATCCTAATGTGGATATGTAATTGACCATTAATTTTTGGATAAGAATAATAAAATATTTTCATGAGTATTATATTCACAATATAAAATAATCTCATGTATAATATGACATGTTTCTTAAATAAAAATAGAAGTGAGACAGAAATCCCCAGCTGTAAGTCTCAACTTCTGTCACACATATTCGAACCTCATTTATAATAAATATAATTTTATTATAAATATATTACATAAACATACACATATATATATATTTCATATCATTAATGATTTACTTATGACCTTTTATTTACAGTTGATTAATGATTTCATTATAATTTCATGTTTCAGGCAATAACTGCTTTGTTTTTCGGGCATGTTTTGATTTATTATTTTATGTTATATTACATTGATAATGGTTCCATAATATCATCTTTGTTTAAAATGATATAAATATATTATATATTAAATATAGATTTCTGTTTAGTGATCTATAAATTTTATAGAAAGAAAATGAAATACACTATTGATGGAGATGGTAAACAGTACGTACATATTAACATTTCATCCATTATACCAAAGAAAAGAAAGAAATAAAGGTAAATAATATATTAAGATTAAATAATAATTTTTATTTTATTGATATCACATATTTTGATTAAACTCATCCTTACTAACTTTAATGTAAAGCATGAAAGAAACATATCCCTTTAAGAGGCATTAGTCTGTCGTACACAGGAGAAACATTAACGTATTCCCATAGAATAAAATGAATGAATCTATAGTTGACATAATAATTAAATAAGTATAATAATATCATATATATCATATAAAAATATTTAACCCATCATTATATCATGTTGTTAGAGGTGGTGATAGAAAATGAATAACATCGATTAGCGAGATGGTGGTATGTCGTACACATGAATTATGATTTTATATCCCATTTGATAGAAGATGAGATTTTTGTAAGTCATGAAATTAATATAAAAAATATCAGTATATTTTATATAATTTTTTTATTATATATTCATGGTTTGATAATAATTTAATTATTTTAAATAATAAATAACATAAAATTCTTGGTTAGGGGTGTGAACTCTTCTTCGGACAACTTCTTTTGGTTTTCACCAATAGGAATTTTAGGTTGGATGTATGACCAAAATAAGGATTTCGGATAGGATGATGTATTTAAAGAATTTATGTTGGTATTTAATATCCAAATTAAATTATTTTTCAAGTGGGAAAAGGAGTGGAGAGCATTGGCCTTTTACAACTAAGGTGGAAGGCTCACTTGTAACGATTGAAAAAAGGGGTACCCATGTTATTCTCATTCCAAAATCATCCAAAATATAACATTATCAATATTAGAAGATACAAGGTAAAAATATTTTCACGACTCATCCCCCAGGGCTCATGTCGTGAGTACCCAAATCCCACCTTCCTTATACCAAGGGATAGTGACTAGCACTGGAAAGGAATATCCCAAAAGGGATAGCATTGCCTTTAAACTTGTACAGACAGAGATTGGGAGAACTGCACAAATCAAACCACTAAAGAAAGAAAAGTTGTACAACCACCACAAAGTACCACTACTAAGAGTAAAGTGTGTAAACAAAATGTAAAGGGGTCGAAATACATGCCCAACTGAAAGGAAAGTGCATAAAAATAAATAAAAGCTCCGGAGGTCATCTATCAAGGACCCTACCTAATGGTTTGGGATAGATCTCTATTGGATGTCACTATAGCACACCTCATATATTGATCCACCTCCAAGCACCGTCTGGTCATGGATCCCCAATGTCCCGGTCAACTTCATATGTCGTCTGCATAAGACACATCAAGTACAGGTGAAGCCCGAGCAGGGGTGAGTATAACAATACTCAGTAGGGACCCCGAGACCCCTGAAAGTACCCCACATGTCAATGAATGAATCAACCACAATGGAACTACCACAGATTAAATACAACTAATGAATATCTCCAACATATAGCACAAAGTAAAATATATCTCACACTAGGTATACATCTTAGAGAACAAAAATAGAGATGATTAGTAATAATATAGATCATATTATTCTGTTGAGTGGCTCACCTATTAATCTAATAAGGGTTGCTTTGCTGCTGATCCACAAAGGGTCACTCAACCTCTGATTTATGATGGGTCTCTCTATTGCTAGTCCATGATGGGTCACACTACTACTGATCCACAGAGGGTCTTTCTCATGCTGATCCAAGGAGGTTCACACCACTACTGATCCACATAGGGTCTCCCACTAGCCAATCCATGATGGATCGCTCTTCACTTGACAACCATCCATTGGATTGACGCACCTTGTACGTATGAGTTCTGAAGGTTTTTTTGTAATCCATTAATTTTATTTCAACCACCATGAAGTATCACATTGAGGAGGCTCAAAGGATTGTCTTGTTGTAAGGGTTTCAATGTATCAAATGAAATGATGATTGGATGCCTGAGCTGTAAGTTATAGGCTTTTTAGTAAAAAATGTCTTGTTGGATTTGGGTCTAATCTAACCAGGACATTCTCCATATTCTTTCAAAAAATTTGTGGATTATATCATAAGTACCACTCCATCACAAGGGTCACAATTATGCTGATGGTATGTCAATCGAACGTGTGGTTAGAAAGATACGAGCGCTTTAGAAAACTAGGGGTTGGTTGTGTCTAGGTCTGATCCAACCCGGTCGGACTGATTTGACCAACCCGGCCCAGGGTCCTCAAATGCCCTGGTTCAATTATACTAACTCGACCTCACCAGTTTTTGGTCAGAGTCGATCCAGTCTGGGCTTCCCGGGGGGCCAATCCCAGTGGACCTCGCTGGACCTGACCATGTTTGGCTGAGGATCTAGCCCACTGGGTCGCCAAGCGACCTGTGCTTGTCTAGCCCTATCTGAAGTGCTTGAGTTTGGCCTGTGGGCATAGTCTGGCCTTCTTGGTTTGGGCCTGGCTAGCAGGATGGGGGAGAAGCCCACGTGCTTAAGGCCCAACCGTAAGGGCGGTAGTGGTGTGATGTCTAGCTAGGACGTGGCAGTCACGCCGCGTCTGGCCCCCGTTGGCTATGCGGACACGTGGCCTCCTCCAGCCATGGTTGACAGACCACAGATCACTATCCAATAGATAACCTGGATTTGGGTCCTCCCTCCACATGGTGCCCGACACTACTTCTCCTCACCACAGCATCTGTCCTGTCGTTGCTTCCTGCCATCATGGATCACCGATAGGCGCACCACCCCACTCCACCCATTGGTCGCTCGTGTGCCAATGGTGCCTTTGACGGGCCACCAGAGTCACTCAGGTGGTCCCCTTTTTGTTTCATCTATGCCTAAAGCCTTCATAGGGAGCCAACATCACCATTAAGCCTTCTAATTCACCTTACAGACAAGTTGACGGGTCAACTTTGAAGAATAGAATAAGAACAAATGTGGTAAAGGGACCTAGACTTGTTTGGATTGGCCCGCGCCCTCTGCGTTAGAGTTTAATCATTAGGATAAACATGATGATAACCAAAAAACATGATAAACCCCAAATCAAACCCCCACATAATATCCACCCTCAAGAAACTATGATTCATGGATAAACCCATTAGTCAGTTGATCTGCATTCGTCGTAAATTTTCATAAACGAGGAAGAAATCATCAAATTCAAGGAATGCATAAACACATACCTGGATTCATTAGATCTGCAAATGATGAAGGATGTGATTCATGTAGTCGTCAATCCACGTTTGTTGGTTTTCATCACCGCTTTCCAACGTCCAGATCCAATCCTCCAATGTTCATCACTTCATTTTTTGTTCTTCGTTGGAGAAGGATTCCACCTACTGTTCTTTAGATATTTCCCCACATTGATTAATTCCCAAACTCCAACAGGTTGGTTGATTAAAATAAACTAAAAGCACATATATGTTGTGCCAATTAATGATGCTCATTAAATGATCCAAATTTAATGAGACATATTTAACGATCCCTTAAAATAATAGTGGCGTGGTTTCAAATGGGCTATTATTGACCCTCTATTTAGGCACTTCATCACCACCTCATCATTTCCCCATAGAGTCATCGTCCACTACTCAATAGTGATAAAATAAATAAAATATTTCTTTTAAAATATTTATTTATTTTCCTCAAAAATTCTGAAAAATAACTTTCCCAATCAGCCCTTTCTAGCTGAAATTAAGTCATTTCTAGGCGAATCCCAGTGTTCCGTGTTCAACAGTGCTCTCATATTTTCGACCTGAGAAATAGTTCAAATGTTAGAAAAACCCTCTAATATGTTTACTAGATGTACCTTAAAATATGTTCAAACTTCCATTTCGAGCCTCAGAATCACATGCCGTCGGAGTGTGTGGTCTTAGAATAATTCCTTATAAAAAAATACACAGAATTTCCACAACATTACATTCTCCCCACCTTAGCTCCTTAATCCCCCAAAATCAAAAACAAAACTAATCAAACAAGTGGGCGTATGGAGCACTAATCTGATCCTCCCTCTCTCATGTGTTCTCCGAGAGGTTCTCCTGCTATAACAAAATGTGCACTAGAGGAGTTGAACATCCACAAAGGTCCCACTCATGTCGATCCTCTATCACCACCGGGAACTCCAAAGACGTAACCCGATCATCAATTTCTAGCTTGACCCAGTAGATGATGTGCGATGGATCATGCATGGACCCCCTCAGCTAGGACATGTAGAAACCATCATGCACCTGGAGCATCTGTGGCAGAAGAGCTAGGTAGTACTCTACCTCACCAACTCCATTCTGGATTTGAAAAGCTCTGATGAACCTTGAAGATAGCTTGTCACCCTACCCAAATCTCTATAATCCTCATCGAGGTGATACCTGAAGGAATATATGACATCCCTCCTCAAACTCCAACTATATTTTTCTCCTATCAGTAGAAGACTTCATCCTTCTTTGTACAGTCCTCATCTGCTCCTGGATGATCTTCACCTTCTCAGTGGTAGCTCATACCATCTTCATACCTATGAGTGCCAACTCCACTGGGTCTGTCCAGCAAAGGGGTGATCTAAAATGCAACCCATAAAAGGCCTCAAATGGGGCCATGATAATAGTGGAGTGAGATTTTTTGTTGTATGAAAAGTCCAAAAGTGGAAATTGGTCCTCCCAATAGTGATCAAAATCCAACACACAAACACGTAGCATGTCCGGCAAAGTCTATATAGTCTGCTCCATCTGACCATCCATCTAAGGATTAAAATCTATTCTTAATCATATATTTATCCTGAACGCCTCCTCTAATCCCCTCCACAGTCGAGATGTAAAGAAAGCATCATGATCTGAGACGATTATCGAAGGCACCTCATGAAGCTGCATTATCTCTTGGATGTGGAGGCATTTGTATCCATATACCAGTCCCTTCTCCCAGATACATATGAAATGAGCTGCATTGGTGAGTCATTCCATGATCACCTAGAAAGAGTTGTGGCCCCAGTATGTATGTGGTAACCCCATCACAATGTTTATCAAGATACCATACCATTTCCACTCTCGTACCTCAAGTGGTTGTGCCAAACTTGCTGGAACCTGATGCTCGCCCTTCACTTAATAACAAAAGAGGCATCATGAAACAGAATCACCAACGGCTTTCTTCATCTTTGGCCACCTGTACTGACGTCAGAGGCCCCAGTTCATCTTCTACACTCTATGATATACTAATAAAAGGGATGTATAGAACACCCTCAACACCTCCTCCAGCAACGTCTCTAACACTTAGATGCGACTCTAACAAGGATGATGTGCTCCCCACCTATTGAAAATCCATTAGGATCACATCCTTATGATAACTGACCACGTCATGCCTCACAGTCAACATCAACTAGATGTGCCTCCTAGACTCGATGTAATATTAGGGGAGTAATAGTAATCGACTGAAGGTAAGACACTTCACCAACATTCACAAAGGATTCTTACATCGCGGACAATTGCTCTGTCACCTTTCTCAGTTGATGTATAACGGTCCTCCTATTGAGCATGTCTTCCACCAGGTTCCCCTTTTCATAAGTATAGACTATCTCAAAGTCATAGTCTAAGAAGAACTCCTTCCATCACAGCTATATCGGGTTTCAGTTCTTTTGGGAGAAGATATACCTAAGACTCTTATGGTCGGAGTAAACCGTAAATCGTTCACCCATTAAGTAGTGTTGCCACATCATTAAGGCAAAGAACACTACTACTAACTCTAGGTCATGGGTTGCGTAGTTATTCTCATGTTATCTCAACTATCCTCAGTAATAGGTGATCACTACTCCCTCTAGCGTCATGACACAACCCAGTCGAGTCCCTGTTGTGTAGTAGTAAACTACATAACCAACACCATCCACTGGTAGTCTCAAGATGGGGGCACAAGTCAGTATCTTTTTACGCACCTGGAAACTATAATAACGTTTATACATCAACCCGAAGGGTTGTACATTATTTCTCAAATCGGAAAAGGGTGTTTCTACATTAAAATATCTATGTACGAACCTCTGGTAGTACCCAGGCGACCCAAGGAAACTCCACCCATTGATCACGCTCTAGGGTGGCTCCCAAGAAATCAATTTGAGAGATTTCAATAAAGCTCGATCTTCCAGAGTGTATTCAGGACTATTGGAGGGTGTGTAGCATGCTCCTCATCTGACAATATGTACCCCAATATGTCATTAATGAAGACCACAATAAACTAGTCAAGGTTTGGCTGGAAGATCCTAGTCCTGAGTCCCATTAACACTATCGGGGAGTTGGTCATGCTGAATGGGATCACCGGGAACTCATAGTGGTTGTATCAGCACCTGAAGGATGTCTTTAGCACATCCTCATCTCATAACCAAAGTTGGTGATATCCTGGTATGAGGTATATCTTCGAGAACCACCTCAATCCCTTCAGTTGGTCAAAGAGGTCACCGATCATCGGCATTGGATACTTTTTTATCACGGTATCCTGGTTCATGCACCGAAAGTCCACACACAACCTCAAACTCATATTTTCCTTCTTGGAAAATAGAATCGGGGATTCCCAAAGTGAAATCATGGGCCTCACAAACCCCTTCTCCTACAATTCCTCTAGCTATACCCTCAGCTCACGAATCTCCACAAGAGTCATCCGATATTATGGTGTAGATATTGGTGTTATCTTGGTGTATAGTTCGATGCAGAATTCTACCTCTCTAAGAGTAGTTAGTCTTGGAACATCCTCAGGAAAAACAACCTCATAATCATCCACCACTATAGGAAAGCATGGACTCCTCTCATCCAATGTGCTGAGATTGAGGCTATCTAACTGGTGAGTGATCAGCTAAACCCTCCTCCGAGAAAGTATTTCCTATACTGCAAGGGTTTTCTGCTCACCGGTGAAGGAAAATCTGGTCCCATCTCCGTGGACACACTGCATTGTATGCCTAAAACAGTCTATCTGAGCATGGACTATGGATAACTAGTACATACCCAAGATAACATCATAAAGACTCTATGCTGCTACTAGGAGATCCCAACCGAAGCACTAACCTCTTAGAGTAAGCTCACACTACTCGAACCATCATGTAATCCTAGAATACCCTCATGTAGGAGTCTCTATTTGTAAGGATCGAGACAACGGCTCCACCAGAATCTCTGAACTCCGAATGAGATTCGTGGAATGGATGGAGTGACTAGAACATGTGTCTATAAGAACTGTATCTAGGGTGGAGATAATACAGATCACACCTCAGATCATCTATGAGGCATTGTGGTCATAAGCCTCTGCTTCCTGAATTTATGCTCGCCCCTGTCTGCCTCCTCCCTGAGGTTGGGATGGACCACCTGGGGGTGGTGGCGGTAACACCTCAAACTGTCTCCCTCTGCCTTCTTCTTGGCCAGCTCACCTGCCACATCTGCCTCCATCTGGACCTCCATGCTTGAACCACTGCCTCTGGCTTAGCGGTCCCTTGACTATCTACCGATCATCATTACGACAGGTCAGAAAATCGCAAGACATGTGACCCATCCCGCAACCCGAATAGTGAAGTCTACTCCTCTACCGGCATCCTTTTCCTCGCGATCTCCACACCTCCGACCCTACATCATGGGGTCATCCTCTGGAAGATATATCCCGTTTAGGCCTCTGCATCATCTTCCTACTGCCTACTACAGATGACTCGGCCACCTTTCATCTAGTGGTGGCTCTCACTGTCAGTTCCTACTCAGAAAGGATACACTTCCCCAGTACTGCTCGCTCTAGAAATATATCTTTCTCCAGAATGTTGAGAGAAATCATCAATACACTGATCTCCCATCGGAGTCCCTTCTCAAAGGTCTGATCCCAAAAAAAGAGACCCTCACAATGTCGGTGGAATAGCGGGAGAGTTCGATAAAACTTGCAGAGTACTAGGCCACAGTCAAACTACCCTACTACAGGTGTAGTAACTCCTGAATACTCACATTGCATCATGTCATTGGTACAAACTCAGCCCTGAAGAGTCTCTTGAAGCCCAACCAAGAATGGACCTCCTCCTCATGTGTTTGGAGCATCAGGCTTCACCATCTCCCTGATGTTCCATGAAAAATTCTAGCATCTAGTATCACCATTTCATCTACTAGTGTCTCTCCCAATCAAAAAACTCATGTCACCACCTCCAGCTAGACCTTAGCATCCTGAGGACCTGTATATCCTTGAAACCTTAGAGGCATCTGCTTCTGGAATTCGTACGGCATGCTCTGTCATCATGCATTGTCCAATAGTGAAGTTGGTAGCATCTTCTTATCTATGGGTGGTGGTGCTATTGGTACACCACTAGTATGTGCTACTACCATAAGTGGTCCCTATACTGACACCTCATCACTCGGTGGATCATTGTCATGATCTTTCACTAGAATCCGAGATGGTCATCTTTATGGAGAAATCCTGTAAGGAAAAAAGATCTTTCGTGGTCAATAAGTTATACCTGGTGAGCTAACTCAAAATATATTAAGATAAAAACATTTCAAAAACACATGAAACTAGTGTTTTTGTGTACTATGACAGTTGAAACTATTTTCCCCATTAAAAATTATATACAATTATTTCTTCTAGTAGAAATGACCTACCTCTGATACCACTTTGTCACGACCATTTCCACGGGGCTCGTTCCATGACTACCCCAAGCCCTCCTTCCATAGGCTGGGGGTTTCTGACTAGAAACAGAAAATTATATCCCAAAAGTGGATGGTGTTTCCTTTAAACCTATACACACAAAGGTAGGGAGAACTACATAGGGATAACCACAAAGGAAAGAAAAGTAATATGACCACCACAAAGTACCACTACTAAGTGTAAAGCGTGTAAACTGGATGTAAAGGGGACAGAATACAATCCCAACTGAAATGAAAGTACCTAAAAATAAGTACAAGCTCAAGAGGTATTCTACCAAGGATCCTACATGAAGGGTAGGTACATATCTCCATCAAATTTTAGGGAAGAACACCTCCTATATTGATCCACCTCTGCGAACCATCCAGTCCTGGCTCTTGAATGTCCCGGTAAAAGTAGTATCTCTTCTGCAGAAGAAAAAATAGGTGCGGGAAAACTCATATAGGGGTGAGTATAACAATATTCAATAGGGGTCCTGAGACCCCTAAAGATCTCCCATCAATCCAAGAAGGAAAACACCTCAAAAGAAATACCACAGAGGTAATACCACCAAGAAAGATCTCAATCACATAACACAAAGCAAAAGAAAGCTCACACGAAGTATAAAACATATAGAACTGGAATAAAGATGATTAGTCATAAGCCAGATCATCTTATTCTATTGAGATTCACAGCTGCTAATCTGAGATGGGTTTCTCCGCTACCGATTCACATACGGTCCCTCTATCGCAGATCTATGATAGGTCACTCTATGGATGGTCCACGATGAGTCACGCTACTATTAAACCATAGAGGGTCACTATCATTCTAATCCAAGGTGGGTCACGCTATTGTAGATCCATGGAGGGACTCTCTCTTTCCGATCCATAGAGGGTCTCTCTCATGCTAATCTACATAGGGTCCTGCAATTTTTGATTCATGGAGGGTCACTCTCTTGTCGATCCATATAGGGCCGCTCTTCACTTGAGAACTAGCCATTGGATTCCCGCACCTTGTACGTATGAGTTTTGAAGGCTCTTATCCATAAGCCATCGGTCATATTTCCACCACAAATAAGTCTCACTTAGTGGTAACCCAAATTATATTCCTGTCATAGGGGTTTCAATGCAATAGATGACGCATCAATCGGACCACTACTCTACATGTTATATGATTTTTAGTAAAACGGGTCTGGTTGGATTCTACTCCAATACAACCCATCCATAATCAAGCTTCTTCCAAAACTTAAGTGGTGTAGATCATAAGGACCGCCCCATAGTAAGAGTCCCAATGCTGATGATGGTGTGTCAATAAGATGCGTGGTTTGCATGATACAATAATTTTAGTAAACAAGGGGCCGATTGTGTCTGGGCCCAGTCCGACCCAGTCAGACCGACCCATGCAACCCTTCCTGAGGGTCCTGAAATTTCATTGTTCAATTAGATGGACTCTACATGACCCTGTTCGGGTCGGGGTTGGTCTGGTCTGACCTAGCTAGTGGGCCAGGCCCAATGGGCCTCGCTGGACCTGACCCTGTTTGACCGAGAGTCCAACCTGCTGGGTCGCCTAGCGACCCAATCTCGTCTGGCCAGACCCGAAGGGTACGAGTCTAGCCTATAAGCACTGGTCAATCCTGTTGGGTGCAGGTCTGGACCGCCATTTCGGGTCCTTCGCACTGGTTGGGGGTGTGGCCAACCAGCCCGAGGCCTGATCGCAAGGGCATCCGGTGGTGCACCATCTAGCTGGGACATGGCTGCCATGCCTCATCCGGCCCCCACTGGCATCACGGACGTGGGGCCACCTCAAGTTGTGGTCGGCGGAATGCGGGTCGCCAGCCACCTGACAGCTTGAATTTAGGTTGTCCCTCCACATGGCACCACGTCTCCTCACCTCTACGGTACGCTGATGGGGGCACCGCCACCCTCCACCCACGGCCGTCACTGCCATCCACTAGCTTGCCATTGGTTCCTTCAATGGGCCACTGGAGTCGCTCGTGTGGTCCATTTTTGGATCCGTCTGTGCCTACGGTCTCTATATGATGCCACCATCATAGTGAAGCATTCAAATTATCCTTGGTGATAAAATCAATGGTCTACTTCAAAGAATATAATAAGAATAACTATGATAGAGGGATCGGCACTTGTTCGGGTCGGCCCGCATCCTCCACCTTAGAGTTTAATCATGGGGATAAATGTGATGATACCCACACTGCTTTAAAAACCCCAAATCAAACCCCCACACAATACCCACCAGCATAACGAGCGATTCGCAGATCAACCAATTAGTCGATTGATCAACGTTCATTGTAAATTTTCAAGAACGAGGAAGAAATCATCAAATTCAAGGAAAACATAAACCCCTACATAGATTCATTGGATTCACTAATGACGAAGTATATAATTCGCGTCGTCGTCGATCCCCGGTGGTTGGTGTCCATCGCTGCTTTCCTACCTCCGGATATGATTCTCCAACGTTCGTCACTTAATTCTTCATTTGTCTCTGAAGAGGGACTCCACTAGAGATTCATCAATGATTTCCCCGCGTTTTTTAGTTCCCAAACTAAAAAACATTGGTTTATTAATAGAAATAAAAAATTCAACGACATTGTGCCCAGTAATGATGCTCATTAAATGAGCCACGTTTAATGAGCCATTAAAATAACAACATTGTTGTTTCAAATGAGTCACTATTGACCCTTTATAAATAAGCCTTTTCACTGCACCACAATGTAAAAATCTACCACTCCACGGTGAGAAAAGTAGTAAAATAATTATTTTAGATTATTATATTATTTTATCAAAAAATCTGAAAAATAACTTTTCTGCTCGGCCCTTGCCGGCCGAAGTAAAGTCATTTCTAGGAGAATCCAGGTGTTCCATGTTCAACGGTGCCCTTGTATTTTTGATCTGATCACTGGTTCAGAAGTTAGAAAACCCCACTTACATGTTTACAAAACGTACCTTAAAAAAGTTCAACATCCAATTCTAGGCTCTCCGGGCCACGAAATCATGTGTCATCTAAGCGTGTGGTATCATAATAATTCCATATAATAAAAAAACATTTAAAAATAATTTTCTTATACATTACAAATATTTCGATTCAATGTGTTTTGGAAATTTTTTGGGTAATTTTTAACCCTTACCTTTTTTATTTAATGCACTAAAACCCAATTTTTTACCTTAACAATGGTAAATATTTTTTATTATTTTATTATTCATTATGGTCCAAAATTATGTTTCCCTTATTGAATAATATAAATTATTATGTTTATAAATATTGATTCCATTTATACAAATATCATTCATATAAGTGGCAAATTTCAGTTTAAAATTAATCACGTAAACACGACAAGAAAATAAGTTTTCAAAGAAAAAATGTGAAAAAGTTAAAAAAGATTTATATCAAATTCAATATGAAAATAATTAAAATTAAATAAATTATATTAATATATATATAATTAAAAGAATTATTTCAACACAATATTAAAAAACATTTGATGTTTTTACAATCCTTAAAAGAAATAATAATTCTTTTTAAAAACATGTATTTTCAACTATTTATCAAAAATGTCATCTGCTCAGAAAATACACAAAAATTGTCGATAATATAAATTTGAAAGGATTTTTTCAAAAATGAAATTTATTATGTTAAGTAAATTTTTTTATGTTTCAAAAAATATTTTTATAATAATTGGGTAAAAGGAGACAAAATTATTTTTTATGAAAATAAAATTTTAATCATAAAATTGGATTAATTATTATATTTTTTCAAAAAAAACATAAGATAAATTTTAAATGTTTTATTTAATATATAATATATAAATTTAATGAAAATAATTCACCCAAATTTGGTTGTTGAATTTATTGAGGTAAAACTAGTTTTGTTCATAAAAATATTTCATTTATTTTCAAATAGTTTTTATTTTCATTTATAATTATTTGTTCTATAATTGGTGTATTTTATATAAATTTTTAAAGTATATATTTTCATAATTATTTAATTATATTAATTTCTTCCATTCCAACAACTATTTGATGACTATTATATAATAATATGTTAATAGTGTGTCATGTTTTGTTTCAACTTGGTGTTACTTGTTACAGGAGATACATTCGATATTACATGTAATGAAAACTATTAGAAAGATTAAATTCATTTGAAAATAAAATTTGTCAAAAAAATCTCACGGTGTTACAGCTTTACCGCACCCTTTTATTAATTTTCATTTCCACAGATTATGAATAATGTTATTATGAATAGTTCCAAGGATGAAAGAATTATTTTATGTTATTAATTGTATATATATAATATATAACATGGTAATTGTTGTTCTTTCTAGTTATTCAAGACTACTAAAATATTAGATTATTTGGGATGTGATGAATTTTACCTAGTTCCAATGTAGCAATTTAACCACTAGATCAAGGCTACCAGTTAGGTTCTTTATCGTGAGGATAATATACACTCACTATTGACTATAGTGCTATGAAAATGTCAGGATAATTTCTTATTTTTATAACCAAATTAAAGGTTTCTTTTTAGTGGTTTCTGTAATATTTTATTATTTCTAAACCATTCAAAGGACTTGATAATCTTATTAATCAATGAACTTTATAAATAATTGAATTTGTGTGGTTGTTATAGTTTTATTTAATTCCAATAAAGTCATATCATTGTAATAGGGCATGAATTTGGTTTCCTAAGTAAGAAAGAATAAAAAATTGAATATTATTGATTGAACCACTCTACCTCTCAATGATAAAACAAATCCAGATTGATCATCTCAAGTGGTATTAGATGGAGGGTCCATTCATTGACTCTTTACTAAAGTTATAAGAAATGAGAAGATTTCATGGATGTTCAGAACACTGTGAATAGTAAGAATATTAATTTATTTTATAGAAATAATTATAATATCTAAAAGGATATAATATTACCTTATCTTATTTCCATTGGTTATTAAGTTCTTATTGTTTTTCCAAATGGTTTCCCTCTTTATACTGAAGGTATTACATTGAAATCTACAATTAATAAAAAAAATTATAAAGATAGGAAGGCCATAAAATTTATAATTTCTTCACTCTCTAAAAGGTATTTTCCTATAACTAATGGAATTGGAATGGATGAAGTCATATGAGACCATATGAAGAACTTTTATACTAGAAATATTAAAGTAAATAAATAAAATTTACAAATATGTATATTGATGTATAAATATTTAAAATGGATAATGATGAATCTATTGATGTCTTCTTTAAAAATGTAAATGACATTGTAAAAATCATAATATGACTTCGTGATAAGTTCAAAGATTCTACCATAGTTTAAAAGATCTTATGAATTGTCCCTAATAATTTTGTTATCAATGTATCATTTTGGGGAATAGATATTATGAAACTCTATCTATAGATTACCTATGTAGAATTCTCATCAATTGTAAAATTAGAAGAGAAAATGTAATAAAGAAGAAAGAACATAGTGATCAAGAAATTTATTTTAAATCTTCCATGAAATGAGATTATAATAAATATCTTTAGGTAAAAGCTACTGAATTTAAAACTAAATATGGGGTTGGTAAAAAATATTGATGAAATTATGTCTTTTTGTCTAAAAAGGATAAGATAAGAGCCAAAACATATAAAGGGAATTTACTTATAAATTGATTTTATGGTAGAGATGTTGTAAATTTTTCTACAAATTGTTTAATACATGATAAAGATGTGTAAAGTGATGATGTTTTTATAAAACCAAGAGTATCCCTCATGAAGAAGGCATAAAAATTCAACTCCTGTTTAAAGATAAGTTATAATAATTTTTCTTAATACAAAACGGGAAACATTATTTCTATATATGAAGATGATTATGATAGTGAAAAAATTGTTAATAATTCTAGTGATGATGCTACTAAAAAATCTCTTATTGAGAGATTGAATGGTAAAATGTTAACCAACGATAAAAGTAATAGATCTGAAGAAGAAGAATAAGAAGAAGAGACTCAGTTTGAGTTTATTACTAAAATATTTTTAAAATAATATCTTGAAAATATTTTTAGACTTGAGAAAGAGAATAATAAGTTGAATAAAGAAAATATTTCAACAATCAATCAAGAATAATTTATTAGAAAAATTAGAAGTTGATTAAAGAGAATAATTGACTAAAAAGTTATGTAATGAAGAGAATAACGTCAATATCAAGATTTAATAAAAGATATATATTATGGAGAAATACTTAGAGATCATTCAATAAAAACTTTTTAATTCCAACCAAGGAATAAAATATTTCAATAACTCTATTTCGTAAGTTAGTGAATGTTATAATAAGTAAAAAACTCATAGGGATTAAAAACATTATCCTAAAATGTTAATAAGAAGGATAAATTTGTTAAAAAAATATAATGTTTAGAAAAAATGTATTTAACCAAAATAAGTGGAATTGAAAATCATTAAATTGCTAAGGGTTCAAAGACTAAACTAAAATTCACTAGCACTAGATATACTGATAAGTATTAGAATAAATCTAAAAAAAATAAATTCATTATATAAGGTATCGAAAACATTGGTACACAAAAAATTACTATGGTGTATGGTAATAAAGTTTATGAAATGTAGGTAAAAAAATCCAGACAATAAATAAGTTACAAAGGTAAATATTATTTCTATATTTATTTCTTATATTGAGAAGGCTTTGGGAATATAGATAAATATTTTTAGTTCCATAATGAATTATAAAACCAATCTAGGAGAAACTAAAGGTATAATTTTAAGGGGATTCAAACCACTCAAAGAAGATAACATGATAAAGTCTATTCGGAAAGTGAAAATAGATTCCCTTTATTGGAAACTGTTTGTGAAATATGTGATCATCCTGAAATATTGTAAATATTTATCTTATCATGATACCGTCACAATAAATTTTATACAATAAATCTCTGAAACCCTATGATATGGAATAAAAATGAATGGAAGAAGTTCTTAGTTTTTATAACTACTCTTAAAGCTAAAAAGGAATATTGGACTGTGGTTCTTCTTTGCACATTATTGTAGAATCAAAGTTATTGAAGAATGATTATGATTATAAAAAAATAGTGCCTTTTGGAAATGGTGATTTCCTTAGAATAAAAGGTTTTGGATCTACTATCATTGGGGAATAAAAGTTAAAATACCAAATATACTTTCTTGTTTATGGTTAAAACACAATTGGTTAAGTGTTTCAAAATAATATGAAAAAGGTAAAAAAGTTTTCTTTTAAAGAGTTTTTTGGTCAAATGACTTAGCGATAAGAAAGTTGTTAAAAATAAAAATGACATAAGGAAAATTTGTTTCAATTATGTGATGTATAGAGTTCATACTATTTAAGTATGCTGCAAAAACATATTTATGGAATTAAATTTTTGGTGAAATTGTGTTAGAGAAATATGAGATTTCTAACAAAGAAATAAATTATTTGTCGTATTCCTGACTTGACAAGAATAAAAGATTGTTTTGAACCATATTCCATAAAGGAAATATTACAAAATCACCACACAATGAAGTTGAGATACATTCAACTCATCACTTAGAGTTTATACATTCTAACATTTATGGGCGGATGAGAAAGTAAAAAAAAATAAAGATAATCACATTAAATATTTTTTTGATGAATTTATATTCATTACAATCATTATGTTTTTAAAATATAATTCATAGGTTCTAATAAAATTATCAGTTTCAGGGGAAGTGCAAAAAAATAATGTGAATATTCTATGGAAAATATTCAAATTGATAATGGTGATGAGTTTACGAGTGTGTTTTTTAGATACTGTCTATAAAGGCATGGAATTCATATTCAATTTTGTTTACTGTAAACACCACAGATTAAAAGTGATCCTAAAAGATGAAAGATAATTTTCGTTAATATTGAACAAATAATGTTGATTAAAGATTATACTACTCAATACTTTTGGATATAGGATATTGGAGTAGCCGTTCATAATTAGAATCAATGTTTTTATGAATGAAACATTGATATGAATATTTATAAGATGTATTATAATGAAACCTCTCATTTCTAATAGCTAATGGGGTTTAGAAGTCCTTTAATTTTATAAATAAAAGGATAAAATCTTAGTAAGTTTGATCAGAGATGTGTTTTTATAAATTTTATTGGCTACCATCTTCATGGTAGAGGATACATATGTTACAAAAAAGAAACAACAAATATTTTTGACTCTATCAATATGAAATATTTTGAACATTCTGATAATAAATTTTTACAAATAATTTTAGATGTGGATGAAATTGAATATAAAGTGGCTATAGCTAAAAAATACAACAACGTTCTTAATAATGGTGATAATATTGAGGCCTCTCAAGATGAATATTCTTACGCATTTATCTCATTTTATGAGGAACAAGAAAATTCAACTCATCCTAGGTTGAGGAAGAAAGTGGACGTCTAAAACATCATTTGAGATTAATAATAATAGGTTAACCCCAAAATAATATCAATTTTAGTATCACATACATTCTTATATTTATAAGTTGAGCCAAAATATTTTGATGGATATTTGGAGTATCAAGATTGGAATGATTCTATGAATTAATATATAGATTACATTGAGTAGAATTATACATGGGAAGTTGTACCTAAACCAAATAATAAAAATGTGATTGGTACAAAATAGGTTTTTTGAAACAATTTTAATGGAAAAGTTTCAATAATAAGAAATAGTAAAATACAGGTCAATAAAGGTTACTCATAAATTGAAGGAATTAAATTTGTTGGCACATTTTCTCTAGTTGAAGGATTATAATATATCATAATATTTATTTCTATTTATATATAAAATATATAAAAGTTTTTACATATGTTTTTAAAGTTATATTTTATTTATATTTATCTTAATGAATAGATTTATATTGATCAACTAGGTGTATTCATGTTTGGGAAAGATAAAATGTATTTGTGCAAGTTGAAGAAGTACTTATGTGGGATGAATAAAGTGTACCAAGATTGGTATTCTAAATTAGATAGTTTCATAAGGAAGATGAATTTAAAGAAAGGAATATTTGAAAGTAACCACGACATAGAAGAACAACAATATATTTTCCTCATTATGATTATTTATATTGATGACATTATATTTTTATAGAATGATGAAATAAAATTCGAGAATGTTTCTAAGGAGATGAAAATGATAATATAATGTTCCATGATATTTGAAAGAAAATACGTTTTTGGCCTTAAAATATATCAAAATAAGAAACACATTTTCCAATATCAGGATCATTCTGCTAAGGATCATCTAAATAAGTTTATAATGAAATATTTAAATATTTTTCCAACACATATTTTTATGGGAACTAATTTGTAAAAATGATAGAGATAGTAAGGGGTTGATCCTAAATATTTTAGGAAGTTTGAAAGAAGATTTGTGTATCTGATGGCTTTAAGATAAGATATTGTGTATGTTGTCTCATTTTGTGACATTTATCGAAGTGATCCAAAAGAATAAAATGGAAGCGAAAAATAACTATCATTTATATCAAAGAAAAACTAAATTCAAAATAAATTATGACATCTCAAGAAAGATATATCTATTTTTTATACTAATGTATATTGGTTAGGTTAAGAAGATGATAGAAAATCCACATCAGGTGGAGAAATCTTTTTATGAGAATGTTGTGTTACTTATTATACAAAGACAAAACAATTTGTAATTATTATAGTAATATATTATGATTATATAGTTTTCACTCAAGTAGTAACTGACTTATTTGGATGAATACATGGTCAGAATACTTGTTTATTTATGTGAAGTATCCCCTTCTCTTTGGATGTTATACTGAAAGTGTTATAAATCTCACTAAAAATACAATGTAACATTATTATTCCAAGAAAATTCATATTTAATATCACTTTATCATTGATCATGTGGAAATAAATAAATTAATTTGTAATTTATTCTTATAATAAATAAAATTGTTGATATTTTCACTAATCCATTATTGAAGGAAACATTTCATAAACTGAGGTTGATTGTGGGTGTACTACCTCACTCTTTCCTATGAAAAGGTATATGATCTATCCCCTCTCCATATTATCTTTGGATAGTTTTTCCAAAACTATAGAAACATTGGAACATAAATTTATCCATTGGTATGTGGTTAAACTTATTAAACAAGAGCATATATTTAGCGGGAGTTCTTATAAATGGTAATTTGTGATTTCATCATTTGTTAACTATATTAATAGTTTGATAATGTGCATACCGGGAATGTTATTCACAGAGGATAAAGTTTTTTTCTCTAATAAAAAATTGATAGTGATTATAATCATTTTTAGATTTCCCTAATAAAATTTTCTTATGTGTTGTAAGAAAAATTCTCTTAGTGAATACTTATGAACTTTATGGTATGTTATTCAATTAATCATTTTTCATACATTGAGTTTTCTGACATAGGATTAGAATTATTGTATAAGTAAAAATTTATTGAGATTCAATTTTTAAGCGATTTATATTCCTTGGATAAAAATAAAATCCAAAGGGGTAGATTTTTAGGACTATGAGGTTTTGAGTTTTTGTGAAAAAGATAGATGATGTTAATGAGAAACTGGTTAGGCTTCTTATAAATGAAGCTACATTTCTCAAAATAGAATTTTCTTCTTTTTTCAAACATTAATCACCTTACTTTATTAAACCATTAAAAAAAGTTTATTATATGGAGAACATCATCTCTTGTTTACTAGATTGATTTAGTCAAACAAACATTAGTAGTCATATGAAATCAACCAAATCATTGTACTAAATATTAATCTCATTTTTCTTATAAGGATCATCATACAGAGTGTTTAATGAAGTTAAATACAAAAAACTATTGTTTTTTCTTAATGTTTATAAATTAATGAGTATTTAAATACCTTAGGATCTAAACTGATTTAAAAGAGTTGAAACAATTCAATTGTACAATATTGATACTATGAAGTTCTATGGATATCAAAAAAAAAAGATCAGGCATAGGTTTGGTTAACAAGAGTTTATGTTAACATTTTTTTATGTTTTTAAATTTCAATAGTAAAAAGTGTTTTTAAGCAATAATTTGTGAATTTATTTGATCAGTGTAAAGTAATTAAATCACAAAGGTAAGTTTCTAATAAGTAACATCAGATGAAGGACATTATATGGGCTCTCATTATGTCACTGGTTGGAGTCTATTGAATGAACTACTTTTATTTTTAAAATATGTTTACTTATATATAATTTTTATCGGATGGGTATATATAAATTTGAGAAGTTATTATTATTTCATGATGATCATAAAGAAGTATCTGATTCATTGAACAAATGGTTTTGGTTAAAATCATCAGATTATTTTTATCGGACAGGGTTCATTGATCAAAGTTTAGAAAGAAAACTCGACAGTCAAAGAATTATGATAGAAGTCATTGGATGGTGGAAGTTCATAGTGTAATATAAATTCAATGTTCCTATTAATGTTTGTGGGAATATAAAACGAGTTCTCACCAGTCAAAAGTATTTCGAAGAAGTTTTGCATGATGAATGATGAGAATAAATTTCTTTTGGTTTGAAGGAATTTTAGGCTCTCATAAAGATATAAAATGTGTTAATGTTATGTTGATCAATTAAATATTGTTAATATTATTTTGGAAAGATCTATGATTATCACTGAGTTGTAAGTAATTTTGATAAAGCTATTTGATGATGGGTCTTAATGTATGCTTCTTCTTTCTAGGAGGTAGGAATACAGTCAATGGAAGATATTCTAAGTGGGACACTCAATATGTTGAGTGGGATGTTTGAATAAGATTCCCTATGTTCCCCTAAAATCACAGGGTAACCTTTCATCTATAAATGTTTTTGATGCGTTAAGGATTTTTTTATTCAATATTTTATAAATTGAGGGGAAGTGGTATTGAGGTGTTGAAATGATCAGACAAACTTGTTAAATAATTGAGGTATGGAGGATACTAGATAAAGTTTTCCATCAAGTTGGTATTAGAAAGATGTTGTGAATAGATGATCAATCGAGTAGGTTGAAGAGGTATTGGCTGGAAAGACACCATGTTGAGGTTTTATATCAGGTGGTATCAGACAAATATTATTCCACGGTGATTTGAAAAACAACGTGACATAATTAGTTTCAATCTACTAGAAGGCACGGGATAAATTATACAGGATGGACATCAGATGGAGTATAAAAAAACCATCCTTTGGGTGGGATTTTTTTCATTCATATTACAGATATAAAAAGTTAATAAGAATTATTAATTACATGAAAATAATGTGTGCATAAAGTATAAGTTTTATAGTGACAACATACAGAAGACTATTACTGAAGGTTATTACAATTGTTATAAAAAAATTGCATATCATTTATCTTTTTGATGATCACATCCACTTTATATTGCCTATAATTCTATGAAAGTGTAAGGATACTCCCTTATTTTTGAAATCATATTAAAGGATTGTTTTCTAGTATTTTTCTGGATTTTTTATTATTCCCAAACTATAAAAATTATTTTCTACTCCTATTGAGTTACGAACCTCGTAAATAATTGTGTTCTTATGGTTGTTCCTAATTTCTTTCTTTCAAGAAATTTCATATCTCACTAACTAGATGTAAAGGTTGTTTCATAAATAATAAATCATAAAAATTGAAGCTTATATATTCACCCCTCACCCTCTCAACAATCAAACATATCCTAAATTTTTCTCTCGCATTTTACTGATACCATAGTATTACCTTTTACATTGGTAGATCATTTTTATGCCTAAAAATGAAATTGACCTTCTTTCCTAATATTTATATGTTTATTTCAAATTTTTACTCCATTAATCAAATTTAATTTCTAAATTTGAAAAATTTACTTTTAAATGATAACATAAAATATATCGAATAAGATATTTTTATAGAAAAATTACTTTTAAAACATTAAGTGTTCTTAATCTTATTTTATATCAATTAATAATTAAATGTGTGATGATCTATTTATTTATGAATGAAACCATTATATTATATTATATTTTATATCTTTTATTATATAATAAAAGTGGTAAAATTATTTTATTAAAATAAACAACATTATACATAGGAAACAGATATTCATTGAAAAATACATTTTTAACATTAAATGATTTTAATCACATCCTATTAAAATTATTTAGAATATAAATATTCCATTTTACCAAGACATTAGTATTAAAATATGTTTTAATTTTATAAACTCATCCAATCATTCTTCAAAAAAAATAACAGTAATATGTAACGAAAAAATATAAACAAATTTTAAATAATGATTTTAAATTATTTATTATCATCTTATTTCATTACAAAATTATTTATTATAATTGAATTATATTATTCTTAATTTTAAAATAATAATTTAAAATTTTCAATGTGCTTATTGGAAATAAATATATCCAATGATCATATATCCAATTTACATAAGTCAAGCGACCATATAACCAAATACCATATATATTATAATGATATTATATTCCTATATATAGATTGAAATGCATATCTAAAATCAATCATCACTATTGAATTGGTCCAAATTTTTTTATTTTAATGATCACAAATAATGTTTCCTTCATTAAAGTTTATATTTTTCTTTTAGATTTACCTTTACATAAGTCTAATAATTTTCACATTACCCTTATGTGAGATTGTAAGTACCCTTATGTGAGATTTTTAATCTCTGTTATACCATTACATGAGTTTTATCTACCATTAAAAATGATTTATTATTTATTTCTTACCATTATGTATTTTTATTTTACCCTTATGTATGTGAATATTTACCCTAATCCATGTTATGAAAAAACTATTTTAACCTTATGAAAACTATGAAAAAATTTATCCTAATGCAAGATATCAAAAATTTATGTTACATTTACCCAAGTTACCATGATTTCACCGATAGTTCCAATCATGTTACCATGAGTACAACATGAAACCTCTAGTGGAAATGTTCTACTATTTGAAGGTTCTTTTAATAATGACCCTATGTTTTATAAATATAATTTTCTTTTCGATTGAATAAATTACCTATTGTTGTTACAAAAAACAAATGTACTTATTTGTTTTTATTATATCCTAACAGATTTAGAAAACCATTAAGCATCATTACCATTGGTAAAGTTGTCATTGAATAGTCATCATATGTCTATTATAAATATATACTTTTGATAAATCCAATTGACATAGAAAAAGGATGTGATGGCCTCAACCATTTGGATCATACCCTATGAAGCCCACTTATTGGATATTATGAGAGAGATAGCATCACTGGGCTAATCCCTAGACCAATCACAAGCCTATACCCAACAACTAATCATAACTGAAACTATTTACATGAGAATTTCAATCTCATCGACATCACGGACCAACCCTTGTATGTCGAACCGCCACATTAAAATATCACCATCACACACTATAACCTTAATGAGTTTTCTTTTGTAATAAATGGATATGTATTAATAACCTAATAATATGAATAATTATATTATATTTTCAATTGAATAAGGGGTATATTTACTTCTAATTATTGTTAATTTATATGTGATTTTTGATTTTGAAATGATAAAACACAAATTGTATTTTTGGTTTAATATGAAATTTTAATTTAAAATTTCCTTTTTTTATGAATTAATTAATTTTATAAAAAATTATAGCTTCATAAAAAATAAAATTAAAAAAATTTATTATAATTATAAATATAACATAATTTTTATAAAGTCAACTATAATTTTTTATAAGGGTTCAAAAACTTTTATTATCAATAAACCTACCAGTTGTTAATAAATGCTGATTATATTATTGAAAGTGAAAATTAAAATATTTCAAAATTATTTAATAAAATAAATATTATGTTTTGAATCAGAATATTGAAATTATCCAACAATTAATTTATAATAATTTTCTGAAATATTCAAATTTTCAGGTAAAAATTAAATACAATATAAATATATGGTGTGTATTATGACATCATAATGACCCAAAGGTGATTTTATAAATTCATGTAGAGGGTTTTTATGAACAAATATAATTTTACCCTTTAAAATATATTTTTAGTTTTTTTATTAATTTTATAATGCCTTCATGAATCCTTTAAATCCTATATTATATTTAAAGGTTTTAAAATCATTTATTTATAAACATGACTCACTTCAACATCACCAAGGGTAATATTTTAATGTGTTTTGATCATTGACATATAAAATAATGAAATATGGTACTATTTGGTTTCGAAAAGGGAAAACTCGTCATAAGAGTTTTAGTTTTTATTATTTTATTTTGTAGAGTCAAAAACCTATGTTTGAGAAAGAATAATGAAATCCTCTCTCTTATCCTATATAAACCCACCCAAACACTCATTCTTATTAACATAAAAATCTTTGAGAATGTCCTTACTCTTACCTTCCCTCTCTATATTCCTCCAAAGGTTCTCCCAATATCTCAATAATCCACTCCCATGTTTTTGGAACCACCCTCTCAAGGTAAATGACCTCTCTCTTCTCTTTTCAATTCAATAATCTTCTTCATTTTACGTATTTGATTTCCAATTCCCAATGTTGGAATATTTTTTTACACATACAACTTATTATTATTTTTATTTAATAATAATGATAGATCCCTTTTTCTTTTATTAATCCATTTTACGAATTTTTAGGTATTTCCTTTTTGCTGCCGCAATTTCACTCTGATTTTCCATGTCAAACCATTGTATTATGAATACCATCACTATTTCCACTAAATTGAATTCAACTAAACATGACTATACATATTTTATTGGGTAATTCCATGTATTTATTCCACACTCCATGAACTTTTAATTTAATGGGATGAAATATGATCCTATTTTGAACAATCTATGTGGCATACTTATGGATGTACATGATTGGAAAGTGTTTAGTGCAACTGAAATTATTTATATATATCCAATTAATTAGGTAATGTTTTAGTATCATGAAACATCATGTATAGGAATATATAGTGAACCTAACCCATAATGATATTTTTTTTACCATGTTATGATATGTTAGTGGTTAGCCTTGACCTAGGTTTATAATTCCTGGTTTAAAATTATTTCCACATTCCATTATTGCTATTATGTTATCATGGTATATCATGCCTCTTTCTTTAAGTTTATGATTCTCACCCCCTTTATATCCCATTTAAATTCTTATTATCCAACATGTAATAATTTTTTCTTGTTATTCTTTGTTTGTACCCTTATTGGGCTTTATATCTCACCCATTTCTTTTGTATGTCCCCTAGTTATTCCATGTGGTTTTAAGAATAATGAAAAATTATGAAAACGTTAAGGAGAATTTCAATAATGATGATTTACAAATTGTTTTAAATTTTTATATAATATACCAAATTACCCAAATATAGTAAATTTCTAAATATTATATTATGTATAATATTTATTCTTATGAACTAAATCATGATTTAATGTGTATTAAGACAATGGATACCATAGTTGGTATCGTAGGAAATTTAAGTTTGGGATTTATATTAGGAAACTCTAGTAAATGAATTAGGTATAACAATAAAAATAATAAAACATTATTGAATCATGTTAAAGAATATATTTAGTTTTTTTAGTAAAATACCCCCCTATTTGGAAAATACAAGTGGATGTGGCTCTGGCACAGAGGTACCTAGGGGTAATAATTCTCTAAAGGGTGATTGATTTATAATTTATCATGACATAGTGAAAAAAAATTAGCATTACTAGAAAACTTATTCGAAACTCCTAAGATATATGATTTTTTAAATTCACATTCTCATTACGAAATATTATTGGGGGAACAAAAATTCCTATAAGAGTCAATGTTAGGGAATATATGATGGATAACCTAGATTAAATCCAATAAATTAATAATTTAAGGAATAAATATCATTTATAATGTATAAATTTTAGTTTTATTAGATTTCCATTTATTTCTTTAATAGTTTAAAATTACTCACCACTAATTATTCCTTTATTCTAGCTAATGGATGAAAATTATAGGAACCATGTAAACAACCAATGAGAATTGAAATGTGATGACTTCACAAATGAGATTCCCAGCCCCATAAGAGAAGGAATTATGAAATTTGTGATGATAATTTCTCAGTTAACTCAGGATATAAATAGACACCTGGATCATGAGGAGAACCCAAATTCCCTTAAGAAATAACAATCTTCAATTGAGTCCTTTATATGATAAGGGCCTCTGATTTTCAATGGGTTGTCCAATCACGTAATCACGGAATAATAGATCAACTCCATTGATCTTATTCGTTAATCAATGTTCTAAATAAGAAAAGGATGATATAGATATTTATCATATTGGTCGACACTAATCAAAATTACCAAAATTGAGGATGATACCGAGATGATGGGATAGAGGGAATTCTGGAAAAAATTAATAATATTATTCTCACTCTCTAACATGAAATAGATATGTTATTTAATTTCCCTCAAGAAAAAAATATGATGAATTCATTAGATCTTATAAAGAAAACATCACAATACTATCACAATATGCCTCCAAATTTTTCATAACCCCTAAATAAAAGGTTTCCCATATCCTTTATGAGTTAAAACTATTTCTAAAAAATATCTAGTAATTGATGAGTATTATAGCTATACATAAATTGTATAATGATACCTCAAAGATGAAATGTAGATCATTTAATATCAAGGGTGTCATGATGATATTAGTCAAAAGTGGAGTTTAATTTTGGAAGTGCGATGAAAAAAATAGAATGGTGGTAATAAATTTAAACATCCAACTTTTAAAAAGTGTGGAAAGAATCACCATGGAAGTTTTCTGAAGGGGAATAGGAACTGATTTAGGCGTGGAAAGGAATGTAAACTTGCTAGAAATTATTGATTCAAAACCACCCATATAATAGAAGGGAGGAATTCTCTGGAAAAATAATATCCCATTGTCCAAAGTTCCAACTACATAAAGAAAGGTCACTTTTCAAACCAATTCACTAAGACATGGGTGGTTACAGAAATAAACATCAACAACCTCCATGGATGATAGTGTGAGCTTATACCATCATAACCGATGTTGTGGATCCCGAAAATTAAGTGGTGATAAGTGTGATACTTATTCATTCAAAAATAGTAATCATAGTTTTTTATTCTAGTTATAAACATTAATTTATATAAATCAAGTTTAATTAAACTATTCAAACACCACCATAGAACATGGAATTAGAGTTTTTGTTGAAAATGGAAAAGGGGGAAATTATTTTGTCCCGCGTATAAAAATTAACCCATGTCAAAATTTGTGAGTTTAACTTCATATAGAACCTCCAAATACTCATGTTAGTGAGATTTGATGAAATTTTGGGCATGTATTGTATTTTCTTAAAAAGATAGAATATAAAGTTCTACAAGAAAGAAATAAATCTTTGTAACACAAATTGTCCCTTGATTCTATATAAGTGCAATGAGGAAGATGAATATTCTTTAGAACAAACATTTCAATCATGGATAGTAATACCCTATGAGAAATCATGTCAATCCAAAATTATTGTGTCTAAGGAAAATATTATCATTAAAGATATGCCCATTGTGATGGAATACACAGATGTGTTTTCTGAAGAATTTTTGGGTCTTCCTCTCAGCTAGGAGGATAAATTTTCAACCAATCTTATACTTGGTGATTTTCCAATATCCAAGACTCTATATAGAATAGGTGTTGTGGAAATTTAGTAGTTTAATAATTTAATACAAGATAATACAGATAAATGATTCATATGACCATGTGTTTAATTGTGGGGTGCACCAGTCCTCATCATTACGACGAAAGATGGGTCAATTCACTTTTTCATCAATTATCATGAGATGAAAAATATCACAATAATGAACATGTGTCATTTTTCCTGGATTATTGACTTATTTGATCAGCAATGTAGATCCCAATACTTCTCCAATGTGGATCATTAGTCAGGGTATAATCAACAAAGGGTGAAGAAGGAGGATATCCACAAGATTGTGTTTCCATACAAGGTTTGTTCATTATGAGTTCTTATTAATGACATTCAGACCCACTAGTTCTCCAATAATCTTCATAGACATTATGAATGGAGTATTTATAGATTACCAGAACAAAAGTTTTGTATACTTTATAGATTATGTTCTAATATAATCCAAATTATAGAAGGTGAATTAGGAGTATATGAGAACCTTTTTAAAGACCTTATAAAAGGAGAAGCTTTATTACAAGTATAGAAAAAATGGGTTTTGGTTAAATGAAGTCTCATTATTTTTGGATTTTATCACATGAAATAGAATATTTATGGTCCCATTAAAAGTATAAAAAATTTAATGATGGCTAAGACCAACCACTATGTTGTAATTTTATAGTCTCCTTGGATTAGCAGGGTACTATTGTTGATTTGTGAGAAATTAATCACGATTTTTAGACCCTCTAACCAAGATAACTCTTTGGGGATCCAAGTTTAATTGGAGTAATGAATATGAAGAGTGTATTAGGTAGTTGAAAAATAGGTTAATCACTACACATGTACTTATTTTTCAACATGTTTGGAACTTTTCATGGTATACAATGAGGGTTCAAATAAGGGTTTGGAATGAGTACTAATATAGGATGAAAGTTGATAGCATATGACTACAAGAAATTTAATGTTAATAAACAGAACGTCTCAAAAAATGGTTTGATTTGGATACAGAAATATTCAAATTGAAAATCTAGTGGAATTATCACATTGTGGATATCTGTGAAATATATATGGATCATAAGAGCCTCAAGTATATATTCAAACAAAAAGATAAAAATATGCAATATAAAAAATGGTTATAGGTGATTAAGCACTATGAATTATAAATCCACTACCATCCTGATAAAGAAAATAAAGTGAAATGATCTTTAAGAATGAATGATGGGAAAATTTTATAATTTATGAGAATAGATAAGAATCCAATATTCTTAGACATTAAAAGGATGGACATGGGAATCATAAAGGAATGAACATCATAAATACTATCACAAATTATTGTTTTACTATCCTTTTTGGGGAATATATAAGATGATAAAATAGATGATATGGAAATTCAAAAGAATAAGTAAGCTGTAATAAAAAGAAAATCCTCAAAGTTCATGATTAATGAAGAATGAGTTGATAGATCTGGGTCACAACTATGTGTACCATAAAATACTGAGCTAAATATTTTTGATGATGTGAATATCTTTACCTTCTCCATACATTCAAGGACCACAAATATTTATTGATATCTCTGAGATAACTATTAGTGGGACAATAAAAATAAGGATATTGCAGAATATACAACATGGTGTCTTATATTTCAACAAGTGATGTATGCAAGTATAAAATAAAAGGGGTGATGCAACCATTACCCATATCTAGGTGGAAACGGGAAAACATAAGAATGGAATTTTTTAATAGTATTTTAAATACATAAAGAGGTAATAATTCTACATGGTTTGTAGTGTATTATATTATAAAGACTACTAACTTTATTACAATATGAGTGCACTTATCGCTTTGTCAACTTGTAAGGATGTAAATTAGGGATGTGGGTAGGATTCATGGAACTCCACTATCAATTATATCTAATCTAGAACAAATATTTACTTCCATGTTCAAAAGTATTCTCCAGAATGATCTAAATACTTGTTCAAATTCATCATATCTTATCACCCTCAAACTGATTTCTAATGAGAGAAGAAAATACAGACACCCAAGGATATATTGAGAGTATGCTTAATGGACTTTAAAGGAGTGTTGGATAAATATCTTACTTTGGTTGAGTAATACTAGAATAATAGCTTCCACTAAAGCATAAAAATGGCTCCCTATGAAAACATTTATGGGAAGAGGTGCATAACACCTATATGCTGGGACAAAGTTGTTGAATACAAACTACTGGGTCCTAAAATGGTCAAGGAAATGGTGGAAAATGTCAAGGCCATTTAGTAGTACATCATGTCTTCTCAGAGTCGACATAATAGCTATGATAAAATTATTTTATGAGATATAGAGGTTGAGGTTACAAATAAGTTACACCTTTTCATATTTCCATGGAAGAAAGTCATGATATTTCGGAAGAGGGGAAATCTTTGTCCAAGAAGAATTGGTCCCTCTGAGATCCTTGATTGCAATAATGTGCTGGCCTATCCAATATTACTATCAAAGAAAATATCTAAATTCTATGTTGTGTTGAATGTATCCCACTTAAATAAGTATATACAAGACCCCTCACATAAACCAAATCCAAAGGTGGTATTGTTGGAGAATAATCTTTCAAATGAGGAGAAGCAGGTGAATATCATAGATCATATAGACAAAGTTCTATGAAATAAGACCACAGACCTAGTCATGTTCTCTAGATAAATAATAATTTTTTATGAATAAAATTAGGAATTAGATAAGGTGATGAAAAAAAATTACCCTTATCTATTTTAGTGTAAGAAGTGGAAATTTCAAGGGTAAAATTTTGGATGGAGTAATATTGTAACAATCTGAACATTTATAAAAAAATCCAGTTACTATTTAATTAAATTCCCTATTATGGTTATAGATAACTCATTCACTTATTTGATTTTATTATATCTTATCATATTTAAAATATCATTAAGCATCATTAACATCAATAAAATAGATTTTGAACAGTGGTCATATGATTAGTATAAATATAGGGTTCTGATAAACCCAATTGACATGAAAAAAGGAACTGATGGCCTCGACATGTAGGATCATACCCTATGAAGCCCTCTTATCAGAGAATCCTAGGGAGATATAATCATTACACTTTTACAATGGACAATACCAAGACAAGATCCAATAAATAAAGAATGATCGAAACCAATTATGGGAGAAGTTCAGGATAATTGATATCACAACCCAAACCATGTATAATGAATCGCCCCAAGAAAATATCACCATAGTGAACCTTACACATAGGGTGTTTTTATAGACTAATAAATTGTTATTTATCATGAAACTAATAATATGAACATGAATATTTTATTTTCAATAGAATAAATGTTATATTTACTTCTTTTAATTGTTAATTTATAAATTATTTTTTATTTGGAAATGATAAAACAAAAAATATATTTTCTTGTAATATAAAATCTTAATTAAGATATTCATTTTTATAAATTCATAAATTTTAAAAATAATTGACATTTTAATAAAAATGATAAAATTAAATAATTTTTTTTAAATGTAAATTATGATATATTTTTTATGAAGTCAAATTTACATTTTTTTAAGAGTTTAAAAACTATTATTTTCAAAAACAACCTGATCATTTCACAAAAATGTTGATTCTTGTTTTAAAAGTTTAAATTCATTTTTTTTTGAAATTATTTGGATAAAATAAATATTATTTTTGGAATCATAGTGTTGGGATTTTTGAATGGTGAATTTATTATAGTTTTCTGAGACAGTAGAATTCTCAGTTAATAATTAAATATGGTATAAATATATGGTGTGTATTATGAAATCATAATGAAATAAAAATTATGTAATAAATGATTTAAAAGGTATCCACGACAAAATATATTATTAACGTTTAAAATAATTTTTTTAGGTTTTTTATTAATTTTATAAATCCTTATCAATCCCCCAAAACCTATATTAGATTTTAAGGTTTCAAAACCATTTCATTATAAACATGACTCACTTATAATTCATCAAGGTTAATATTTTAATCAGTTCACACATTGGAAATATAAAATAATTAAAATAAATCCTCTTTAGTATAAAACTTAGGAAGAAACCATGGTAAGGTTTGTTTTAATATTTTATTTTATAGAGTCCAAAACATATATTTAGGAAATAATAGCGAACCCCCACTATTTTATTATATAAAACCACCAAATAACTCCAAAATTTTCTTTAAAATCATATATCAAATAATTTATATTCCCTAACCTCTCTAGTATCCCCTCATGTTTCCAAAAATCTTTCAATAAGATCCTCCTAAATGTTTGGATCACCCTCTCAAGGTAAGGGACCTCTCTCTTCTTTTCAATTCAAGAATCTTCTTTGTTTTATGTATTTTATTTCTAGTTAATAATGTTGGTATGTGTTTTTACACATCCTTATTACATTAATTCTGATTTAAAAATAACTATATACCTCTTTATATCTCATTAAACTATTTTATGTAACTTTAAATATTGTCGTTATACTACCGAACATTCACTATTATTTCTCTATGCCAAACATTTTTGTTTTGAATTCCATCGCTTTTTCCACTAAATGGTATTAAAATAGAAATAGTAGTTCTTATTATATTGTGGAATTACATGTATATATTAAAAAATAATTTATCATTTAGTTAAATGCGATGAAATATGATCATATATTGAATTATCTATATGGAACACTTATACATGTACATGACATGAAAGTGATGTGTGTCCCCAGAATTATATAGCGCTCCAATAAATTTGGTAATGATTTAGTCTCATGATATGTCATGTATGGGATTTGGGAGTGAGTCTAATCAATTATAGTAATTTTACACCATGTCCTGATTTCTTGGTTATCAGCCTTGACCAATATTTTTTATTCCATTTTTTGATTTGTTTCCACATTCCCATGTTTTCATTAAGTTATCACGATATTTCATCCTCCTTTGTTCATGTTTATAATTATCAACCCACTTATGTATCATTTAAATTCATATATTCAAAATTTTAATCTTTGTTCATTTTTTTCAATTTTTAGTCGCTTATCGGGCTTTATAGATCACCCCTTTTTCATGTATGTCCCTAAGTTATCCCATGGGATTTTAAGAACGATGGAAAACTATGAGCATGTTAATGAAGTTTTACATAATTAAAATGAACCAATTGTTTTATGTTTTTATGTATTGTATGTTATTTCCCAAATAAACTAGATATATTGATCCTCTAGGTTGCATCATTTGTATTCTTATGTAGTAAATCACGATGTAATGTGTAACAAAGATGAGGGTTGACATAATTTCTAACAATATATAATATATAAAACTATTAGAAGAAATTATATATCACCAGCACACTTAAGTGACCATAAGTTCAAAATATGATTCCATCGGTAAATTATTTTACCACTAGTATAGATCATATACTGTTATAACAAGTGCACTAATGTTTGTTCAAGGTTTATACTATTGGTTGGTCTTTTCTACTACAAGTAGAAACTTGTAACCACCAAGATTATTCTAATACTTCTTCCACTAGATCAAATATGTTACCACTAGTAGAAATATATTACTTCTAGGATTCATGGTCTCCAGCTAGGTTTTCTCTTCTACAACCATATTTTCTTTTTTTTATCAAGACATATTATCGATAGATGAAGCTCCTAAATATTGTACAAGTTGTTACCATGAGTTGAAGTACTTCTACCTTATCTACTAAGAATTTAAATTCAAATTAATTATTCTAATGACTAATATTATGAATTTAATGTGATTTATAGATATGAGTACATAATAAAAAAATTATTAAAATGGGTACTCAGTTGTATTAAAGATATATTTAGCCTTTATAAAATTTGTTCCCAATATTAGTATTTATCTTATTCTATTATTATCCATAAACCAATAATTGAATGTTATGAGAAGCTATAATATAATAGGATAACATCATGCCGAAAGGATGGATGATCAATTTATAATCCTTACTGACTAACTATGGATTAGTGTTATTTTTAAAAAGATAACGGATTTTCTAGTAATGTAAATGACACTCTTTTTTTATGAAAAAATAGAAACCTTATGAATAATGTTCGAAGAGTCTTCAAGGAAGTATTTAAAGAAAATATAAAAGAAGGATAATGTTACTATAGATCATATCTTTCCTAAATAGATAAATAATAACTACACAAACACTTCAATGATCTATCTTTATTCTTCTCTATTGTATTTAAATTTTAGTTGTTCTTATTTTAATTATACATTTATCAAGAACAATATCTTGTATTTCATTAAAGAGTACATTTACACTCTCTTTAAATATATGTTATGACACATATCCCTCAAATATTTTTTATAACACCCCAATAATTTTGAATATATTTCTTTTAAAATAAATTAATTTCTTAGATAGCTTGTGATGCACATAACGTTGGGTTTAAACGAAGCTTAATACCTTATTAAAATATTATTTAAACATGACCATTATAACCTAGCCATTAAATTAGAAGAAATGAACAAAACAAACTAAATAATGAAACATATATAGTTTAATCATTTTTAGTTTTTATCTATTCAATATAAATAAAAACAAGATTCATTTAAAAGAATAAAAAAAGAAAGGTTTTCTTAAGAAAAAAACAATATTTTTTCTAAAAGGCAGTTTAGTCATGCTTTTCGCACATAATTCGAAATAAATTTTTAAAAATTTTAGAAACTTATTGTAAAAAATTAAATTTATTTTTTAAAAAATACTATCAAACTTATCATAGGGTGATGTTTTTCTATTATTTTTTGAAATGTTTCATTTTTCTATAATGTTTCATTACTTCAATTAATAATGAAAATACTAAATTTTAATTAAATACTGCATTATTGTTTAATTTATTTATAAAGTTATATTGTATTTTAAATTGATTTTAAAGAATAATTAGTTCAATTATATATCAATTAATCCAATTTTTTTCATTTCAATCATTTTAATATGGAATTTTGATATAAAAATTTTAATCTTATTAACATTTTCTATTGGACAACCCACTTTCTCATCATGTCTGCAGGATTAATTTTAAATTAATTTTTTCCACATCTATGAATGGAATTTTGAAAAATAGATACCATAATTGGAATTTTAAAAATTTATTTTATCTAATATGTTAAAGATATTTTGTGTCCAATATTAATACTAAAGATAGTAAAAATAAATTACTACCATTAATGTAAAAATGTGTTTACTAGGGGTTAAAATAAAAAGATAGGGTTTAAAATGAACTAAAAACTTCTATAAAATATATTTTATGGCCACATTTCGACCATATAATTTCTATGCCTTTGGAATACTAAATATGTTATCCTTTTGGCATGAAAAAAACATAGTTACACATTTTCGTTTAAATAATTACATATCAGCCACTCGCCTCGCTTATAAAAGGCCTCCCCATCTCCTCTCTTCTTCACAGATTAAAAATATTTTGGTTCATCAAAGACATACTTAAATAACTTCTCAAATAAAATCCCCTCATCCTAGAATCCTTATTTTGGGAATAAATTTAACCTTGGATGTATTTTGTTGCAAACCTAAGGAGGTCACCTGAAGAAGTGGTAACATTCTTTAAATACCACTTTTTTATTCCATCCCCAACCTCCTTAAATTATTTTTAAAACATTATGATATAATAAAATAATTATAATAAATATATTAATATATTATTATGATAAGATCATGACCTAATAAAATTCCCACTTCCATCAAATGGTTTAAAAAATCGTCATCCATGTGTGCGGCAGACTACCGCTTCACAAACCAATGTCATTCATTTTTCAATTACCTTTTATCACGATTGGTAATGATGATTGGTATAAAGTATAAATAATATATTTTTAAAATAATTATACCTTTATAGAAATTATATCATATATATATAAATATTAATTTTATTCCATAGGGAATATAATAATGTCGCTCGTGTTTATGGAGAACTATTGGCTTGGAAAGCGATGTGATTTTTCATTCACTAATTCTTTACACGGAAGGATATAAGGATAATGTTAATGAGTGTATGTTATATACAAGAAATAATGATATTACTGACAAATTTATCATTATTAAAATACAATATATTATTTTCTTTCCTACCATTTCACTCTCTAAGAGATGATAATGGTTTTCATGTAAGTGTGGACTATCGCCTTTACAAACTGATGTGAATCTATGCCTTTATCACCACACCACATTGATGATATAAAAGGAAATAATAAGTTATTTATGATATTATAATCATTATGTAAGGATAAAATATTACTTACCTCATTTACATAGTGATCATTGAAAAATGGAAACATTACGCATGCATACGTTCAGTGTTCCATCTCCATTATCGTAACGAACGTTATTTCTCAAAACAAATTTATAGGATTGTTATTAAAAGCATAATTGAGGTATAATTATGATAATTATTTCATTATTAGTATTCTATAGATGATGGAACTATATAATATAAAAATAACATGAACTTTCATGACAAAGCATGAGTGAGAAAACATAGAAATTAACAGTTGAAAGAATGAAAATAATGAAAGATTATTAAAAAAGGGGGTGATAAGATGTTATTAAAGGATGATATTTGATATTATAAATTTTAATATTATTCTAGTTTGAGTTAATAAAATGTTTAAAACCACTATAGAGGAGGATAAATCATGTTCAACCAAAATAAGTCATGAGTTAAGGGACTTCGTCTCAATTTCCCTTCATTGGGGCATATTGTAACATTTCTACAAAACACACAATATATAATATTAGCCTTTATCAATGCTAATGAAAAGTGATGATAACGGCTTCCTTTTTCAATGATAAAAAAGGGACGATAAAGGGTTACCTTTATCAGTACTTTTCTTAGCGATGATATTGGGTAACTTTATCAACGCTTAATTTTTCGCATTGATAAAGGGTAACCATTATCAATATATATTTCTACCACTAATAAAGGGCATGATTGTGCACATGTGTCCCTCATTGAAATAGATAATGTTTGGATACTTCTTTATATATGATTCTATTGCATCCAAACTTCAAAAGCCGGTTGCGGGGATGAGCTCCAATATATAATCTACACACATTCTCATATGGGCTTGGGCCAACACCCATGAGCTTACACATGATTTTTCCCACACTATGCATCCTGAGGGCTCCCATCTGTATACACAGATTCTGGTCCTACACAACCCAGACAACTAGTGCCACATCTGGGCATATACACAGCTCATCCCACCTTCCAATGCAGTTCATGAACCCTAATATTTAATATATCAATAAAAATTATTCAATAATAAATAAAAATATTCAAAATATTAAAAAATTGAAATAATTAGACAAATAAAAATTAAAAATTAATAAATTAAAAAATATTAAAAAAATTATCAATTAAGTAATTATTAATAAATTTAATATATATACACACATTTATATTTTAAACATTAATAAATAATATACCATAAATATAGATATATAAAATGAATACATTTAAATAACTAAATAAATAAAAATTAAAAATGAGTAAATTAAAAAATATATTAAATTTTTTATTAATTAAATAATTATTAATAAAAGTGAATAAATTTAATATATATATATATTCAGAATATTAAATAAAATATTTATTAAATAAATATATAATGAATAAATTGAAATATTTAAAAAAAATAAAAAATAAAAATAAGATAATAAAAAATATATATTTATTTTTTGAAAAAAATAATTATTAATAAAACAATTATATTTAATATACTAATATATAAATTATAAGTATTAATAAATAGTATATATTAAGTATTGATACATGAAATAAATAAATTTTAATAATTACAAAAATATGGAATAAATTACAAAATTAATAAAAAACTATTCACTAAACTATTATTAATAAATATGAATAAATTTATTATATATATTAATTATAAAGAGTAATAAATAATATATATTAATTATAAATATGGAATATTAAAAAAATGTATTGATTAAAAAATATTAATGTATATTTTGTTTTTAATGGGTTTTATACATAATTATTAAAAAATATATGTAATGTTTTTAATATATAATTATATTCACATATATATATATATCAATAGGTAATACTTACTAAAATATGATTTATATAAGACAAAATATTTATTCTTATATTAAATAAGTCCTTTATATAGTGAAAATGGTTTATAATTAGACATTAATATTTATTATAAATATTGAATAATTGTATCATGTAATGGAAATTTAATTAAATTTTATTTTATTTCTCAATTTAACACATATCAAATGTGTATTACATTTATCTCTCACATACATATACGCAATTAATGAATTTTTATATACAATGCATACGCACATAAAATTAATGCAATTTATTCAATTTTTAATAATCATTTTGGAATTATATATATTAAAATAATATATTTAATTTATATTATGTTTCTAATTGATAAATTTTATCACTTTTTATATTTTTATTCAATATATACTATTTATTTCTTTTTAATTTTTTTTTAATTTATTCATTTTTAATATTATCTATTCATAAATAATCTTCATTATTTTTTTATGATTTTTCTAATTTATTAACTTTCAATTTTTCATTGTTCAATATGTTTTTAATTATATCCATTTCTAATATCAAGTTATAAATTTTTATTTATTTATAATTAATTTTTTTAATATAACTGTAAAGTATATAATTAATATGTACTCATTTCCATATTAACATATTTAATATTCAATTTTTGATTATTTAAAATTATTTATATAATTAATTACAGTTATTCATTTTTTCAATTTATTAATTCTGATTATTATTTATTTCATTAATATACACTACATATTATATAATGTTTTTCAGTTTAACATATATCAAACTTGTATATATTTATATATAGACATTTATTTCACACACAAAAATATTTATGCGATTAATGAAATATTATATAAAAAACACCTAATAATTATGTAATTTATTCAAAGATTAATATTAATTATAGAATTTAATTTAATAACTTAATATATTTAATATATTATGTTATTTTACCATAAAATGTTATTTATTTATTTTTAATATTAATACCTTTACTGTCATTTATTTAATTTTTAACATTTATTTATTTATTTATTTATTGAATTTATTACTTTATAATATTTCATTATATGTATTTTTTTACTATTTTTTTAGAAAAATGAGCATGTTGTCTCTTAATATAAAATAAACATAAAGTTACACCAGATGAAAAGAAGGGATTTTATATTTGACCCTTTGCTGAATAGGTAGCTGATCAAGAGGGATAATATCAGAATGAGTTCATGAATCATTGAAAACACCTTTTTTTGCAAGAGAATAGACAAGAGTATTAGAGTCACAAAAGGTATAAGGGATTATATAGTTCATTGTCGATGGCTTAGTCATGAATTCAGACTACCTTGTACTTCCACGACAAATGAATGGTATCATGCCTCACCGCTTGCACAATTTACTATGTTTTATTATATATATATATAATTTTTGTTATAAAATTATAAATAATATATTTAAATATTGACTATATTGACTATATTTATATTTATATTCTTATTCTTATTCTTATTTATATTTATTTATTATATATATAATTATATAATTAAATAATTAAATAAATATATTTAAAAATATATTTCATTATAAATATATTTATAAATTTATATTTAGACACTCCAATCCATTCATAATTTTATTATATATAGAGTGCAAGAACATCTAAGCACCCAACAACAAATACAAAATAAAAAAACCAAAAATGCAGCAGGTACATAAGAACTACATATGTATAAAATAGTACATCCCAAGAGAGTACCTTCTTTTTTTATTATCCCTCTCAATAAAAAAGGGTCTCATAACAGAAGAAACTATGATTCTTGTATAATTAGTCTCCATAGAAGCATGGTATTTAGTAACATTGTTTCCCTCCCTCCACGTGAGCAAGACTTCTGCAGAATCACAGATATAACATATGCTTATTCTAATAGAATATGATATAGACTAGGAGTAAATATAGTGATTAGAATGGATTCATGGATGATGATAGAGTCTATTTCCAAAACTGTTAACACGATGTTCCATTATCTGCATAACTAAAGATCGATGAGAAGGGCCACAACATCAGCCAATAGGGAATGTTCAATGCCAAAGTGATCAATTAAATCAAGTATAATCTAGTGCCTTGAATCCCAGATCACACCACCACCCTTAATACCATTTGATCAATACAAACCATTTGTATTATGCTTGAGACCAATATGATGTGGTGATGATTGAACTATGTGTCCAAGATTTTCTAAAGAATTGGCAATAGTTCCCACTTGGAGTGGTCTAAGAGAAGGAGCCTCATGTCATTTCTTAAAGAGACACACCATATCATTCAAGAGTTTCCTTGTCCTTACAACCGAATATTTCCCCTAATATTATACTTAAAGGTATCAAGGTAGCAACAGATGACGTTGGGCTAGAGATTTTAAAATAATCGTCAACAATGATCTGAGCCCTGGTATGGTCCAAATATTTCACATAAATTAAAAGAGAACCAACATTAAACTATAAATATCTCTTTAAAGATTTGAAGGTGTGTTCGACGAAAACATTTCTTCGGAAATCATTTCTTGATAGATCTATTGCAGCATCTGATCGTTGAATTCTGCATGCTAGAGTAGTGATCTAACAATATCTTCGATGTTTGGACGATCACCATGATCCTCTATATTCGTGGATTGAAGGGATTTTTGGAACACCTATTGATATGAAGATACTCTCTCTTGAAAAAATATGAGAGAGGGAGGATATCATTCTAAATGAATTCATAGTTAGTTATGATAGAGCCTATCTCTCTCTCTCTATGTATAGTGGATGACGCATAACATCTGGTAGGATTTCCTGGCCCCCCAAAAAATTTAACATCCACTAAATAATAATTATGTTGATCTAAACTATTCCATAAATATTTTTAATAATTTATCACATACTTGTAATATATATATAATATATTACATGATAAAACCAAGCCATTTAACTCGACTCACAATTCCCGCTTAATATTAAATGACCTTTATATATTATAATAATATTTATTCGAATAATATTTTCATATATTTAATTAAATTGTAAATAATTTAGATAATTTCAATCCAGATATTCATAACTTGAATAATAATGAATTTATTTATTCCTTTGGTGATTGATACCTTGCACAACGCTCAGACCCAATGGTGGGGCCCAACATGTCTAATATTCATACTCAACTAAATAGGGTGGATTATTTAATATACTATTTTATGTGACCCTCTAAGACCTTATCACAATACCTGTAAATAAAATCCACAAACCAGTAGCAGTGTCTCAAAACCCATCAAGGCCCCTAAAGAGATAAAAATTATCATAACAATGATAACTAACCTACGAATATATACTATGAACTATAATCTCTTTGTCTTTAAATATATCATAAAGAAGGATGCACACTTATTTCATATCCCTTTTTATTTCTTTATTATTTATTGATCTATCCTGATGGATTTACCTTTCATGTGCTTTGGAAAAAGACTTTTAATGATAGCACCATCCAGATCAATGAGGCCTGAGATATACAACTTCTATAACCTAGAAACAAAAAATATCTTTTTATGACCATTCAACCAATGTCATGCCACCAATGATGTACCCAACACAGGCTACCTCCACAAAATTTCATTATTATGGGTTTTCCTTGCATCAAAGTATGCAATCAAATGGAACACACTGGTAATGATCTCAATTTAGGAGACACTACAACAAATTATCTTTAACAGCACTGGAATTTATCAGCGCTAGAAAAATGTGCTAAGAAAGTCCATATTTATCGGCACTAAAATAAGTTCGGATAAAGGGGGACCTTTATTGGTGCTAAATAGAAGTGCGGATAAAGGGTACCTTTTATCAGTGCATTATGATTATCACCGATAAAAGGTCACCTTAATCAACATTTTATTTTAAAACTCATAAATGTTACCCTTTATCAATTCTTTATTTTTAGTGCTGATAAAAGTTACCCTTTATGAGTGCTTATAATAAAGATCTAATAAATGGTAACCTTTATCAACACTTCATTAGCGTTAATAAAGGATGAATAAATAAAATTAAAAAATTTAACAATTTCAATAATTAAATATTTATTGTTAAAAATGAATAAACATATATATAAATTTTAAAAATTATTAAATTATATATATTAAATATATAGATATGTAAAATGAATAAAATTAAATAACTAAACAAATAATAATTTCAAATAAGTAAATTATAAAAATATTGAACATTTTATTAATTAAATAATTATTAATAAAAATGAATAAATTTAATATATATATATAGATTTTATATATTGATCAATAGTATATATTAAATGTAGCTATATAAATGAATTTATAATTAAAATTAAAAAAATTAAAAAATTAATAAACTAAAAAATTATTTAAAATTTTATTAATTAAAAAATTATTAATAAAAATGAATACTTATAATATATATATATATTAATTATAAATACTAATAAATATTATATATTAAATATAAATATATATAATGTATAATATGTTAATTAGAAACAAATTAATGTCTTATTCATTTTTAATGTGGTTTGATTTTTCAATTTAACATATATTAAACATCATGTGTACCATTGTTTTCACATAAATATATATATATCTATATATGTATGTAATTATTACATCTTATATTAAAACGAACACAAAAATATATTTAAGCAATATATTGAAACACACGCCTAATATTTATGTAATTTATTCAAATCCCAGTATATGTTAGAATTCCATTGCTAACATGAATCATTTAATATATTATCTTCCTAATTGGTCAATTTTATTTATTTATTTTTAATACTACTACATGTAAGGAATTAATTTTTAATATTTTTAATATTTTTTATTTTATATTTGAATTTTATTATTTTCTATTATTTATTTATATATATTTGTTAAATATGTTTTTGTATTTTCAATATGTATTAATCTTTACATCAAAATATATATCCATATTTTTTAATAATTTATATTTAATTAATAAAACTTACCTATTTTTCCAATAATTTTAAATTGAACTCATTTTTCATTATTCAATTTCACTCATTTTTAAAATGCATGTATTTAAGATTATATATCTACTGATAATGTAAAAAATATATATATCTAAATAAATATTTATAAAAAAATGTTTTTATAAATGTATATTTAATATATTTATATATTTATAATTATTAAAAATTTATATATTTATAATTATTATATATTTATATATTTATAATTATTATAAATAAATCATTTTTATTTATGAAATAAGTATTTATATAATTCTAAATAAATAATTATATATATTTAATATTTATAAAATTATAATAAATTTATTTAAATAAATCCTTTATTAGTACTAAAATTTTAGCATTGATAAAGATTGATATTTATCAGTGCTAAAAACGATGTTAAAAGGAATTTTTATCTACACTAAAACATTAGTGCTGATAAATATATTTTTTATCAGCTCTTTCTGAGCACTCATAAATCTTGAGATTTGTCCGTGCTTTTTTTGGACTTATAAAGATCCCTTTTATTAGCACTTATAATTTTAATTCTGATAAAAGGGATCTTTATCAGCACTTTTTTGAAAGCATTGTTAAAAGTGTTTCTAGTCTATTCAAAAGAAGCCCAATTGGTACTCAGTCATTGTGAATCTAATGATCTCGCATAACTCCTCTGCGGTCGGTGTGACTCCCTAATGATACAGCAGACAAATCAAAGATATAATACAATGTATGTTATTTTATACTTTTCATATATTGTTGGTTGATCTTAAGGGTTCCGTGTTTTTCAATTTTTCATTGTTTTTAACCTTGATGAACCCTGCATATCATCTCCTCACTACTACCAGCATGACTCCTCGGTTCATTTTAATGGTTTGTTAACCAGACAAATATATATAGTTTAACTTCATGTAACCAGGAAGAGAAACGCTCTGCAATTTAAATTCCAACTTCCATGAATAATTTTTTCATTTTAATGCCATGCAACAAATATGAGAAATTCTGTGAAGTTTTACATTTTTCTTCTTGAATTACTTTTTTTAGTTTAATGTCCTATAACCATAATGAGATACAATTTTCAGTTTAATTCTATGATACCATTATGAATTTGGGTAGTTTAACATCCAGAAAATATGATGAAAGATAGTATGCATTTTAACATCATTCATCAAGGATGAATTTGTGTGGTTTAACATCATGAAACCATGACAAGAGTTAATTTATGACAACTATGAAAAGTATTTCATGGTAAATACTGTATTGTTATGGGTTTTGATTCATTCCTCATCCATTTTGGCCAATATGCATGCTCTATTTTAAGGATCATATTGTTTTGGTTTTCCAAAATGTTTTTTATAAAGGAGAAAATTAATTTTTTGAATTATAATTTATATAAAAATGTGTGTTATTTTGTTGTAAAAAAGTGTCTTTCGAAGAACGTGGTTTGAAATTGAAAATGAAATAGTGGTTTTTGAAGAGTGAATTCATATTTTGTTATGAAATTTAGCTTCTGGTGTAGTTTTTTTGTCCTGATATATTCCTTTTGGTTGTGTTTCAGATTGATTTTGGCCATAATTTTATTGTTTTTATGTTATTCAAAAAATTCTTCTTGAAAAGGTCGCTAAAGTTTCTATTGGGCCTCACCCTATTTCTGGTTCTACGTAGTTTCATCGCATCTTCTGTGAAAATTGAGGTTCATTGGAGGTAGTGAAGTTGTTTGAGAAAGTTGAACATCTCTTCCAAGTGTTTGGAACTCCCATAGCTATTATAGTCCGTGTTATTATGGGTCTTCTTGGGGGTCCAACTTTGGAAGAATGGGAGTTTTTTCCCCACCGACATTGTATGTTTGGATGATGTGGGAAGATTTTAAGCCCCTATTTTTCTGATGGATTATTCCTGAGGAGGTGAAGATGGAGAAAATGGAAGAGCTTATGAGTGTCCAAAATGGTCAGCATATGGTGACAGCTTATCTTGAAAACTTCAAATAGTTGGTTTCCTTTTTTTGTAGGTGGTGTCACAAGATATGTGGAAGGAATATCTTTTAATTGGGTGTCTTCATCCAGATATTGAGGAGTGAGTTCTCTTCTCCAAGGATCCCTATTTTGGGATGTTTTTGGAGTAAGAGATTTTGGCTAAGTTGTTGTGAACGAAGCATAAACACATTATCTCAGTTGTTGTCTACTATATTTAGGTGAAGATGTTCGAAGTTTTCTAATTTTTGTTTTGTATCTATTTTAAGTTCATCTTTCATTATAAAATTATTATGAAATTGTCCATTCAAAGTTAAAATGGTTTTGTTTTTTTTAATGTGAACCTTAAAATAGTTTTTCTTTTCATGAATTAGTTCCCCTCTTTCTATCATGCTTGTTTAGAAATTTCTATTTTTGTGGAAATCCCTCTTTGTGCCTTATGTGCGGGTTAATTTATATTCTACTTTTATATTATTTCCCTTATGGTTTCTATTGATGTATTGTGTTGGAATATTATTGATGTCTATTTGGATATATTGATCAATGAATATAAAACATGGAATAGCTATGCATCACTCACAAATTTAATAAAAAAGGGATTCTCTATAGACTTCACTATTGTTGGTTAACTACCACTCAACATATAATCTGATCTAAGCTTACTGCCCAGCGGCCCCGTGATGCTCTCATATCAAAGATTTTCACCACCCTCTGTATCATATCATCAGTCATCATTCACATTTCCTCCTATTTCTGCACCCATTTACTATAAGCATGTAGCTGCATGCATCATGCATCTTTACAAGTAGTAAATGGGTGCAACAATATAAGGAAAATTGAATGTTGAATGGTGACATGATAGAGATGGTGGCAACGTGTGTGGGATGAAATCATCACAAAGACACATGACAGGATGTTCAGGACAGATTCTATACTATGAGGTAGTTAACCAATAGCAGTGGAGTGCACAATGAATACTTAGTATTTTTTTAGTTTATATCTGGACTCATGAAACCCTTTATAAATATGTACAGGTAAAGTTATGATATATTTTCTATATTTTACTAAAAAATTATATAACGAAACATTGATTTAATTATTAGTATTCTTTGTAGAGTTCATTTATTTTTGAAGATTTCTATATATGTGTCATGCCTTTGAAGGAAGAGCAATGACACTTTCTCTGATCAATCACAAAGGTAATCTTATTAAAATCATTGTCCATATAGTTAATGCATTGTTTTATATTTATGTTTAATTTATTTCTTTTTTGTATAACTCACGTAGCCTTTGTTTTATTATATAGGTGGATTCTTTTGTTTGATTTGGGGTGATCTTTCAAACTTTCATTCTTCTTCTCCCTTAGAACCTTTTCACCCCAACATTGTTTCATTTATCACATTCTTTAAAGTTCCCTCTATTGCATTTCCAGGAAGAGAAACAATGCTGACTCTACTCAATTACAAAGGTAATCTTGATATTTTTTCTCTAATATCACTATATATAGAATTAATTTATTATTTCATATTTATGTTTAGTTTATTTATTCTTATTATTAATCATAATAATTATTTTCTTATACATGTGGATTCCTTTTTTTCATTTCTTTTCATTGGTTTGAATCTACTCATGCAGTGTTGGTATATCAACAAACAAAGTCAGTGGAAATAATAGTAACATAGAAAGTAATTGTTGTTTTTGAATGTATGTAATAATTTGTATTTAGGTAAATGTATAAACCAATGTTTGAAATGTTTACTATATATTTTCCCTGGTATTTGTGTTGTAAATTTCATTTCATTTAAATTATGTATTGGGACTTTTTTGTTGATATATGGTGTGTTTCTGGTGTGTTTTTTGTGTGTTTATGGTTGTTTTTATGTCGCGGTGTGTTGTTACAAAGTATTTTAGTATATACCTTTATTAGTGATTTTAAGAGCAATAATAAATATCACCTTTATAAATGGTTATAAAATAACTAATAAAGGAAATATTTATTAGTACTTCTAAAAGTGGTGATAAAGGTATAATTTATGAGCGCTTCTATAGCGCTAATAAAAAGTTCTTTATCAGTGCTTATAAAAGCACTGATAAAGGGTTACTTTAGCAATTATTAATAAAATATCTAATAAATGGGACCTTTTTCACCTCTTTTAACAGATATGATAAAGGTACCACTTATCAGTGCGTTTTTAGTTCTGAGAAATTTCCTAGAATTTTAACATCACTCGCATTTTCAACACTTTTCTTGCACTGATAATGGCTATTTATAGTTCTATCAATGTCTAGTTTTGTAGTAATGAGACTAATACACATGTCCAAAGATAGTAACAACCACTCACACACAAAAAATTTGGTGTTATTATTAGTGGGTATATCCTGAAGATCTCGCTACTAGATATCACGAAATGCGAACTTCATGAGAAGAAGTCTCAATGCATATGATCCCTCTACACCTGATAGTCAAACACCTACCGTGTCCATTTATTATGATGAATCTTGACCATATGACCTTTTATGATTAATTTTGTGGTATCTCAAGGTTCTCATTATCGCCTAGGATCTTCTATAACCTTTTGATATGAAAACTAATCTATGGAAATTACAATTAAATAGTGGATATAGAAAATTCTACACTATAGTTGTAAGAATACATCATGTATATATAATTGTATACCAGATATGGTAATCAAAAGAATTATATATTTGGATCTAGATCACCCAATACTTCAACACTCCCATGTGCACTAGTTCCAACTTTCTAACCATACTTGTTAGCTACTCACATGATAAAGATCATCTTTCTACTGAGTAATGGCTTTAGCTACCAGGTAAGACACATTTCTTCCACATTCTTATTCTACTATATAAAACCTCATTTCCTTGCGAAAAACTTCTCAAAAGATGGTATCCTAGAGTATATCACTTGTTTCCACTATCATAACTTGACATATTTCCTAATAATAATTTCATAATTTACATTATTATTATACTTAACATACTATGTGTGATTCCAAGAACTGGAACAAATCGTTTCGTTTAATAATTTCTTCTTTGATGCCTATGAAGATGCAACATACTCGGTATTTATAGATAAGACCATAACTGGATCTTATAAAATTGTATCACTCATAATTTAGCCTAACAGTGATACTAGATCAAATTGATCTAAGGAAGAATATTTTTTGTCCCACCATAAGTAACATCCTTTTTACTCACATATCATGTACATATCATTTATACTTACTAAAGTACAATATGATAGTTATTACTTCATCCCTTGTAGTTCTCTTGGATACAAATGATATTTGTTCACTATAAAGTCTATATTGTCTATATAAGTTCTTTTACAGATCATGGAAAACGTGTTTAATCTATTTATAGAGATAATGGGTTTCAAATCAACACGTTAATCTCCTCTGAAGTTCTGAACATGTCAACCTAGAGAGATTATGCCATGTAACATTAGTAACAATTATTCCCTTCAATTTTTCCATCTTGTATTTTTCAATACCATGTCACTATATATATGATTGAATAGGTCCAAGAAACTGTTAGATCTACCTCAATAGATAATATTCCCAAAAATAAAGGTTTCTACATTAATTTAGTCACTATAGAATTACAATTACTCTACTCTTAAATAACTGCAAAACCAATATCTATTTTCCTTATTTTGCAGAACATATATCTCTTAGAAAAAAATGGAACACCCACTAACCTTTTTTTTACACATTTCAAAAATTCATTCCAAAAGAATGCTCTAACATCTTGTTTCTTACATTAATCCAAAACTAGATTTAAGTAACTTGAAACCTTTAGTGGAATACAATGGTGTCATCATCCCTTTTTGGCCACATCCTATAGACACCTCCTATGAAAGTTGATCTTGACATCCAATGACCAATTAAAGGATCTTTGAAGTTATATATGACAAGTAAAATTAAAATGTATTAGGCATAATGACTTAGTATTACCAATTGAGCCTAATTTATACATCTCTTATAGCACCCATGTATCGTCTATCTCCAATACCCGCTGTAGTATTCAAAATAATAATCCCTTGGGCACTTTGATACATGGGATCCATTATTGAATTTTTATCAGTCTTGTCAATATTAACTAATTTCCATATAAAACTTAATTGTAGGTATAATTATTCTCAATTCCTAATGTATCACCATCTGTGATGAAAACAAAACCATCTCAATGGTTTTTAACCTTTCTTATGTAGTATGTGTCTCTGGAACATTCCTCTTCTACTTGTACTTGTGGAACTTGTTCCTATGCCAACTATTTGTGCATCTTTAGCATTGACTAAACGAAAGTTAACCTTTCTTCCACAATATAAAGTAGAGATGTGCACTCTTTTATATAATTTTAGCCTATCACTTGACTACCAGTTTTCTATCTTAGGGATTCATTTAATATCCAATGAAACAATTAGGATAATTACCTTAGATGTACAATGTGTATAACTTGATGCATGGTTTTTTATATCCTAAAAAATGCATTCCATCTTTTACACATATCATATGACATAATGGGATTCCATTATAGTATGACTCATATGTCATCCATTCTTTATTTTTAATTTGGCATATTAGTTATGGGATTTTTCAATTATTTGAAATACATATCATGAAATTTGATGGAAGTTTCTATAAATTAAAATATTGATATTAATTACATCATAACATTGATGTATAAATCTGCATTTAAGAATTTCCACATTCTATATTTTTTTGATCAATGATAACCTATAATACTTTTCATTGATCCTCTTTATTAGCATCTATACTATGATGTAGATAAGGTAATATGTGTTTACGAATTAATCGATCCTACATTTTCATGATCAATGGAAGCATGGTCAATATATTATTTGGAATGTTGATCCAAAACAATTCAAATATATTGAAAATGATAATAATTAAATTTCACATTCGTTAATATCTTAAAGGAATCATAAGAAGTATTTTTTTCAACTATATTTTTCTCGGAATAGTTCCCTCTCACTTTTTGAACTAATTCAATAGGCCTTGTGTCATACCATTATTTTTGAAGGTTTATATTCCGAAAATAAATACATTGATCATACCAAATGTGTTTAGCTGTAAGAATCCTAAATACTATATTTCTTATATATATGATGTTCACTTTTATTTCTCCTTGGCCAAGAATTATCTTTCAACAACTGGGTGAATAAGTCTGACATTTTTTATATTCATCACTCATTATTTATGATTAATGTACCACTAAAATATTTTTTGAGTATGTTACTCCATGAATAACATTCATTATTGAACCTGTAATAGTTTATCATTATTTCCAAAGGTAACGTGTGATAAATTTTTTGGTTATACTTAAAAACTAGTTCAACTGGAATCATTCACTTGGAAATTTGATTCTAGGTGTTTCTCACCCCTAACTTAGGAATCAACCTATCTCAACTAATTATATAAGACACCTTAATTCTTGTAATGTCTCTATACTTACTTGGTTACTATATTTCCATACCCATATATAAAAATCAAATACTATTTAATACCGAAGAATAATGTTAGAAACCATTATTTTATTTGATTAATTTACACTAAAGAAGAATAAAGTTATTTCTTATTCAATTCAGTTCATTGTGTATTGAACATCCATAGAAGTATTTCATAATATGTGATGGAAATAACTTCCTATTTAATAACTAAACTCTATTTATTGAAGGAAATTGTGAATGATCTTTTGGAATAACTTTTTATTAGACTTTTCACATATCCTTTTCAATTTTTTTCCAAAGGAATTAAAGATGGTACTGTCTTCAATAATCTTATTGTTCAGAAAACCATACCTAAAAGGTCATGTAGCACTTAATCCATACTATTAATTTTTTTCATAAATGAAACTACAGTAATTGGGTAAAAAAGGTATAAGAATGGGATGACATGAAAGATCCTAGGTTTTCTTTCATGTTTACACAAAGAGTGTGTAATCATCGCATTCATAGTATGTTTCTCTTCCTCCTTGAAAACTTATTAGAGATGAGACTACATGTTTTATCATATGTTTCATGATGTACTGACCCCAACTAACATCAGACATTGATGACATCGCTATGAAAGAACCATCATATTCTAGATTCATGATTCTCTTATAAGAAATTTTACACCCACACTTCCTGAGGTGGCTTAGAAGGTAGGGACACCAGCTCCTTGAATTTCTGTTATAGTTGTCTTATACACAATCGCCTATACTAAATATAAAAAATTTTGCATGTTTGGGAAATTATATTTGTGAAATATTTATCACAGATTTTATTTTGATATTGCTTGAATTTTTTCTACAAAATTTATCTTTATTATATTAGTACTTTTATGTTGATAACCAATTTTAACATTATTGATTATTTTAATCTTTAACTATATCAAACTATTTTATCGAATTATAGGAACCCTCTATACAAGAATAGTAAAACTCTATCACTTGATTATTCTAGTGGCAATGATCCCTGAACCTCCCCTCGTAATCGACAAGGTATGTCTACACCACTACACCAAGGGTTCAATGTAGGGTTTTGGCTTGCCAACCGCATTAACTCTTTGATCCTTGATCTGTTGATTAAAGTCCCAACATCAAAAAATTTAACATGATTTACTGAAATCTTTCCTCTAAAATGATATCATGGTATCTATGTATAATCCTCACAGCAACATTAGTTTTGTCGACCCACCACTCTCATAACAACTCATTAGTAGTAAGAGGCACCCTCAACTATGGCATGAACGACACCCAAAAAAACACAGTTTTTTTTACATATGAATGATGGAAGGAGATTAGTGACTTAATATTTCTATGATGGTTTTGTGTTTTTCTCTCAACAAATGTAATCCATTTATTTTAATCTTGTTCATTTATTTTGTTGCACTCACAACTAAATATTAATAGAATTACATATGTCAGTTCTTTATAAGTTTTATTATTTATATATTTATTTATTTTCATACTATTATAAAATTTATAAAATCATAAATAAATGTATAAAATTAAACTACTACCTGACTAGTATTTGGAATCTAAATTGACCTAGGGGTATCATACCCGAGTCGTCGCTCGACTCGTGAGGCATCTCATCCCCTTCCCGTATGTCTGTTGCTCATCTGGTGTATTGCTTTGTCTTGGTGGGGTCCACATCATGTCTTGGATTGCTGCCTCATCTTGGAAGGTTCAATATCACGTCTTGAATCATATTGGTAAATGCACACTACCTCATATTTGTGGGGTCCATGTCATACATTTTTTTCATCCAAAGTACAAAACAACATACGTACCAACGAGGGAGACTTGGGTAAATGTAAATCAGATGAATTTTGGAACACAGGACCTTATAAATTTTAACAGAAAATAATTATGATGTGTAGACCATCAGTTAATTAATTACTATTATTGCACATAGTGAAATAATTAATTAATTATTTAATTATAGAGATAAAATAGGTCCGCACTCAAAACCAATAAGCATATAAAATTATGCATGATAATATTAAATTTTATTAAATAAGTATAAGGGTAAATTAATTAAATTAAATTAATTAAATAATAAAAATAATTTATGTATTTTTAGGTACATTCATTATTTTAATTTAAATTCTATAAATTAAATTAAACTATTAATTAAATTAAATTTCCAAAATTAAGTTAATATGTATCCCTGGGTACTAAAATTTATTAAATTATCCCACAATTAATATATTAATTAATTTAATTTAATTTTCAAATTAAATTAATTAATTAAATTAGGTAAATTAACTCTGACCCTGAAAACCCCCATGAAGGTCCAAAGCGGGTCATGTTATACCTACACAAAACCATTTTATACTGAGAAAAGCCCGTGTTGGGATAATCTAGGTTGGGAAGGTATTACCTGACCCATTCTGGGTTGGGTAGACCCAATCGATCCATTTATGAGTCATTCGGGTCAAAACAGAATCTATAGCGTTACCTGTCGGTGTTGTGAGTACTATGAAATAGTGAATATGGAACTGAGTGCAAGATTAGTTGTTGAGCGGCAATGGTCCAACCGAGGAAATATGGTCTGGTGGTGTCTGACCATGGATAAAGGCCACGGCTCAGCCCTTCCATGAAAGGACCAATTTAGGATATGCGTAAAACTGAGAGGGGGAGGTGAATCAGTTTTGGGGACTTTTTAAACCAATTTCTATCTTTTTATCCATGTACCTCTTGACCTATTAGGATCTTGATTCTAGTATTCACTTTTCCCTATCACATGCAATAATATGAAATCATTTAAAATATCACATGATATTTTTACAATTTTCACCACTCAATAAGAGAAGCTACGTCCTTATTATGTATGTTAATGACCAGTACATGTATTACCCACTATAATGTAGTAATGTTTACAGTGGGTTTTCATAGAAAACAATACTTAAGCTAGTGTGAGTCCCTATACATTGGATGGGGGATGGAAATAATCCTCCTCCTTCAACTGGTGATGACTTATTCTAACTTTCAGCTTCTATATGGTTCTTTATAATTCCACCCAAGATAGTCTTCTCCCTGTTGAAAAGGGTTCACAACAATAATATGTTATTCCACCTATTGAGACATGTTGAGTGTCACAGTAATGAATTGATATACCCTTCTTTACTTGTTACTTTCCTAACAGTATGAAAGTAACTCTACTTTCTTCTTTCCAATAGAAACATTGAGAGATGGGCATTCTTCTTCCCATTATTCTTCAGTGAAAAACTAGTGTCACTAAATCCACTTCTTCTTCTTTCTATACTGACAAACTCCCTTTGATATTGTCAGATCAATGAAATCTATCTCATCTTAGTATTATCATAGTAGTTATGGAATGGATAACTAAAAATAGATAGGACACTCTCTTCTTCTTCATTTACACAATATAATTTTGAATATCATAGTAGTGTATTAATCAATTTCTTCAATTCACAATACCAATACATTAGTTTATTTGTATAGTTCCTTACTTGTTTGTGAGGATATGAGTTTAGTTACGCATCAGGTTATTATTCACATAGACAATACCCTTGCAAACATTATGTAATTAATGTGAAAATAAAATTGTGGTCATCTTCGTTCATGTAGTGAGCTTCACGGATTAGTTTCTTCGTGAAACGCAATTAGGGTGTTAAACACCAGTCATGTGAGTGTGGTATCTTCTTCTCTTCATGCAACAGAATGTTTCATGGGATTCTATTCTTTGTGAAGACACATCAAGAGTTATTTTATCTTGTTAAAGTCCTGTAGGTGTCTAATAATTTGTGAAACCTTTAGGGGTGTATTTCATGCAACCTTAATGCCTTGCGCGCAAGATTCATCTTTTGTCATGGAAGACCTCTTGTACGCAACTTCAATCTTGCACGCAACTCTCATTTCTTGCATGTAATTCTTACTTACTTCACTCAACTTACTTTGTGTATAATTCATAAACACTTCAAAGATATGATTTCATCTCTTTTTTGAGCATTACAAATGAGGGGTGCACCTCTTATTTATAGGAAACACTATCCCCTACGTGAAAACCCTCTAACATATCATACATGTTTTCCCCGAGCACACAACACTCATTTGATGGTGTACTGGGTGCACAGACCTCTTGTAAGTCCTATCATATTTCACTAAAATTCTTTAATCATTATTTTTCTTCCTTAATTTTCCATTTTTTGATGTTTTCATATTGAAACATGACCTTCGCGGAACATTACAAACTCCCTTCTATCTTGCGTGAAAAAAATAATATTTCATGTGGTTATTCAATATTTGACATGGTTATTTCCTTTACCATATTATGATGTTATGATCATGGAACTCACCATGTGTTTAATATACCCATCCATCATCAATTCTTCATGCAACATCCTTTTCTGAAATCACATTTCTTCATCTCTCGGTTTTCAGACCCAAAATTTTTGCAACCATTGGGAAACGGTGCCACCTTAATATCTAATTCAACAAGCACACTAATGCTTCTTCACTATCATATTCATTCATTATAAACTCCTTATTTTTCATGATATATATTCTTTGACTGATCACCATTAGCATCATTAAATTTTTAATGGAAATTATTGCAACTTCCCTATCTTCCAGCAACATCATTCTTTCCAATAAAAATTGAATATGATTGCCATCACCTTTTCTCCCTATTTCCTTCATAAATCTTGAATCACAAGTTCTCCAAAGTTATGATATTTTTGAAATAAAAATAAGTCAATCATCCTATGGTTTATTGGACAGTAATATTAAATGCATGGCTATATTCGCACTTCAATCTCCAAGCCTCTTCATTTTCAACAATCGTTGTTCTTGTTTTATTCGAATTGAATCATGAGTTCCAAATCACTTAAATCATCCTCAAATCTTCAAACATTAAATTACTCCATCATGAAATAATGCATGTATGATGCATGTATCATCAATAAAGATCTTTCATGGTTCAACAATCTCTCTTAATTAAAAATTGGATGCTTATCCAAACACCTTAAATGTTCTAAATAGTTTATCACATTTGAAGCATGTAATTTGAACTTAGTTCCAGTGAATAAATAATCTGATTTAACAGCATAGAGAATTGTACAAGTGTGGAATCCAATTTTATAAATCCCTAACAATTCTCCATGCATCATCTCTGCAACCAATCTCCATTAACATTGGTGGTCATTTTTCTTATTGATCAACATTGAAATCATTTAACAATCTATGAAAATCAATGACAAAAAATAAAACTAATACACAACAGTGGTCCCAACATAGAGTGTGGCCTTGGGTGGCTGCGACGAAGTGGGTGATATTAGAGGAGGCAAGATTGGAGGAGGAGAGATCGGGAGGTCCACTCTGGTGCAAACAGAAACCATGCAGCTTCCTGGGTATTGTAGGACTAATTTTTTGGAATTTTTATTAATGAAATGTATTTGTGCTATTTTTAAGAAAATTGAAAAGTGGTTTTGGATATTTTAGGATATTCTTAATATACTTAATAATGATAAATACACTATTTTTGAAATAGGGGTTCATTTGTGGGTTATTATAAAAATATATTTATTGGTTTTCCAATAATGTATGGTATAGAATAATCCATAGAAAAAGAGATTAAAATGGAATCCAACATCACTTTTGTCTTAAATAAAAATTTCATTTATTTGTTTCATTAAATTCTAAGATCCTTGAACCTATGTAAAATTTAATTGAATACATGACCTTGTATGTTATAAAGAGAGATATTTTTTATAGAAAATTAGAAATTCGCGTCAATATTAAATGAAAAAAAAAGAATAATAATTTCCAAGGAAGTCTATATTCCAATTAAATAAATTTTGGAGCCTACATATTTATTACCACATTTTTTCCCGCACTACATAAAATCAAGAAGCTAGTTCAATAAGAACATGTTTACCAAAAGTTGTTTCATTCAATGTTATCTATGTGAAAAATGATAAATTGTCAAGAATAATAACCAATAACATTCAAATGTTTGGTTCCCCATATATGAATTAACTATAAATTTCTCCTTCGATTGTGAGTATATTATTATTTTTTATTTATTTTCTATAAAAATTAATATTTTAATAAACTAATATAATGAATATGAATAAAAAATGGATATAATCTAATCATATAACAAAAGAGAATGAAGTAGGACATAAAGAGTTCATCAATTTTTTTATATCATGCATAAAACCCTTCTCAAATCATTTTCCCTTGTTTGCATTGTTTTTATTAAAGACAAATTACTCAAAAGAGGTGCAAGAAAATTTTATTTGTCACAAAATATATTAGAGCTACAAATTTTGGATTAAACCTGTGGAAAAACAGAACGTGCCCACCTATTGGGTTGACATTGTGGTTTATATATCATTTGATATGGATACCAATGTAAATGATGGTGAAGATTGTATTGAAGAAATGAAAATGGTAATCTTAGAAGACTATCATGGTTTTACAAAGTTGTTTGAGAAGTTAAATAATTGTGTTAATAGAATATTTTATACTAAATGTACTAAATACACAACATTGATAGTTTTATTGAAGTAATATATTCTGAAAGATGGTCGTAGATGGAAGGACACCAGCTCTATAGAACTACATAGTCTACTAAATTATATGCTACCAGACGAAAATAAACATCCTTATAAAACATATGAAAATAAAAAAATTCTTTCTTAAATGGGATTGATCTATTAAAGATAAATTATTGTCCAAATTATTTCATATTGCATCAAAACAACTATGAATAACTCATAAGATTCCCTAAGTGTGGTGTGAATAAAATTTTTTGTAAATTAAAATATATTGACACTATTTTTTGAAATACATTTTAGAAAAAACATACAAAATCTGGTTGGAAAAAAGGATCAATTTTCATTGAATTGTTGGACTAGAATTATTTAAACATCAGACATTTTCTTGATGGAAGGCATGTAGAAAAAAATGTATTCGATAGTGTTATTGGAACATTACTAAATGTTCATGAATAACAAATATATAATAAATGATAGTTTGTAATTTATTAACATGGGGGGTGATGGAAGAGTTATCTCCAGTAAAGGGTAAAAATAAAAATTTTCTTCTTGTAGTAGCATAAACTCTATCGATACCAGAAAAATTGAAAATTTTTATTTTCCTTAATCAGGTAAAATTTCTATAGTGGTATTCATAAAATATCAAGAATTTCATTTAAATGACTAATTTGAATTTAAAAGGACTAAAATCACATGAATTAGATGTTTTCATGAAATACTTGATTATTATCTCTTTACATTACATTTTACCTAAAAATATATGACATCCATTACCTAGACTCTGCTTCTTTTTAAAATATATATATAATAAATGTATAGACCTTGTGAAGTTTTCATTCATTTATAAGGAGGTTTTAGTCATATTATATGAATTAGAGATGTTATTCCCACCATCTTTATTTAATATAATTCATCATCTTATAGTGAACTTGGTTAAAGAAGTTCAACTATTTGGTCTTATCTATTACAAATGGATGTTCCCCATTGAATGGAATTTAAATATTTGGAAAGGGTACGTAACAAATCAAAGTTGGTCAAAACAATTTATTGAATAATGTCATTTTTTTGAAAAATCTGTTGAATTCTATACTGATTACATATCATATGTTGATAGCATTGGTCTCCCAAAGTCTCATTATAGTGGATGCCTTATAGGTGAAGGGATTTCTGAAAGGGATGTTGCTAAAATTAATATCACTGAGTATGAGAAAGATCACCCTTACATTTTATATAATATTAAATATGTTGATCCATATATTGAATCCCAAAAATCAATTCTTAGACATTTGAATCCATTAAGGGATGAATTATGTATATCAAATAAAGAAAATCAATAATTTTTAATATGGTACTCAGAGCATATTTATAAGGATTCATTTGAAAATATAAATTTAATTATAAATTTTGTTTGATGGTAATCTAGGGACCAAATTAAAATGTTTTATCTTACACGCATTTTGTAATTAATTGTTATATGTTCTACAAAAAAGAACATTATGACCCTAGTATTATGAAAAAAGTGGATTTATGATGGTGGTAGAAGTGATACACATATCTGTTTCCAATGATTGAAATTTAATTTATGTGAATATTTCATATTTCAGCATCATTGAATAGATATATGAATTGTATTATACAACATTTAATGTGTCAATTTTCTATTGAAAATGGTCTTTCAACAGAATTTTTGTGAAAGTTAATAAAATGGGGTTTTGAAGGTGAATTTTAGTATATATAGGGAAAAGGATAATCAATTCATAATGGAATCACAAGAAGTTCAAGTATTTTGGGTCTCAGATCATACAAATAAGAAATAGTCTATTATCCCATTGGTGACCAAGAAAACTATAGGGTTAGATGAAAATTCAATTGAGGATGAAACTTTCATTAGGATGTCACAATAATTTCATGGTGGTCCCAATATATACAATGTCTTTTACATTAGAGGGGACTATAAATATTGGATTAGTAATCTCAATAGAATATCCAAATCCCTTCAATATTTAAAGAAAAAAGAGAGAGTTCAATGAGAAGGTTAAAATATTTTTCAATATACTATGCTTTTACTCATAATATTATTTGTTCTCTATTTTATTTACATAATCTAAATTAAATGTTTTATTACTCAAGTAGAAAATGATTTTTCACATGATGGTGTTATGAATCTCGGGGAAGAATAAGTGGTTGAGGTTGAACTAATAGAATTATTATGGGATCAACACAATGTTTATGAAAAAATCAAGAACAATATAGGATCACAATGTTTACAGAAATTATCGATGAAAAAAGCAAGGGTTTAAAATTTGAGGTTGTTCGGAATCAATGTAGACAACCTATTGAACCAAATAATTCAATGTTCATTAGTTATTTTGAGGAAACAATGAGGATGAATTTGTAGAGTGATATAGATTCGAGATTCCATGTTCAACTTATAATGAAGGAAACCCTTTGGGAATATATTACGGTCATGTTAATATATGATTTCTCTATTTTACAAAAATATTGTATAATGAAACATTATTTTACTTTTCATTATCCTTTGAAGAGTAAATTTATTTTATATTATTTCCATAAGAAATACAAATTAATAGTTGTTGTAGAATCTCATAGTGGTTTCAGGACACCTTTTACCAACTTTCATCTTAAAGATGTTGAGAGAAAACTAAATACCTGCCCACTATTACTTATAAATACATAAGAAAGTAGAAAACATGGAATTATTTTATCATTCTTCATAATGAGAAATCATTTCAAGTGTATTGTAGTCGATAATATTTTATTAGACATTATTTAGTTTACCCAATTTGATTCAATATTTTTAATTTATGAAAAAGAGAAAGAGTGATGAAAATAAACAACATAAATCAAAACCTATGTACCAATATTGCAAAGAAAAGATGCATTATTCATCACTAGAGAGGAAAATGGTATGTATTTTAAATCAAAAATTAATATCCTATGTGAAATGAAACAAAATGTATTCCTTTTTTTATATTCAGATTGATGAGTCAAACTCAAAAGCCACTCTTATCCCATGTCATGTGAAATAGAAGGAGGCCCACATAAATAATAAGGGTAAACTAGTTGATGAAAATACAAAATATGTATGGGAAACATGTCTAAGTATGACATAATAGTAATTTTTTATTTATAATAGTATTACATAAAAATATTTACTTATGCTCATATTTTTTTACATGATTTAGATGCAGGAATGAGCAGTGACAAAACATGAGGAAAAACTAATTTTACTACCTTTGAAGTAGTCAAAACAATATGGTTGTGTTAGAAGTCATGGTTTTATAGTGTCTTCTCAAACATATTTTGAGAATAAAAAACCAAAAGAAGATATGTATCATATGATTAAAGGAATACTCATGAAAATAGATTCATTATAAGATGTTATTGTCTGGTATGATTTAAAATGCCAATATATGGGATAGGATAAAATTGAACCAACAGTGGGACAAATATCAACACATGGACAATAAAATTACCCCCACTAAGTTTTAGGCTATCCATTCAACTCAACTTCATACCTTACCAAATGAAATAAAGTTTTCACTTACACTTTCTATTAATTTTGAATCAAATGTCATCTGATAACATTATATTACTAAAATTATATAGGGTTAATTTTTATGTTATTTCTATCTATATACATCTATATAATACCCTATTATCAGGGTTATGATGTGTAGTATCCTATAATATATTGTATATAATAAATAACTCCCAAAATATCACAGTAGAGTGGGTATTAAAGTAGTTCAATATCCGAGCACAAAGTTTCCTATTCTTATTAATGATGTAGATATTACAATTTTTGAAGATTCTATAAGAAATTTCATAGAATGGATGTATAATATTTTAAAAATACGTGAGGTATTTCCTTAAAAAAATATTTCAATTGAAAAATGAATAAAAGTTAATGGAATTTTTTTGATGTGACATATGGTGTTATAAACTGATAAAACGATATAGAAATAAAAGGTTAGATAAAGAAAAACTAGTGAATCGACCATAAAACCAAAAATCCCTTTTGGGAGTACCTTCAACCTACCAGTTCCACTGGAATATATATTTTCATTACAACTTCATGAAGACACCACATTAAAATATGGATATGTGTCTTATATTCCTTATAAATAAGAAATATAAGAATCTACTATTATAAACATGGTTGGTATCGATAGTATACATGAGATTCTTATGTTTGAGTGGTTAGGAGTCTTAGTTGTGAATACATACCTAAGGTACAATTTTTTAATATTTCTATAAGAAATGATTTAACATGTTCAATAAAGTTCATAACTATACATATTTTTTATATGTGTTTATTTACTAAAATATAAAGTGGAAAGGGTGTGAATCACATTTTCAATTCATTAATACTTATGTCAATCTTACAGATAAAATTTTATACTAGTTTAAAGAAATTTATAAGAGAAAATATGTAATAAAAGAGTCGCTTGAGAAGAAAATAATGGAAAACATTTTATTTTTGATTCCTACGATGCATGCATAAAACATGGTAATCTAATCATATAAAATATCTTTTTATTTTTTCATTACTTATTTTTTTTTTGTTTTTAGGAATAAATGAATGTTTATCTCAATCAATATGGATACCCCCAATATTAATTTTTTAGATCCAATACATGGATTTCCAACAAACCAAACACACATGATGTGTATTTTTAATTTACAATGAACTAAAATCAATATTATGTAGATAAAAATTTAATTATATGTTTTATTTTCTGTTTTAACAAGATTTGTTTTATAACAGTTTGATCACTAAATATAACATAAATCATGGTAGTAGGATGATAAATAATAATAAAAATCCTTTTGATTATATAAAAATGAAAATGACTAAGTTATATAGAGAAAAAATTAACTATCAAAAAATATTTAAAAACAATTCTCTTATTTTGTTCAATGTTTCTATCGTTTCAGAAACAAGATAAAAAATTGTTCACAGAAATTATTTTCAAAAATTTATGAAATATATCATATACTAAATAAATACTATCATCCTCAAATAGGTATTTTTTTTATGTCTGATAAAATCTCATTAAATATATTTCTTAATCATTTTTTTGTTGATATTTTTTCATTACTACCATGATTTCTAACCATCTATATACTCAAATGATTAATTATATATGTTTTGAGATGAGTAGGTAGTGTACATGGTGTTGGAGTTTTTGACTTATATCAAATTTAGGTGATTACCTACTATTTTTGTGACCTATTATAGGTTATAATCTTAGAAATATATTTGGGTTGTGAATAATAAGTATCAAAATTCTTATATATTATTTTTTTTATATTTGTAAAGGATAATTATAATGGAGGAAATCCATTTGTTTAGAATCAAATGGGTAGAATCCATGGTGTCAAAATTAATAAAGAGATCATGAATAGGTTACTTTATTATACTAATTTATTTAATTTTTTAATCTTTTAATTTAATTTTATTAGTAAATTTCTTTATCATTTCTATCTGATACTTGATTTTTAAAATTTATACATTATATTAAAAAAAAATCCACATGCTCAAAACCAAGAAAAAATTCTTAATGTTTTGATACCCTAAGTTAAAAATCATTAGGTCATTATTTATGTTTATAAATTAACCATAGTTCAATTCAACAGATGATGTGGGAATTATGACTTGAAGTGTGTGTTTTCAATAAAAAAGTATCAATTTTTGAAACATATTTCACATATCCAAAACCATGAAAAATAACTTGGATCATTTTCAATCATTTGGAAGAATATCCATAACTCATTTTTCACCTATATGAGTTGACATCACTTCAATTTGACACATGATGTGTTTAGTGTGAGCCAAACTACATTTTTTTAATTTTAAAATTTTTATTTTAGTTTAAAACACATGTTACATATCTAAAACCTTGAAAAAGAGTTTTATTATTTTAAAACATTAGTAAATAATCCATAATTTATTTTTCGTGTGTAGGAATTGACTGCAAGTCAATCTAACACCCTATGGGGTTGGTATGACTCTAAGTACATGTTTTTAATAATCAAAGTGTCATTTTAGTTTAAAACACATATGAAATAACAAAAAAACATGCTTTTATTATTTTTAAACATTAATAAAATGATCCATAATTCATTTTTAATGTGTATGAATCAATTAATTATCAATCTTAGACATGATGTGATTGATATGAATCTTAGATAATGTATTCAATAGAATGGTTTCATTTTAGTTTAATATGTTTGTCACATCAGAAAAACTAATAAATCAAGCTTTATATTTTTTTTACAAAATTAGGAAAATTATCCTTAATTCATTTTTCATGTTTTGGAATTTACTTCACATCAATTCAAAATATTATGTGATCATCATGGCTCTAATTGTGTGTTTTTAATATAAGTATCATTTTGGTTTGAAACAAGTATCACATAGATAAACCCAATAAAACAAACTTGGACTGTTTCCAAACATTAGGCACACATTCCATAATTTGGTTATAATTTGTAAGAATTGACTTCACGTCAATATGAAACATGCTATTGTTGGTATGAATGGAAGTGCATGTTTACAATATAAAAGTGTCATTTCTGTTTAAAACACACAACACACAAAAAAATTGAGAAAATGATCTTCTATTTTTAAAATTTTTAAGATAGTATTCCATAATTTGTTTGTGGTATATAGGAATTTACATCATTTCATTTTGACAAACAATGTGGTCAGCATGACTCGAAGTGCATGTTTTCAATATACAAGTGAAATTTTAGTTTAAAAAACATATCAAATTGCCAAAATAAATTAAATTAATTAATATTATTTTAAAAAATTGGGAAAATAATATATAATATATTTATGATGTGTAGGAAGAAACCACATGTAAATATGATACATGATGTGGTCTGTATAACTCAAATTATGTGTTTTCAATATAGTTGGTATTTTAGTTTAAAACACGCCTCATGTTGCCAAAACTAATAAAATTATCTCCTATTTTTTAAAACATTATTAAAATGATACATAATTTATTTTTGATATATTGTAATTTGACTCACATCAATCCGACACCTAATGTGGTTTGTATGACTCAAAGTGTGTGTTTTCAACATAAAGGTGTCATTTTAGTTTAAAAAAAGAATCACATATAAAAAATAATCAAACAAGTTCATACTATTTTCAAACATTAGAAAAAAATCCATAATATATATATGACATGTAGGAAATGGCTGCATAGTAATCTCACACCCTATGTGGTCAGTATGACTCTAAGTATGAGTTTTCAATATAAAATTGGTATCATAGTTTAAAATTAATGTAACATGCTCAAAACATATAAAAGAGTATCTTATTATTTTCAAACCTTAGATAAATGATCCACAATTCATTTGTGATGTGTAATAATTTACCTCACATTAATATAACACACAATGTGGTTGACATGACTCAAAGTGTATGCTTTTAATATAAGGATATCATTTTAGTTTAAAACACATCACATAGATAAAAACAATAAAATATTTCTTGTTTATTTTAAAGATTTATAAAATTGTTCTTTATTTTATTTTTACCTATCGGAATTTATCACACATAAATCTGACACTTGATGTAGTTGGAAAGACTCAAAATACATTTTTTCAATAAAAGTGTCATTTTACATTAAAACGCTCATTAAGTAGCCAAAACTGATGAAATCAGTTCTTATTGTTTTAGATCATTATGAAAATAAACCATAATTCATTTTTAACATAGAGGAATTGAAATCACATCAATCAAACATAAGATGTGGTCAATATCACTTGATGTGAATGTTTTTAATGATAAAGTGTCTTTTTAGTTTAAAAGACACATCTGTTGGAACCATGGTCATCTATGCATGAATTGGAGAATGGTTTCTGTCTATTTTCAATCCTCAGAGGATGTTCAGAATGTGTACCAGCAAAGTACTCATACAGGTCAAGCAGATAACAATATTGAAGGTGGCGCCGTTTTCCAGTGTTTGCCAAATTTCTGGACCTCAAATTTGAAAAAAGGGGAAAACAAATTTTTTTTGGTAAAGGACTTGCATGCCGGACATGTTTCACACAAGTTACTTTTGAACTGAGAAAGGAATTTTGTGCCGATGCCTAAGAGGATTGGAATGTTGTGCGCCATATGTATTCCATGATCAGAACTTCAAAATATGGCAAAGGAAAAAGGGTCGTGAAAGTATTGGTTTGGTCGCGCAAGTGAGTAATGCGACAGATTCTAGGGCGGTTGGAGCTACACGCAGGAATGTGCATTCCTTGAGGAGTCTTTCATGCCACCGCGTAGGGTATTCATTTTGCCTATAAATAGAGGTCCACCCCTCCTCATTTGAGACGAAGTTCGAGACTTGGGGAAATTCAATGCTGCCGTCGTGCAGGTGTAGTGGTCACGAAAGTGGTTGTGGGGCGCGCAAGTATAAACTGCGCGAAAGTTTTTTGTTGCGTGCCCAAGGCGGTTTGGGTGAGAAAGGGTATGGGTCGCACAAGTTTTGTATTAAATAAGGTTGAGTCGTGTAAGTGTTGGAGGTGGACTTGCACGCCGGTTATAACATGCTCGCTGGCTTTGAAACTTGTGTGCCGGATTGGGGAAGCAAGCCAGGTTTTGTTGAAGTACGCCCATCTTTTTGATGCTGCACGAAAGCTGGATGATTGCTCGATACATTTGGTGGAAAGTGAGATTAGTCTAATGGTGATATTTGGACTTCAATAGATCATCTACATACAACAGTGGATGCATTCTTTTGCAATGATGAAGAGACCTTCAAGTCTATAAACTGTGTGGGACTTCACCAAATAAAGTGAGCTACAGGGAGTCAACGAGAGTGACCCAAGGGACACAGTGAGCTATCTTTGAACCTTTGTAAAGGTAGTGTCCCTGGGATATAATTATTGTGCCCAAACCTTTGTAATACACAGCTAGTGATGTTTAGTGGAATTTTTTACGACCGGAAACCTTTCGGCGTATGCTCTTTGGACGTAGCCCTTAGTGGTGAACCAAGTAAAAAGTGTTGGGTCATCTCTCTGCATGTGAATATTAGATTTTTTATCATTTTTATCATACAGGTTTAACAATTTCCCACCAACGTGGGAACAAGATCCGTCACATTAAAAGAAAAAGTTGTCACCATGATTCACCCTGCCCCTCTCTGGGTGTCCCGGGGTCCTACAAGTGGTATCAGAGGGTAAACGATACTGGTGTTAAATCTTTCGTTTGTCTTCATGGAGAATGCAGTCAATACTAGGGGAGTACCTCTCTTCGATGGAAGTAATTTTCATATTTATAAGAACAGAATGAAATCTCATTTAAGATCCCATGGAATAGAATTCCTCTATGCTACCTTGCAAGGAATACAAGTTACTAATCCAACATGGCTTGCTATGACTGATACAGACAAGAAAGTTTTTGACACAAATGCTAAAGCTCAGAATGCTATCACTGCGGCTCTTTCAGATCATATCTACCTAAAGGTGATGAGTTTCACCTTAGAAAATTCTATGTGGGATAAAAATAAAAACATTTATGTTGGAGACAACAAAGTAAATGAGGAAAAACGTCAAGTCTTACACAACAGGTTTAACGATCTAAAGAATCATCCTAATGAGAATGCAGATTCATTCTTCAATCAAATTACTAAACTTGTAGGAGCAATTAGAGGTCTTGGAGAGAAAATCAAAGAAATTGATATCCTAAAAAAATCTTGAGAATACATCCTCCTATGTACAATTCAAAGGTGTCAGTCCTATAAGAAAAAGATCTTTCTAAGCTATCTCTGGATGATATGTTATGTAGTCTAGTGGAATATAATATAAGATTCAAACCCGAAGATGCTATGACTCGTGTAAGCAAGGAAATGGCATTCAAAGACAAGTAGAAAATGAAAATTTCAGAAGATAAAAATAGTGAAGATGATGAGGAAAAAGAAATTATTTCTGTAATTTCCATGAAGTTGAAAAAGCTAAAAGTTAAATTTAATGGTAAGCTACCCCTGACATGTTTTCTTTGTGGAAGAGTTGGGAACATTTCCTCTCAGGGCCAAATAATGTTTTATGATGATGAGAGTGAATCTGAAGACATCGAGAAGCATCAGAAAATGTTTTTCAAAAAGGGAAACTTCAAATATAGAAAGAAAATATAGAAGAAGGGTTTTTTAGGTGAAGAAGAAAATGAGGATATTTAATTTTTTGAAGAATAAGAACCATAATTTAAAACTGGAATCCATGCTTCCATGATGGATACCATTGAAATGTCAGAACCATCGATCAATAAAGGCACAGATAATCAGATTACTCTTAATGGTGATCCAAAGATTAAAATTAAGGATGCATTTTCCAAGCATGATAATAAATGTAATAGATAAAATAAGTGGAAAGAAATGGTGGAAGAGTCATTAGAATATTTTGATGAGCTTGAAGTAGAAATTTAATGACTATAAGAACTATTGAGAGTTCAGTATTCGATCCTTGAAAGCACAGATGACGTTGTGGAACTAATGCTTAGAATTGAAGAACAAGAAAAGGTCATAAATGACCTTTCATCCAGACTGGAAGAGAATTCCAAGGTAGTTGAGAGTATTGATAAAGAATTTGCTACTCTTAGGAATAAAATTGAATGTCAATCAACCCCAAATAAGGGTAAGAAGAAAATTCATTTTGGAAGATTCTCAGATGCAGAATTACTGGAAAGATGAAAGTGTGGTTCAGATGGAGTTGGAAAAATCTTGAGTGATCAAAGACTTGCTTGCATAGGAAAGAGTGGAATTGGATGTGATGTTGAGACTTCAACTACTGGAAGTGGAGAGATCCAAAAGAAAGACATGATAAAAGTTGGACATGTTGAAACATTTCCTGATGTGCTGAAAAAGAAACCCTCAATCAAAACTAAAACAAGAACTGAAAATTATCCTCAAACTTTCCGAAATGACAGGTAGTCCAACTATTCTCTCAAGGTAGAAGGAATGAGGATAAATTCAATTGAGAAGACATTTCCTCTCATGAAGTTTCAGTTATGTGGCTATTTGGGCCATACCATGTCATATTGCGAAGAGGAAATGAGCTACTTGAATGGGGAAGATATAGGACATCAACAAGGGAGATCGACCTTATATCGTCTATCTTATAGAAAAATATTTTCTATGGATACTGTTTTCATTGTTCTAACTTTGGCCATTAATCTATTTATTGTAGGAAGAGATTCGATAGGAGACATCCATACAACTCTCAGAGACAGGTCAATATCCACCCTCCTAATGGTGTTGCTCTCACAAACATGTTTTCTTCTCTAAAAGAAGATTATGGGTATAAAGAATCTTACTATGTGGATGAAATAATTAGAAGGCCACCAATATCTAATACTCAATCCAATATTTATTTGAAATAAAAGAGGAAGATCGAGAAATCCAACCTTGTAGAGGTAGCCCTCGAAGATACTAAAATCAATAGTACCTGGATTCTAGATAGTTGTTGTTCATCTCATATAACAGGTAATGATAGCCTATTAACATATATCAAAAGGAAGGTTCGTGGTATAGTACGATTTGGTAATGACGGAGCTCTGAAAATCAAAGGTAGTGGATGTATTGAATTAGGTAATAGAAAGCCAAAGAATACTAAAGTGTTTTATGTAGATGGCCTACGTCATAATCTACTCACCGTGAGTCAACTCTGTGACTCGAGGCTCATAGTTACTTTTAATCAGAAATTCCGCACTATCAAGGGAAAGATAGTCAATTCACTAATGAATGGATGCAGAATAGAAGGCAACTTGTATCAGGTTGATAGTGAATAAAATATTTGTTACATGACTGTTGAAGAAGAAAACAATTTGTGGAATCGGAGACTAGGACATATCAATCAACAATACATGGAGAAAATATCAAAACAGAGTATTGTTCTGGACATTCCCAACCTGAAGCATGAGCATGAAATGTCTTGTGATGCTTGCATTCTTGGAAAGCTGGTTTGCTGTTCATATCGGCCAAAGAATAAAAGGGCATCTCATCTTCTTAATCTAATTCACACAGATGTATGTGGGCTGATAAATGTTTCCGGAACTCCTGGAGAAAGGTAATTTGTCCTCTTCATAGATGATTATAGTAGAATGGAATGTGTTATAGTCATTCACATGAAATGAAAAGTGCTTGACTGCATGAAAACATATCAGCGAATCATATAGAATGATACTAGATGAACAATCAAGGTGTTGCGATCTGAAAATAGAGGGGAATACGCATCCATTGAATTTTAAAATTACCTGGAGAAGCATGGGATACAACATGAGGTAGCTGCTATGAGAACTCCACAAAAAATGGAATTTTTGAACATAGTAATTGACAGTTGAACAACATGGCACAAACTATGTTGATTGAGAGTCGTATTCCACAACATTACTGGAAAGAGGAAGTTCAAGCAGCAGTGTATTTTCAAAATCGATCATGACTTTATATGGGTGAGATGAAAACACCATATGAAATGTGGTATGGAAGGAAGCCCTCATTGAAATATTTTCGTGTTTTTGGAAGTAAATGCTTCATCAAGAACAAAAAAGGAAATCCAGGGATGTATGGTGACCATGAAGATGAAGGAATTTTCCTTGGATACTCAATGAACAGCAAAGCTTACAAGTGTTTCAACAAATTATTTTGAAGGATTGTGGAAAGAAGTGATGTTAAGATAATTGAAGAGAAAACCAAAAATACTTCAAGGATGTCACATGCTGATGTGATAGAAATTGAGGAATAAAGTGAACGTGGAGAAAATACAAATACATAAATAGAGGAAGCTGTACAAAACACTCAGCATTCAAATCATGATGTTGACTCAGAAGAAGAATATGAAGAAGAAATCGTGGCTAGAGAGAATGCAACTAAACTGCACAAGAGAAATCATAGAGCTGATATTGATCCATCTAACATAATTGGGGATAGGAGTGCACCCACTCAAACAAAGAGGATGAGAAATAACACACAATCTGCATTTCTATCAGTTGTGGAGCCATCCTCAATTGAAGAAGCTGCAATGGATGAATCTTGGGTAAAAGGTATTAATGAAGAGTTAGATCAGATTAACAAGAATCAGACATGGGATCTTGTCCAGAGACCCGAAGGTCACAATGTGATTGGTACAAAATGGATCTTCAAGAACAAGTTTGATGAGCATGGAAGTTTTATTAGAAATAATGTTTGACTGGTATGTAAGGGATATTCCCATATTGAAGGCGTTGATGTTAATGAAACCTTTGTTCCAGTGGCTAGACTGGAGTCAATCAGGATTTTCCTTGCCATAGAACTCCAAAAAAGATCTAAAGTATATCAAATGGATGTCAGGACAGCATTCTTGAATAGGTTTCTCGAAGAAGATGTCTACATCGAACAACCAGTGGGTTTTGTTCTTGGTACTGATGAAACAAAGGTCTACAAACTGAAGAAATCTCTATATGGTTTGAAGCAGGCACCATGATCATGGTATTACCAGCTGGACTCTTATCTAAAGAAGCTGGAATTCAAAAGTGGATGAGTAGATCACAATTTATATGTTAATAATTCTCCAAAAGATCAATTCATGGTTCTAGTCTATGATTATGATATCATATTTGGTGGCAATAGGCAGAAATTAGTGGATGAATTTTCCAATCACATGAAATCAGAATTTGAAATGTCTATGATTGGGGAGCTCACATATTTCTTGGGGATACTGGTGATTCAAAAGAAGGATTACACTTTCATTTATCAGGAAAACTATGCAAGAGAGATGCTAAAGAAGTTTAATATGCAAGACTCCAAACCAAAGTCAACTCCGATTGCAGTTGGAACTAAACTTGGAAAGTATGAGGATGGGACCTCTGTAAATCCCACCATGTATAGGAGGATCATTGGAAGCTTACTGTACGTGACAGTGACAGGGATAGATATTTTCTTTTCCACATGTCTTGCATCCCGCTTTCAGAGTAATCCGAAAGAGGAACATATGGAAGTAGTAAAAAGAATAATCAGGTATATTCAAGGTACTTAAAATTGTGGATTATACTTTGCTGCCGGAAGGAACATTGAATTATCAGCATTTTATGATGCGGACTAGGCTGGCGATGTTGTGGACATAAAGTCCACCAGTGGTGGATCAATCTATATTGGGTATAAATGTGTTGGATGGTTGAGCAATAAACAATATAGTACTTCTCTTAGTATTGCTGAAGCTAAGTATATCTCTGCCACAAAGGCGTGAACTCAACTGCTATTGATGAAGCAACAATTAACAGATATTGGTGATGATGTGAATCAACCAATGGGGATTTACTGTGATAACAATAGCGCAATTGATCTTACAAAGAATCTGGTTTTGTATTCTCATACAAAACATATTGAAATTCAGTATCACTTTATCAAAGAGAAAGTTTAACAAGGTGTGATTATAATGGATCATTTGGGAACTGATGAGAAATTGGTTGATATCCTGACCAAGCCACTGTAAACGGCTGTTTTTGTGAAGCATCGGTTGATCCTCGGTGTTCATCCACCTCCTAGTGTATAAAGAGGTTACGGAAATACCCTCTCCCTAGTTATGTTAACTATTTTTAATCTGCTTATGGATGCGATGTAGGTTTGTGGGGGAGATACTATCCAGGGGAGTGTGGTTTGAACTGAACAATGAATAAATACCGGTCTTTGGGTTTATTGTCAAAGGGGTAGAAAGGAATAAATTCAGGAATGTAACGCTTTTGTGGCACATTTTGAATTCAATGTCGGTCGATGATAGGATGGGAAGGAATTCATTAGAAGGGAACCTAATTCAATATTTCTATGTTGTTTTATGCATCGATCATTGCTCTTATAGAATTAGAGTGTTGGCTGACTTGATTCTTTCATTTTTTTTCATGTGGATGGTGATATATTGAATTTATTTACTGATTGCCAACAATCCCAAAGGGGTAGATTGTTCGAACCATGGTCATAAATGCATGAATTTGAGAATGGTATTTGTTTGTTGTCAATCCTTAGAAGAATTTCAGAATGTCTGTCAGTAAAGTACTCATACAGGTGAAGCAAAAAACTGTATTAAAGGTGGCACCATTTTCCAGTGTTTCCCAAATTTCTAGACCTCAAATTTGACAAAAGGGGGAAACAATGTTTTTTTGGTAAAGGGACTTGCGTGATGGACATGTGTTGCACAAGTGACTTGCGTGAATAGAAAGGACTTGTGTGCCAGTGCCTAGGAGGATTGGAAAGTTGCGCGCCATATGTTTTCCAAGATTAGAACTTAAAAATGTGGCGAAGGAAAGAGGGTCCCGCAAGTATTGGTTTGGTCGTACAATTGAGTAATGTGACAGAAGCTAGGGTGGTTGGAGTTGCGCGCCAGAACATGCGCGTCGTGAGGAGGCTTGTGCGCCACCGCATAGGGTGTCCATTTTTCCTATAAATAGAGGACCAACCCTCCTCATTTGAGACGAAGTTTGAGACTTGGAAAAATTCGGTGCTCTCGTCGCGCAGGTGTAGTGGTCGTGGAAGTGGTTATGTGTCACTCAAGTATAAGATGTTTGACAGTTGTTTGTTTCACATCCAAAGTAGTTTGGGTGAGAAAGGTTGTGGGTCGCGCAAGTTTGGTATTGAAGAAGGTTGAGTCGCGCAAGTGTTGGAGGTGGACTTTCACGCCGATTATAACTTGTTTGTCGGCTTTTAAACTTGTGTGTCGGCTTGGGGAAGCGCGTCAGGTGTTGTTGAAGTACGCCCATCTTTTTGAAGCTGCACGAAAGCTGGAAGATTTCCTGATACCTTCAGTGCAAAGTGATATTAGTCTACTTATGAAAGTTGGACGTTAACAGATCATCTACATACAACAGAGGATGCATTATTTTGCAATGATGAAAAGACCTTCACGTCTATAAACTGAGTGGGACTTCACTAAAGGAAGTGAGCCAGGGGGGTCAATGGGAGTGACCCGAGGGATGCAATGAGCTATCCCTAAACCTTTGTAAAGGTAGTGTCCCTGGGACAGAGTGATTGTGCCCGAACCTTTGTAATACACTACTAGTGAAGTTTAGTGGAATTTGGTATGACCAACAAACTTTCGGTGTATGCTCCTTGGATGTAGCCCTTAGTGGTGAACCCAGTAAAATGTTTTGTGCCATCTCTCTGCATGTCAATTCTATCTTTATGATCATTTTCATCGTATAGGTTTAACAAGTTCCTACCAACGTGGGAACAAGATCCATCACAATAAAAGAAATAGTTTTCACCCTGATTCACCCCTCCCCTCTCTGGGTGTCCCGAGGTCCTACAACATCAAATAGTCTAAACTGATCAAATGAGCTTGTATTATTTTAAACATTTAGTAAAACGATCCATATTTCATTTTTCACATGTAGGAATTAACTACACATCAAACTGACACACTATGTAGACGATATTACTTAAAGTGTTATTTTAGATTAAAACAGGAATCAAATATCCAAAACTATCAAAATAAACATGGATTGATTTAAAACATTAGTTAAATGATCCCTAATTAATTTGTCACATATAGTAATTTATTGTACATTAATATGACACATGATGTGGTAAATAAGACTCGCAGTGCATGTTTTTAATACAAATGTGTCATTTTAGTTTAAAATACACATCAAATAGACAAAACTGAGAAAATGAGTTTGGATTGTTTTCAATATTTTGGAAAACAATTCATAATTCTTTTTTCATGTGTATTAATTGACCACTAATCAATCCAACACACGGTATAGTCAATATGACTTGAATTTTGTGTTTTCAATAAAAATGTACCATTTTAGTTTAAAATACACATTAAATAACCAAAACTGATAAAATGATCTTTTATTATTTTCAATCATTCACAAAAATATCAATAATTTAGTTTTGGCATAAAGAAATTGACCACACCTCAATATGATGCACAATGTGGTTGGCATGAATCAGAGTGTGTGTTTTCATTATATAAGCTATATTTTATTTTAAAACACATTCCACATCACCAAAATCGATAAAAAGAGTATATATTGTTTTCTCATCATTTCATATAGTATTACTTAATTAACTTCCTTATCATTGTTATCATTTACTTATTTTGTAAATTTTTATAGAGATAATATTTGAACACGAATAAGAAATGGTGTGGTTGATGAAGGCTTGTTCTTAAAAAAGAAAGATCTCTTGAATTGGATCTCATCCATAGTGTGTTTTTTATCCCCACAGTTGTGAGGGAATTCAAGAGTACCTTCTTTTGAGAACAAAAATAAATGGTTTTATATATAAGAATCATATGCAACTCAGTCTGATACACAGTGTACCTAGTATGACTCAAAGGATATGTTTTTAGTTTAAAATCGACACTTTGTGTTTAGATTATTATTTATTGTATTAATAACATAATAATTGTTTTCCCATACAGAGGCATTTTTATCTCAATATCGGGTGGTTTGTTTGACAACAACATGACCAGGGCTTTGGGACCAAAGTTAATGGAACATTGATGTCTTTGAATGTTTGTGATAATATGTACTTAATCATGTAATTTTACCAACCATTTTTTGAAATATATCTAATATAATTTCTTTTTATGTATTTTTGTTTTAAATTTTATTAAAATTAAATTCTATATTTCCAAATTGTTTTTCTACTATTTTTTCATTAATTTTAACTACAAATTAAAGCAATATGCCCCTATATCATCACTGATCAAGGTAATATTCATCAATTATAGAAAAAGAATTGACAAATGGATCTTTTATCATTAATACTAAGAGTGTTGATAAATGGATCCTTTATTAGTGCTGATAAAAAATCCATTTATCATTACTATTAAAAAAACTGATAAAGGACCCTTTATGAGTGCTAAATAAAATTGATCATAAAGGGGGTCATTTATCAGCACTTAAAGAAGAACTATTAAATATTTTATTTATCAGATATTTTTATATTACTAATAATGTTTCTCTTTATTAGAGTTTTTCTAGAACTTATAAATCCCTAGGGTTTTTATTCATGCTCAAATTTTTTGCACTTCTCCTTCACTAAGAAAATATATTTTAGTACTATTAAAGGGCATATTTATAGTAGTGTAATGTTATGAACCTAATTTATTTTATACGGTATATAAACGTCCCCTTTGAAATTTAATATCTTGATTCATTCATGATTTCGGTATTTTAAGTTTCAATTTGAATTACTTCTTCTATGTGGATTTGACATGAAAATTACGTGGAAAAAATTATTGTACAATCACACTTTATTTTGTGATTGTTTACTTTATCTAGAAACAATCACTTTCTTATGATCATTTTTCATTATTTATTATGTTTCTCATAAATATCCATATTCTTGTATGATAGATATTATAATTTCTTAATTAGTATACCATTTTTACATATGGTTTTTACTTTTAAAGTTATTTTATTAAATAGGTAAATATTGATAAATATGTATCTTTTACTTAATATGGATATTTAATGATAATGAATATTGATTCATGAATTAAATCAATCATTTGATAAGTAAGGAATTATTTGGACCAACAGTGATGGGTGGAGGCTATAATTATATAGTCCCTTGATGCATCAAAAGCTCTCATAAGATAAATCATTCGGCCAAATTAAATGGGTTTCTACCTGTATTTTTAAACAATATTTTGACTGGTCTTGAGAGTAAATGTATCATGTTCCCAAGACATGAAATCCATTAATTAATAATTTCATAAATAAATAATTTATTAATTATTATCTATTATATTTTCTCAATGATATTATCTCTTGATTCATTTCATTCTCAGTTTATTCATTAAATGGAATGTCTTTTCAATTATTTACCTTGTCATACTAATTATGCCTTATCCAATTATGATAGTGATTATATTAATTAAATGGAATGTATTTTTAGTTATTTACTTTTCCATGTTGATTATTATGTATCTTGTCATGATAGTTAAGTTATTTATGTGGCATGTCTGTTCAGTTGTGTTTTTTAATATTTTTTTATTAATTTTTCAGATGAGTCTAGTTCAAAAAATTGAAATATACTTCCCAATGGTGGTAGGGTCTCTACTGCCATCAGTTTTTTTTCTTGGACCAAAGGAGCATGTGGCCTTCCTGCCTTTTCTAGGAATTTAGGGAAATGCAGCAAGTACCCTTCTGCCTTTTCCCAAATGAAAAAAAACCATATTTTAAATATACATTTTTTATATTTTATTTTTTATTTTATTTTTTTGTATATATATATATAATAAAAAATCAATAGAATTTATCTATCATTTTATATACAGTATTACTGCCATACAATTAGTTTATTATTCTAATAGAAACCATTACTGTGTCCCCCTTTTTATAAGAGGGTTTGTCCTAGAAATCATTCTGAATTTCGGATGTGGGATTCAGGTTCTCCCTTTCCTACACATACTTATAATATTTTATTATTAATCATTTTTAGTCAATTAAAAATAAACATTAATTACTATAAATAATAATTAATTATTAATGATTACTATTAAAAATTAAAAATTATCTAATTTTTAATATTAATTTTTTAAACAATATTAATTAATATTATTAATTACTAATAAATTTTTAATAGTTAAGATTTCATAAATATTTAGTAATTAAGCATTATTTAATTACTTATTAATAATAGTAATGAATAATTATCATATTAATTATTAATTAATTTTTAAATATTACTAATTATTATTAAAAAATTACTAATAAATTTTTAAAGTTATTATTTACTTACTAAATATTAATCATAATTATTAAATTATTAAATTACTAATTTTTAATTAATTGTTATTATATAATAATTCATTAATTAACTAGTTGTTGCTAATTAATATTAATTACCAATGAATATTAAATATTTTTTTGATAATATCAGTATTAATTACTAATAAATATTAACTAAATAATAAGACTTAAAATTTATAAATATTAGTTTATAATAAATATTAATTACTATTTAATATTAATTACTAATAAATATTTAAAATTGTTACTTTAGTTATTATAAATAATAATTGATATATTAGTTATTAATTAATTAGCAATTGATACAAATTTAATTAATTATTAAAAATAATAATTACTAATTAATTATTAATTATTAATTATTAATTATGAACTGTTTTATTAATAAATATTATTCGTTATTATTAAATTATTATAAATAAATATTTATAATAATTATTTTTTAATCAAATGTTAATAATAATTATTAAATTAATAAATTACAAATTTTTAATTAATTACTATTATATCAGTATTAATTAATGAAAAAATTATTGCTACTAAATATTAATTACTAATAAATATTAATTACTAACTAATGATAATTAGTAATAAATATTTAAAATTATTATTTAGTAACTAATTATTAAAAATAATAATATAATTACTAACTATTAATTAATTATTAATTATACAATATGTAATTATTTACTAATAATATTAAGTAAAAATTAACTAATTAATTAATTATGAATTAATAATTATTGTTATTATAAAATAACTAATAAATACTTAAAATACTATTTAGATACTAAATATTGTTAATAAGGAATAAATTATTAAATTAGTAATTATTATTTAATTATTATTTAATTATTATTATTTAATTAATTAATTATTGGTAATTAATTTTAATTAATAAATTAAAATATTTTTTATTTATCAATATTAATTTCTATTAAGCATTAATTACAAATAAATATTTAAAATTATTCTTTAGTTTCTAATTATTTATTATTATTCATTATATATTTATTATTTATTATTTATTATTTAGTTATTATTAGTAATATTTTTTATTAATTATATATTATTTAATTTCTAATTAATTAAAAAAATATTTATTATTAAATATTTATAAATTAATTATTTGTTTAATAATATTATTAATTATCAATTAATACTATTAATTAATATTGTTTGAAATATTAATCATATAAATTAGTTAATTATTAATATTTAGTAGAAAACATTAATAGTTAATTATTATTTATTAGTAATTGATTAAAAATGACTAATAGTAATATATTATTAATTATATATAGGAAAGGGAGAACCTGAATCCCACATCAGAAATCCTGAATGTTTTCTAAGGAAACCTCTCTTATAAAAGAGGGCCTTGGATGATGGTTTGTGTCAGAATTCTAGACATCTTTAATGGTAGTAATACTGGATATAAAATTGTAGATATATTCTAATAATATATATATATATATATAATAAATATATATATATATTTAAAATAATATTTTTTTCATTTAGGAAAAGGCAGTAGGGGCCATGCCCCCATTGCCCTAAATTCCTAGAAAAAGTGGCATAGTATATGCCGGCATTGGCCCAGTTGAAAAAAAACATTAAGGCAGAAGAGACCCTTCCACCTTTGGGACATATTTTTCAAAAATATTTCAACATGATCTCATTTAAAAAAACAATAAACCTAACAAAAATCAAATTATTTATTTACCTTTCCATATTGATTATTCTTATTTATTCATGATAGATTTCACTATACATAACACTTATTGGGCATTTGAGCTCAACATTATTATGTTTACTTTCCCCAGGATATGATGAAGATATCTTTGATTGTGTTTTCAATGTTGAAAATCATTTTCTTATTTTAAGTATTATCTTTTATTTTCTGTTCCCAAAGTAAAATGGGTATCATTTATATATATGTTTCTCCAAAACTATTAAATTGATCGGCCCTTCAGGATCATACCCCTTGTATCTATGCCAATGTAATAAATTAATACCATGGATTCATATTATTGGAGTTTGGGTCATTATAGTTGGCATCAAAGAATTTTTAGTAGAAACATTGGAAACTATATTAAGGAAAAAATAAATAAGAGAAAATAACCCTTTGATAGAATTTAAGGATAAGTAATGAATAAGATCCTAGTGTTTTGGTAAGGAATAGATTATGTCATTTTTCCAAGAAATATATCCCATTCTAGATACTATAGGTGGATGTCATTCTAGCATAGAGGTACCTAAGGGTAATAACTCTGAAAAGAGTGCATTGGACTTGACTCGGTCATCACCTAATGTGTGACAATGATCCTTAATGATCACCATGTTTGAAAATCTCAAGGGATATTCATAGGATAATCAAAATTTTCTTTACAACCCATTATGGAGGATTTGAAAATATGGATACCCCCAAAGCAACCATGTTTATGATTAAAAAATTAATAATGCATAAATTTTAATCAATGTTAAGTGTTACACCAAATTTGGAATTATACATTACGATTTAAAATCTATAATTTTATGAGCTAATTAAATATATTCGATCATTTAAAAATAGAACCTATATGGAAGAAGGGTATAAATACTTAGGGCCAATGTAGGTATTTCCCTACTGAGTCATCCAATACCGCTGGTATTGGAACTGAGAAAATTATTCATTTTTTGGTCATCTAAATTGGGTTATGATAAATAACCATGACCAGATGGTTCAACCTATTCCATAGTGATATTATCCTTTGTTGAATATCATTATGTTATATAATCCCCCATAATCTGGTGGGACTACCAATCCAATGGTATTTGAGAAATGAATTAAGTCTCTATAGAAGATATTTATGGACTTGGATGCAGTAAAAAGGAAAAGGTTTCACTTTAAGTGTGTTGTCTAAAAGGTGAAGTTTATAGATGGTGGCCATTTATCTAGAATACTATATATGAATTTTAAATAGAAATAATTTAATATAAATATTTTAAGGATACATTATTTGAAAATTATCTCCCTTTTGAGAAAAATACTGAAATGAAGAGAAAGTTCCTAAAATTAAGTAAAATTGAATAAGAAAGTGTTTCTAAGTATGAGGATGCCTTTTCAAGGTTACCTATGTATTCTATGGATTACATATGAATCATGGAGAACAAGAATGACCATATCTATTAATGTATTAAGACAAGTCTCTAAAGGGTAGTGGTCTCTCAAACGTTTTCTTCACATGTTGAAATAGTTAAATGTTCCAAAAAAATAATGAATTACCGATATGAAATATAGTCATGGAAAATCAAGTGAATAAGATGTCAGTCGAGAACCATGTATAAGGGAATTCATCAAATAAGAATAAGAGAATGAACAAATTTCTACCTTGTGAGAACTATAGAAAGAATCATCTGGGGAAATTCTAGAAGGGCATGGGATTCTATTATAATTTTAGAAATAATTGACATCTATATCATGAATAAAGAGGGAATAAAAAATTTAATTATGTGTAGTGATTTGGATATAATGAAATGGGGAATTATTCACACCAATTTCCAAAAATTCAATGGAATTAACCATAGAAGAGGCCAAGGGGATGTTAAATCATATGTAATCACTACAGCTACACTGGAAGTAGCCAATGATGTAGTGTAAAGTTCATTAATCCTATATTCAAATTTAACTAATTATTTAATTTATTTTGGATCCTCTCACACTTTTATATCTATATAGATATCAAAGAAAATTAGGCATTTCCCTTTTAATTTAATAATGGGTTTTTTAGTTAAAACTCCTAGGGGAACTATCACTGCAGTGAGGATGTGTCAAGCAGTCCCCATTATAACACATAAATGTGATTTATTTTATATCCTTATTATCATACCAATGTTTTAATTTGATACAATCCTTGTTATGGACTAGATTTCAAAAATATGATATAGAATTTTATTATAATAAAATTGAAATTATGATTTATGATAAAGATGTTTAATTATTTATCCTTAGAGAATATACTTCAACATCTTAATCATATTTATATCCACCCCCAAAATCTCTACAGAAAGATATTCATAAGGAAGAATAGAAACCAAAATATTGGGATAGAGAATGTAATATTAAAGCTGAGGATGTGACTATTGTATAGGAATACGTTGATGTATTTACTGAGGAATTAATTGGACATCCCCCATAGTGTGAAGTTTTGTTTTCCATTGATTTTACTCATTATAGAAGAACAATATCAAATAATATCTATAGATGGAGACATTTGAATTAGTAGAATTATAGAAACTACAAGAGGTTCTAGGTGATAAGGGATTTATTTACCCTAGTGTTTCATCATGGGGAGCCCATGTTCTCTTCGTAAAGAAGAAAGATGTATCCATGAGGTTATGAATTGATTATAGAGAATTCAATTATATTACAATAATAAACAAGTATCCTCTGTTTCATGTTGATTAATAATTCGATAAACTTCATGAAGCCCACTTTTTTTCATAGATTGACCTGTGTTCTAGGTATCATCAATTCCAAGTGAATAAGGAAGAAATTATGAAGAAATCCTTTTCAATGATATATGGATATAATAATTTTACAAAAATGGAATTTTTATTAACTAATACACACTATATTTTTATGGATCTAATGAATAGATTATTAAAGGAATATCTTATTGATTTTTTGTGGCATTAATTGATGATATTTTGGTGTATTCTAAAATCTATGAGGGCTATGAGAATCACAAATATATCATTCTATAGACTCTTAGAGGGGAATATTTAAATAGAAACATTAGTTAGTGAGATTTGCAATGAAGAAAAAGGTAGTTAGATAGTTGAATATACCAGTGAACATAACTTAGGTAAGTAATTTCATTGGTTTGGAAGGTTTCTATCATTGATTCATTCATAATTTTTTTGACTCTCCAACCCATTAAAAAATCATACCTGTAAAGGGGTTATTTTTTTAGGAAAAAGGAATTTGAATAATTTATTTTTGTTCTAACTTGAATATTGGTTAATTCTTTGATTTTGACTCTACTATATAGAAATGATGGGTTTATGATATATAGTAATGATTCTCAAAAGAAATGTTGTTGTTTCCTAATGAGAATTGATAAAGTTACTTTTTATGCATCAAAGAAATTGAAGACTCATGAAAAGAACTCTCCTGTCCATGATATTGAGTTGATAGCTGTAATATTTATATTGACTATATGGATAAATTATCTATATGGTAAAATATGTGAGATATACAGAGACCATAAGATCTTAAAATACAAATTTTCATAATAAGATATCAATATGAGTAAAATTCGATGGCTTGAGCTGCTAAAGGAATATGATTCATCAATACAGAACCACCAAGGGAAATAAAATAAGGTAGTGAATGCATTAATTTGGATACATCATGGATTTCTGACCTAGATGAGGATTAATAGAGATCCTATGTTCATAGATATATTAAATATGTGTATGTTCATTATTAATTAAGTAGAGACATAACTGATTTTTCGTATTATTGTAAAACCATATTTATTAAAAAAGATAAATAATTATTAATTTAATGATGAGAACTTTCAGAATAAAATTAAATCTATGAATGATAGGAAATTATTATTCTTTGTTTGTGAAGATGGGTCACTAGAATTTCGAAATAGATAATTTGATCTATCAAAACCTGTTCTAAAAATGGAATTGATGGATGATTATCAGAACATATATTTCTCTATACACCTTGGTATCACACTAATTTATAGGTATTTTAGGGAACACTTTTGGTGGGACAATATAAATAAGGAAATTACTATGTATATTTCTTGATGATTGGTTTATAGACAAGTTAAATTTGTGAGAAAACAACCTAGAGGAGTCAGGAAAACTATTCATATTCCTATGTGTAAATTGGATGACATTTCTATGGACATTGTTATACGACTAAAAACTAATCCTACAAATAATGATGTAATATTGGTTATCATTGATTTCCTAACAAAATATACACTTTTATAAGATATAATAGAGTATTTACATCTTTAGAACCTCAAAATGATTTATATTAATGAATTTTTAAGTCTTTATGGTGAACCTCTTTCAACTGTCTGATTAAAATCCTAATTTTACATTGAAATTTTGAAAGAGTCGTCAGAAGGCTATTGATACTGAGCATCATTTAAGAAATATCTATTATCCTCCGGAATATGGATAGTTTGAATAGATTATTAAAATAATGGAAGACATGTCGAGGTCATTATCACATGCCTTTAAAAGTATGTGAGATTAGTATTTACCTTTGATAAATTTTTCCTATAACAATAGTTTCCCTTTAACAATTCTAATGATGTTGTATTAAGCCTTATATGGAGATAGATTTTATACTAAAACTATTTGGGATGAATTTGGTGAAAGTAAAATAATTGGACTACAACTTTTTTTAGAGATAACAACAAAGGTAAAGGCTATTCCGGCTCATTTTAAAACATATCAATGTCAGAAAAATAGTTATGCCAATAATTAATGGGAGGATTTGGAATTCCAAGTGAGGGATCATGTTTTATAGAGATTATCTCCATGTTATGGTGTTATAGGGTTTGTTAAGAAAGGGGAACTGATCCCCTGGAACATCAGACCCTTATAAATTCTTGAAAGAATTTTATGTTTTTCTTATCATTCTGAAATTCAACCAAATCAATAAAATGTACATGATGTGTTCCATATATCATTTTAAAGGAAGTATATTCAAGACCCAATACATGTTCTCACCTATGATTAAATAAAATTGGAAAATGATCCATATTACTATGAATAAACTATCTAGATTCATTATACTGTAGATAAATTATTGAGTAATTGGATGACTCAACTAGTAAAGGTACTTTAGAGAAATCACAAAATGGAGGACAAAATGTGGGAACTATAGGATATTATGAATAAGGGCTACAATAATCTATTTAAAAGGTAAAATCAATGAAATATCAAGAAAAAGAATTTTTTATGATTGAATAATGGAACACCTCAAGACATTAAAATATATTTCTTTTATAATAAATTTATGTTATTGGATAGCATGTGATACAAAGAACACTGGGTTTAAAAGAAATGTGACACTTCAATAAAATATTTTTTAAACAGGATCATTATACTCCATATGTTAAATTATACGTTATGTATAGAACTAAATAAATTATTAAAACTATATATCTTACACAAGTTCATTTCTTATCTATTTATTATAAATAAAAAGAAGAATCATCTAAAACAAAAAGAAATGTTTTCTGAAAAAACTGTATTTTTTATAAAAGATAGTTTTGTCGCACATTACGCATATAAAATAAATATAATTTTTATTAATTTTATTAAGAATTTGATAAAATGAAATTAATTTTTTTAAACCATAATATCAAAATTATATTATGATTATTTTCGGGATTTTTATGAAATCATTCATTTTTTTATGAATATTGTAAAATGTAGAATTTTAATTAAAAAATACCTTCTCATTTAAATTATTTATAAAGTTAAATTATAGTATAATTTTATATAAACATAAAATTAGTTCAATTATATATCTATTAATCTAATTTCAGTAATTTTAATCTTTTTCATATTGAATGTTTATATAAAAAACTTTGTAAACTTTTGAACATTTCCTCTTCAAAACCCCTCTTTCACGCCGCGTTTGCCTGATTAATTTTAAATTATAATTTTCCACTTATATGAAATAAATTTTTTAAAAGGATTCAAAATATGGACATATAAAAATTCCCTAATATCTATTAAGTTTAACTTAATTTCTGAACAGTATGAATAGTGAAAATAGAAAAAATTATTTATCACACTCAAGGTAAAAATGGTTTTATATGGGGTTAATATAAATAGATATGGGTTTAAATATCCTAAAAACTTCTCTAGAGTATATTTTTTTGGAAATATTTAGACATAAACATTTGTAATTAAAAATAATAATAAAATTTTGACCCTTTTTTAATGTGAAAAACATGTGTAAGCCTTTTTCATTTCAAAAATTACAATTGCGGCACTTACATCACTTATAAAAGGTTACTCTCCCTCATCTCTAATTCACACCATAAAACCATTTTGGATCTAACAATTCCTACCAAAATCACTTACCAACTTTGATACCCTTATCCTAGAAGCATTATTTTTGGCATAAATCCAACCTAGGGAGGATTTTGGTGCAAGCCTAAGGAGGTTACCCAAAGAAGTGGTAACATTCTTCAACGAGAATTTTTATTTTATTCTTTACTCAACCCCGTTAATTTATTATCAAACCATTATGAAATAATTACCTTATTATATTAAATATAATTATCTATTATTATGTTAATTTCATGACCAAAAATCATCCCCACTTCAATCAAATGGTTTATGAAATCATCATTCATGTGTACGAGACCTACCACCTCATGAATCGATGTCAATAGTTTTTCCATTAACACCACTAAATGTTGGATATAAAGATAGTTATAAATTATATATATTATATTTATAAAATAATTATACCTCTATAGTCATAATATTATATATACCATTTTTATTTTCCATTCCATATGGGATACGATAACATCGCTCGTGTGTATGAAGGGCTACCACCTCAAAAAGCGATGTGATTCTCCTTTCACTAAAACATTACATGGAAGGAGATAAGGATAATGTAAATGATTATATGTGATATTAATGAAATAATTATATTCATTAAATATTTATCATTCTTAATAGACAATATGTCATTTTATTTCTTACCTATTCACTCAGTGAGAGATGTTAATGTCATTCTTCTATGTGTAGACTACTGCCTTCATGAAGTGATGTGACTCTCTATTTTCATTAAAAAACCACATATAAGATATATATAATGAAATAATATGGTATTTATGATATTATTATCATTTTTTAAGGATTAATATTACTCACCTCCATTTTATAATGATTTTTCAAAAAGGCAATGTTACTCATGGATATGTACGACCTACCGTCTCCATGATCATAACATACTTAATTTATCAAAACCATATTGAATTATTTTTATTAAAAGAATATTTGATGTAAAAATATGATAATTATTTCATGATTATTATTCTAGATACTATAAAACTATATAATATGTAAAATAACAAAAAATTCAATGACAAATCACGAATGAGAGAACAATGCAATTAAAACCCAAAATAATGGAAATGATGAAAGATTACAAATGAACAGATGAAAATATGTTATAAAAGGATAATATGTGATTTTATAAAAATTATTATTTTTATAATATATTTAAATAACATGTTTAGAACCACTATACAAAACCATGATCAACCAAATGAAAGAGTGAGGTAAGGGACTTCATCTCAATTTCCATTCACTGAGGCATTTTTTAATGTTATGTGCCTAATTTCTTTTATATAGTGTATATATTTCCCCTTTAAAATTTAATATTATGAATCATTAATACTTCATGTTATTTTATTTTTTGATTTCAATTATTTCATTCAAGGGGATTTTACTAGAAAATTACCAAGTAGAAAATTTTGTTGTACAATCTCCCTTTCTTTTTTGATTGTTAACTTTCTCTTGAAAAAATCACATTCCTATAATAATTTTTCGTTGGTAGTTATATTTATGTTAAATATAAATATTATTTTATTATGTATATAATTATTTTATAAACCTTATATCATTTTTATATATTGTTTTTTCTTTGAATATTATTTGATTAACTTGGGAAATATTAATAAATATGTATCTTGAAGTCAATATGGATATTTGATGATAAGACATATTGATTCATGAATTAAATAGATCATTTGATATGTGGGGAAATATTTGGACCATTAGGTATGAATGGGGTATAGAAATATATAACCCCTTGATGCATCATTATGTCTCATGATACAAATTAGTTGTCCAAATTAAATTGGTTTGTACCTACAGTTTTACATCATCTTTTGAAATGTATTAACGGTAGTTGTATCATGTAACTAAGAAATGTCTTCCAATAATTAATAATTTTCAATATTAATAATTTATTTATCATTACCAATGATATTTCCAGAATGATATTATTTTTTTATGCATTTCATTCTCATTTTATAGATTTAAAGGAATGTGTTTTCATTTATTTACCTTACCATAATAATTATGCCTTATTTAGTTATAATAGTCATTATATTGATTAAATGTAATGTTTTTTCAGTTATTTACATTTACGTATTGATTATTAATTATCTTATAATTATAATAATGTTTTTTAAAGAGAATTTGTTTTCATTTATTTACCTTAAAATTTTTATTATGCTTATTGATTCATGATAGGTTCTGTTTTACATAAATCATACTAATAATTTGAGATCTCCTATAAATTTTTTCCTTCTCAAATATATGTAGAATATATATTTTAATTTGTTTTCAAGGATTCCATTAATTTTTATTTTCTTATATATTATACTTTATTTTCTATTCCCAATATATAATATGTATGATGTATATATCTGCTTATCCAAAACTACTAAATTGATTGATCTTTCCGGATTTGACCCTTTTTATTTGAGATATTGTAATAAAATAATATGCCAACTCTGGGTTACTATATTTGATTTTTCTATATCTATAGAAGATGTTTTTTGTATCCTATACATCCTTATGTTTAGTAGTATATAAAAACCTAGTCTATATTAGGGTTCTACTTTATTTCTTAATAATCATTCTTGATAGTGGGTGACTACCAAGTAGAGAAGATTAGGTATTGGCTTGGGACTTATCCTTTTTTATTTATTTCCACTATGTGTTTTGATATTTTTATCTTATTTTAGGAAGAAATACTTTCAGTTTTAAAAACATATAAAGAAAAACCCTTACTTTTATAAACAAATTAAATTAGAGTTTTATACATTAAATTTTATGTGATTAATTTTCTTCTAAATAGTAGAGTGGTTTTTTAAAAACTTAACTAGGTTTTGATCAGTATTTTGAGATACATTTCAAAAATATGAAATTATTTATTTTTACTATTTTAGTTAACTATGATATTTTATAATTTTGGGTATTTTTTTAAAATAGTTTTTAAATTGATATTTTTATTAGATACTCAATTCACCACTATTGAGTACTCTACTCCAACCAAAATTTGGTATAAAAGGATTTTTCATTCCTTTTTATGCTTATCATTGAACTTTATCATTTTTTTAGAAATATATTTTTCATTTATTTTTATTATCTATTTTTTTATTATGGATTTTTTTCCTAAAGGTTATTCCAAAAAATGACCTCCTTAATTTAATGTTCAAAAGTATGGTTAGTGCAGCATAAAAATGAAAATTCATCATGAGGGAATGGATTGTTATATTTCATGATCTATTGAAGATCAATATAAAAAAACCTAAAACTAATATAAAAAAATGGGATGTTGCAACTAAATATACTTATGGTTCAAATTTCAAATCCATAAATGATTTTTTTTGTGTTTAGGTGAGGATGAATTAAAAAGGATGTGTTCCTATGATACTACTTATCAAATTAAGGATTTTATTTATTTGAATCATAAAGTCACATCTAATTTTAATGAAATGAGATTAAATGCATATATTATTAAGTATTATACATTCGAAATGAATCCAGAAGAATCTATCTCTAATACTTATCTTAGGTTTAATGGACTCATAAAAAAAATGATTACTCTTTGAAAAATGATGGAAAAAAAATCTCAAGTGCTAAGGATCTTGATATGTATACCTGATCATTAGAGAGGAACTATAGTCTCTATTTGAGAATAATAGAACATCATTAAACTACTTTTAAATGGGAAAATTAGAAATATGATGATGTATGAAGAATAAATAAAGGTAAACTCTAAATATTATGAACCAAAAATGAAATGTATTTATTTTAAAGTATCACGGTAAAAATCTAAGGAAGTTTTCCAACATGAAAATATTAATGCAAGTGAATTTGGTGCATTGAGTGAAAAATAAATTTCTTAGCTAGCCAAAATATGTTGTAAGTTGTATAAAAAAATAAAATCTTCGTAAGTCAAATTCTATAGTAAAGCTTGATAAAAGGAAAAATTTGAGGAAGTGTTGGATAAATAATGAATCCTCTAATGAGATTATCTTCTATGAATATAAGAGGAAAGGAGATATGAAATATGAAAATCTAAAGCTCAAGTATAAGAATGTGTATGAGGATAAAGATAAAATATCATATAAAGGAATGAAATATACTTGGAGTGCATCTAGATATATCTCCAGTGACTCGTATTATATTCAAAAAATGAAAATGAAAAATATAATTTGAGCTTTAGGGCTACTGTATTAGAGGTACCATATATTTCTTCAACTCATATATCTTATGACTCTAAAATATTAAATGAAAAATTATAATGTAACAAACCAACCTGGGTCACCATATAATAAAATCAAATGAAATATAAACACCCACCTCAAGTGGTGAGACCATTTTTCCTTTGATGAAATCAACCAAAAAGAGACTCCTACTATAGATCACAAAACATTCAAAAAAAATATACAATTTATATCAAAACTAACCATGGAAATAAGTCAAGAATGGCCACTAAGGTTAGAGGAACATTGAGGAAAAGAGAGGAGACAAGAGGAAGAGAATATAATACCTCATACCTCTTGATCAAAATGATGAACTTCCAAGGAAACACCTAGAATCCATCAAGGAGGGTCTATAAGGGTGGAAGAAACACCATGGATGGTGTTTAGGTTATGGGGGTCGAATGGGGGTGGATTATGAGAGAATCCTAAAATAAAAATAAGTGGAAACGGCCAAAAGACCCCAACATAGAATGGTTGCATGGTTAACTCACACAGTTTGTAAAACCATGCAGAAACCACGAATATAACCTATGTTATGTGGTTTACAAGCTACAAACATGGTTTTCAAGGCTATTTAATTGTGTTATCTAACCATGATTTCCTATCATGCACACTGAACAGGGCACATGGTTTCCCCTAAGGAACCTATGTGACCTAAACAATATGCACCATAACTGTTCACCCTTCAAAAAGCCTAAACAATAAAAATTTTGGCATTGAACACCCCTTAAATCAAGGGAAAAATTAATACCAAGATTTTTACAGAAAATATACACCCTAAGGTGTCACAAACTCCCCACCATGATGCTTTCTACCATTATAAAGTACCTATAAACTTTGGAAAATTGGGAAAGCTACAAAAACCTTCACCTTAGTAAGGAATCAATTTCCACCAACCTCCCAAGCCTCAAAACTGAGGATAAAAGTAAAAAACATAACAATTTAGATTCATCAAAGGTAAGAAACACTAGGATACCTAGAAAAAGTCTCTCCACCATTAGAAAAGTGTATGATATGTGCACCCAAGATAAATGTCAACTACAAGGATAAAATTCTACTCTCTAAAACAATCTTCTCAAACCACCACAAGAGTGTGCATCCCTATGAAATGAATACCAAAAATTGGTATCCAAATCAATCAAAACTACTATAAATTAATGTATCAATTGATAACCTTTACCAAAAAAAATTGAACGACATCGAGAAACCTGTTTCCTGAAATCTCCAAAATGGAATTTGAAAAGATCCTCCCACTAAGGCTAAACAAACCATGGAATGAAGAATAAAAATATCATTGAACATCCTAAAGGATCAAAAAATATATCAACAAATCACAAGGCCTCAGAAACCCCAATAAGCTCCAAGAAAAAAACATGCATCACTAAAAAAATAGGGTTCCTACATAAGGGTCGTAACTTTTATATATGGTTCTTCACATATGACACCTCATAACCACATCCCAATGTAATTACAATTGAGACATATAGAATGGTCGAATCCACAGTTTAACTAGAAAAAAACCACACTACAAAGCATACATTCATACACCATTGGTCCCACCCATATCCAAATTGATGAAAAGAAAACAACCTATAGTTTACACTGTATAAGAGAAATAATAAAATACAACAAGTCATGAACATATTTAATTATAAAATGGAAAGGATAAAAATCCATTTTAATATATTTCAAAAAAAGGAATATAATTATACAATATTTTCAACAATCCCCAAATTCAAAATAAATATTACAAAATAAAAATCTCTCAAAATAATGCACAATGTCCAACTCTTCCATGGAACTTGAAAAGAAGAACACCACTAACAGAATTTCATCTAGGTTTGACTCTTCTTCTTCTGATGTGAAACTATATCATGAAAAATATATATTTTACTATGTAATCAAAATTGATTAAATGTATGTAAATTTGATGGATGGAATGTTTTAATGTGTTTAAACTTCCCATACTCAAAACACACAACCAGATTATGCTTTATTGAAACTAAAACAGCCTGTTGAGAAGATGGATTCCCCTACATTTCACCTTTCTATTTCACTTTATCACTATCTAGATCTTATTTAATAACTGTATATAAAAAATTAATCACTATCCATAGGTTTCCCAACCAATTTCACTTTAACAATGAAATCCTATAAAACCACTTCCTTGAAGGTATCCATAACCAACTATAGCACTAGAAGGAATAGTGGTAGACATAGGCCTCTAATAAAGAACCGTGGCTACATTATATCATCAGAAAAGAAATCTAGATAGAATGATGTCATTCCAGTGAAATTTTAAATAGAGTCTTCCATTAACTGATCACCTTGGAGGATACCCAAAAATTATGATGTCGTGTTGAATTTCACTTCTTTAGGATAAAACTAATGATTAAATGAAACCATTAAATATCCCCAAAAGAGATCCATGAATTTTTGTGTATGAACAATGAATTTCCACTATCCCAAACCCAAACCTTCAAAAATGGTAATAGTTCATGTCACCCTAGAGTATATGTGATTCTTTTATGAGTTAAAAATATATTCAAAAATTGATAACCACTCAGTCTCTTCATGGGTTCCTCGATCACCATAGAAAACTGGAGGGTAACAGTTTAGAAACTCTCACACAGGATACATGATCTGGTAAAACTTGGCTCTACCACTTCATCATGAGTTTGGGAAGAGTCAGGTACTAGAAAGACAACTTCTAGAACACTAGAGTTTATATGGAAGGAATTCCCCTCCCAGACTGTTGATTATTTTAGAGAAAACACAATATAAAATAATAGAAACAAAGAAAACCACTCAATCAAACCACTTTAAAAGTTCTCAAAATAAGGATAACAAACATAAGAAATAAAAACAAAAAAAAGACTGTGAAATGTCCCAAAACATTCACATAAGGTAACCAAAAACAGAAAACAACCAAATTTATTTCCCAATCCCCATTTCAAAATATTTGGAAACTTTTCAAATCACAAACCCATATAATTTTGATACTAACAAAACCTCAAAATTTATTTTAACATGGATTCAAAATATTCATAAGAAAATATCAACTAACCCAAAACATTTCATATATTCCATCCTCTAGAAACCTAAAAAAATTCATTATTTAGAAACCCAAGAAATCCAAAAACATTTTCAATGTTTTAGAAGAATATTTAATTTTTAAAAAACATTTTACCTAAAAAATAACGAAGTATAAATCAAGGTTTTTAAATTAAGTTAGTGAATAAAGATGAAAATATTTCTTTTTCATAACTTTCAAAACCCAAAAAATCACTTAGATAACCAAAAAAAACACAAACAAATACAAGAAGGTACTAAACTAAAAAAAGTGAGAAAACCAAAAACATACAAACTTTATTCGTTGTGCATGTTTTGGCTGCACGGTTTTTCAAACCATGCTCAAACCATGTGATTACCACTATAAGTTTGTCCAAAATGGTCTGTATGGGATGTGAATGGTTTGACACACCATGAACCTTAAATTTTCTCCCTTTGAAATCCTTCTAATTCCAACTCTGAATCAATGAGTTTCACATGAAGTCTCTTGAAAAGTTTCTACAACTCATAGAAATAACACGACACAACAAAACATATCAAAAAAATCCACCGTAACCGCAAAAACATGTGAAAATTTCCAACCACCCATGGAAACACGAGATCCAATATAAGAAAGAGCTAGCCCAGAACATTCTGATACCTACCATTCAAGTCACATTTTTTATGTATCCTTTTTTAAAACAGAACACCAAATAACATGAATGTGAATCTCAAGAACCTATAACAATTTTAAATAACCTATTCCCATTTTCAAGATCATGAGTCCTTTGAAACCATTTTGTAATAAACCAACTCGGGAAACCATTAGATCTAATGCCCAAACTGACCCTCCACATATCCAAGGAGAGTCCCAGATCCCCCAATGTTTATAACAAACATCATGGGTATTTAAAATAAATGTTGGGGATGGTTTTACCCTCTAAAAATAGAACAAAACTAACATCAAAAAATTTCATAAAAAAATAAAAAATCACAAACCAAAAAGGGAATTAAAAACAAATAACTAATAGATGAAGAGTTACAAAACTATAATAGAAGCTAAAAGAGACAAAACAGAAGACTAAGGAGGCCATAAAAAACTCTATTCAACCAATTATATATCCTCAAAGTGTTATCACTAACTCCTCATAATACTCTAGTCACCACCATGACCCCAAAAAAATTTCCACTTCCAGGGATGATAGCACTAGATTCAACCTATAAGCTAAGACCTGAAAATAGCTATATAAACCAGGAATACTACATACCCACCAACAAGATTATTTAGGTTGGCGGATAAAGCTATTAGGATACCACCATGATTTGATTTCACTTATTTTATTAATGAAACCAATTATGCTATTGTAAAAACAAGGCATATAAGAATAATTTTTTCATTTTCTCTTTAAATCATAGGATAAAATCATGTATAAAACATTCACTTCCTCAAATATCCCCCTTTTAAAAACATTTCACAAACTTTCTTCCCATTCATAATAAATATAAGGCTAATGAAAATCATAAATTTTCTTCTAAACATAAATATGTTGAAATTAAAACCACACATGGTTTAAAAAAAGTAAAAGTGTGTTAATATGAATGCCCATTTTTAAAATCACTTTTCCCCTTTTACTTTAAAAGCTTACACACACACCAAACTCTTGCTAAATAAGGAAATAAGGGTAGATAATCAGTAAGAAGCATGATAAATTAACGAATGAAATAACACCATACAAAAACAAGGATAAAATATAAAAGGATCAACACATTAAGAAAGTAAATCTAAGAAATAAGCTATAGACATGCCAACATATGAATGATAAATGCATAAAATTTATACATGGCATGAGGAAAAGGCATGAAGACTAATGGAATCACACAAGATTTGAAAATGTAGAAATAACTTTTGGAAGGGTAACAGTCACACATCTATCCACTAAATCTCTATAAGTTTTCTCTTCAATGATGAACCCCAGAGACAGGTTTTATGAATAACTATTTTGGTTTTATCTAGTGGAAAAAGTCAACTAGCCTGGAAATGTCCTTCCACTTCCCACTTAGAAACCTTGGTCTACTCGTGAAATAAAAATGGAGGTGGGACATTAATTATTACTTCATAACATAAAAATAGCAATCCAATAGTTATAATACTAAAATCATATCCTTACCATCTCTTACACTACCCTCAATGTGAGCCCCAACACATAAGCACAATTTGATTCACATAACCAATGATCCATCACATGGAAAATCACAACATCAAAAAAAGGGGCTCAATAAGGGAACCATAAACAATAAACAAAACACAAGGTTCTAATTGAGACTTAAATTTAATACACATAACATATACATTTGTAAATACTCATTTGAAAATAGATTTTAATTCCAAAATAATTCCAAATGAAAACAAAATCATTAAAAAATACAACCACATAATTCAATGGAAATGTTATTAAACCATTAGGCACAAACCCCCCTTTAAAAAATGATATAATACTTTTAACACAAAAGGAAATCCACTTTAGAAAAATCATTTTTCATAAGACACAAAAAATAAGTGTGTGATTTTAATAAAACCAACCTTGGAATTTTAACAAATAATGAGATTATATCAAATAAAATTTCTCATCAAGATACCATTTCAAGATGAAATTCCACCAATCGTCCATATGAAAAACCAATACAAGTAAACATATAATTTATAGAAAAACAATAGATAGTATACACCATGATTATTGAAGAATAATATGAATATATAAACCTAATAATCAATGGAAATCATGAATAAAATACAATGAAATCGAAACACCTACCTCAATTGGCAGGACCATGTCACCTTCTACCAAATATTGCTGAAAGAGACTCCTGATATGGATCAAAACACTTGAAACCCAAAAAAACCTATTAAAATAAACCCTAAATATGAAAATCATATGAGAATGGACACAAGGGTTAGATAAACCTCAAAGAAAATAGAGAAAATTTGAGGAAGAGAATAATGGATTTCATACCTCATGATTTGTATGAAGAACTACCAAGGAATAACTAGAATCCATAAAGGAGGAGATTATAGGGAGGAATAAACACTATGGGAGGTATTTGGGGGAATATTTGGAGATAAGAATAAAATAAAAACAATATTAAAAGGCCAAAATTCCCTAAACTGGGCTGGCCACACGGTTACCCCACATGATGTACCCAATTGTGCAACAACCATGCAGACCACCTATATAAATATGTTCACAGGCTGTACACTTGGGCCGCATGGTTACATAACTATGTTACCTAACCATTACATCCAAACAAGCTTACTGAATAGGGAATATGGTTACCCCTAGGGAGTCCACACAGTTTAAAAAATGTGAACCTTAACCATTTACCCTTGGAAAAGACTCCAATACTGTAAATTATGACCTGGAAATCCCCAAAAATCAAGGGATAATTTACCAATATATTATTAACAAGAAAGAGACACATCATGGTATCACATAAAAGAATACTATTATATTCTATAAGATTACAAGAATGAGTTAAAATATAAATATAAAAATATGAAAAAGATTCATGTTTAATGTGATGTAGAAAAATCTGATCTTAGTATTGAAAATGAAAATAATAAAAATCCATTAATGAAAAATACTGATCTAAAAATGATAAATGAATAGATTAAAAAGGATTTTTAATAGTTTATTAATATAATAAACAACCAAAATATCATTTTGAGTAAATAACTAAATACCAGGTCCAAATATATAATTGGTTATGGATCTGGACAACAAGGGATGTTTTATAAAAAATATTGCATTCCTAGTTAAAAAAGAATTCATTTTTTAGGAAAACTATTGGTTCTATAAATAATTATAAAAAATTTGGAATAAAACATTCATTTTCTATCTAAATATATTAATATTGTTACATGTAATCCGCTAAAACAAATTTGGACTCTCAAGGATTTATTTTCAAGCTTCTCTAGACCCAAGAAGATAAAGATCCCAAAGTCGTTTCTTATTTAAGGTACTTAGTTACAATGTTTTAAAATCCCTAGAATTATTTTTTTGTATGATGACAATAGATGTTATAGAAATATGATCAAATATTATTCAAGAATCAGTAATATTATAGAATTGGATGGAGGAAATATAACTTCCATGTAAAATGAAAATGTAAATATTATTGAAATTTGACAAATTAGTAACTCTGAATGTGCCTATATTTATAATATTTTATTTTTTATGGTTTACAATATAACATAATTTTTATTTATTAGTTTTTTGATGATCTTTCTAATGTTAAATTGGAAAACAATTCTTGTCAAATATTGGATTCAAAGAATGATTTTGTATTTACTAATTTAAAATATGATAATATTTGTATTGTTAATATAGATTAATTATTATGTAAACTAATTCATGTTTACATTCTTTTCATATAGAATCATGGTTGTGACATACGATATTAGGTAACTATAATATATTCTCACTTAAAAAGCTAAATAAGAATGGTTTATTCAAGGATATACCTGAGATAGTATTCCTTAAATACAATGTGTAAAATCATTATCAAAAGGGAGAAAAAATATCCTTCAAACCAATGAATGTGATATCTACCTATTAACAACAATTTTTGATTTATATGGATCTATTTGGACCATCTAGAGTTTATATTTTGGTAGGAAAACACTATGCATATGTTAACATTTTTGATTATTCAAGATATACTTCAGTTTTTTTTCTTGTTCGTAAAATAGTATCCCCTGTCTATTTTGAAAAATATAAAAAAAAAATAGAGAAAATTAGTGGAATCACTATAAAATCCTTGAGAAGTGATCATGGATGAGATTTTGAGAATATACAGTTTTAATCTCTCTTCTCAAAACATTGATATACTCTCAATTTCTCTACACCTAAACCACCCCAAACAAATGGGGTTGTTGAAAGGGGAAACATGACTCTTTAAGAAATTGATTTAACAAGTCAAATTTAATATGATTTACTTATCTCTTTTTTGGCTAATTTTTTTAACATATATTTTATGCAATTAATAAAGTTATTATGAGACCTCTCTTAAAATGGCTCTATTTGAATTATATAATGGTACAACCCCCAAAGTAAACCACTTTTGAGTTTTTCCATGCAAGGTCTACATTCTAAATAAAAAAATGAATTTAGATAAATTTGAACAAAAAATATAGGAATGATTTTTTATTGGTTATTCAACCACTAATAAATATTATTATATATTTAATAAGAAATCTAATATATTGGAAGAAACATGTCATTTAAATTTTTATAAGACAAATCCCTATGAACTCAAAACTACTATAGAAAAATCATTAGGATGACTTGTAAAATTATAATATTAATAATAACTCTAATGAAACTGATCTATTTTCTAATTTATTTGATAAATCTCTAGGAAAAAATCATCAATCCCTTTTAGACTAAGAAGAATACTTGTAAGAACCAAGTAAATCAGCCCCTATAACATTTATAACCCTCAAAAACCATAACATAATTGTTTTTATAGGATACCTGGATAAAGGTATACAAGCATAAACCATACGAATAATCTAGGTTGAGCCTAAGAACATTAATGAAGAAATTAGTGATAAACATTAGGTAATGGATATATAAGAATAATTGAATCATTTTGAGAGAAATAAATTTTGGTAATTAGTAGATTGATCTAAATACTACTTAACTATTAACACTACATATGTATATAGAAACAAGGTTGATGAATCTAGAAAAAATATTACAAATAAACCGATACGAGTTACACAAGGATGTAGTATAGAGGAACATATTAACTATGAGGAAACATTTTCACCAGTAGATAGACTTGAGGCTTTTGGAATACTGATTTATTTTGCAGTATATTTGAATTTAAAACTATATAAAATGGATTTCAAGATTGATTTTCTTAGTGGTTATATTGTTGAGTATTTTTTTAAACAGTCCAATGGATTTCAATATCTTGATTTTTCAAATGATTTTTTCAAATTAATAAAAATAATTTATGGTTTAAAATAAGCTCATAGAGACTATAATGCTATACTCAGCTATTTCTTATTTTATAATTATTTTTTAAAAGTTATAGTTGATTCAAACATATTTATAAAAATAAATTAGAAGGATGTATCGTTAGTTAAAATATATGTTGTTATTTTTTAAAATAAACCAAAAAAAATTTCTGTGTTATATTTTCTAAAATGATGCACAATTAATATGAAATGAGATTCATTGGTGAGTTAAAATTATTTTTTGGTTTTCAATTTTCTAAAAATTAAGGCGAAATTATTTTAAACTAATGTGAGTACACTAAGGATATATAAAAATGTTTTGGATTAAATTGCTCAAATGAAGCGATCCTCCAATTATTACCACCTATAAATTAGATCTTGGTGAAACTGGGAAACTAGTGGAACAACCCATTTAAAGAGGTATGATAGTGAGTTGATTTTAATTAATTTCTAAATAGCCTGATATTAGGTTTAGTGTGTGAATGTGTGCCCAAAAAAAAGAAAATTCCACGGAATCACATTTAGAATTTGTTAAGGGTATTTTTAAATACAACAATAATACATCTAATTTTTGGATTTATTTTACTCTAAATGACAAGCCTTTGAATTATATAGTTATTTAGGTGCATATTTTGGTAGATATAAGTTGATATAAAAAGAACCTATAGAACATATCATTTTTTGGGCAAGTCTCTATTATAATGGTGTAATGAAGAGAGGAATATTTTTGAATTATCCATTGTTAAAGTTGAGAACATATTTAGGCATATTTTTTTTCATAGATTTTATGGATGAAACACACAATACTAGACTATGGATGAAATTTTAGAAAATTCCCTATAAAATTTGAAAATACAAGTATTGTGAACATTTCTAGTAATCACATATCTCACTCTAGGAAAAAGAACATTGATATAAGACATCACTTTTTGTGAGACCATTTTCAAAAAGGTGATATAACTCTTGAATTCATTCACACTGAACATCATCTTACTGTAATCATAAAAAATATTTTGAATATTGAGATAATAATCTATATTAGACATTTAACTTGGAATGACTAATTAAAATTAGTCATTTTTTCCTTAATTATTTTTTTTCTAAGAGGGTTAGGCCAAAAGTATTATGCTACAAATAGATTACAACATATGCTTGTGATATCATTGTATTATTTAATTTGAGTGATACCATTGACATTATACAATTGGGTTATATTTATTAGCATATTATCATTGTTTCAAACTGTCATGTTCTACAGTTTCATAATACCATTAAGTTCTACCACCTAGTTTCTATCATTCATATGATACCACTCAGTAATATAATAAAGTGATACCATTGTTATTTTTTTATTTAACACTTCAATTAAATATTTAAATCAAATTAAAATGTTTTTATATTTTAAATTAGTTTAATTATTTATATGATAAAAATCCCTTATAAAGAGTCGAAATTAAATCTCTCTCACACAAACCCCTTCTAACCTTTTCTTCCTTTCTCCCTCGAATCTAGACTATTAACCTTCAACTCTCACTATCAACATAATTTCTACAATTTAAAGAAAAAATAATGCTCCTGGTCTTTAGGATGAGTCATGTCCTCGGGATAAATCAACAGATGAGTCAAGTATACTTTTCAATCTAGGAAATCCTCTTCTTCCATCATAATTTTTATTCAATGTGTTGGAAATAGATGTTTCTTGGATCGATTAAATTAATTTTCTAGTTTTTAAGGTTATCCAAGGGAAAGGGTGGGCTATGTGGTTTTATATAATGATTATCCATTCTATATGATATTGTTTCTGGATTTCTATCTACATGTCATGTTTGAGTTTGGGGATAAAAAATATTTCATTAGAATAGTATTAGATGTAAAGGAGTTTTTTTTCTATTCAAATCATTAGGATAAGTGTTTAAGGGTTCCTCTATAAAGAATATTTGATGACTATCTAGGTACATACCCAATGATAATTCAAATTTTATCTTTTTGGAATCCCTTCAGAAGAATACAGGGGATAATAATATAAGAAGAACAATTTCAGTAGATTTTAATGGTGAATATCTATTTATTTCTAACTTCATCCAACAATTTTTATATCCCAGGAAGGGGAATTTTTGAATGATGAGGTATCATGTTGTTTTCTTTTTGTATCCAATGAGAATAGGGGATATGGTAAACCTTTATAGATATCTTATGGTGCATATGATAGAGTAAAAAAGCCTTATTCTAAGTATAATTCTATTGTCTATCCCAATACGATTTATAATATGTTAGATTTAAGATGAAATGTTATTGATGTAGAATAAAATTTGACTTTGTGTGGTTTTTTTATCATTAGAAACACTTATATAATAATGAAAGTCAATTGGAACCCTTGGTTAAAGAAATGGATAATGGATGGTGAGAAGATTTATGAAACATTTAAAAATATATTGATTCCATCCAGACCTAAGGATTTTGTTGGTCCCATATTAGAGCTAGATGAGGTGTTAGTTCAGTATTATAGTGATGAAGTAGAAAATACTGGTGCTAAAATTGAGGGAAAATTTGTGGATAAAAAATTATAATATGTTAGAGTGTTTGTAAATATAGGGAGTGATCTTGGTACATCATAAGCCCAAATGGCTCTTACAAACCCCCTAACTATACTCTTTTCATACATTTGAAGGATAATTTTTGGGATGATGATAATGAGGATCCAGAAACTCATATTTCAAATAGTTATTAATTTAAGAATGTTTCTTCAAAGAGTCTATAGAAGGTAATTTTATTATTTTATGAATCTTCATGTGATGTGGATGGTGAAGATGATGATGAATAAAAACAATACATTCAACAAATTTTTTGAGTCACATAGAGCTATACGTGAATCTTGGGATACTAACTCCCTACGTTTTTTAATGATTCAAGGTGCTAGAATCCCAATAGAGGCAGATATGAAATGTGTATATGATGTGGATGCACTGTCTAATGGGGAGAAGTCCCCAGGATTACATATTTTTATACTTACCTATTCCGACTCTAACTATGATCATGATAGATGCAGTCCATCATAGCATGGTGGACCTAATATTTATATTGTTCCAAAGGTTCCTAATGGATCTTTGGTGGAAATAATAAACCATAAAGAGAATCTATATTGTTTTCCTTCTCTCATTCCTACTAAAGATGAGGAATATTAAGTTGTTGTTCTAGTTCATGATGAGGAATTCAGTCATGAGGATGTTCCTTCACCTAAATAAAAGAGTTATTAACCTTCTCCTCTTCTTCCTCAAACAAGTTACCTGACTAGTGATGATTTAGATTCCTTTAAAGAAGATCTTTTTTCTGATATTAGTGATTTTCTAGAGACTTCTTCTTTCTAGGATAAGACACTCAAGGAAGATGATATATATTTGATTGTGTCACTGATTATGGAACATTATCATCCTAATCTATTTTTGAAAATTCTAAATTTGGAAGTGTAACATATAATATCAGTTGAGAAGATTAGAGTTATCCATTCTACTTCAGTAGATATGTGAGTAGACTAAACAAATGGATAGATCTCTCAATTATTAGGAAGTTGTAATCTCTTTCTATTGTTGGATCCTCACTAAAAAACATACATTTAATAATATTTTCTAGTGATGTTTTCTCAAAACATTTAAAATTTTGAATTTAATAATGTTTTTTAGAAAACAATGATTAATTAGAAATGACTTTTTTTAAACATTTCATAACATCGGTAATATTTTAATATAGAGATGTTTTCCTAAAACAATTTCTAATTTAACAACATTTAATGGAAAATGTAGCTAATTATATTTATGTGTGTATATATATATTTATAATATATCAATAATTGTGTTTATTTATTATTATTATCAATATGTATTTTTATGTATTAATAAATAAAACAATATTATATTATATATATATTGTAATAATATATATATATATAAAATATTTTTTATACAAGAATACACAATATATATTGTATATTGTATATTTTAAAAAATATTTTATACATTTTATATATTGTATATTTTATACTGTACATCTAATATTGTATATTGTACAAAATATATGTTACATGTATATATTTTTCATATATTGTCTATTTTTTTATATTTTATATATTGTTTATTTTTTATTTTTTATATTAACAATAATATATAAATATTTTACATTATATATTAATTATATATATTTTTATTGTATATATTAACAATAATATATTATATATATGTTTATAATATTTATTATATATGCAATATATATATGTTTTAAATATCATATATATATATAATATATGTTTATATATATACACATAATATATATTTCATATATTAAAAATATTTCTATTTATATATGTCTGTGTTTATAATATATTAATAATCTGTTGTTATTTATTATTATTAATAATATATATTATATATCTAATCATTAAAATATACTGATAATATATATGTTGTATATAATATATTGACAATATATTTTTATTTATTATTATTAACAATAATATTTTTGTATATATATATATAAATATATGTTTATAATATATTAATATTATTTATTTATTTATATACATTTATGTTTTTTATTTGTTATTATTAACAATACATATTAATAATATATTATATTATTAATTTATTATTTATAGTATATAAATAATATTATATATTAAAATTGTGTTGGGGCATCTCGCATGGATAATAATGTGGAATTCAGGAATAGTTATTAAGGAAATAGAGGGGGAGGTAAAAGGTGTGTGAGGGTCAGGCAGGTGGGAGTCGATGGGGCTAGCAAGCGGAGTCATCCAAAAGATAGAAGTTGTGAAGCAGTCATGGGGAGGCATGAGGGTTGAGAATCAAGGGTGGGTTGTTGAGACAATCTCTTTAGTTAGATGGGTAGGGGAGGTATAAATCAGGCATGGGAGTCTCTGGGGCTGCAAGCTTGGTGGGAGGTGTGGGATGGAGAGTGGGGAGGAGAGGGTAGTCAACTAGGTATGGGGAGGGAGAAGGCATGTGTGGGAGTCATCAGGGCTGAGTGCGGGGGTGAGGAGTGGGGGTTTGGGTCACTAGATGAGGAGGTTTGAGGGAGAAGGTGTGTGTCAGAGTCATCAAGGTTGTGCATAGGGAAGAGCAGCAGAGAGCACTGTTCACTGGCTCATGAAGGGGAGGAAGCAGGCATAATGGTGTCATCAATCAGCAAGGGTTGTGGGATGCAGGGAGGTGGTATGTGTTTAATTCTAAATTCAATAATTCTCAATGTTTCAGAAACATTAGGAATTAAAATGTTAGATTCCTAATTTTTCTAGAAATGTTCGAAAATAAGATGAAATTATCATCATTTATATAAATGTATGTAAATGGATAATTAGGACCGTTTATAAATATATCTAATTATTTACACTAAATTTACCAAAGTTTTTCAAAAACGTCGATAAATTGATTAGATATATTTATAAATGTCACTAATATAAAAAATCATTGCTAAATTTTATTTTTTTAGTGACTCCTCTTCTAGAGCTCCTCCTAATATGTATTCCTTTGTTGATGTTGGTTTGAATATAACTATTTTTCAAGAAAATATACAAAGCTTTTTGGATATTTATTCTACTTCATGTCCTGATGTTCACAGATAGATTAAATATAATGATGGGTACATCTATAATCTTATTATAAAATATTTGAACAAATAAAGAAGAGATGTAGCCACTATAAATAAACCCATCAAGTATTATCTTTCTATGGTTTTTATTACAAAATGATCCCAATTCTCATTTTATGTTTTGGATAATAACCTATGGTTACCACCTGTTTCCAGGGAAATCAATGAATAATTGACTCATTTGAAAGTGTTATCCACATTTTTAAAGCTGTTTATGGAAGAGAAAACTAACTTCACTCAGGTGATGGACTATGGTGGAAGAATCATCTCCTAGGTTATACAGACAAATTATCCTTTTTTATACACTATTAAAAATATTGGGATTTCACCTCCTACAATTCTTATGACAATATATATCTTTGTACCTATTTCTGAAAATATTTAGACCAAATCAATTTCAATTAGTCCTTTTGGACTTACTCCCATTGAGGTTGTGATACATCATAGGCCAGTTACATTAGGTTTTTTGTTCAATCCTACTTCACCTTCTTCTACCCCTACTACAATGCATATTGTTATAGGAAAAGTCAAATCCCTAGTTTATTCTACCTCCCTTTGTATTGAGGATTATTTAGACTTTATCTTGAATTTGATATAACATTTTTATTTTTTATTTTGATGATGTAATTATCTAACTTTCAAATTGGTGAAAACCTAAAACTCTTTATTCCTATACCTTTTCTTTGATACATTTTATATGATTCCTACATTTTTGACACTCCCAAAAAAGGGAGAATGTGTATAATGTGAAAATTTTATGTAGAGAATGTGTATTCTTATATAAATTTGTATATAAATTTATTTCTATTTTTTTATTACACTCTACTTTGAATGTTTTGATACTTCGTTTAAGATCAATAATTTCCTAAAATCCTCTATTTTTGAATTTCATGTTCAACCATTTTTTTATCATCAAAACATGGTGGTTTGGATCAGTCCAGAAATTACTTGTTTTAATGCTCAAAAATCATGTTTCCCTTATTAAATTTTATATTTAACTTTTAGTTTTACCATCACATAAGTCTTTTATGTTTTTTATTACCCATATATCTGATTATAAGTACCTTTACATGATATTTTTAATCTTTTTTCTACCCTTACAGAAGTCTTATCTACCCTTACGCAATGCTTGTAATTTGTATCTTACCTTTCTGTGGCTTCAACTTACACTTATGTATGTATCTGTTTACCCTTATATAAGCTATAAAAGATTATTTCACCCTTAAAAATCTATGAAAAATCTGTTTTACTATTATAAAATTTATGAAAAAATTGTTTTTCCCTTATATAAGTACCCAAGTAACTACCAGTATTTCAAAACGAGCTACCATGAGTACAATATGAAACTACTTGTGGAATTTAGCTATTGTTAATTTTCTTCTACTACCTCTAGAAGATATTTTATACCACCATTATACTAATGTTACCATGAATTCAAAATATTTTACCATTATTAATGTGAATTATATCCAATTATATCATCTACCACCCGAACAAATTTTTTACCATCGGTTGAAGATTCCAAGCACTGGTTCTTCTTTAAGATCATCAGTATAAACTCACTATCACCAAGATTACTCGGTTTCCCCTTATGTAAGATCATATCTTCTGCTGCAAATAGATATCTATTGACTCTAATATTCATGTTCTATCTCCACTACTTCTCTACTATAACCATTGCTTCTCTTCTACAGAGAGTCTAAATATAATACCGGTAGATGAAGTTTCTACCACCAGATGATGCCTCTACCACCATTTGAAGACCTTCTACCATATATCTTTGAACTTTAAACTCAAAATAATTATTATAATGACTAGTTTATTTAATTTAATTTGATTTACAGATACAAGTATTTTAGAGTAATAATTCTTAAAATTGTTACTAGGTTATATTGAAGACAAAGTCAAACTTTTTTGAAGTTTCTTCCAATATGAGGATTTAAGAATATTTTAATATTATCCTACAATATATAATAGGAATTTCTAAAAATATATAAAATCATCTAATATCATCATTAAAGAAGATAGTTTGATCACATTCTATAACTAATTTACTGGTTATGCGTTAATGTTATTTATAAAAAGATAAATTACCATCTAATGCTACAAAGGACACTCTATTTTTCATAAAAAAATAGAAACCTTTTAAAGGACATTTGACGTTTCAAAAATGGTAGATTTGAAGATACTCTAAAAAAGAAGAATATAATTCATGATCACCTCTTATATGATCATAGAAAGAATAAACACACAAACATCTCTATACTCTTTCTATATTCTTACCTATTTCATTTACATTCACATTGTGGTGGTTTTAATTATACATATCTTAAGCATAATATCCCATATTGTATTGGGGAGTACTCTAATACTCTATTCACATATCCTTTTTAACTTATGCCCATGAATAAATGTGAAAGAGTATTAATGTATCGTAGACTACCTTGTGCATAGTTTTATGAAAAAAAATGTAATCTAGATTTTGGATCTAGTTTGTTGTTTAAAAAACTTCTTGGTAGCGGGTGATTGCCGGGTGGAGAAGATTTGGTCTCGACATGAGAATAAACCTATTTTATTTATTTCCAATTTGTGTTTACTTATTTTTTATTCTTTTTATAAGACCAAACTAGTTTTTTTTTGAAATATATATACAAGCGTATTACTTTGGTAGTTATCTTTAATTACTGTCATATATATATATATATTTGATACAATTAAATTTGATTCTAAAGTCACATTGGTTTCAAAAACTATTATAAATAGGTTGTGATTGAAACCTTGAGAAATAGATTTAAAATATTAAATTATATATTTATAAAATTTTAGTTAACTATGTTGTTTTCTAAATAGGAGTATTTTTTTAATTTATTTTTACTCAATTCACCCCAGCTTAAGTGCATTACACCTACCAATAATCCTATTCTCTAATTTATTTATTAACATGTTTACTATACTTGTAAAATTTTGTTTTCCTTTTAATATTTTCATCTACTATATAATATTCCTTGATGTTCATGATGATGAGCATTTCAAACTTTAAGTTGTTTTGTTTACTTGTGGTTTAATTTCTTTAGTAATTTTACAAATTATATTTCCTTTAGTAATCTCATAATGTTTTAATTTTATATTGTAATAATAATACATTGTTCACTTTAGTTCAATGTTACATGTAACACAAGCTATCAAATACAAAATATTTATTTAAAGGGAAATAAATACTAAAAAAGGGGTGCTATACTATAATGCTTTTTGGTCCAAAATACGTTTTACACCCTAAGATGAGGGAGGTGAATCAGGGTATCTCAATTTTAATTTTCCCTTTTTCTTTGATCTTTTGGTACTTTTAATAGAGACTCTTATCCATTATTCTATCCTCCTCATATCTAAAATTATATTATAAATGAAAAAAAGGTTATCTGGTTAATTTTACACCAAAATGGGATAATCCAATGAGCATGTATGGCAATGTGCTTATGCACCTAAAGAACTAAATCTTGTAGTTTTTTTGTGATATGTTTTAGAGTGGCTGCACTAAAACTCCTTGTTTGAAACTAAAAATAATATAAATCCCAATTCTCTCCTTATAGAATGTAATGAATTTCTCCTCTAATAAAATTCTTCTCCTCCATGAATAGAAATTGATATTACACCAAAAGATGGTGTATCAATATGATCCACTTATACTTTTTGGATTACTACACAAGAAAATCTAGTGAATGAGTCTCCCATATCACCTTCCTCTTTTTATATTTATTATTTCCAACATAAAAAAATATAATATCTCTACTTTAGTTCCCATGAAATAATATTCACCCCTTATTTTTCTCATTTTTTCAATGTGATCTTCTCACATTTTTTTAAACGTGTTCTTTTTTTTTGGTAAGGCTTGTTTTTTTATTTTTCGAAAAAATAAAAACAACCGATTCTATTTTAATGTTAAATCATTTTAAAGCATAATATTTCAACTCACTACTTTTCGCATCAGGTAAAAAGTCCTTCCAAATTTGGAAGATAATCCTTTTAACTAGAATCCATGATCTCTAACCAAATTTTATATTTTAAAAATGCATCCATCCTGTGGTTCAACAACCTCCATGTCACCACCTACATGATGCATGAAACTACACACATTAACACAACTATCCCCACAAAACTAGTAGTACACTCTCTTAAGATTATTTAAATAACATGGATTGAATCTCCCTTGAAACTTGGTATTGTTTTATCCACTAAAAGTTAGTCTCAAGAATAATCATATTTTATAAAAGATAAAATATACCTACAACTACTATTGGGAAACATCACAGAGCCTAGTCAACTCTCGTATAACCTTATAAATCACTTCCCAACCATATAATAAGGTCACATAAATATTAAAATGGTATGGATCAATATGTTATGGTCCAAATAAACCCAAATAAACCTTGTGGCATTCCCCATCAACCATATTATGGTTTGTATCAACCTTATAAAATCATATCCCAACCATACGAGAATCTCATACCAACCTTATAGGTGAATTAAAAAACCTTATGAAGTCATGAATGGGGTCTATCTCGACATCATGAGATCACACCCTAACCTTATGTGGAAATTAATATGGTATATATCAACCTTATGTATGGTTATCTAAATCTTACATTTAGGCAGACTTCCTCTAGCCTTTAGTGTATTTATCCAAACCTTTTTCAATCTTCAAAATATGAACTTCAATCACTAATAAATACAATATTTAATATACCTTGACCTTAATTCGAAATAAAAGCATCAAAAAACACATTCCAATGGTATTTTTTCGAATAATATTCCATATTGGGTTAGTTTAAAATCTTAAATAGGTTTGTCATGTGATCCTTTGATAAATTTCAAATAAATATTAAATTTGAACATAACCATAATTTGAATCTCTTTTTTTATAGAGTTTGTCATTTATTCACTTGACATAAAATTTAATCCCACATTAGTCGATATTATTGTGAGAAATAAGATTTAGACTAAAATATTATCAGGAAACGACTTGTGGACCTCTATACCCTTCACCATTTTTCAAACTCTAGTCCGAGTTTAATTTTACCCTTGATTAATAATTCATGAGAACTCCCCCTTTACAAAAAAAAACCTTTGCCCCAAATAAAAATATAAACCACTCCATAAACACCTTCTTCCTATAATATATGAATACATTCTCACCCTTTTTTAATGAAACCAAAGATTACTTCCTTGAATGTTCATAAAAGATAGTTAGAAATTCATGCATTAAATTTATTAAAAAGTAATATCATTATATTTAAAGAAACCTCTATGGGGAGTTGGGGTCCCTTCTCCAAATCATCAAGTAGTAGGTATTCACTTACATTCTAAGATCCAATCTACATCATTAAAAATATACCTTTGTTGGTGACTTGGTCATAATAACAATAACTAGATGTTGAGTAGGAAAATACTATAACATCACAATATATTGATCCACATTAAACTTAAGGAAATGATGTTTAATTTCAATGTGCTTATAAGGCCTCAGCCTTAAACCTTACTTAATATTGAATTAAATGACTAATTCACATTGAGGATCTTTTCAGGTTTAGAGTTTTAGAGAATTAGATCATAAATCATGAATTACATTTCACGTTTAAACAAATTGGTTACATAAAAGAGAGTATTAATTTTCCCCCTCAACAGAGACATATTTAAAATAAAACATGGATTCTTTCTTGACACCTCCTTGAAACTATCATCATATCATGCACCTTTCCCTTGACCTGTGAAAAACATTTCCAAAACTTGGGATGATCATAAAAAGCTCAGTAAGGGATATAAAAGTACGAAAATAAAACATTTGTCCATGTAAGAAATCATACTTTTCTCATAAAACATAGGAATTTTAACATATCTCATCAAATCATGAATAAATCATAGAAATCATAAGGCATAAAGGTAACTTGAGCCATTCATAACATTCTTACGTAGGGAGTAACCCCTTTGGTTACGTTTGGAATACCCATCACAGAATATTCCCTAAATCTCTTCGGAGAAACCTTAACGTTTAACTCCTTCGTGTTACCCAATGAATTGGAGAGCTATATCGGGCTCATTCTCCCTTAGTTTATCTTGGAACCACCCGTCTTCATAAACAATTCCCCAAAACCATAACATAATTGTATCACATAAAACATGCATAAAGGAAACATAACATTTCCACATTTCAATCAGAAGATATCAATAACACAATGATATAATAAAAACATTAAGAAAACCATTTTCAATACCAAAATAAAATAAAAGTAAAACATGGTATTTATTTTTATTTTTAAAAAAAGGTATGGCTTGTAGAGGAAGCCGAAACTCAAATAATGGTCACATCGGCGGAGAAGTCGTTGTCGCCGCATATGTACGACAAAAACATTCCCTTTATTCATTTAGTAAAACTCTTCGTATAAAAATATTCCTTTTGGATAAACATAAAAGTAAAAGGGGTTTATACACCATATAAAAGAAGCTTGTGTATAAAACAAAATATTCCTCAATGAAAGGAGATTGAGACGAAGTCCCAAACAAAGACGATATCCATGGATTAAGGATAAATCAATTACATAATTATGTGTGACAAATGAATACACCAAATATAAGTGTATATTAAGTGTAAAACAATCCTAGGTTATTCACACATATTCTTATAATGACATATTCAAGGAGTACAAGTTTATCCCGAAGAATCAAAATTGGGTTAAGAAGTTCCCTTGCAAAAATTTGGCAGCCTAACCGCGTCACTACAAAATCCAGAAAATGAGTTGATGAGAGATAAAAAGGGTATCTCATCACTTGGAAATAAAATTTACATCAATAAGGATATATAAGAACATATCCCACCATTAAAATATGTAAATTAAAAGACACAACAAAATAAGTCTTTTAAAAAGAGGAGGGTGAAAGGTTCCCTTACCGACTTGGGTATCTTTCGAAACATACACCCCATTGAAGAAGGGTCATACAATGAATATGTAAATACCCATAAATGAAATTATATTACACAAAGAGTATAATAATGGGCAGTACATACACCACTCAATGGAAATGGTTTAAAATGTATCATAAATCTCACGGGACTAAAAGTGAGATGAAAAATCCCTTATGAAAACTCGGCAGCCTAACGGCGCCACATAAAACTTCCAAAAATGGATTGATGAGATCAAATAGGGTCTCTCATCAAATTAAAATAAAATTTAAAGGAATAGGAATATAATATAACATCTCCCAAAATAACAAAGAGGAGATTAAAAGAAGTGACATAAAGGAGAGTACTTAAAAAGAAAGAGAGATGTTGGATCTCTTACGAAAATTCAGCAGCCTAACGGCGCCACATAAAAATTATTAAAATGAAATGATGAGAGTAAGAGGGGGTAAATCATCATATGAAAATACAAATTTCAGTATGGTGAATATTAAAGAACATCCTTCAACATAAGAACATGGAGCATAAATGAAATGACATAAAAGAGGGTACTTCAAAGGAAAGAGAGAGGTCGGATCCCTTACCTCAAGTCCGACTTGTCTTGTTCGTTTCTTTATATTCCTGAATAATAAAATTTGGTCAATTTATAATTGATTAAGTACCTTCTTTAAATATTATTATTTAGTTCATATCAAATATTATAATGTTATAATAATTGTTTAATAATTTTAGTTTATATCATACGTTTTTGCCGATGTTTGGTACATGAGTAAAAAAATAAACTTGTTTGAAAATGATTGCCCATGTAGTTATAAGTAAATCATTTACAGAATAGTATTAATTATTAAAATATCATATATATCCAGCAAATATTAATTTTATACAATTCCATAACATTTGGAGATAAAAAATGAAAAGCACAGTTCATGGAAACGGTAGGCCGTACGTACGCATGAACGGTACTTTCATTTTTTGTCATATTAATTGAATTAAGAATACATGAGATATATATATATATATTATAATTTCAGTATAATATATATTTTATATAGGTCACATATTTTCATTAATTTCATTCTTTATGCATTCCATGTATTTCATGAACGAGTCACATCACATGAGGGGGCGGTAGTCCACACTTCCTCATATGAAATTATCGCATTTGCACAACATAAAAAGAATAAAGGTATGTTTTAAATATAAAATACATAAGATTATAGTAAACATAAATACCATATATATCATATATAAAATACAGTGACATCATAATGGCCACCTTTAAAGGTGTTAAAAGAATATTGAACAATCATCGTTTCGTGAGGCAGAAAATCGCCAACCACAGAAACAATATGTTCTTTAACCATTAGATGAAGGTGTGTGAAAGTGCAGCTTGAATTCTTCATATAAAAACATCCTAGTATATTTAATATACTGGTTTTTTTACAAAAAAATGTAATAAAAAGAGTTTTGGGGTTTGGAGACGCAAAATAAAACAAACGAACACAAGGGAAGACATTACCTTTAAATTGGGTAACTCTCTTTGATTTAGGCTCAAAGGCTTCCTTGGAAAGAATTCTGCCCAAAGTGAGGCTTCAATGATTAAGAGAGGTATTTGGAGAGATGAAATGGGCAGAGGTTGGCCAAACCAAAGGCTTTAGAGGTGTGTGTAAGGTGGTAGAGGTGGGGGCCTTTTATAAGAGGAGAGGAGGGGCACTCTTGGAAAGTTATAAAATATTACTTTATTATAAAATGAATTTAGGATTTTAAAGGTCCCACAATTATATATTATGAGGATAAGGTGATTATAGTTCAAAATGCACACATCCAAAAAGTTTTTGACAAGTTTATGTCTTAGATTTTACATTATCACTTCATTTTCTTTAAATCGTTCATTTATGAGGTAATCACTGCATCATCACGGTGTCATAAATAAATTAACTTATTTAATGTCTAAAACTTATAAAAAAATATAATGATGTAGTAAATATCATTATATTTATAATGAATATTTATATTAAAAAATTTTGACTTATATAACCCAATCTAAAAATTGTTTTAGTAAAACAACACATGTTTTTGACATTTTAATTTTAACTTTAAATAAAAAGGTATTAATGTCATTTTCCATCCAAAGTGGCTCCATGGGGTCCCCAAGTTGACCCATGGATTTACTTGGTCGGTAATGATTCATAAAAAAAGGGTAGACCATGTGTCAAGGTCATTTCATATTATTATGACATTATTTTTACCTTAAATTACACTAATTACCTCTAATCGCGATTAAAAACTTAAGAGTTACAATTCACCAAAAAATTATTTTAATCCCATTGAACCAAACTTTACATCCTAATGACATCCATGTATGTCGGATTTTTGAAATTCAAATCACAGAAGTTGTGATGTTTCATTTAAACGAAAAATCAGTTTTTAAACTACCACTTAGTGGTTTCACTATTCATCAAAAATTGAAGTTTTTCAGAAAATTGCCAAAAATTCACCCTAATCTATATTTGATATTCCGAATTCAAAAATGAATTCTATTTTACAATATTCAAAGCATATAATTTGAATTAATTAATTGAATAATTAATTCCCGCTGTCAAAATAAATAGCGTGTTTTTAAGAAACAATATCTATTAAAAGATTGACACTATTTTAAGTCCAACTTCAAAGTGAAATTAATTAAAATGACCACTATTGGATTAAATGGTAAAAATATATTCTAATTTAACTTTAAAAACAATTACAAAGATAATCTAATCATATAAATAAATTAGATTAAAAAGTGGTTTTGAATTAAAATACATCATTTTTCACTATTAATTAAAAATGTACTTTATCGAAAAATAAGAAAAATTTACACAAAGTAAATTTTGATGTCCCAATTATAAAGAAGAATTTTATTTTTTTAAATATAACACATAAAATTTTCAAAAAGTGGATTTAAAAGAGGTTCTCCATCAAAAGGCGGTTAATCGACCTTTTAAAGAATATTAGAATGTTTACGCTTAAAATTGGATTCATTCGCATTTTTAATCCTCTATCATTTATTGTAAAAAGTAAAAATATTTGACAAACATATATAATCATTTTATAGTTAGTTCTGTTCATTCCCGCCATTACAACGTCTAGGTGTTAACTACCATTTAAAATAATATTATTTTGTTATTAGAGTGCAACGTAAGATTCCCAAGAAACTCGTTGTTGCGTATTGGGTACGCCATCGATCATAGAGTCCCCGTTAAAGTAATATTAATATTTTATTCACAAATATGGATAAATATGAAAATGTAATATTCTTTATTTACCTGGGGTGTTACATCCTTCCCCCCCTTTGGGGAATTGCATCCTCGCAGTTTTAAAATTGGGCTTGCAAGCTTCAATGAAAATCCCACATCGGAACAAGAGTTAGTAAAACTATCACTTTAAAAGAATGGGAGAGAAGTAAAAATGTCACCCAAGTTAACCCATACAAGGATTCCATGTAGGAAAACATGGATATGGAGGAAAAACAAAGGGTCATGTTCTGAGGGAGAGTGATAGAAAGCATGTTTAGAAGAAAGTTAACCACAAGAAAATCACATACTTGTGGTGGGTTAAATGGTATTCGATTCCCCCGTAGGAAAAGTTAATTGAAAACATTTTTGTTTTAAGTTACTTTTCAATGATGAATTTATTTTTGATCTTAAGGAAACATACTTACATGTCATGTTGACTTTCAACTTTTACTAGATTTCTTACACGAACTCATATTTTCTCCAAAAGGTGAGTATTTGGGATGACTTGTTCACATTAAGAGAGCTATAATCATCTTCTAGAGAATCACCTAATCCACAAAATAGAACTACATACTTCCCATGTCTTTAGACCTTAACAAAAACTAAAAACAAAAAGGTTAGTATGAGATCAGATAATACCCAAAAAGGATAATCCTTTATAAAAAAAATATATTCTTAATCACCAAAATTTTTCAAAAAATACCCAAAGATCAACAAAGACCATTCGATAAACAATTTATCCATAAAATTCTTCAAAGTAAACCAAACTAAGATTGAAACCCAAATATTTTAAGGATTTAATCACATAGTCTTACAAGTTACAAATTAACACTTATCTCCAAATAACATCAGTTACTCTTACAGTCTCATATTGAAAAGTAATTAACCTAATCACATATCCTCCATGATAGGTTAATAATTTCCATAGATAACCCAAAATAAACTCACTCTTAATTCATAAAATCATCTAACTAAACAGAATAATTCATACTAACCAAGGACTTCACGTAGTCCAGTGGTAGGTGATAAATACCAGTCGTACTTTGGTTATGGGTTCGATTCCCGTAGCTTTGTCTGACGTGATGGGTTGTCACACAGTCTGTGTGTTTTCCTTTTTATAAAACTCCAAAAATAACCCTAACATGTTTTAACCCCAATAGTTTCCTTATACCTCTCATTTTCATCCAAATTAATTATGATCACAACATATTAATTCTTGAATTCTTATTTCACCGCCATAAGAAAAAATAAAACGATTCCCAAAATGAATAAGTGTATACCTTGATCATGGTGTCCACTCAGTTTCATCGTCATCTTTCTCACATAGGTAGAAGTCCCATGCATTACAAAAATGATTTAGAGATCCTTCAAAATCATTTGCTTCCTCCATCCAAATACACCTAGTACAAAATGGGTCATATGGGTGTTCACAGAAAATAAGGTTTCGGGAAATAATCATGTATGACATAAAATTCCAAAACATCTGATAAAACATGATTTCTATAAAATAGTCGGACGGAATTTGAGTTGAAACTTTCTATTATTGGTCCTTTTAAAATACCATAAGTATGTGCTGAGGGACTATATTTTAAAAGCAAATATAAATAGGTTGCGCAAAGGTCTCCTTCCTTAGCACCCTTTTTAAAATCATAATATGCTTCAAATTCTTGTGATAAGGTAAAATATTTGAAAATACCTTGATAATATTTACCTTTCATGAAAATATGAGAATATTGTGAAAATATTATTTGTCAAAATACAACCCATGAACCAAGATGATAACGAGGTATAGTGGAGGTGTTTGATATCTCAAAAAACTTCTTGCAAGTGAGTTGTATGCTAGAAAAAGTTTCGCAATCATCCGAACATGACTTTGCAATAATTATTGCATGCATGTCATTAGGAAGAGATAGGAATGTCGTTTGATATCCTTCTCCTTCCATTCATAACCGACATTTCTTGACCTGAAAAAAGTTATAAAACAAGTATTTAACTGAAATAATAGATATAGGGACTAATCATGTGTCTAATAAAAACTTCTAATCCCTAACGTTGTCTAAACCGACCTCTGATACCAACTATAAGGCCCCGGCCTTAAACCTTACTTAATATTGAATTAAATGAATAATTCACATTGAGGATCTTTTCAGGATTAGAGTTTTAGATAATTAGATCATAAATCATGAATTACATTCCACATTTAAACAAAGTAGTTACATATAAGATAGTATTTGTTTTCCCCCTCAACGGAGACATATTTAAAATAAAACATGGATTCTTTCTTGACACCTCCCTGACACTATCATCATAACATGCACCTTTCCCTTGACCTCTGAAAAACATTTCAATAACTTGTAATGAGTATAAAAAGCTCAGTAAGGGATATAAAAGTACAAAAAGAAAACATTATTCCATGTAAGAAATCATATGTTACTCATAAAACATAAGAATTTTAACATACCTTATCAAATCATGAATAAATCATAGAAATAATTAGGTATAAATGTAACTTGAGTCATTCATAACATTCTTACGTAGGGAGTAACCCTCGTGGTTACGTTTTGAATACCCATCATAGTATATTTCCTAAATCTCTTCAAAGAAACCTTAACATTTAACTCCTTTGCGTTACCCAATGCATTGGAGAGCTATATCGGGCTCACTCGCCCTTAGTTTATCATGGAACCACCCGTCTTCATGAACAATGCCCCAGAACCATAACATAATCGTATCATAGAAAACATGCATAAAGGAAACATAACATTTCCACATTTCAATCAGAAGATATCAATAACATATTGATATAATAAAAACATTAAGAAAACCATTTTCAGTACCAAAATAAAGGAAAATTAAAACACGGTATTTATTTTTCTTTTAAAAAAATGTATGGCTTGTAGAGGAAGCCGAAACTCAAATAATAGTCACGACGGCGGAGAAGTCGTTGTCACCGGATATGTACGACAAAAAAATTCCCTTTTTTTCATTTAGTATAATGATTTGTATAAAAAGATTCCTTTTGGATAACTTTAAAAGTCAAAGTGGTTTATACACCATATAAAAGAAGGTTGTGTATAAAACAAAATATGCCTCAATGAAAGGAGATTGAGACGAAGTCCGATACAAAGACGATATCCTTGGATTAAGGATAAATCAATTACATAATTATGTGTGACAAAACAATACACCAAATAAAAGTGGATATTAAGTGTAAAACAATCTGAGGTTATTCACACATATTCCTAGAATGACATATTCAAGGAGTACAAGTTTATCCCAAAGAATCATAATTGGGTTAAGAAGTTCCCTTACGAAAATTTGACAGCCTAACGGCGTCACTACAAAATTCAGAAAATTAGTTGATGAGAGATAAAAAGGGTATCTCATCACTTGGACATAAAGTTTAAATAAATAAGGATATCGAAGAACATATCCCAACATTAAAATATGTAAATTAAAACACCCAACAAAATAAGTCTTTTAGAAAGAGGAGGGTGAAAGGTTTTTTTACCGACTTGGGTATCTTTCGAAACATACACCCCATTGAAGAAGGGTCATACAAGGAATATGTAAATACCCATATATGAAATTATATTACACAAAGAGTATAATAATGGGCAGTACATACACCACTCAAAGGAAATGGTGGAAAATGTATCATAAATCTCACGGGACTAAAAGTGAGATGAAAAATCCCTTATGAAAACTTGGCAGCCTAACGGCGCCACTTAAAACATCCAAAAATGGATTGATGAGATAAAATAGGGTATCTCATCATATTATAATAAAATGTACAGAAATATTAATATAAAAGAACATCCCCTAAAATAACAAAGAGTATCTTAAAAGAAGTGACTTGAAGGAGAGTACCTAAAAAGACAGAGAGAGGTTGGATCTCTTATGAAAATTCGGCAGCCTAACGGCGCCACATAAAAACTCTTAAAATGAAATGATGAGAGTAAGAGTGGGTAAATCATCATATGAAAATAAAAAAATCAGTGTGGTTAATATTAAAGAACATCCTCCAACATAAGAACATGGAGCATAAATGAAATGACATAAAACAGGGTACTTGAAAGGAAAGAGAGATGTCGAATCCCTTACCTCAAGTCCGACTTGTCTTGTTCGTTTCATTATATTCCTGAATAGTAAACATTGGTCAATTTATAATTGATTAAGTACCTCCTTTAAATATTATTATTCAGGTCATATCACATATTATAATGTTATAATAATTGTTTAATAATGTTAGTTCATATCAGACGTTTTTGGATATGTTTGGTACATTAGTAAAAAAATGAACTTGTTTGAAAATGATTTCCCATGTAGTTATAAGTAAATAATTTACAGAATAGTATTAATGATTAAAATATCATATATATCCAGTACATATTCATTTTTTACTATTCCATAACATTTGGAGATAAAAAATGAAAATCACCGTTCATGGAGATGGTAGGCCGTATGTACGCATGAACGCTACTTTTATTTTATTTTTGTCATATTAATGGAATTAAAAATAAATGAGAAATATATATATATATATATATATATATTATAATTACAGTATAATATATATTTTATATATGTCACATATATTCACTAATTTCATTCTTTATACATTCCATGTATTGCATGAACGAGTCACATCACTTGAGGGGGTGGTAGTCCACACTTGCTCATATGAAATTATCACATTTGCACAACATGAAAAGATTAAAGGTATGTTTTAAATATAAAATAAAGAAGCATATAGTAAACATAAATACCACATATATCATATATAAAATACAGTGACATCATAATGGCCACCTTTAAAGGTGTTAAAAGAATATTGAACAATCATCGTTTCGTGAGGCAGAAAATCGCCAAACACAGAAATAGTATGTTCTTTAATGATTAGACGAAGGTGTGTGAAAGTGTAGCTCGAATCCTTCTTATAAAAATATCCTAGTATATTTAATATACTGTTTTTCTTACAAAAAAAATTAATTAAATGATTTTAGGGGTTTGGAGAAGCAAAATAAAACAAAAGAACACAAGGGAAGACAATACCTTTAAATCGGGTAACTCTCTTTGATTTACGCTCAAAGGCTTCGTTAGAAAGGATTCTGCCCAAAGTGAGGCTTCAATGATGAATAGAGGGATGTGGAGAGATGAAATGGGAAGAGTTTGTCAGAGCCAAAGGCTTGAGAGGTGTTTTTAAGGTGGTAGAGGTGGGGGCCTTTTATAAGAGGAGAGGAGGGGCACTCTTGGAAAGTTATAAAATATTACTTTATTATAAAATGATTTTCAGATTTTAAAGGTCCCAAAATTATATATTTCCAGGATAAGGTGATAATAGCTTGAAATCCATACATTCAATAGGTTTTTGACAAGTGTAGGTCTTAGATTATACATTCGTTTCATTTTATTTAAATCGTTCATTTATAAGGTAATCACTGCATCATCACGGTGTCATAAATAAATTAACTTATTTAATGTCTAAAAATTATAAAAAAAACTATCATGATGTAGTAAATATTTATATCTTTCTAATTAATATTTATAGTAAAAAATATGACTTATATAACCCCATGTAAAAATTGTTTTAGTAAAACAACACATGTTTGTGACATTTTAATTTTAACTTTAAATAAAAAGGTATTACTGTCATTTTCCAACCAAAGTGGCTCCATGGGGTCCCCAGGTTGACCCATGGATTATCTTGGTCGGACATGACTCGTCCAATAAGCGTATAACATGTGTCAATGTCATTTCATATTATTATTACATTATCTTTACCTTAAATTCCACTAATTACCTCTAATCGCGATTAAAAACTTAAGAGTTACTATTCACCAAAAAAATTATTTTAATCCCATTGAACCACATTTTACATTATAATGACAACCATGTATGTCAAATTTTTGAAATTCAAATCACAGAAGTGGTGAAGATTCATTTAAATGAAAAAATCAGTTTTTAAACTACCACTTAGTGGTTTCACTATTCATCAAAAATTGATGTTTTTCAGAAAATTATCAAAAATTCACCCTAAGCTATATTTGATATTCCAAATTAAAAAATGATGTCTGTTTTAAAAAATTCAAAACATATAAGTTGCATTAATTAATTTAATAATTAATTCCCGTTGTCAAAACAAATAGCGTGTTTTTTAGAAACAATATCTATTAAAAGATTGACACTAGTTTAAGTCGAACTTCAAAGTGAAATTAATTCCAATGACCAATATTGGAATAGATGGTAAAAATATATTCTAATTTCACTTTAAAAACAATTCAAAAGATAATCTAATCATATAAATAAATTAGATTAAAAAGAGGCTTTGAATTAAAATACAACATTTTTCACTATTCATTAAAAATGAACTTTATCAGAAAAATACAAATAATTTACACAAAGTAAATTTTGATGTCCATATTCTAAAGAAGAATTTTATTTTGTCAAATATAACACATACAATTGTCAAAAAGTGGTTCTCCATCAAAGGGTGGTTAATCGACCTTTTAAAAAATATTAGAATGTTTACGTTTGAAATTGGATTCATTCGCATTTTTAATCCTCTAACATTTATTGTAAAAAGTAAAAAATATTTGAAAAACATATATAATCATTTTGTAGTTAGTTCTATTCATTCCCTCCATTACAATGGCTAGGAATTAACTACCATTTAAAATAATATTATTTTGTTATTAGAGTGCAACGTAAGATTTCCAAGAAACTCGTTGTTGCGTATTGGGTACGCCATCGAGTATAGAGTCCCCTTTAAAGTAATATTAATATTTTATTCACAAATATGGATAATTATGAAAATGTAATATTCTTTATTTACCTGGGGTGTTACATCCTTCCCCCCTTTTGGGAATTGCGTCCTCGCAATTTTAAAATTGGGCTTGCAAGCTTCATTGAAAATCCCACATCGGAACAAGAGTCAGTAAAACTATCACTTCAAAAGAATGGGAGAGAAGTACAAATGTCACCTGAGTTTACACATACTAGGATTCCATGTAGGAAAACGTGGATATGGAGGAAAAAACAAAGGGTCATGTTCTAAGGGAGAGTGATAGAAAACAAGTTCATGAGAAAGTTAACCATAAGAAAATCACATACTTGTGGTGGGTTAAACGGTATTCGATTCCCCCGTAGGAAAAGTTAATATACAAAATTTTTGTTTTAAGGTACTTTTCATTGAGGAATTTATTTTTGATCTTAAGGAAACATAGTTACATGTCATGTTGAATTTCAACTTTTACTATATTTCTTACACTAACTCATATTTTCTCCAAAAGACGAGTATTTGGGATGACTTGTTCACATTAAGAGAGCTATAATCAACTTATAGAGAATCACTTAATCCAAAAAATAGAACTATATACTTACCATGTCTTTAGACCTTAATGAAAACTAAAACCAAAATAGTTAGTATGATATCAGATAATACCCAAAAAGGATAATCCGTTATAAAAAAAATGTATTCTTAATCTCCAAAATTTGTCAAACAATACCCAAAGTTCAACAAAGACCATTCAATAAACAATTCGTCCATAAAATTATTCAAAGTAAACCAAACTAAGATTGAAACCCAAATATTTGAAGGATTTAATCACACAGTCTTCCAAGGTACAAATTAACACTTATCTCCAAATAACATCAGTTGCTCTTAAAGTCTCATATTGAAAAGTAATTAACCTAATCACATATCCTCCATGATAGGTTAATAATTTCCATAGATAACCCAAAATCAACTCACTCTTAATTCATAAAATCATCTGACTAAAAAGAATAATTCATACTAACCAGGGACATCACATAGTCCAGTGGTAGGCAATGAATACCCGTCGAACTTTGGTTGTGGGTTCGATTCCCGCATCTTTGTCCAACGTGACGGGTTGTCACACGGTCTGCGTGTTGTCCTTTTTATAAAACTCCAAAAATAACCCTAACATGTTTTAACCTCAATAGTTTCCTTATACCTATCATTTTCATCCAAATTCGTTACGATTTCAACATCTTAATTCTTTAAGTCTTATTTCACCACCATAAGATAAAATAAAACGATTCCCAAAATGAATAACTTCATACCTTGATCATGGCGTCCACTCGGTTTCATCGTCATCTTTCTCACGTAGGTAGAAGTCCCATGCATTACAAAAATGATTTAGAGATCCTTCAAAATCATTTGCATCCTCCATCCAAATACACCTTGTACAACATGGGTCATATGGGTGTTCACAGAAAAACAGTTTTGGAAAATAATCATGTATGACATATAATTCCAAAACATCTTAAAAAACATGATTTCTATAAAATAGTCGGACCGAATTTGAGTTAAAAATTTCTATTATTGGTCCTTTTAAAATACCACAAGTATGTTCTGAGAGACTATATTTTAAAAGCAAATATAAATAGGTTTCTGAAGGGTCTCCTTCCTCAGCACCATTTTTAAAATCATAATATGCTTCAAATAATTGTGATAAGGTAAAATATTTGAAAATACCTTGATAATATTTACCTTTCTTGAAAATATGAGAATATTGTGAAAATAGTATTTTTCTAAATACAACCCATGATTCCCGATGATAACAAGGTATAGTGGAGGTGTTTGATATCTCAAACAACTGCTTGCAAGTGAGTTGTATGCTAGAAAAAGTTTCAAAATCATCCGAACATGCCTTTCCAATAATTATTGCAAGCATGTCATCAGGAAGAGATAGGAATGTCATTTTAGATCCTTCTCCTTCCATTCATAACCGACTTTACATGTCCTGAAAAAAGATATAAAACAAGGATTTAACTGAAATAATAGATATAGGGACTAGTAATGTGTCTAACAAAAAATCATAATCCCTAAAGTTGTCTAAACCGACCTCTGATACCAACTATAAGGCCCTGACCTTAAACCTTACTTAATATTGAATTAAATGAATAATTCACATTGAGGATCTTTTCAGGTTTAGTGTTTTATAGAATTAGATCATAAATCATGAATTACCTTCCACATTTAAACAAAGTGGTTACATAAAAGATAGTATTCGTTTTCCCCCTCAACGGAGCCATACTTAAAATAAAACAAGGATTCTTTATTGACACCTCCTTAACACTATAATCATAACATGCACCATTCCCTTGACCTGTGAAAAACATTTCAAAAACTTGGGATGAGCATAAAAAGATCAGTAAAGGATATAAAAGTACGAAAAGAAAACATTAGTCAATGTAAGAAATCATACTTTACTCATAAAACATAAGAATTTTAACATACCTCTTCAAATCATGAATAAATCATAGAAATCATAAGGCATAAAGGTAAATTGAGGCATTCAAAACATTCTTACGTAGGGAGTAACCCTCTTGGTTACATTTGGAATACCCATCACATTATATTCCCTAAATCTCTTTGGAGAAACCTTAACATTTAACTCCTTCACGTTACCCAATGCATTGGAGAGCTATATCAGGCTCACCCACCCTTAGTTTATCACAGAACCACCCGTCTTCATAAACAATGCCCCTAGAACCATAACATAATCATATCACATAAAACATGAATAAAGGAAACATAACATTTCAACATTTCAATCAGAAGATATCAATAACACATTGATATAATAAAAACATTAGGAAAACTATTTTCAACACCCAAAAAAAGGAAAGTAAAACATGTTATTTATTTTTCTTTTTTTTAAAAAAGGTATGGCTTATAGAGGAAGCCGAAACTCAAATAATGGTCGCGGCGGCGGAGAATTCGTTGTCGCCGCATACGTATGACAAAAACATTCCCTTTTGTCGTTTAGTAAAACACTTCGTATAAAAAGATTCCTTTTGGATAAATGTAAAAGTCAAAGGGGTTTATACACCATATAAAATAAGTTTGTGTATAAAAAAAATATACCTCAATGAAAGGAGATTGAGACGAAGTGCCATACAAAGACGGTATCCTTGGATTAAAGATAAATCAATTACATAATTATGTGTGACAAAAAAATACATCAAATATAAGTGGATATTAAGTGTAAAACAGTCTGAGGTTATTCACAAATATTCCTAGAATGACATATTGAAGGATTAAAAGTTTATCCCAAAGAATCAAAATTGGGTTAAGAAGTTACCTTGCAAAAATTTGACAGCCTAACGGCGTCACTACAAAATTCATAAAATGAGTCGACGAGAGACAAAAAGGGTATATCATCACTTGGACATAAAATTTACATCAATAAGGATATATAAGAACATATCCCAACATTACAATATGTAAATTAAAAGACCCAACAAAATAAGTCTTTTAAAAAGAGGAGGGTTAAAGGTTCCCTTACCGACTTGGGTATCTTTGGAAACATACACCCCATTGAAGAAGGGTCATACAATGAATATGTAAATACCCATAAATGAAATTATATTACACAAAGAGTATAATAACGGGAAGTACATACACCACTCAAAGGAAATGGTGGAAAATGTATCACAAATATCACGGGACTAAATGTGAGATGAAAAATCCCTTACGAAAACTCGGCAGCCTAACGGCGCCACCTAAAACTTCCAAAACTGGATTGATGAGATCAAATAGGGTCTCTCATCAGATTACAATAAAATGTACAGAAATAGGAATTCAAAAGAACATCCCCCAACATAACAAAAAGGAGCTTAAAAGAAGTGACATAAAGGAGAGTACTTAAAAACAAAGAGAGGGGTTGGATCTCTTACGAAAAATCAGCAGCCTAACGGCGCCACATAAAAATTCTTAAAATGAAATGATGAGAGTAAGAGGCGGTAAATCATCATATGAAAATACAAATTTCAGTATGGTGAATATTAAATAACATCCTCCAACATAAGAACATGGAGCATAAATGAAATGACATAAAAGAGGGTACTTGAAAGGAGAGAGAGAGGTCGGATCCCTTACCTCAAGTCTGATTTCTCTTGTTCGTTTCTATATATTCCTGAATAATAAACTTTGGTCAATTTATAATTGATTAAGGACCTCATTTAAAGATTATTATTCAGTTCATATCACATATTATAATGTTATAATAATTGTTTAATAATGTTAGTTCATATCAGACGTTTTTTCCGATGTTTGGTACATGAGTAAAAAATGAACTTTTTTGAAAATGATTACCCATGTAGTTATAAGTAAATCATTTACAGAATAGTATTAATGATTAAAATATCATATATGTCCAGTACATATTCATTTTATACTATTCCATAACATTTGGAGATAAAAAATGAAAAGCACCATTCATGGAGACGGTAGGCCGTATGTACGCATGAACGCTACTTTTATTTTTTTCATATTAATGGAATTAAAAATAAATGAGATATATATATATATATATTATAATTCCAGTATAATATATATTTTATATAGGTCACATATGTTCATTAATTTCATTATTTATACATTCCATGTATTGCATGAACAATTCACATCACTTGAGGGGGCGGAAGTCCACACTTCCTCATATGAAATTATCACATTTGCACAACATGAAAAGAATAAAAATATGTTTTAAATATAAAATACAGAAGAATATAGTAAACATAAATACCATAGATATCATATATAAAATACAGTGACATCATAATGGCCACCTTTAAAGGTGTTAAAAGAATATTGAACAATCATCGTTTCGTGAGACAGAAAATCACCAACCACAGAAACAGTATGTTCTTTAACCATTAGATGAAGGTGTGTGAAAGTGTAGGTCGAATCCTTCTTATAACAACACACTAGTATATTTAATATACTTGTTTCGTTACAAAAAAAGTAATAAAAAGAGTTTAGGGGTTTGGAGAAGCAAAATAAAACAAAAAAAACACAAGGGAAGACATTACATTTAAATCGGGTAACTCTCTTTGATTTAAGCTCAGAGGATTGCTTGGAAAGGATTCTGCCCAAAGTGAGGCTTCAATGATGAAGAGAGGGGTGTGGAGAGATGAAATGGGCAGAGGTTGGCTGATCCAAAGGCTTGATGTGTGTGTGTAAGGTGGTATAGGTGGGGGCCTTTTATAAGAGGAGAGGAGGGGCACTCTTGGAAAGTTATAAAATATTACTTTATTATAAAATGATTTTCAGATTTTAAAGGTCCCACAATTATATATTTCGAGGATAAGGTGATAATAGTTCTAAATCCACACATAAAATAGGTTTTTTACAAGTTTAGTTCTTATATTTTACATTATCTTTTCATTTTATTTAAATCGCTCATTTATGAGGTAATCACTGCATCATCACGGTGTCATAAATAAATTAACTTATTTAATATCTAAAAATTATATAAAAAATTTCATGATGTAGTAAATATTTTTATATTTGTAATGAATATTTATAGTAAAACATATGACTTATATAACCCAATGTAAAAATTGTTTTAGTAAAACAACACATGTTTGTGACATTTTAATTTTAACTTTAAATAAAAAGGTATTAATGTCATTTTCCAACTAAAGTGGCTCCATGCGGTCCCCAAGTTGACCCATGGATTTTCGTGGTCGGTCATCACTCATCCAATAATGGTAGAACATGTTTCAAGGTCATTTCATATTATTATAACATTATCTTTACCTTAAATTACACTAATTACCTCTAGTTGCGATTAAAAACTTAAGAGTTACTATTCACCAAAAAATTATTTTAATCCCATTGAACCAAATTTTAAATCCTAATGACAACCATGTATGTCAGATTTTTGAAATTCAAATCACAGAAGTGGTGAAGTTTCATTTAAACGAAAAATTAGTTTTTAAACTACCACTTAGTGGTTTCACTATTCATCAAAAATTGACGTTTTTCAGAAAATTGCAAAAACGTCACCCTAAGCTATATTTGATATTACAAATTCAAAAATGATGTATATTTTAAAATTTTAAAAACATATAAGTTTCATTAATTAATTTAATAATTAATTCCCGCTGTCAAAACAAATAGTGTGTTTTTAAGAAACAATATCTATTAAAAGATTTACACTAGTTTAAGTGCAACTTTAAAGTGAAATTAATTCCAATAACCAATATTGTATTAAATAGTAAAAATATATTCTAATTTCACTTTAAAACCAATTCAAAATATAATCTAATCATACAAATAAATTATATTAAAAAGATGTTTTGAATTAAAATACAACATTTTTCACTATTAATTAAAAATGAACTTTATCGGAAAAATACGAAAATTTTACACAAAGTAAATTTTGATATCCCAATTCTAAAGAAGAATTTTATTTTGTCAAATATAACACATAAAATTGTCAAAAAGTGGATTTAAAAGAGGTTCGCCATCAAAAGGCGGTTAATCGACCTTTTAAAGAATATTAGAATGTTTACGCCTAAAATTGGATTCATTCACATTTTTAATCCTCTAACATTTATTGTAAAAAGTAAAAATATTTGACAAACATATATAATAATTTTTTAGTTCGTTCTGTTCAATCCCGCCATTACAACGGATAGGCGTTAACTACCATTTAAAATAATATTATTTTGTTATTAGAGTGCAGTGTAAGATTCCAAAGAAACTCGTTGTTGTGTATTGTGTACGCCATCGAGCATAGAGTCCCCTTTAAAGTAATATTAATATTTTATTCACAAATATTGATAAATATGAAAATGTCATATTCTTTATTTACCTGGGGTGTTACAGTGCTAGTTCTCGAGTGAAGAAGATGATTTTTGATAGGATTTATGGAACTTTATTTTATACACTTGATGGGAAAAAAAGATTCCATGCCCAACATAATGTCTTCAAGTTGTTATCTTATTCATATCTACTAGGTAAAATCTTGATTGGATATGACATGTTCATCATAATTTATTTTTAAAGAGATATAATATTTCTTCTTGATGTTCTAAGAGATACAAGAACTAACAAGATTGAACACACCACCTAAGTGTAATTTTTGATCAGCCACCAATCTTTCCCAATATTTATTCTTATATATAAATATTTAATTCTATGAAGTTATATAATAAAACAACACAATGTTCAGTATTTGGTAGATATAACAAAGACATTATCTCATAGATTTCATATGAATTACTCTAGGATACCTTTTATAATAGTTTTTGTGAAATGTAAAAAATGTGATGTTTAGTCGAGTGGTTTTCAAGTATAAAAATACATCAACGATCTACCTATAAAGAGTCATATAAAACAAGTTTCCTTTCATATATATTAAAACTTTTAAATAGGTCACCATCAATGTTTTCATTGGCCTTCAATTTTCTATTTTAAAACTTTTTAACACCACATAGAAATTAATTTTTTGAGAAACAATGTACCATCATTTCGTGGAATCACATGTGGCCCAAGGAAAAAATAACCACTCACTAATCAAAGAAATTTTGAATTCATACGTCTTGAATTCAAAAAACTACATGATTTATGCAATATCAAAGTCTCCAAAAGTATTCCATCGACATCAATAAGTATCAATGTTAATTTATTTTTCTCTTTCATTATGTAGAGGTTATGATCATCCCCTCCTCTTTTAAAATAATGCATCTTTAATTAATGATCTTGATTTCGGTATAAGGCCCTTGGTGGTTATTTTATGCCATGAAAGACCTAAATTATCTAGCACACATAGTTTTCATCTTCATAAACTAATAATTAATCTATTTTCTCTATGTAAACCTCATATTCAATGAAACTATAAAATCATTCTAATCTTAAATAAATTTGATAGACTTTGAAGACCCTTTTCCAAACAATAATAAGAAATAATTTAATTATTTTAAGTCTATAAACATGTTAAAATGTATATTATATATCAATATATTAAATTTGGGAAGAGCCTTTTCATAATATTTTTTCCTTTTTACTAGTCACCTTACCTTTTCTATAGTGATTATTTTGGAAGACCAATTTGGTTTTGATAATATTTGTGTTTCTCATCCTCAGAAAAACTTCCCAAGTCTTATTCTTTCCAATTTTGTTGAGCTTTTCATTCATATCCTTGACTCAATTTTCATCAATAATAGATTCTTCACGTCTTTTTAGGATCTACATGAGATAGAAAGTACATTTTTTAATCCTTTATTCTCTAAGTTTAAACTAAGGTTATCCAGTCACCAATAATTTTTCTGCTGCTAACTTTTCCGTTATTGGTTTTCCAGTTTAAATCTACCTTTTCTACTAACATTTTTTAATAATTAAAGATTTTATCTAGTTTTTTACACAACACCTTCATCTCCCCCTAATCACCCATATTAGAATCACTTTCTACCTTAGTTTCTTCACTGTTTTGTTTAAAAATATGATCATTTTTTATAAATTCTTCTCATTATCATCAAAGTTTACATATTATATTTCCAAAATATTCTCATTAGTTTTTTTATATAATTTATATTCATTTTTTTATAATAATTAAGGAAAATACTTCCCTCTCCATGAGCTTAAGACTTGCAATGATCTTTCTTAATGAGAATAAAACAATTATTTCCAATGACACAAAAGCACTTGAGGGTTGTATTATTCTCATGCCACATTTCCTAGGGGGTATTATCTCCATTCAAGCATAATAAGTCTCTATTTTAGATATACATTGGCGTAAGCACTAATTTTTTAAAATATGTATTAGATGTATTCCTTTCAATGATCATAGTTTGAGACATACTATCGATGGTATTGTTTCTTATTTTAACAACTCAATTTTATTGTATAGTTCTTATGATAGAAAATTTATTTTTTATTCTATGCTTTTAAGGTACTCTTCTACCTAATTATTGGTAAATGTTGTTCCATTGTCACTTTAGAATATTTTAATTTTTTGCCATAGAATTTTTTCTGCAAATATCGGAAAACAAGTGGTGCACCATAACACAACATATTTGTGAGAAATTACCATCAGTCATTCCATCCTAATATAATCATCGATGAAAAATACTAAATAAATTTTCTCATATAAGTTTTTGGATTTTATCAGCCAATACACATCCACTTTCACTAGATCAAGAAATATTATTGAATTATTCTCTTTTAGATTGTATATTTTTCAAATATTATTCCCTTTGGTAAAATTATCATATATATGTGTGTGATTACAATTAATATTAGGTATGTATCAAGAACCTTCATTATTTACCATTTTCTTCCATGATATTTTGAAACAATGGTCAACACTATGGTTCCATAACTAGGTTTTATCTTCCATGGATATCATGCACCTGTCATCTTCTCTATCAATAAGATAAAGGTTCCATTTAATCACCTCCCTTAAAAAATAATCGATCTATCACCTCATTTTATTGTGAAATTTTTATTTATTATGTTTAACATCAATCCCCTATTTAAAAAGTTGACAAAACTATGCAATTTGTGATTGGGACAATTAAATAACAAGATTATTTTTTGAATTATATCTTTTCCACCAATATTTTCCATACAAAATACAATTTTTATCTAACCCTTCATCATTTTGAAACATGTCTATACCAAATTTATTATATTTGATGTTGGTGAAAAGGTATTTATTCCCCATCATTTGAGATGTATAGTCACTATCTTGAATCTAACTTATAGACATGTCTATTTCCCTTAAGTATATTTTAGTTGTGTTGGATTTCTTAGATTTTCCCTTCTTGATATATGATATCTAGTTCACCACCTATTATTATGCATAAGAGTTTTGTTCCTATGGTTCCATATATTCTTTTTCTGATTCCAAAACATAAAATCTTTTTTGGGTTTCCAACTTATTTGATGAAGTCTTCTACTAATGTATTATTATTATTTGGGTCTCCCTAGATATATTTCATTATACATTAATTTTGTAAATAATCACATTTTTCCCAAAACCTTCTCTAAAAAAACAATATCCATTAAAATCTTATTGATTGTACAAAATTCGATGTGTCTATTTCTATCTTCCTTTCTCTTTAAAATACCTATAATAAATAGTGAAAAAACATATTAGGTATGCATCATATACCCAAAATAATAACACCTAATTTTTTAGTGTCTTATTTTAACCTTTTCCAACATTTATAGCAGTCTATTGAGGGTTATGGAGCTAAATATTCTTCTAATGTGTTAGTGGTTTAGGTTTTTCATCAACCAAAAATTCTATTTTCAATTTTATAATCCCTGAAATTGATTTACCTTTATCATTAAAATTTTTCACATGTGGGATAAAAAACATTTTTAGAAGACACCCTATGAACTTGTTTATCCTTTTTAATGGATAAATAACTAGAACTCGCCAATGATATATTAGGAGTAGGGTGTATATCTTGATCATTACACTTTTACTGAAACATCATGGCATAAATTTATATTTAATTTATTATTTTGACCTTTTATTTTAATCTGTTATTTTATCCAACAATAATATACACTTTTCATGCAATTTCAATATAGATATCAAATTATTTTCCTAAATTTTCATGATTTATCAATTTAATTTTTAAATCATAGCTTTAATTTATAAGCATTTATCTTCTTCTTCATGGATGTTGATCATATAATCATGTATAAAACCACTAAATTTCCTTATTATAGATCTACATATATCAATTTATTCATAGTATGCCATTATATCTTCGTTAAGAACAACTATGACATTGATTCTAGTCTCTCCATCATTATTTTCCTTTTCTTACTGCTTTTCAACAATCACCACAATAACTTCTTAATTAAGGTATATAGAATCCTTGACATCCTCTACTTCTTCATCTTTAGAGCTATTATTTTCTTTTGAATGTAATTTCTTCCTCTTGAATAAATGTTTTTATAATTTTATAACAACTTCTGAGACCTACCTATATGATTCCTAACATTATCATAGTAAAAAAATGAGTGGTAGTTTTCCATTGAATTTATATTTTTCTATTGTGTGGATAGAGTAAATAAAAGACAATATCTCATCAAAATTTTCATCCTCATGTTCTAATTTTTATATGGGTTTCTTCATAGACTTTAATGATATCTCCTAAGAATTGTATTTTTATAGAAACTAATTATCATTGTTACTCATTTAATATTCCAAATGTGATTTATCTAGGTTTTCCAATGCTAACTCCCTCATATTTGTATCTCTAAGAACCAAAACATTTGTATTTAACTAATGGGGTTGTCTTATTGGGATTATTTTAACAATTTTTGTATCATTAATAATCTCTCCAAGACCATGAATATCTTCCACAAGAGTATTTAGATGACATAAAAATTTATCAATTGTCTTATTCATTCTCATTTTAATATCTTAATACTTGTTCCAAAACACTTGAATCTTTGTTTACCAAACTTTTGAATAACCATAATAAGGATTCATAATATTCTTTGATATTTTATGTGAAGTCTGGCATGATATCACTTTTTTATATATAGGGTTATCCAAATATCCCCCCAAGTCCCTAATTTCCTTTGCATCTATAACCAAGTCCTTATGTTCTATGTCTATAATAGATCCACTCTTCATGGAATCTATTATACCATGTATTTATTCTATGAAAAACCATAACCAATTATCAAAAGTAATATTAATTTCATTTCTTTCATAGATAAAAATTTATAACTTAAAAAATGGGTCTTCTTTTGTGGTTGAAAATAGTTTCCTTGTTTTCTTATGTGAGAAAACCACACCAAGAACCATGCCTATGATACCAATTTTTAGTCTTATTCAAGGTTTATACCTTAAGGGCAGGTAAATTATGATATAAAACATTTTTTGGATGAAAAACACTTGGACTGTAACACACAGGATTTTAGTATGTGTTTCTCTTTAAATAAGTATTTTATATTTGATAGAATATGATACACGTAACACCAAACTAAAGAGAGAAATATTTAATTACTATAATAAAGAAGGAATTACATTTAGAGATAAGTAAATGAAACAAAACCTATAAAAATAATAAATTTATGAAACCAAAAATAAATAAAACTAAAACATGGTTGAAATTTTCTTGGATCACCTTTCTCTTATTCTGCTTCTTATTTCCCACATGAGATTTAAATACCATTTATTTATTTCCCAATAATGGATATTCAGCCAATATTTTTCTATTTTTTATGAAATATCTTCACTATTTTTCAATTAGGATTTCTTCTTCATTTTTGGAGGACTTATTTATATTTTACTCTAAAAATCATCAGCTTACATTTTAATGTAAAATAATTTTAAAATATAATAGGTCAACTCACTAAATTCCACATTAGGAGAAAAGTCCTTCTAAATCATGAAAAAAATACTTTCAACTCAAATCCATAATCTCCTCCCAAATTTAGTATTTAATAATTTCACACATCATGTATTGAAGAAACCTCGATGTTGCAATCTTCTTGAACAATGATGTTGTGCATGTGGACACACTGAGACCTACAGATATATCCTCAAAATATGGTATGATAATTAAAATAACATTGATTGAATCTCCCTTGAAACACTATTTTTACATTCTCTATTAAAATATGGTTTTAATAATAATCACATTTTATGACAGATAAAATATACCTATAACTTCTATTGTATAATTGTACGAAGCCTGGTGAACTCGTGAATAACCTTAAGAATCATTTCCCAACCTTACGAGTATCTTTAATCAACCATACAATGGTACTTTACAACCTTACAATGATCTAAATCAACCATAAGATGATCTAAATCAACCTTATGATTGTATGAATTAACCTAATAATGGTCTTCATCAACCTTATGAAGTTTCATCCTATCCTTATGAGAATCTCACACTAACGATACAAGTTCTTGTCCCAATATTATCAGGACATGCACCAAACTTATGAGGTCACATATGTTTTTTATGTCAACCTTATAATGTGGATCCATAACCTTATGATGTCTCACATGTAGTTTATCTCAACCTTATACATGGTTGTCTCAATAATATGCATAAGCATACTTCCTCTAACCTGTAGAAAATTTCTCCAAACCTTTTATATCCTTCAAAGATAAATTTTAAGCATTGATCATGACTATTTTTAAGATATCTTGGAATTTATTATTAGAAAAAAAAGTGAATTTTTCCAACAAGACTCACACATATTGAGTGGACATGTCTTGGCAGGTGTCAGTAGGATGACATGGAATACCATTTTTTCCTTCATTTTCTAGTTTTATTTATGAAATCATTTGGATGTTTTTAATAACTGAGACCTTCATAAAAAATATATAATTTTTTCCAAATTCTTTATTATTGTTTATTTGGATGGTACAAAACATTAAATTGACTATGTGGGCATTAAAATATAATATACTAGACTTTATTTTCATAATTTTAAAGTATAGTTTCCATAATTTCATTTAAAATCTTATTTTAGAGATTGAAATCACTTAAAACATACCATAGAGGGATGATGATGTGAAATGATTGGTATTGTAGAGGATTAAATGGTATATTTTCCATTTCTTGAAAGGTAATTTGATATAACCCTATTCATCAATGCAAATTATCTCACTACATAGACCCTATATCGACCTCAAATTTTGGATCCTTTAAATTAATACTTTCTTTGATAACTGTTTTCACATAAAACATCGAACTAACACAACACCCAACCAAAATGAACTGAATAATATTAAAATTACATGAATAATATAATAATTAGTAAATAAATATATAATAATTATGTAAAATAATTACATATGATTGTTTAAATTTGATTAATAGATTAAAAATGATGCCTTTCGAGAAAACATTTAAGATAAAGGGCTATTTTATTTTACCTTAATAAATTAAATTAATCACAGTTAAAATTTCATTATAATAGGTAAATTTTATATTTATATACTATTATTTCAATATTAAATTATTGATAATTCTATTCAAATAAGATTAAATACACTTGAGTTTAAAAAGGCTATTTTTTCAATAAAACAATTTTTATTTTTATTTTTTATTTTCATTTAAATAACTAAATATAAATATTTTATAATTTAAATTTAATAAAAATGAATTCATTTTTTAATTTATAATCTCAAGATTATCTTATGGAGAACTTTTGAATTTTTTATAAAATAATTGATTTTTTACATGAATAGTGAAATATATGAATTTTACTAAAATTATAAATGTTATGATTGAATCAATATATGAACAAGAACTATAAATTTATAAAACCTTTTCATTGATAAAATATTTATTTGAGGAGTAAAACTAGGTATTTAAATATATTTTTTAACTTATAAAACCAATGTTTAACATTTTAGAACATAAGTAACATTTCATTATAATTTAAAAACATTCTTTGGTTTTTTCTTTTAATTTAAATTTTTAATGGTGATATTTGGTTTTGGATACTTTGGAAGAAGAACAAATAAAATTTATTTTATAATAAACCAAAATATATCATTAAATTTATTGAAATTTAAAACTTTATGCGACACATAAATTTTAAGCAAGAAAACACACTTTTTCTGAAAAATGTTTTTATGTGTTATGTGTGCTAATATTAAAATCAAAATTTCTAAATTTAAAAAAAAAATTACTTTATTAAATTAATTTTAATATTTTAGAAAAAAAATCCATATCATTTAATAACTTCAATTTTATTTTTAGGTATAAAATTATGATTAGTATGATTGAAGTTAATTACGAGGGTAATGATAAATTTTTTATTTTCAAAGAACTGTTTTACTAACATTGTGTCAATTTTTTACTATGAGAAAAAATTGTGACAATTTTATATAATAGATTAATACATTAATAAACAATGAATATAATATAAATTTTAAATCTATATATTAATATATTAAAAAACACTCAATTGTTAACCAATTCAAATTAATATTAAGAACACTTATTGCTAAAAACAATAATATTCTATAAAATAGTTATTTTATATATTAAATATTTTAATTTAAAAGTTAAATTTATATTATTTTGAAATTAATTTGGATTAAATAAAGGTTAAATTTTTGTTCCTAACACCAAAAAATAATATTATTTGTTACCTTATATTTTTTATAAAACATATACTACCTAGTTAAAAATGAGTTACCAAGGTAAAAAATAAAAATGGTTAAAATGTAAAAACCTAAAGGAAAATGATTTGAAACATGTTAAATAATGTTTTCAAATAATATTTTAATTCATTATTTACCTAATTCCACCAAAAAAATAAATTAATTATCTCTTTTGCATCCATTTACCCTTGGATTGTGTCATTAAATTATTGAAAAATAATAAGTGTGAACAATGTTTCCCTTTTCTTTACTTATAAAAGGGGATCACTTAAACCCAATAAACATTACGCATAACCTTTGAAATTTACATAAATTCATTCCTAAATTTCCTCTAATATATGTAAAATTCTTTAAAAAATTCCTCTATTCAACATAAGTTATCATAATCCCTTCATTTTCCATGATACATTCAAGAGAAATTTCAAGGCCCCAAAGTGAGTATTACCATGTCCTAAACCTTTTCTTCATGATTTTTTTCTTCCAAGCATATCATAACCATATTAATAAAATTGAATTGGTATAATTAAGATAATTAAGTGTTACTACATTAATATAACAACTATAATTTATTCCTTCCCATTCACATATAAAATATTAATATTGATCGTGTGTTTGTACAAAATTTCACCTCTACGAAGCGACGTCTTCCATTTTTCACCATTATCTATTTTAATTAGTTAGAAGGATGGAATTGAAGAATAAATTCCCAATATATTATATAATTATTATTTTCAAAATAAAAATTATAATCCACCATCATTCCCTAACATTAATTTGGAAATGAAAGCATTAACCATGTTTTTGGTGAACTATCACCTCCGCGAAGTATCATATCTCATTATCCAACTAGTTTATTTATTGGTTTTTAAAATATCATAAAATTATATTGAACACCTTAAAAACATCTAAATAATATCATTATTATTCAATAATAATTATATTGTGGTAAAATAAACCACTTGCATAACCTTACTCATCCATTAATTATGGTGTGTTCAAGTTTGGGTCAGTTTAACCACCTACATGAACCATGATGTAAAACAATATCATATATTTATAAGGGAACATAAATATTAATATTATTATAATTTAATAAGAAAATAATTATTTATTTATTGTTTTGAAAATGTTATATTGGGAATTTTACTAATTATTAAAATATCATATTTGATAGCTAAAATTACCAAAAAAAAACAATCCTACTCAGATTAGATTTTCATGAAACATAACTAAAAAATTTATAGAATAAGGTAAGAGATTTATAGATAAATATATGTTAACTGTTAAATGTCTTTAATTTTCTATTGTTTATTAACTTTTTATCATATAATGGGTACCAAAATCCACATCATAAACCATGTACAAAGCTAATAAATTTACTAACACTCGATAGTAAAAGAATAAGATATAACTAACTAATATATTCATAATAACTAATAAAAATGAATTATATAAATGTTAATTTATATGAATAAGTTTATGAAATACAATATTACTATTTTTCTTTTATTTTTATAGTATCTTATAGTGCCATCAACTAAGTAAGGAAACAATGTAATTGTTTCTTTATCTCATTATCAACTCCTTGAGACATGTTTGATATTAAACACCGTTATTTATATTATGTGGTATATTAACATCCCTATTGAATTAATTTATTAACATTTCTTACATTTCATGATATCCCTCTTGAGATCCTTTGATTCTCACATTACCAATATAATGAGGGTTTCATGGCTAAGCACATGAGCCTTAGCCTGGTTGGTAAGGACTCCATAACTGCATCCAAGAAACCCAAGATCAAATCCAGGTGGAGGGAGAATTTCTAGGGGCACTATAACAGTACTGTAGTAGTACTGTAGTAGTACTCTAGTAGGTACTGTAGTGGGAACTGTGCAGTATTGTAGCAAGAACTGTAGCAGGTACTATTTAGCACTATAGCAGCCAGGAATATGCCCCCATTTGGGCCTTCGAGACACTGATTTGGTCCTTGAGTCCTTTAAGGCCTTCGGGCCACCCAGGCCTTTGGGTCAGTAAGTCCTTCGGGCCACCTCAAGGCCTTCAGGCCACCTTTAAGTGCAGATGCAAACCAGACAACCTGCAAGGAACAAGCTCTACAAGGAGGATGAGCATGGAGCTTTCACCATAGCAGAAGCTAAATGGATTGCAGGAATGAGAGGGTAAGGTACCTTCCATCGGGATAAGCATGCGCATGTATGAGAATGCCAAGCCGAACAACCATGAGAAGGTGGAGAGATGATTTCACGATGAAGATGATGGGGAGGAGCAGTTACACGTAGTTAGTCTGGGTTGTAAGTAATGTTTGAAGTTTATGGGCAATGAAATTCTTCTAAGGCCTATGTGCCATATAATTATTACACCTACGGGCCTTGTAAGGGTTCCACCTCAACCCTAGAAAGGTGGATTATCAAAGTCAATAAAAAGATGAAGGCCTTCGGGCCATTGGATGGATGGATGGTTTCATGGCCAATCTCATTTTCATACTGATATTACTTTGGAAGTATAATCTATATTGGGGATTTTATACTTTTATTGCTAAATCCCTTATCTTTTTATTATACTTTTTTATTAATTTGGATTTAATTTTATCATCCCTATTTCATTTTCCCCCTTGGCTCAGTTTTACCCATTGAAATTAAACTCACGCAACATATTCTTCTTGGTCAAGAATACATCTTTATCAGGACCATATTCATTGGCTGATTTTAAGAATGTCATTATTTATGAATTAATAATTCATTAAGTAATTTTATACTACATGAACATATTTTAATGTTTTAATGAAACTTTTAACAATATCTTTATGGGTAATTTTCCTTAAAATGTGAAAATTATCTCTTTTTTAATACTTCTTTGGGAACACATCATTCCTCCTTTTTGTATTTTCAACAATTATTATTATATATGTTTTCATGATTTCTAAAAGAAATTTTACTTTAAATTTTGGTTATGAAATATATTTTTATTATGAAATAAAATACCTATTTATACTTGGGTAGAGGTAAACCCATTACAAAGCATGTAGATGGAAGAAAAAGTTTCCCTCATCTTTTGTGTATCACTATCTGCCCACATTATGCTTGTTTCATGCCTACATCACTACCTGCATCTTAAATCCCCAAAGGGGTACTCCAAGATTTAGACCCTTGTCTTTTGGATGTAGGATTACATAATTTACCACTCAGTTTCTATCTGAACTATGTGTTTTCTAAAATAAATTATTATTCTCCAGGTTTTATAAAATATTTATATTTAAATAAGTATTTTCAACAATAATAATAATTTTTCTTATTTCTAAATTGATTTTCTTATTTCTCCTAAGAAATAATTTTCATCAAACTCAATATCATTTTACATAATTTATGCCTGATCAAATATATTCTTTAAAAGATACCCTCTACAATATTTCTCATGATGGAATATGAAATATTATTTTATATAAAAAACGATCAATCACTTCCTTTTTATTTCCTAAACAACCACTAAAAATAATCATTATTTTTCATCCAATTCCATTCCTCAAAAAACACTCTATATTTATTCCCATTAATTTAAGTGTGTTTTATTGATTTCCATCATTGATTTATTAGGTAAATTGTTTACTAAACCATATACCCTTTATATTTATGGTGTAAATACCATATACTTCATATAATGGTATCAAAAAAGAAATTTATTTAGTACCATTGGATACTCATTTATATTACATGGGTTTACAATTTTACTGATGGAATTACGAATTTTGTTCCTTATATTATTTCATTTGAAAGGGATACGAAACCCATTTTATTTCAATTGGTTCTTAATAATATAATTATTAATTATTTCTTATGGAAAACATATGTAAGTATAATGACCGATGGGGCCCTTTATCTCCCTCTTATTCATTGGTTTGTGCTTATATCTCTTGATGTCATAAGTTATGGACATAATGATTTTTTCACATAGGTGTCATCATAATCATTTTTCTCACAAGATTATCATGTGCTTATAGTTGTTCAATATCTCTATTTGTTTCATGTTATGCCACATTTCTAAGTAAATTCTTTTCAGGCTATGTTAAATTCCATGTTTATACCACTTTTGTAATATATTCTACACTGTTATGTTATTTTATTCCTTATTCCATGATTTATGATATAATATTTTTTGGTTATAACTGTGACTTCCAGACCCATGTTCTACTGAATGGTGCCCCGACCCAGTTGGCCACATGCCCTCAAGAATGCCTCCCCATACATCAAAGGGTGCCGACTAGCAGTGAGAGTTTGCTAAGTCGGTCTTGGGGAGACTATACACTCTTTTATCAGAATAAACCACCAATGGAATCAGACAATAACAACCAAGTGAGAAATTGTATAAATCACCAGAATATAAACATGGAATGTAATAGTCAAAACAAGAAAATACATTACTCAACTAAAAGGTAAAACATGCTATGACAATTGAAGTGTCAAGTGCCTACAATGAAATTAAAATTAAAGACACAGTGACTCAACAGTGGGTCCCGAAAAACATGTGGTTTCCTCTACCATGATCCAATACCAAATAGTAACATATATTAGGGTCTTCCCATATCCTTTCCTGTAACAACAAAGTCTACACGGGTGCTGATCGGGTGGCCCGAATATGGTGTGAGTACGACTCAGTAGGCCACCACAAATGGTGTCTAAAACAAGTCCAAACAATTGGTAGTTCAGGTAGTTATTTAAATTAATAAATACAATGCATAATTAAACCATCATCATAGTGTAATTTAATCTCCAATCATCACATTAGGCATAGTTTCAATTCATGTTTCCCATTTTAATCATCATTCATTATTATTAATCATTTGGTGTAGGTCGTCATACCTATCACCCCAAAAATCATTAAGTATAGGTCTTCATTCCTATCACCCTATATCTCATTCGGTGTAGGTCTTCATGCCTAGCACCTCATAATCTAATTCAGTGTAGTTATTCATTCCTAGAACTCCATAATCTCATGCTTGGATAACTATTGGTGAGGAATTCCATATCCAAGTCCCAATATCTAATCATTCTTTAACTCCATGTATAGCACAACCAAAATCTCAACCATTTAATTATTCATTAATTCATAAGAATTTTTCACATCATTCTATTACTAATCCAATGATTAGTTAATCATTTCAAAGGCCATTAGTTAACTCAACAATTGACTAAAAACATAACCCATTAATTAATTGATCAATTAATTAATTAATCAACAAAATTCTCTTTCCATAACTATTTATTCCCAATTGATTATCCATATCAAATCTCAACTTGTCATAATTAATTCTCACAATCAATTATCTTTGACCAATATCATGGAATATAATTAATTCTAACAATTAATTATCTTTGGTCAACATCATGGAACATAATTAATTCTCAAAAATAATTATCTTGATACAACCAATTCAATATCTCAATTACAATATCACAACCCATTAAAAATCTACAAAATATCTATTTGGGAACCCCCCTTTCTTGTTATGTGATTCAATTATCAATTAATCACCAAGGCAATTATAAGTCAATTCCACATTCCTAATTACTCCAATTTTGGAAATCAGCTATTAAGGGAAGTTATAAAATCATATAATCACATACACATATCAAAATCACGAATATAAGAGTTCTATTTAGATCACCGACCTTGGTTTATTGATGAAAGTTATCCAAACAGAAATCCCCAAAATCAGAGTGGTACATCATCATCAACCAAGCTCCAGATCTAAATTCCTAAACCAAAATTAAGATAAAAGGTATCAAGATCATGAAAATATAGATCTGGATCCACAATCATAGATCTAGATCTCAACTCATAGGTTTCGATCAATGGAAATGGTGGAGATCATCCCTTAAAGTATCAAAGAAGGATAGAAGAAAGAACGGGATAAGCAACATCATGAAATTCACTTATTAGGAAGAGAGAAGTTATTCGATAAGAAATTTCAGTCTCAAATAATGGTGTATGGATCACCTTGTAATCCATACAAAAGGCTTTGGAAACACCTATATTTTTTCAATCCTGAGCCAAGGTCAAAATATGGGAGTATCGGGGGGTTCGAGATGTTTTAAAATGGATTTTTGGATACTAAATTCCACATGCATGGTTTCTTAGGTAGAGGCACGTGTTTAGGAAAACTGTGAGCCAACCGTCTGGACCTCTCTGTCCAGTTTTACATGGTTGGCACTATTTGGTCACATCGTTAGCCAAAATGTGTGCAAAATGTGCAGACCCCTCTGTCCATGTTTTCATGGTTGGCACGGTTTAGCTGCACAGTTTGTCAAATCGTGCAAAAACTATTCACATTCCATTTCCCTTTAGGTTTACTTAAAAATTCACCCAAACTCACCACAATCCACTACTTCAAAACAAAGGTAATTAAAACAAAAAAAAAGTACTTGAAAACTTGCCTGAGATGACTCCAAAAATGTTTGGGATCTTACAATCTCCCCACCTTATAATAAGATCATTCTCAAGCTCCACTCTCAAACTTCTATAAGATTATGATCAAAAAATATTGGTCCATTGAGCCCTCACGTCTTCTTCACATTCCCAAGTTTCCTCTTGAACACCTCCATGTTTCAATAAGACATGAACTAATGGCATGGTCTTTCCCCGTAATACTTTCTCCATGCGACCCAGCACACATATCATATTCTCCTCAAAGGACACATCTATCTCCATATCAACCTCTTCTACATCAATCACATAAGAAGGGTTGTGGTGATACCTCTATAGTTATGACACATAGAAAAAAGCATCCATAGCATTGAATTTCTGAGGAAGTGCTAATTGGTACGCCATCGACTCAATTCTCTCCAGAACTTCAAATTTTCCTACAAACCTGGGTACTAACTTTCCCTACCTCCATATCCTATGGTGACCCAATCAAGGTGACACTTCAAGGAATACACGATCACTATATATAAACTCTAGGTTTGTATCTTGCTATTAGCATATGACTTCTATATACTGTAAGAGATATCCATATGTTTTCGAATCAACTACACCTGCTCTGAGGTCTCCTGAATGAGACTCAGTCACATCAGATCTTACTCACCCACCACTAACCAATAAAGTGGTCATCTACAAGATCTACCATAAAGTGACTCATAAGGTTAAACTTGGATAGTTTCCTGATAAAACTTGTTATAGGAGAACTCCACTAAATCCAAGTGATTATCCCAAGAACTACCAAGGTCATGCACACATGCTCGCAGCATATCCTCCAACACCTTTATGGAATGATCTGACTACCAATTTTTCTATGAGTGGAAGTTTTTACTTAAAAAAACCTATGTACTATGATCCATCTATAAACCCAACCATAATCATCTCGTAAAGAACTAATTGCAATCTGAAACTATAGTTCATGGTACCCCATGCAAATAAACTATCTCGTGTATATATAGTTCTCTGAACTATTCTACTACAAAGGTTTCCCTGATAGGAAATAAATGTGCTACATTCAATAGTCAATCCAAAATGACCCAAATATAATCATTCTTACTAAGATTATTTGGAAGTCCTAACACAAAATCCATAGTCACATCAACCCACTTCCATTCAAGAATAGGTAACAGCTGCAATAAGCCTCGAGGTCATTCAAGATCTTCCTTCACCTGCTAACCGGTGAGACATCTAGTTATGAATTATTCTATATCATTTTTCATCCCTGGACACAAAAACTATCATTGTATTTCATGATACATTTTCATAACACCATGATGTATTTCTCACTTTGAATATTCAAATTCTTACATGAGTTCCTATCGTATACTCATAGGTACAAAAACCTGATTTTTCACACAGATGATATCATCCTAATCTATTATCTAGTCTGAAGTTATATCCCCACATTCAAGGATTTACCTAAAGGTTAAATAGTCAAGATCCCCATAATTATTATCCCTAATCTATCTCAAGAGTGTATACTCTACTTATACAGAAACCAGAGTCATCCTCTCTTAACTCTCTTAAACTACCACATGCATTTCTACTAGCTAGGTCATCATCTTCCATTCTACACTTCACTCATGTACCAACTGAGTCTGATTTTTCCTTCTCAAGGAATCTTCTACACTATTACCATTTCCAAGTTCATTTTCTAGTTCAAAATAAAAACACTACATATACACTACCCATCTTTGCTGCAGAAGATTCATGTCGCACTGGGAAAATATATACTTTAATCTTTTGTGATATGAAAAAACTATAAACTCCTCACCCAAGAGATAGTGTCTTTTATACATATAAGCATAAAACACTATTGGAAACTCGATTTCAATTGTAGGTTAAATTCGTTCATGTGGCCTCAGCTGCTGAGACCTATAACTAATGACTAGATCCCCTTACATCAACCCAGCTCCGAGTCCTATCCCAGAAGCGTCACAATATACTATGTAATCTTCACCTGGCTCAAGTAAGACTAAAATTGGTGTCGATATCAAGTTCTTATTCAACTCCTGGAAATCATTCTCGCATGATTCTCTCCAATCAAAATTTATCCCTTTATTTTTCAAACTTTAAATTGGTTCTTCCAATTGCGAAAATTCCTAGATGAACCTCCTTTAATAACCAGCTAATCCAAAAAATATTCAGATATCAAAAACATTCTTCGGATACGCCTAAGAAACCACTTTCTGTATTTATTATGGGTCCACTACCACAAATTCTTCTGAGATAATGTTCAACAAAAATTGTAACCTTTCAATAAAAAACTGACATTTAGATAGTTTGATGTATAGATGATGCTCTCTCAGTGTACCCAAGATGATGTCAAGATGTTGGTCATGATCATCATGAGTCTTAGCGTACACCAATATGTCATCCAAAAACACCCCCATAAACTAATCTAAGTACTGATGAAAGATATTTTTCACCAAGTCCATAAATATTGTTGAATCATTTATCAACCAAAATGGCATTACAATAAACTCATATAGACCATACCTACTTCTGAATGTAGTTTTTGATATATTAGAGGTCAGAACTATCACCTGATGATACCCTGATATCATATTTATATTTGAGAAAAAAATCCTCCTTCATCTTGTCAAATAGATCATTCATGCACAGAAGAGGATATCGGTTCTTCATGGTCATTTTATTCAACTTCTAGTAATCGACACATAAGAATAAACTTCTATTGGCCTTATCAACAAACAAAATTGGGGATCCCCAAGGCGGCATACTTGGACAGATAATACCTTTATCCTCTAACTCCTCCAACTATGTTTTGAGATCTTGAATATCAGTTGGTTCCATTCTATATGGTGGAATAGATACCGACCCATCCCCTGGTATGAGATCAAAAGTGAATTCCACATCTCTCTTAGGTGGCAACCTTGAAAAGTCTTCAGGAAACAAATCCTGAAACAGTTCTACAACTAGTGGAAGAATGTATTTCCTACCACACCCATCATCCAACCAAATACTAGAAACTTGGGCTATGATATATAGTATTTACTGAGTAATTGGCCCAGTTCGGCTCGCATGGATATCCCATTCTCCCTGATGAACATACCGGTCACCCAAAGGAGATAAAAAGGTCACTCTCCTTTTGTAACAATCTATGTGCGATCGTTATGCGAATAGAATGTCCATACCCTAAATCAAGTTGATTCCTATTATATCAAGGATGTAGATATCCCAAAGAAGGCAGTACTCTCCGATCTCTAGAAAACATCCCTTTCATAAAAAGATATCCCCAGACTGTGTTCCCAACGGTGTATCAATATTCATCACCCCACTTACGGACTCTGCCTCCATGATCAATACATTAATAGGATTTGTAGGTATAAAAGAAAGAGAAGAATCATGATCAATCAATGAGGTATCTAAATTAGAAGAAACTCGAATAATACCTCTCACTGTTGATAGAACTACCTCGATCTCTACAAGTTTAGATTGAACTGCATGTAACTGTCTTTGCCATTTTCTATGTGGTGTCATCTGAGTCCCCTGAGTAGCACCACTCAGCTGATACAGGTACTCATACCCTAAATCACCATGTCGACTGACACTACCACCTGTTCTAGTAGAACTCAAGCTACCAAAAAAATATGGTGTAAAAGACCACCTTCCCACACTCTGACTCTCAGTAGTAGCTCCCTCAGCACCAGCTTGTCGTTGTTTCCTGCAAAACTTATGTAGGTGTCTTATCTTTCCACAAAATTGACACTCCACTGGTGTTCGAGGAAAATTTTTATTTTAGTGTCCCTGTCTACCACACTGGTGGCAAAGCACATGAGTAAGTTCAAGTGAAATTTCCCCCCCTGAGTGTCCACCTTGATTTCCATTTTCCTGAATAATATTCTCATAACGGAGATTCTTACTCTCGGAAGGAACACCCCTTGATCATCCAATGACAGCTATATGTCTAGTACTAGAAGCCACTTTTAGGTTCCCTTATAAAATGAGAGCCTGAATAACCACTTCTTGGAATTTCATTAGCCTAAAGATATTAATCTATGAATTAATTCGTCATCTATGTACGTCCTAAAATAATTTTGCTGAAGAAGACTCATATACCGCCAAAGATAGAGGAAAAAACTTTACGTATTGGAAAATTTCAGTGTAATAAATTACATACAAGTGCCCTTAAGTTTTATGCATAAACTCTGAAGCCTTCTCTTCTCTCAATGTTTCCGGATTAAAGTGCTCCAAGAACATCTCCAGAATGTCCTTCCATAACATATCACCAGTCTTTCCAGATCGTACTTGAATGTCCCACCAGCACTTCACTGACCCCCGTAGAGTATAATCATCCAACTTGACCCTCCTACAAGATGGAGTCTCCAAATGGTCAAGTGTCATCTCTATATATTAAATTTGGAATTAAACTCCCTCAGTTCTACCCTATTTAGTATGTGTAGGGGGTGTTATAGGTGAAACTCCCTTGTCAACTCTTACATGCTTTTCTAAACCCTCCCTCAGTCTCTCTACATGAATTTCATAAAATAAAAAAATATATCTCATAACATCTCCCCATCCTCCCCATCCTTCACCAATGGTGCCTCGAGCTTCCTTTCTAGAACCTTGTTTTGGGCCATACACTTTGGTCTCTCCCTCAATAAGCATTTTGGAGGCATAATGCTAAAAATCCAAATAGACATATTAGGTCTCATAACACATCCTTAAAAAATTTATGTAAGACTAGAATCTAACACAACAAGTTTCAACATTTCATTCTCCTTTTTCTTGCCACATGGTCAACACTAAGGCCTTATCACTACCCTTAATCATCCTACTCCAAGGTCTTGATTACAATGTTACATTTATTCTCATTAATTAATTCGACCATTAATTAATCGCATTATCTCAAATTAATTAATTTGATAATTAATTAATTAATAATACTCATTTCATCAATAATGGTTCTCATTATACACCCATTTATTCTCATTTTTCTTAATTATTTCAATATTAAAACAAGGAAAAACAGTTCATGTTCAACAGCTTACCCAAAACCTGTTTTCCTATGAGTGTCTATAATGAATCATGTCACAACAACCCTGAGTTTTTATATTGATGCATGCAGACTCAATTATCGTGCCTCTTTAATCCCCAAATGGAAATTTGAAAAAATCAAAAAAATATTACATCACACTACTACTGTGTCACCCAAGGTGAACTAATATCCAACTGTAACAACAAACATTAATCACAAAAATCCCACCCTAAGTACTCATATTTTCCCCCGTACATGGGTTTGAAACTACCATGCATGAGCTCATTACCAAGCATAGATTCTTCCTTGTATCCTTTCTACCTTTCCTAAAATAGTAAGACAAAAAAATAAGAAAGAAAAGAAAACTCCTCTGATGACACTTTATGATGTCTCTTCTCAGGTGCCACTAAACATTGCCCCAATCCAGTTGGCCACATGCCCTCAAGCAAACCTCCTCATACGCTAGAGGGTTCCAACTAGAAGCGAGGGTCTGGTATGTCAGTCATGGGGAGACTATACCCTATGTTATCAGAATAAAACACCAACAGAAGAAAAATACAATAACTAAGTGTGGAAGCATATAAATCCCTAGAACAATACCATGGAATATAATAGTCGAAACCAGAAAATAGAATACACAATTAAATGGTAGAAAATTCTATTTAAATTAAAGTGCCAAGTGTCTATAAAGCAACTAATAGTAAATACACAACGACTCAACACTGGTTCCCCAACCACATCTAATTCCCTCTCCTATGATCCAATCCCAAACAAAAATCTATCCTAAGGCCTTTCCCTTCTCCTATCCTGCAACATTAAAGACTACTTAGAAGCCGATCAAGTGACCCAAATAAAGTGTGAGTATAACTTAGTAGGACACCATAAACGGTGCATAAAACAAGTCTAGTCAAAAGACAGTGCATGTAATTATATGAAGCAATAAATACAATGCATAATTAAAGAATCATCACATTGTGATTTAATCATTAATCATCAAATTAGGCCCAGATTCAATTCATGTTTCCCATTTGAATCGTCATTCATTATTATTAATCATTTGGTGTAGGTTATTATGCCTAGCACCCCAAATATCATTAAGTGTAGTTTTTCATGCCTATCACCATATATATATTTTGGCATAGATCACCATGCCTAGAACCCCATAATCTCATTCAGTGTCTGTCTTCATGCCGAGAAACCCATAATATCATGCCTAGATAACTATTGAGGAGGAACTCCATATCCATGTCCCAAATTCTAATCGATCTAGAACATGAGGTGTAGTAGCAAAAAATATCATCCATTTAATCATTCATTAATTAAAAATAATTTTCCACATCATTCCATTACTAATAAAATTATTAGTTAATCATTTCAATGGCTATTAGTTAACTCAACAACTAAATAAGCACATAACCCAATAATTAATTCATCAATTAATTAATCAATCAACACAATAATATTTCCATAATTAATTCTTCACAATTAATTATCCATATCAAATCTCAACTGGTCATAATTAATTCTCATAATTAATTATCTTTGATCAACATCATGGCACAAAATTAATTCTCACAATTAATTATCTTTGGTCAACATCATAGAACATAATTGATTCTCACAATTAATTATTTTACATATCCAAACGTCATTTCATAATTAATTACCCATAATTAATTATCTTAACAAAACCAATTCAATATCTCAATTAAAAAATCTCAACCCATAAAAATCATAAAAATGTCTATTTTGGAAACCCCCATTTGTTGTACCAGGATTCAATAATCAATTAATCACCAAGGAAATCATAAGTCAATTCCACATTACTAATTACTCCAATTTAGGAAATCAATTAGCATGTAATGTTAGAAAATCATAAACTCACATACACATATCAAAATCACAACTATGGGAGTTCGATTTAGACCTCTTACATTAGTTTATTGATGGTATATAGACCAATGGAAATCCCAAAAATCATGGTGGCTTAATGTCATCAATCAAGCTCTGGATCTAAATCCCCAAACCAAAAATAAGATCAAAGTAATCAAGATCATTCAAATATAGATCTAGATCCACAATACTCGATCTAGATCTCATCTAATAGGTTTATATCCTTGTAAATGGTAAAGATATTCCCTAAAAAGATCAAGGAAGGATAGAGGAGATAATGGTAGAAGAAATGGTATGAAATCCACTTATAGAGAAGAGAGAATATGAAGAATTGGGTTCGAATAACCTTGGAATCCCTCCATAAGTCTCTAGGAACGCCTAAAATTTCTCAAGCCAGAGATAAGGTCTAAATGTGGGAGTCTTAGGGGATTTTGGTTTTAAAATGGATTTTTGGATATTAAATTCCACACACATGGTTTTCTAGGCACATAGGTGCACAGTTAGGCAAATTGTGAGCCAACCGTGTGGAAATATCTATTCAAGTCTACACGGTTGGCATGCTTTGGTCTCATGGTTATACAAATTATAAGAAAACCTTGTGGAACTCTTTATCCAAGTTTTTATGATTGGCATGGTTTAGTCGCAAAGTTTTTCAAACTGTGTGCAAACCATGCATAGCCCAATGTCCTTTAGTTTTCGTTAAAAAATCATCCAAATGCACCCCCATCCACTAAATCACAACAAATATAATTAAAACCCACAAAAGTTCTTGAAAACACACCCGAGATGAATCCATAAAAGGTGAGGATTTTAAAATAAACTTTATTTTGGGTCCTGATTATACCAATAAACCCATTATATACTCACTTATGATCTTTTATTTTTATCACTTATGTTTACCCTTACTGAGCATCTGAGCACAACTATTTTTATGTTTCAATTTCCCAAGGTTATAAAGATGTTTTTAATGTTTAAGAAGAATATAAATGAGTCAATTGTGGCATAATTATATATTAATGTTAACAAGGTTTATAGAATGGGTTTCTTATATATATTTTCCTCATAAATACAAAACCATCAATTCTGAGGATTGTGTAATTATTTTTGAGATGTAATGTTTACTGTAAAAAAATGGTTGAGAATAAATATATAGTTATCTTAGGATTCCATTGTTGGTATCAGAGTATGGTTTGGTTATTTTGATGATTAGTTTAGTTATTTTGGGGATTTATATAATACAACTTTATTTAGAACCCTAGGGACATCTCTAAGGGGTATTTCTCAGAATAGGATAATATCCCGATGTTTTGGTAATATAAATATTGTATGGATATACTATAAATTATATCCCTAAATTGATAATAGAATGTGGATGCAGTTATGTCATAGATTCACCTAGGGGTAATGTCCCAAAAAAGGGATGGTTGAGTATCAAATAAATCTTCACTCTAGCACATGATGAGTGGGCCTAAGACTAAACACCGATATAGATGCTCCCAGGGGATATGCTTCGGTTAATTCGCATTCTCTTGATAAACCATTATAATGGATTTCAAAAGATATAAGTTGGATAACCTAATATGGAATGAAAATAGATAATAGAGACAAAATTTTGAGATTTATGAGTTAAGGCATATATTAATTGATATGTTATTTTATGGATAAAGGGTAAGTAAAACATTGATATCATATATTTTAATGATTTTAAGGTTTAATTTTTTTTAATAAAGTTCATTATAATGTTGGTATAGTTCTTTTTTAGATTAGGATAAGAAATAAAAGTGAACCTAACATAAAGAAAAGTATATTAAACTAAAATTTGAAAAGGAAAAAATGAGGGTTTAATTACAGAATAAATCATAGGATTAATTTTTCATATTCATGTGATCATTTATTATGAATTTTTTAATAACTATTTTCCGTATTAGTATTTGGTGGAAATGAGATAATAGAAATGAAGTAGAGAAATATATGTGCCTATAAACCATTAAGGCTCATAAAAAAAAGGAGCATAATAAAACAGTTTAGAATCTTAGTATAAACATGTTATGATGGAAAAGGTGAGTTACATAGTCTTACCTATAGTAGTGAGGTTTATGTTATAATAAAAAATAAATCTTGACACTCCTAGTTATTTTCATTAGTAATTGATATTTATATATGATATTATGGTATATTATAAAATTTATGAGGAATATGTGAAATATCTAATGATTGTTATTCATTATATTTTATTTTAATGTTTGGAATCACACATTAAATGGTATCAATGACCTTTAAAAGTGTTTTCTCGAGAATAATATATTTTATGAGATAACAATTGAATAAAAAATGATTTAGGGATAGATAATTCATTGGTTTAATATATTATTGATGTTTTGATAATTAAGAGTTTATTGATATTAAAAAATCAAGTTAAAAACTATTGGTAACCTTGGTATTGATAATCTATTCATGATAATTTCTTGAAGTCCATCGCCTATTTGGGATTGTGTCTTATATTATCTAGTGTATGATTTTGTTACCTAGAGATTACAATAATTTGAGAGTTAAAGGTAGTGTTATTTTTTGTAAGAATATATGGGTTCAATATGGTTTAATTTATTATATATTCATATGGTTTTAGGATAGGCATGTTTTAGATAAAGTTTGACTTGGGTATATACATGCTTGAGTATATGATTGTATAAAAATTTATTGTAGTTTATGGAAATATAACTAACTTAATATAGACTAAAAGAGTAAGGAATATTTTATATTTGAAGTTATATCCCAAATGAAAATTATGTTAAAACCCCTCTTCTAATTTAATTAGTGATAAATAATTAAAATTTTGAGGATGAAATTTATTTCAGGGGGTAAAATATAATGACTTTAGAATGTGGATCCTTTAAATTAATATTATCTTTGATATCTTATGTCACATACAACATATAACTAATAAAAATATTGGGCATATAGATGACTATCCAATAATTTCCTGATAATTTCTCATTAATGTTTATGCAAAAAAAAAGACCTCGATTATTTTTCAAATGAAGCTAATTTAACTGGATTTCAAAATTATATCTATTTGAATATTTATTTCATATCTCTAAAATTATTGAATATTTTTTATTTATAATTTTTCTGAATTTTTTTTCTAAAAAAGTATTCTAGATGTTTTATTAAAAATTACTAAATCAATATTTTAAAAAGAGATGTTGAAACCTAAGATTGAAATCCAACAGCTTTCTTCAAACCCCTTGTTTAAGTATAAAGTAATGTTTGGGAACATAACTTCTAATAATGAACCTCCTGTTTGAGTACTTAACGTCACTTTTGGTGCCTCATGTTTGAATAGAATGTTAGGTTTGGGAACATAAATATTTGAATCGACCACACATTTGAGTATTTAACATTTGGCATGTAATCCTAACATTGGTATTAAACCACATGCTCTGGTGTTACATATATCGAATGAACCATAAGTTTTGAACATTACATTTGGATTTATCCTCAAACATAGAAACACCGTGTTGAATTAATCATCTTTTGGATCTGAGTTTTGGATATTTTTGAAATTTCTCCTATGAATTCACTAGAGTAAAAATCTCAACAAAGATATTAAAATATTTTTTCAAATTATCTTCAATAATAGATTTATTTGATCGTATTTATAAGGGATGTTATGAATTTTTTTTGTTGTTTAATTTACAATTTAAAATATGAAAATCATTTAAAAGATCCCAATTTATCTGAAGCCTTTTTCAAATCTATTTCACAAGAATTAAATAAGGATACTTATTTAATATTTAAATGGATATATATTCTAAAGAGAGTTAATTTTTTTGATTGTATTTTTTATTAGAAGCTCGATTATTTGAATCTCTTACTCTAAACTACATTAATTGTTTTTATTTACAAAAGAGATCATCATTTCTGGTATATCTGCTACTATTCTTATTAGTAATATATCTCTTGTAGTTCATTGAATATTTTTTTGTAATACACTTTTGAGACATAATTATTATATTATACCACTTTATTATATATAATATTTTTACAGTAACCCAAAGATTATTTCATAGGATAGTTTTTGAAGTCTTTATTTTATTCCTTTAATGATCTATACATTTTTTCTATTCAAATATATGTATCTTGACAACTTCAAAGAGAATTTATACAATAAAATACATTTTTATAGATTCTAAAAACATAGGTGTGTTTTGTTTCAAGGACTAATGTTATTTATTATCCCATCCTTGATAATATTTTCAAAATAATTTATATTTTCTTTCACTGGACTATCTTGATCCGTTGTAAATTGATCTGGTAATGAAAATCACCAAAATCATAGAGGGAGTGTTAGTGGAGTGGACTAGAAGATTTATTTTCCCCGAACCACTGTAAAATTAGTGTGTTATTTTCTTTATATTACATTTCATAATTTATTTAAATAATAGGGAAAAATATCACTTTAAAAATTGTAAATGTGTATTAGTTTTAAATTATTCAGTTATTTTTAAAAGGGCACAATTCACCCCCACCCCTATTATGTATTCAACACTATTACAACAAACAATTAGTATTAAAGAATTTATATTTTAAATAATAATTTATATTTATACAAATTTTCATCTAAATATATAGATGGATAAATGTGTTAATGGATGAAATTAAATAATGGATTTCAATTATCATATCTCTATATTTCAATAGAGAAAATTATAGATATTGGAAAGCTCGAATGGTTATCTATTTAAAGAATCTCAGTTTAAAAGTTTACTAGATGGTTTTGTAGCCATATAAAATTCCCAAGTACGATCCAAAATTGTGAGATGCTATAAAAAAAATTTAGCACCCTGATATTTAAATTATTTTCCTTTATATTTTATCGATGTCTTTACAATACACACAACACATGACATATACAAAACACTATTTAGTCATGTTTTGCATAATTAATTAAATTCAGACACTTTTAAAGATTTTATATAGTATATTTATATATTATATATCCAAAAATTTATTATTACAATCATATAGTACATTTTACAGGTATAATATAGGAACAAACCCAATATTACACATAAAATACTATATTATTATAAAAGCAGTATCACTACCTTTTGATGGTACACCTTTTTCAAATATGAAATTAGAAATTTTTATATGTTTAATTTTAGAAAATAAAATTTATTTCTTAATTCATAATTTAAATATTATATTAGGGTTAATTTTTTGTTTTTTCTGAGAAACATTATTTTTTGACGAATAGTGAAAATACTGCATTTTAGTTAAAAAATAAATTTTCATTTAAATAATTATTAATGTTAAGTTATATATTAAAAATTTCATGTGGCCACATTAAATAAATTATACATATATTATTACAAATGTTTTCATTATAATCAATTTCATTTTGAAATTTAATATAAAAACATAACAATCTACTGAACATATTTCCACTAAAATCAGTCAATTCACCCGTCTACGGGATTAGAATTAATATTAATTTTCCAGCTTCTAAAAATTTAATTTAAAAATATTGGCATAAACCAATGTAATAAAGTCAATATTTAGAGTCTTATGATATAAACATAAATTTTGACCCAAATTATTAGTGAATGTAATTAACATTAATTATAGTGATAATGAAAAAATTAAGCATAATAAAGGACTAAACTGTTATCTTGAGGAACCAAATTACCTCTAAACTAGTACAAAACCCATATTATGAAAATATATATTCCATAATACTTAAATTATTGATTTTTTATGGTTTTTTAAGAATTTATATTTGGTAAGAACATGTGTATACCTAACTTGTTTTTAAAAAATCTCAGTGAGTCCTTTTTCCTTCCATATAAAAGGCCACCACCTCTCCCACTTCTTCACACATATAAATACTATTAATATATACCGATATCTACCAAAACAGAACCCCAAAATATCTCCCCTTGACTTAGAATCATCCATTTTTACATAAATAATTCTATGTAAGTCTTCTGGTTTAAACCAAAAGAAGTTACATGATTTAAAGGTGACATGATCTCTCAAGTTTTTTAGCTTAATTTTCATTCTACCCCCCTCCAATATCTTTATTATATTTTTATATAAATGTTTTTTAAAAAATGTACTATTTTTCTTTTATGTAAATTGTTTTACCTATACTTACACACACCTACTTCTAATGGGTAACAAACTCACTGTTTCTGTGTGCGGTGAGCTATTTCCTCACATAACGATGATTGCCCATTTTTCTTTTACCACATATCATAGTGTCCATTAGGATAGAAAATATATTCATATATGATATTTATGATATTTATAAAGTCTCAATTATTCTATAATTTTTATTTTGAACATAACTGTAACACCCGAGATTTTTATGAGTAATATTTTGTTTTTATATCATCAAAGGAATCTTTCACTACACACTTGCATGGCTTACTTTACACGCAATCATGACCTTCCTCGATAGCTTGCGTCATACGCAATACCGAGTTTCACTAAACAACGATATGTTATTAAAATATTATTAAAACTAGCTGTTATGAATAGTAATAACCACTTTTTGAAATTTTATAAATTTTATTTTTCAAAATGGACTTCATTTTTGGATTCGGAATATCGAAATTAGCCAAGGGTGAAATTTTGGTATTTTTCTGAAAACTTTAAATTTTTGATGAATAGTGAAACCACTAAGTGGTAGGTTAAAAACTGAATTTTGCATAAAACTTAATTTTACCGCTTCTGTGAATGGAATTTCGAAAATCCGACAGACACGGTTGATATCAGTAAGTAAAATGTGGTTCAATGAGATAAAAATAATTTTTTGGTGAATAGTAACTTTTTACTTTTTTTACCGCGGTTAATAGTAAATAGGGTAACTAAGGGTAAATATGATATTATTATTACCCTAACACATGTCCTAATTCTATTGGACAAGTTTAATTCGACCAAAAACAAACTTAGGAATAAAATATGACCATTTATGCCCACTTGGATTAGATTAGGACATTTATTATTAATTTATTTAAAGAAGGGTTAAAATAGTTAAAATCAAAGTTTAATAAGTAAATCATTTTAAATATGGGGTTATACATAAGATAAATTAGACTATAAATATTCATTATAAATATAAAAAGGTTTCCTACATAATGGTATTTTATTTTTAATTATTAGACATTAAATAATTTAATTTATTTATGACACAATGATGATGCAGTAGTTATCTTATTAATGAAATATTGACATAATTGATGTTATAAACACCAAAATAAATGTAATTTGAGACTTTTTATGAATTACACTAATTTTCTAGGTTACTATGATATATTAATGTTGCTTTAATCAACTTGGCTCGAACATATAATTCTGTTATGACTTTCACGAAAATCATATATCAAATAGTGTCAAAATTGACACAAAATAGTTTTTAAATCAAATATTATATTATTAATTGTTATTTTATTCTTAAAAATCTAAGGTTCGGCCAAATGACTTATATAAGGATATATATATTAATAATAAACAATTTGGGGTTCGTTTGGCATGTTATAGTAAGTGTATTAACCATATAGTGAAAGAAAACAAAAAGACATGGTAAAAGTTAAATTATTTAACTTACAGTTAAATCTAATTGATAAGGTTAAAATAATACCATAAACTTGTCTAAATCCTATTGGTTGATAGTATTTCGACCCCTCCCCACTTTATCTTCGAAATAAGACCCTTTGTAACTATTATAATCCGATTTTGACTTTAATATAAAATAATATTTTGAGATATTCCTAAGGTGCCCCTCTCCTCCCTTATAAAAGGGAACCTCCTCCCCCTCCTCCTCACACCAATTTGAGCACTCAAGCTCGTCCAAACCCTGCCATTTTCTCCTCTCCACTTCCCTAGAATAATCCTAGAGGTCTTGGTCTTCTTCAAATACCAATATTAGTTCCCTAAGTGGATGATTCAAAGAGGCGTTCCAAAGAAGAGGTAATATCCATTACCGATCTTTTCAATTTCTTTCTTCTTCAACTTCTTATTCTTTAGTTGTTTCATGATAAAGTAATAACATCAGTATTACTTACATACTGATATGTTATTATAAATATTAAACAACCCTAATTCACCTTCTATCCATCCTACGGAAAAATGAAATCACCGCGCGTGCATACGTACGGAATACCGTCTCCACGCCGTGGTGTAATCTATTTTCCACCATCACTTTACAAGGATGGGTATAATGGTGTAATGAGTAACTATTTATGATTATTATAAAGTAATATTGATACTGAAATAATATATATATACTCCAATACAGTTCCACGATCATAGGAACGATATCATCACTCGTGCGTACGTACGGAATACCGTCTCCACGATGTGATGCGACTCGTTCTACATGATCATCATTACATAGTAATTATATAAATTGAATGAATAAATATGATATATGTTACACTAATACAATTCTGGATATAAGGTATCTATAACCTTAAAAGAAGAATAAGAATGTATTCGGAAAAACACGCATAAGAACAAAAGGCAATAAAGACCCGAGTAACAAGTAACAATGAAATATTACTATCAAGAAGCTAAGAATATGACCATATATGATATCATATTAATATGTATGATTCTGGAATAAGTCAATAACTTTATTTAAACCATTATACAGGAGCTTCGGACACGTACAAAGCAAATTGGACCTAAGGTAAGGGAAATATCACAATCTCATTTTTATCCGAGATTGTTTATACTTTGGTATTTACTGGGGTGTATTTTATCATCCACATACATGTTTCCTCAATATGTAATATTATTTACATTCATCTACAAATTTTTAAATCCTATTTTACCCTTCGTTGAGTTTTTAGTAAAAGATATGAAAGTATTCTTTTGTCGTTTTTCGTACGAGGTACTTTTTGAATTTTCCGACAAAAGTATGAAGAATGTTTTTTTAACTTATACGGCATGAATGGATTTTTAAAACATTATTTCCAAGAAGCTTCATTTACATGTTTTCAAGTTTCTTTTTGATCAAATTCTTTTAGTTTATAATTGTATGACATGTTAAAAAAATAAAAGTGTTTTTGAAGGAGAAAGGATATTTTCCTCAAGAATGGAGATCAAGTGTTTTATCAAAATTATTTTCCATCTATGATAATAAAGGGTTCTGTTTTTATCCCTTTAATTACATTTATTTGATTATGTTGTGAGGGAATTATTTTTATGAAGCCATTTTCCTTATAAGATTTGTTTTATGATGTCATGATGTTTCAAGAATCCCATTTTTGTTACATGTGTTATGCGATGATGTATGATTTATGATTATGTGGCACACATAAGAAAGGATTCATTATAAGATGGGTGGGACCTATGTCTCCCTCCAATGCATTGGGTAAAGATTTTATATCTCATGAGATAGACATGGCTGGAACGGTAGGTTATACCGGTTCAGTGAAACAGGACTGGAACGAGGGTGACTCGGTTCAGAAAGGGACTTTGTCCACTAAGATAGTCTTGGAAATGAGTCATGACTAACAAGAAATGATTTTCCATGATTATGTGTGCATGCCACAAAGTTTCAAGTTTTATGTTATGATTATGGGGATCTCATTTTCACTTCTATGATTTATTCCATGTTAAGATATTATGATCTCTTTTGCAGGTTTTGATTTTCAAAAAGATATGATATGATTTTTATTTCCTTTATTTTCCCTTGCTGAGCGTTTGAGCTCACCCTTTTATGTTTTCTTTTCCCCAGGTCAGGAAGATGGATATTAAGTAGAATATGCTAAAAGGGACCCTAGATATGATGAAATAAATGGGAGACACTGTAGAAGATTTATGAACCAGTTGTTTATGTTTCCTAGTTTCTAAAGACACTATACCTATACAGTCTTTTGTGGTTTTGTCATATGTTGTAATAAGTGTGCTTCAATTTTGAAGTATTAACAATGTATGTAAAGTATGGGTCGTTATAGTTGGTATCAGAGGAAAGGTATAGTCAACCTTTGGAAACTAGGATGTGAAAGCCTTAGTAAGAAGCCTAAGGATAAGTCTAATCATAGAACACAATCTTAGTGTTTTATAAATGGCCATGAATAACCTAGGATAAGACCTTAAGCATGAAAATTTTATTCTTGAATTATGTGGTTTTCCTATTATAATTAGTGTTTCTCACACTATTCTTCTTGGTTTTAGTCAATGGCTGGAACCCGAAGGAACCGTGTTAATGCGGAATGCGATGGGCAATGCAATGATTGTCCCCCTGAGCAACCAAACGATATGGGAGCTAGAATGCAAAATCTTGTATCCATGCTCACACAACTTTCTCAAGCTATGAATCATGCAGGACTTCCAAACGAGCAAAGGAAGGAGCAACATTCTGTTGAATCCTTCATGAGGCAGCGTCCACCTTCTTTCAGTGGGTCTACTGCTCCATTAGTTGCTGAACAATGGATTAGTACTACTGAAAAGATATTTTCAGTTCTTCAATGTTCTGAACATGATAAAGTCATCCTAGCAGTGTATCGTTTGGAAGGAGATGATGATCAATGGTGGAATCTTATTAAGAATACGAGGCAAAGGGATGAAATTGAGTCTATGGAATGGGACAAGTTCAAGAACTTATTTTTCAATAAGTACTTCCCTCGTATTCTCCGAACAAAGATGGAGAAAGAGTTTCTTGAACTGAAGCAAAGGGATGATGAATCTGTTGGTACCTATGAAGCAAATTTTACAAGACTTTCAAGGTACGCTTCTGGTATTATTATCCAACCTGAGAGTAAGATTGATCGATTCTTTAGTGGCTTAAAACTAAGTCTTCGAAGGGTGTTAGCCATAAGGGACTTCAATAGCTATGAGGAAATCATTCGATGTGCTCTCAAAGTCGAGATGGAGATTGGAATAACCCATCAGTCACATGGGTTTGATAAGAAGAGGAAGATGGAATTCAAAGAAAAATCTAAAGAGCACACGGAAAAGAAGATGAGCTTTTCCTTATGCTCAAAGTGTGGAAAGAAACATGGAGGGAGTTTTCTTAAAGGGACAAGTAAATGTTTTAAATGTGGAAAGGAAGGTCATCGGGCATTTGAATGCCGTGATAATGGGAAGAAGATGTCTAATGACGCAAACAAAGGAAGGGATACACAGAATGAACCAACTACACTTCAATGTTTCAAGTTCAAGGAGATGGGGCATTATGCCAATCAATGCCCAAATCCAAGGGTTGATGATGATGGTCGACGTCAACAAAATCTTAAGGCTAAAGACAAAGGAAAGTCACATGCAATTTCTATCAGCGATGTGGATTACGATAACGAAGTGGTGAAAGGTACACTTACCATCCACTCTAAAGTAACAAATGTTTTATTTGATTCTGGATCCACCCAATCTTTTATTTCTAAAGAATTTTCTAAGGGTATCACCATATTACCTCAACAATTAGATGTTGAGTTAGCTGTGACAACACCTAATGGCACAACAGTCGCATCAAAAGTTTATAATTCTTCTCCGATCGAAGTTTGTGGGAAAGTGCTTCCTGCAAATCTTGTGATCCTTACTTTAGTGGAATTTTATGTGATTCATGGCATGGATTGGATTTCTCTACATGGAGCTCATATCAATTGCCAAAGAAGGGAAGTCACATTTCATATTCCAGATCAATCTACGATCGTATATCAATGCAAGGATGAACATAACCTTCCAGTGGAAATTTCTTCCATCTTATGGGTATTGATTCCACTAAATGAATGTTATTTATCTCAAATGGTTGGTGAGAAACTCACGATTAAGAATATTCCCATTGTATGGGAGTTTGATGATGTCTTTCCGGAGGAATTACCGGGTCCTCCACCAAATCGTGAAGTTTAGTTTTCAATAGAACTCGTACCAGGTGCTTTGCCTATTTCAAAGACACCATATAGAATGGCCCCAACTGAGTTGCAGGAATTGAAGAAGAAACTCCAAGAGAATCTTGATAAGGGATTCATACGCCCTAGTGCATCACCTTGGGGAGCACCTGTTCTATTTGTTAAGAAGAAAGATGGATCAATGAGACTCTGCATTGATTATCGAGAACTTAACAAGATCACTATCGAGAACAAATATCCCCTCCCACGCATTGATGACTTATTTGACCAACTACGCAGAGCTCAATACTTTTCCAAGATTGATCTTCGTTCAGGGTATCATCAATTAAGGTTCAAAAGGGAGGATATACCAAATATGGCTTTCCGTACAAGGTATGGACACTATGAATTTATAGTGATGTCATTTGGTCTTACTAATGCCCATGCTATCTTCATGTATCTAATGAATAGAGTCTTTAGAGACTATCTTGATCAATTTGTGGTAGTCTTTATAGACGATATTCTTGTCTATTCAAAGAGCAAGGAAGAGCATGAAGATCACTTGAGAATTATATTGAAGACCCTGAGAAAGGAGAATCTTTATGCCAAATTTACCAAGTGTGAATTTTGGCTTCAAAAAAGTTGCATTTTTGGGTCACATAATCTCAAAAGAAGGGATATCTGTGGATCCAGTAAAAAAAGAGGTTATTGAAAGATGGTCGAGACCAACAACAGTAACTGAGATTCGAAGTTTTCTTGGTTTGGCTGGATATTATCGACGTTTTGTAAAAGATTTTTCATGATTATCTAATCCACTCACCAAGTTGACTCGGAAAGGAGTTAAGTTTGTCTGGACAGAGGAATGTGAAGAAAATTTCAAGGAGTTGAAAAGAAGGTTATCCAGTGCACCTGTGCTCACACTGCCTTGTAGTGGAGAAAGGTTTGTGATCTACAGTGATGCATCCAAGAAGGGATTGGGGTGTGTTCTTATGCAAAATGATATGGTGATAGCTTATGCCTCACGACAGTTGAAAATCCATGAGCAAAATTACCCAACACATGATTTGGAGTTGGCTGTGGTAATCTTTGCATTAAAGATTTGGAGGCATTACCTTTATGGTGAAAGGTGTGATATTTATACTGATCATAAAAGTTTAAAGTATATTTTAACACAAAAGGAGTTGAATATGCGTCAAAGAAGATGGTTGGAGCTGATTAAGGATTATGACTGCTCAATCCATTACCACCCTGGGAAAGAAAACAAGGTGGCAGATGCATTAAGTCGACAAGACCATGCTAGTTTATCCATGATGAGGATCACAAAAGATCCAATATTTATGGATTTACAAAGGATGGATCTTGGAATTATAATGGAAGGGGGAAAATCTTATCTTTCTCAAATGAATGTTCAATCATCTATACATGTGAAGATTAAAGAGGCACAGAAAGAAGATGTCGAGTTACAAAAGAAGGTGAGAAATGTTCCTGAATTCAACCTTGATTGTGATGGGATAATAAAGTTCAGGAATCGGGTTTGTGTTCCTTCCATCCCCGAATTAAAGAAGGAGCTGCTGGATGAGGCTCATAGTTCTTCATTCTCTATTCATCCTGGAAGCACGAAGATGTATAAGGACCTGAAAGAATACTTCTGGTGGGATGGCATGAAAAGAGATGTTGCTGAATATGTCTCTCGATGCTTGGTTTGTCAACAAGTTAAAGCTGAGAGACAGAAGTCTAAGGGGATGTTACAACCATTACCCATACCCGAATGGAAATGGGAAAAATCACTATGGACTTTGTCACAGGACTTCCTAAAACATCCAAAGGCAATAATGCTATCCGGGTCATAGTTGATCGTCTTACAAAGTCTGCACACTTCATTCCTATTAGAGAGGATTTCTCTCTAGATCATCTTGCCAGGATATATGTAAAGGAAGTGGTAAGATTGCATGGAGTACCACTTTCTATTATATCTGATCGGGATCCGAGATTTACCTCGAAGTTCTGGCAAAGTCTTCAGCATACTCTGGATACAGAGTTGAGTTTCAGCACTGCTTATCATCCCCAGATAGATGGTCAGTCTGAGAGAACAATTCAAACCCTAGAAGATATGTTGAGAGCTTGCTCTATGGATTTCAAAGGAGGTTGGGATCAACACCTACCTTTGGTGGAATTTTCATATAAAAATAGCTTTCACTCCAGTGTTCAGATGGCTCCTTATGAAGCTCTCTATGGAAAGAAATGCAGGACTCCAACTTGCTGGGATGAAGTTGGGGAAAGAAAGCTATTAGGACCTGATCTCGTTGATGAAATGGCAGAAAAGGTCAGATCTATTCAACAACACATAAGAGCAGCTCAGAGTCGACAGAAAAGTTATGCCGACAACCGAAAAAAAGACCTAGTGTAACACCCCAAGATTTCATAGTGTGTTATTTCTTCAAAGTAATTAAATAACTTGCACTACACGCAACACTGAGTTCAATCACACCATGACTTACAAAAATAAGCCATTCAAAAGCGGTTATGAATAGTATTATCTAAATTTTAAACTTTATATAATCCTTATAATTTTAGAATCCATATTATGAGTTTCTTTGATATAATGCAAGAACAAATTCATTTTCAGTATTGCACTTTTATCAACTTTTAATAGTGAACCCTTTTTAAATAAAATATTTTAAACATATTGACTAAATGGGGACATCAAAAAAATTTAAAATTAAACATCCCAAGCTTCCACGGTACGCTTTCCTTTGAATAATACAGTAGCGTGTGTTATACGCAACTTTGAGTTTTAACACACACCACAACCGATTAAACTAGCCGTTGTGAATAGTAATACCTAATTTTTGAAATCATATATATTTTATATTTCAAAATGGACTTCATTTTTGGATTCAGAATATCGAAATTAGCCTAGGGTGAAATTTTGGTACATTTCGGATAACTTTCATATTTTGATGAATAGTGAAAATTTCTAATTTTTAATTAAAAACAACTTTTTTAATCAAAATAATTAATAGTGATAAATTATGAATTTTAGTGGTTTTAAAGTATATTTAGAATATATTTTTACCATTTAATATAATGTTGGTCATTGGACATAATTTTACAATTAAACCGAACATAAACAAGTGTCAATCTTTTGATAGTTATTATCTCTTAAAAACACGCTTTTTGTTTTGACAGCGGGAATTAATTTTAAATTAATTTCTGCCACTTCTGTGTTTTGAATTTAGGAAAATGGATTCCATATTTGGAATCAGGATGTTCAAATTGTGTAAATAGGTAACTTTTATTTTTAGACATTTTGAAAAGTCACTGTGGTAAATATTTTATTTACCATAGTTAAAGGGTAAATCCGGTAAATAAGGGTTAAAAAAATAATATTATAATAATACTAAATTACCCTAAAACGTGTGTTAACCCTATTGGTTGATACATGGTCGACCATGGGAATCTTTGGGTCTATTTTGGGACCCCATGGATCCACTTGTAAGTGATAATGACACATTATATTAATAAAGTTAAAATAAAAATAAAAATGGCATAAGCTTACATCTTTTAGAAGAACAATTTTTACATAGGGTTATACATGTTGGATTTTCGATTATAAATATTCATTAGAAAGATAAAAAGATTTCCTACATAATGATATTTTATTTATAATTTTTAGACATTAAATAATTTATTTTATTTATGACACAATGATGATGCAGTAATTACTAAAATAGTGAAAAATTAAAATAATTGATCTTATAAATACCCAAATAATTATAATATGAAACTTTTAATGAATTAAACTAATTTTCTATGATAATATGATATATTAGGATTGATTTAATTGACTTTGTTCGAAGTAATCAATCTGTCAAGAGTTTCACAAAAATCAACTATTGAATAGTGTCAAAATTGACATAAAAGAGTTCTTAAAACAAATATTATATTATTAATTGATATTAAATTCCTAAAAATCTAAGGTTCGGCCAAGAGACTTATATTATGATAGGTTCCTCATTAATGGACCACTTGGGGGTCTCTTGGATGTATATTGCAAGTTTATTAACATATTATATAAAAATACAAAGAGACATTGTAAAAGTGAAACTAATTAACTTAGAGTTAATACTTAAAGATAAGGTTAATATAAGTACCCAAACCTGTCTAAATTCTATTGGTTGAGTGGTTTTCGACCTATCCCCACCTTAACCTTTGAATAGTCAACTTTGGAGCCATTAGAAACCGAATATGAATTTATTATAAATTAATATTTCTAGCTTTTCCAAAGGTGCCCCTCACCCCTCTTATAAAAGGGCACTCCTCCTTCTCATTTCTTCACACCTCTAAAGCCTTTTGGTTCGGCCAAACTCTGCCCAAATACTCTCCCAACATCCCTCACTACAACCTAGGGGCCTTAGTTTGATCAGAAAGCCAACCTAAGGAGCCCTTTTGATCAAATCAAAAGGAAGAACCCGAAGAAGAGGAGGTTAACCTACCCCAACAAAGGAAAAGTACAAGGTAAGGGTTATTTCACAATCTCTTCATTATCCGAGGTTGTTTATACGTAATAATCTACTGGGATTTCTTTATCATCCACATCCATGTTTCTTCGGAATGTATTTCAAAACATATTTATTATTTACAAGAATATGGGTTAAATTCATTTATACCCTTGTTTGACTTTTTGTAAGTGGTTTATAGCGGAATCTTTCCGTCGTTTTCAAAATAAGGTCCTTTTTAACCTTTTCGACAGAATTAAGATAAGAATGTTTTTTTTTACTTATACGGCGGGTGCGGTTATTTTCCGCCGTTATAAAATCGTCAAAGCTTTCCTTACAAGCTTAAAAGAATATTTTCAAGAAAATGTTTTATTTTATTTGGCTCTTAAATTATTCCAAAAATAGAAAGAGATATTTCTCTAAAAAGTGTTTTGAATTCATCTATGTCAACATCCTTTAATGGATTTTACGCTTATTTGAAGTTGATTTATTATAATACAAAACTTATATATTGTATTGAAGGTTTTGTGATATGTTTGACTGTGGATGTGCTATTTTATACCGTTCATAGTTTACGGTGAAACTATTGACATTTCGTATGCTAGTTTTAATCCGAATGTTTATGTTATATTTCAAACTTTTCTTCAGATGAATGTGCTAAACAAGTATGTTCCAGGTTGGGGACCGGTAAAAGTAAGCCCTCCAGGTTGGGGACTGGTAAAAGTAAGCCCTCCAGGTTGGGGACTGGTTAAAGTAAGCCCTCCAGGTTAGGGACTGGTAAAAGTATGCCCTCCGGGTTGGTGTCCGGTTATTAGAGGCACTCCAGGTTGGTGTCCGGTTATTAGAGGCACTCCGGGTTGGTGTCCGGTTATTAGAGGCACTCCGGGTTGGGTTCCGGTTAGAATTAACCCCTAGGTCTTGGGATGAGGCCTAGACAATGAAATTAACGTTTGGCATTATGCATTCCAACATTATGAAAGTGGTTATTGATATTGCATGTGATCATTCGATTAGTAGAATATCCATGTGAACAAGTAAATGGCATTATTTCATTTTACTTTTTCCATACTATGTTGAAGTTCAATTTTTAAAAGGATTTTGTTTTAGTAATTCATTGCCTTAAATGTTTATGCTTATTTTGAATGTTCCGCTATATTGTTATCCTTACTGGGCATTTGAGCTCACCCCTTTTTTATGTTTTATTTTTCCCAGGTAGTGAAGAAGTAAATTATGATTGACTTGCAGGGATATTATGGGTTTATAGTGTGGACGTTGGAAACATTATGTTGTTGTAGTAGTTTTTCATTTTATGATGTAATGTAAAACTTATGAATATATCTAGTGTTTCCAAGGCTACTAAACTAATCGGTCTTTCGGGATTTGATCTTTCTTGTGATCATGCCAATGTTACGTAATTAATGCACCGACTCTGGGCAGCTGGGGTCGGGGCATTACAGTTGGTATCAAAGGAAGTTTAGTACAAACCTTGGAAGCTAGATTTAGATAAACTCTGATTAGAGCCCGTAGACCTAAGATGAACTTTGAGGATTAGTATAGAAGAACTTCCTAGAATTTTGGTATTGTAGAGATTTTGTGAGTTTTCCGAGCAATACATCCCTGTCTGGATACGAGCAGGTAGAGGCGGCTCTGGCACAGATGTACCTAGGGGTAAAACCCGAAAACACCGCTTTGAGCTAGACTCGAACGGGAACTGGTGCACGACAACGGGCCTTGCTGCACTCTTGGTTACGACACTCCCGGGGGATATGCTTAGGATAACTCTCATTTTCTTTACAAATCATTTTGAAGGGATTATGAGTATATACTTCCTCAAAGAAAACATTCTTATGATTATGGATTATATCCATAAATAGTTCAATTTATGTCAAGTGTTTTATAAGTATGGGATTATGTATTTTGATTCATAAACTGATCTAGTTTATGCCATTGTTTAGAAATGGTGCCCAGTAGAAGGAATGAGAACTCCAGAAATACACATGATTCAAAGAGAAGGAAGGATCATATCTTTCATGTTCTTAAGCTAGAATTTATAAGAGAAATAGTCACCCATGTATTATCATCATATGAAGAAATAATATCATGTGTTGATAAGATAAGTAAAGAGTTTACTGAGTCCTATGCCTTTGAAGGGAAGCAAGAGAAGAAAAGGCTGGAAGAGAGAAAGATGGATAAAGGGAAGAGGGAAAAGAATAATTTTCCCATATGTGGTAACTGTGGAAAGAAACACCCTGGAACTTGCCTGAAAGGAATGAGAGTTTGTTATAAGTGTGGAGGAAAAGGGCACAAAGTACGTGACTGCAAGGGTGAGAAAATGGTCTCAAATGTACAATGCTTCATTTGCAAGGAGTTTGGACACTATGCGAACCTATGTCCCAGTCATCATACTATGCCGCAAATGATGCTATTGGATAATAATCAAGTTATGATACTACCACAGATGAGGAGGAATGATTAGAGTTCTTATGTTGATTATGTCAATTGAGTGTTGTATCAACAATGTACTTGTTATAATAATTATGGAGTATATAAGGATTGTACTGCAGTACTATTTCATTAAGGACTTGAGATTATGTGGAACAAAGAAAAGTGACTCAATAGCAGGATAAATTTTTGGAAAATATATGGTTGAGAGAATGATAAACCATAATATAGTTCTGATACCGAAGTAGTGATTTTGGAATAATACATGATTGTTTTGGATAAATTATATTGGATATTCTTGACTACCTTCGAACTGATTAATGATTTGTATATTCCATCATTTTTGGGGTTTAAAACATTTTTGGATTAATGAAGTATATCCAGCTTTCTATATGGAATAAGGGAGCATGAATGTAATCAATAAGGAATATGGTAATTCAGGATGTTTCAGTGTATTAAAAGAATACATGATGAAGGTATTCATATGATATTACGGGGTAAAAAGGTTCTACATTATGTTTACCTTACTTATAAATGTTGGACTGTGAGTCTGGATAGAAGTATTTTGGATAGTTCTAGTTTGTATTATTTTGGATTACCATAAAAGGAAAACCCGGAGGTTGGGCGGTAACCCGTCGCGTCCGGCAAGGCTGCGAGACTTGAACCCGCAACTGAAGGGCGACAAGGGTGTATCACCTACCACTGGCCCACGAGATGTCCTGGATTAAATAATTTAGTTTTTATTAAAAGATCTGGTATATGAATTATAAATTCATTTATTTTGGAACCCTGTATAAATTTTTTTTACGTTCTATTACCTCTTAGAGTGAAAGATGAGTTTGTGGTAGAAATTTATTATTAGATAAAACTCTAATTATAAAGTAAGTATATCTCCTTATGATCTTAGACAAACTCATAAATAAATTCCTCAACATTAATAAAAGGAACTTAGAACAAAAATGTTGTCCTAGATGGTACCTTAAATCATCACTAATTTATGGCTTTAGGATTGTTGGCCTTTTCATAGCCATGTTCTCTACCACTCTCCATCAGATAATTGATGGTTAGATTTCTCCTCCATATCCATATTTTCCTACATGGAACCCTAGTATGTGTTATTTTCGGTAATCTTCATACTTTCCACTCTTTATTTTAAATAGAGGCCTCATTAATTCATTTTTCGATGTGGGATTTCAACTAAGATATTTTGAAACGTCAAAAATGTGTTATCCCAATACCCTATGTTTTGTTGAACCGATGGTATTTCAAATCATCATAGATTGATGAGTTTAAGGACCTCAATTTTACACTTGTTTGTGATTGATGACCTCAATCACTACCTATAAATATTTACGTTTTTCCTCCAATTATATGTCTCTAATTGCCACCAATGTTCTCCTAATCGAGATCATAATTTGGTGGTGACCCTTTCATTTCTCTTTTCCTCATATTAAGACTAAATTTTAGTAACCCAATTTCCGATGTGGGTTTTACCACAAATATATTTTCTATTTTCAACCTTTTATTTTTGAAGAACAATTTCAAATTGCGAGGACGAAATTTATTGAAGGAGGGGAGAATGTAACACCCCAAGATTTCATAGTGTGTTATTTCTTCAAAATAATTAAATAACTTGTACTACACGCAACACCGAGTTCAATCACACCATGACTTACAAAAATAAGCCATTCAAAAGCGGTTATGAATAGTATTATCTAAATTTTAAACTTTATATAATCCTTATAATTTTAGAATCCATATTATGAGTTTCTTTGATATAATGAAAGAACAAATTCATTTTCAGTATTGCACTTTTATCAACTTTAAATAGTGAACCCTTTTTAAATACAATATTTTAAACATATTGACTAAATGGGGACATCAAAAAAATTTAAAATGAAACATCCCAAGCTTCCACGGTACGCTTTCCTTTGAATAATACAGTAGCGTGTGTTATACGCAACTTCGAGTTTTAACACACACCACAACCGATTAAACTAGCCGTTGTGAATAGTAATACCTAATTTTTGAAATCATATATATTTTATATTTCAAAATGGACTTCATTTTTGGATTCAGAATATCGAAATTAGCCTAGGGTGAAATTTTGGTACATTTCGGATAACTTTCATATTTTGATGAATAGTGAAAATTTCTAAATTTTAATTAAAAACAACTTTTTTAATCAAAATAATTAATAGTGATAAATTATGAATTTTAGTGGTTTTAAAGTATATTTAGAATATATTTTTACCATTTAATATAATTTTGGTCATTGGACATAATTTTACAATTAAACCGAACATAAACAAGTGTCAATCTTTTGATAGTTATTATCTCTTAAAAACACGCTTTTTGTTTTGACAGCGGGAATTAATTTTAAATTAATTTCTGCCACTTATGTGTTTTGAATTTAGGAAAATGGATTCCATATTTGGAATCAGGATGTTCAAATTGTGTAAATAGGTAACTTTTATTTTTAGACATTTTGAAAAGTTACTGTGGTAAATATTTTATTTACCATGGTTAAAGGGTAAATCCGGTAAATAAGGGTTAAAAAATAATATTATAATAATACTAAATTACCCTAAAACGTGTCTTAACCCTATTGTTTGATACATGGTCGACCATGGGAATCTTTGGGTCTATTTTGGGACCCCATGGATCCACTTGTAAGTGATAATGACACATTATATTAATAAAGTTAAAATAAAAATAAAAATGGCATAAGCTTACATCTTTTAGAAGAACAATTTTTACATAGGGTTATACATGTTGGATTTTAGATTATAAATATTCATTAGAAAGATAAAAAGATTTCCTACATAATGATATTTTATTTATAATTTTTAGACATTAAATAATTTATTTTATTTATGACACAATGATGATGCAGTAATTACTAAAATAGTGAACAATTAAAATAATTGATCTTATAAATACCCAAATAATTATAATATGAAACTTTTAATGCATTAAACTAATTTTCTATGATAATATGATATATTAGGATTGATTTAATTGACTTTGTTCGAAGTAATCAATCTGTTAGGAGTTTCACAAAAATCAACTATTGAATAGTGTCAAAATTGACATAAAAGAGTTCTTAAAACAAATATTATATTATTAATTGATATTAAATTCCTAAAAATCTAAGGTTCGTCCAAGAGACTTATATTATGATAGGTTCCTCATTAATGGACCACTTGGGGGTCGCTTGGATGTATATAGTAAGTTTATTAACCATATTATATAAAAATACAAAGAGACATTGTAAAAGTGAAACTAATTAACTTAGAGTTAATACTTAAAGATAAGGTTAATATAAGTACCCAAACCTGTCTAAATTCTATTGGTTGAGTGGTTTTCGACCTATCCCCACCTTAACCTTTGAATAGTCAACTTTGGAGCCATTAGAAACTGAATATGAATTTATTATAAATTAATATTTCTAGCTTTTCCAAAGGTGCCCCTCACCCCTCTTATAAAAGGGCACTCCTCCTTCTCATTTCTTCACACCTCTATAGCCTTTTGGTTCGGCCAAACTCTGCCCAAATACTCTCCCAACATCCCTCACTACAACCTAGGGGCCATAGTTTGATCAGAAAGCCAACCTAAGGAGCCCTTTTGATCAAATCAAAAGGAAGAACCCGAAGAAGAGGAGGTTAACCTACCCCAACAAAGGAAAAGTACAAGGTAAGGGTTATTTCACAATCTCTTCATTATCCGAGGTTGTTTATACGTAATAATCTACTGGTATTTCTTTATCATCCACATCCATGTTTCTTCGGAATGTATTTCAAAACATATTTATTATTTACAAGAATATGGGTTAAATTCATTTATACCCTTGTTTGACTTTTTGTAAGTGGTTTATAACAGAATCTTTCCGTCGTTTTCAAAATAAGGTCCTTTTTAACCTTTTCGACAGAATTACGATAAGAATGTTTTTTTTTACTTATACGGCGGGTGCGGTTATTTTCCGCCGTTATAAAATCGTCAAAGCTTTCCTTACAAGCTTAAAATAATATTTTCAAGAAAATGTTTTATTTTATATGGCTCTTAAATTATTTCAAAAATAGAAAGAGATATTTCTCTAAAAAGTGTTTTGAATTCATCTATGTCAACATCCTTTAATGGATTTTACGCTTATTTGAAGTTGATTTATTATAATACAAAACTTCTATATTGTATTGAAGGTTTTGTGATATGTTTGACTGTGGATGTGCTATTTTATATCGTTCATAGTTTACGGTGAAACTATTGACATTTCGTATGCTAGTTTTAATCCGAATGTTTATGTTATATTTCAAACTTTTCTTCAGATGAATGTGCTAAACAAGTATGTTCCGGGTTGGGGACCGGTAAAAGTAAGCCCTCCAGGTTGGGGACTGGTAAAAGTAAGCCCTCCAGTTGGGGACTGGTTAAAGTAAGCCCTCCAGGTTAGGGACTGGTAAAAGTATGCCCTCCGGGTTGGTGTCCGGTTATTAGAGGCACTCCGGGTTGGTGTCCGGTTATTAGAGGCACTCCGGGTTGGTGTCCGGTTATTAGAGGCACTCCGGGTTGGGTTCCGGTTAGAAGTAACCCCTAGGTCTTGGGATGAGGCCTAGACAATGAAATTAACGTTTGGCATTATGTATTCCAACATTATGAAAGTGGTTATTGATATTGCATGTGATCATTCGATTAGTAGAATATCCATGTGAACAAGTAAATGGCATTATTTCATTTTACTTTTGCCATACTATGTTGAAGTTCAATTTTTAAAAGGCTTTTGTTTTAGTAATTCATTGCCTTAAATGTTTATGCTTATTTTGAATGTTCCGCTATATTGTTATCCTTACTGGGCATTTGAGCTCACCCCTTTTTTATGTTTTATTTTTCCCAGGTAGTGAAGAAGTAAATTATGATTGACTTGCAGGGATATTATGGGTTTATAGTGTGGACGTTGGAAACATTATGTTGTTGTAGTAGTTTTTCATTTTATGATGTAATGTAAAACTTATGAATATATCTAGTGTTTCCAAGGCTACTAAACTAATCGGTCTTTCGGGATTTGATCTTTCTTGTGATCATGCCAATGTTACGTAATTAATGCACCGACTCTGGGCAGCTGGGGTCGGGGCATTACACCTAGAGTTTGAAGTGGGTGATAAAGTGTTCTTACGAATACCTCCCTGGAAGAGGGTTATGAGATTTGGAAAGAAGGGGAAGTTGAACCATAGATATATCAGTCCTTTCGAAATACTGGATCGTGTTGGGAAGGTAGCTTACCGATTGGCGCTTCCACCGAATCTCTCTCAAGTTCACGATGTGTTCCATGTATCTCTCCTGAGAAAGTACATACCAGATCCTTCACATGTACTCAGCTCAGAAGTTGTACCGCTAGAGAAAGATCATTCTTATGAAGAACTGCTGATAGAGATTCTGGATCGTAGCGAAAAAGTCCTACGAAACAAGACCACTCGATTGGTGAAAGTTTTATGGAGGAACCACCAACTTGAAGAAGCTACATGGGAGCTTGAGGATATGATGAGGGAGAAGTATCCTCATCTGTTTGTTACAAAGTGACGAATTTCGAGGGCGAAATTATTTTTAAGGGGGGTAGAATGTAACACCCGAGATTTTTATGAGTAATATTTCGTTTTTCTATCATCAAAGGAATCTTTCACTACACACCTTCTTGGCTTACTTTATACGCAATCACGACCTTCCTCGATAGCTTGCGTCGTACGCAATACCGAGTTTCACTAAACAACGATATGTTATTAAAATATTATTAAAACTAGCCGTTATGAATAGTAATAACCACTTTTTGAAATTTTATAAATTTTATTTTTCAAAATGGACTTCATTTTTGGATTCGGAATATCGAAATTAGCCTAGGGTGAAATTTTGGTATTTTTCTGAAAACATTCAATTTTTTTATGAATAGTGAAACCACTAAGTGGTAGGTTAAAAACTGAATTTTGCATAAAACTTAATCTTACCGCTTCTGTGAATGGAATTTCGAAAATCCGACAGACACGGTTGATATCAGTAAGTAAAATGTGGTTCAATGAGATAAAAATAATTTTTTGGTGAATAGTAACTTTTTACTTTTTTTACCGCGGTTAATAGTAAATAGGGTAACTAAGGGTAAATATGATATTATTATTACCCTAACACATGTCCTAATTCTATTGGAAAAGTGTAATTCGAACAAAAACAAACTTAGGAATAAAATATGACCATTTAGGCCCACTTGGATTAGATTAGGACATTTATTATTAATTTATTTAAAGAAGGGTTAAAATAGTTAAAATCAAAGTTTAATAAGTAAATCATTTTTAATATGGGGTTATACATAAGATAAATTCGACTATAAATATTCATTAGAAAGCTAAAAAGATTTCCTACATAATGGTATTTTATTTGTAATTATTAGACATTGAATAATTTAATTTATTTATGACACAATGATGATGCAGTAATTATCTTATTAATGAAATATTGACATAATTGATGTTATAAACACCAAAATAAATGTAATTTGAGGCTTTTTATGAATTAAACTAATTTTCAAGGTTACTATGATATATTATTGTTGATTTAATCAACTTGGTTCAAACATATAATTCTGTTATGACTTTCAAAAAAATCATATATCAAATAGTGTCAAAATTGACACAAAATAGTTTTTAAATAAAATATTATATTATTAATTGTTATTTTATTCCTAAAAATCTAAGGTTCGACCAAATGACTTAGCTACGGATATATATATATTAATAATAAACAATTTGGGGTTCGTTTGGCATGTTATAGTAAGTGTATTAACCATATAGTGAAAGAAAACAAAAAGACATGGTAAAAGTTAAATTATTTAACTTAGAGTTAAATCTAATTGATAAGGTTAAAATAATACCATAAACTTGTCTAAATCCTATTGGTTGATAGGATTTAGACCCATCCCCACTTTAGCATTGAAATAAGATCCTTTGGAACCATTATAAACCGATTTTTACTTTAATATAAAATAATATTTTGAGATATTCCTAAGGTGCCCCTCTCCTCCCTTATAAAAGGGCACCTCCTCCCCCTCCTCCTCACACCAATTTGAGCACTCAAGCTCAGCCAAACCCTGAAATTTTCTCCTCTCCACTTCCCTAGAATAATCCTAGAGGTCCTGGTCTTCTTCAAAGACCAATCTTAGTTCCCTAAGTGGAGGATTCAAAGAGGCGTTCCAAAGAAGAGGTAATATCCATTACCGATCTTTTCAATTTCTTTCTTCTTCAACTTCTACTTCTTTAGTTGTTTCATGATAAAGTAATAACATCAGTATTACTTACATACTGATATGTTATTATAAATATGAAACAACCCTAATTCACCTTCTATCCATCCTACGGAAAAATGAAATCACCGCGCGTGCGTACGTACGGAATACCGTCTCCACGCCGTGGTGTAATCTATTTTCCACCATCACTTTACAAGGATGGGTATAATGGTGTAATGAGTAACTATTTATGATTATTATAAAGTAATATTTATACTGAAATAATATATATATACTCCAATACAGTTCCACGATCATAGGAACGATATCATCACTCGTGCGTACGTACGGAATACCGTCTCCACGATGTGATGCGACTCTTTCTACATGATCATCATTACATAGTAATTATATAAATTGAATGAATAAATATGATATATGTTACACTAATAACATTCTGTATATATGGTATCTATAACCTTAAATGAAGAATAAGAATGTATTCGGAAAAACACGCATAAGAACAAAAGGAAATAAAGACCTGAGTAACAAGTAACAATGAAATATTACTATCAAGAAGCTAAGAATATGACCATATATGATATCATATCAATATGTATGATTCTGGAATAAGTCAATAACATTATTTAAACCATTATACAAGAGCTTCGTACACGTACAAAGAAAATTGGACCTAAGGTAAGGGAAATATCACAATCTCATTTTTATCCGAGATTGTTTATACTTTGGTATTTACTGGGGTGTATTTTATCATCCACATACATGTTTCCTCAATATGTAATATTATTACCATTCATCTAAAAAATTTTAAATCCTATTTTACCCTTCGGTGAGTTTTTAGTAAAAGATATGAAAGGAATCTTTTGTCGTTTTTCGTACGAGGTACTTTTTGACTTTTCCGACAAAAGTACGAAGAACGTTTTTTTAACTTATACGGCATGAATGGATTTTTAAAACATTATTTCCAAGAAGATTCATTTACATGTTTTCAAGTTTCTTTTTGATCAACTTCTTTTAGTTTATAATTGTATGACATGTTAAGAAAAGAAAAGTGTTTTTGAAGGAGAAAGGATATTTTCCTCAAGAATGGAGATCTAGTGTTTTATCAAAATTATTTTCCATCTAAGATAATAAAGGGTTCTGGTTTTATCCCTTTAATTACATTGATTTGATTATGTTGTGAGGGAATTATTTTTATGAAGTCATTTGCCTTATAAGATTTGTTTTATGATGTCATGATGTTTCAAGAATCCCATTTTTGTGACATGTGTTATGCGATGATGTATGATTTATGATTATGTGGCACACATAAGAAAGGATTCATTATAAGATGCGTGGGACCTATATCTCCCTCCAATGCTTTGGGTAAAGATTTTATATCTCATGAGATAGACATGGCTGGAACGGTAGGTTATACCGGTTCAGTGAAACAGGACTGGAACGAGGGTGACTCGGTTCAGAAAGGGACTTTGTCCACTAAGATAGTCTTGGCAATGAGTCATGACTAACAAGAAATGATTTTCCATGATTATGTGTGCATGCCACAAAGTTTCAAGTTTTATGTTATGATTATGGGGATCTCATTTTCACTTCTATGATTTATTCCATGTTAAGATATTATGATCTCTTTTGCAGGTTTTGATTTTCAAAAAGATATGATATGATTTTTATTTCCTTTATTTGCCCTTGCTGAGAGTTTGAGCTCACCCTTTTATGTTTTCTTTTCCCCAGGTCAGGAAGATGGATATTAATTAGAATATGCTAAAAGGGACCCTAGATATGATGAAATAAATGGGAGACACTGTAGAAGATTTATGAACCAGTTGTTTATGTTTCCCAGTTTCTAAAGACACTATACCTATATGGTCCTTTGTGGTTTTGTCATATGTTGTAATAAGTGTGCTTCAATTTTGAAGTATTAACAATGTATGTAATGTATGGGTCGTTATAATATCTTTATGCTTTCCACCTTGAGTAAATACGACAACTTCGTTTGAGGAAGTGTGGTCTACCGCCCCCTCAAGGTGATACCACTAATTCATGCCATACATGGAATGTATAAAGGATGGTTTTAATAAAACTATGTACCATATAAAAAATAGATATTATACAATAATTATAATATATATATTCATAATTTCTTTTAGTTTTTTAATACAACCAATAAATTGTTGTAGCGTTCATGCGTTCGTACGACCTACTTTCTCCATGAACAATGAACTTCATTTCTAATCTCCAAACATTATAGATTATTATAAATATATATAAATAATGATTATATATGATAAATAAGTCATGTATTACATTTTTTAGATGATGATACCATGATCTAATTAATGATAACAACAATTAACAAGTTACTACTTACTCTAGAAAACTGGGCAATTAACACTCGAAATAGTAATATTAATGAAAGAGTGTTAACAAACATGTAATAAAATATTTCAAGAAGTTATTATTTGATATTATAGACATTATTTTTTTTCATTTTTATGTTATTAAAATATTTTATACCATTATACATGAGGATAAATACCACACCACAAAAGTAATGTTATGGTAATGGATTTTGTCACAATTTACATTCCATTGAGACATGTTTCTTATTATGAAAAAACTCACTATTATATTGTGTATATACTTACCATGAATTGTTATAACTTGAAAACCCTTATTCTATTAATATTATATGTTTAATTTAATTCACAGTTAATTAATATTTAAATGTTTCAAAGTGGTATGAGACACTTTGGAATGATAAAATATTATTTATCCTCAATAATGTTTTAAAATCAACAACTCTTGTTGTTAATTATTATCCTTTTATGTATTATTGATAAATCCATGTTATTTTTTCAATATGAATATTTTATAAGGCACATTTATTACTAAAAATGAGGAATTTTTTGGACTTTTATGACATGGGTGGGTCCCAATATAGCCCCTTGATGCATTGGTAGTCTCATGAGATGAATCATTTGGTCAATCGGATGGGTTGTTATCCTAAATGTTGTAAATTGTCTTGTGAATGGTCTTAATAGTAAAGGTAAAATGTACCTTGGAAATGTGGAATCCAATAATTAAGCATTTTCCTCATTTATAGTTATTTATTATTCGTCCATGAGATTTTCCATTAACATATCTATAGATAAATTTTACCTTAATTTCACTTATTACTTATACATGAGATTTTGTATCGATATATCTATAGATAAATTTCATTATCATTTTTTTGGTTTAGATGTCATGAGTTTTAGTTTTTTACCTTTAAATATTGATATTTCCTTATCTAGTTATTTTAATGGCATGTGTTATCAGTTGTTTACCTTTCCATGTTAATTTATTATAATTGATTCATTATTTCTTTTTCTTCACTTACTTATTAAGTTTCTTCCCCCATGTTATGAAGAATAAATCTTTGAATAATAATTCTAGAATATTGTTTATTTTTCTTTACTATGTATCATGTTTTTATTTACTATAACCTAATGTATTATGGGTATCATCTATGTAATCTGGAATTCCAGGATTTCTAAGCCGAATGGTCCTTTGGGATTTGATTCCTTGTAATAATGCCAATTTTATAAAATGATGCACTGGATCCTGTCTTCTGGGGTTGGGTACTTATAGTTTGTATCATAATAAGTTTAGAAAAAAACCATATAAACTAGATTTAGAAAACATAGATTATATAGAAAAACCTTATGCTAGACATTAAAGAAGAGTATAAAAGGACTTACTATAATTTTGGTAGGTGGTGATTATGTGGGTATTATTAGAAATATGTCCTTTTCTAGATACTATAAGTGGACATATTCTTGCAACATATGTACCTAAGAGTAACAACTTTTACAATGTGTTTCAGGCATGACTCTAGGTAACCTGGTATACAAAAATGGGCCTTACTTCACACCTAGTTTTACACTCCAGGGGGATACACTTAATATAGTTCACATTTTATTTATGTAGAATTATGAGGGATTTAAATGTAAACAAGACCTCAAAGTAACCTAATTTATTATTTAAGATGAATTTATGTTGAGTGTTATACCATATTTTAAATTCATGATATCATGAGATAATCCCATATATGCCATTTTTTTTAAATTCCACATGGAAGGATGAATGGTACTCATAGAAAATGTAGAGATTTCCCTACTGAGGAAAATAATATAGTTGGTATTGGAATAGAGAAAATTATGAAAATATTAGGGAATCATAGTCAAGTTATGAAAAATAACCTTTATCAAGTGGATCAACCTATTGCATTGATAGAATCTATTATATTGGATATTTTTATTAGATATAGTACCTCGTCATTTAGTTGGACTACTAATCCAATTATAGTTAAACAATGGATTATGTCTCTTGAGAATATATTTATGGCCTTTGAATGTAGTGAAAATGAAAATTTTACATATATTGTCTATTTTCTCTAAGGTGATGTTGATCAGTGGTGATATCTAGTCTACAAGGGAGGAGTAAGAAATTGAACTAATTTAATGGAGGAATTTTAAGGATAAATTCTTTGATAAATACTTCCATCGGGATCAATAAAGTGAGATTAAGAAGAATAATTTCATTATCTTAATGAAAACTGAAGAAGAGTGTGTTACGGATTATGAATCTACATTTACCAGGATAGCCAGGTATGCTATAGATTATATACACAACACATAATTTAAGATAGAGCACTTCTTTTAAGGTCTCAAGCCAAATATCCCAAGGAAAATGGTTTCCCATAATTTTTCATCATACGAAGAAGTAGTTTTATATTCAATCAATATGGAGAATGAATTTTCAAGATCCTATGAAATCAAGGGGAAATAGAGAATAATAGGTCTTCTTAGAACCAAGAAAAATCTAATGCATCAAATAAAAATATTAAGACAACAAAATTACAATCATTTTATAATTATTCGAAGAATCACCCTAGAAAATTCTAAAAGGGATTGAGAGTTTATTATAAATGTGGAGAAATAGTTCATCATGTTAATGAATTAAAGGGGAAGAAGTAAAGAACTAATATTCATTGCTATAACTAAAAGTATATAGGTAAATATGAAAACTAATTCCCTAAGAATCTCGGGAATTTACCACAGAAGATGCCAAGGGGAAATGGCCAAGCTTATGCAATCACTACAATAGAGTAAGAAGTATCAAATGACAAGGTGGTAGGTACACTAATCCTATCCTAAAATTTATCCAATTTATTATTTTATTATATATCATCATACTCTTTATTATATACCTAGTTTTCTAAAAAAAATTATACATTTCCCTATTGATTTAATAAGAGAGTTATCAGTCAAAACTCCTAAGTTGAGTATCATTACAAAAAATATGTTTCAGTCGGTACCAATTATGAAACATAAACATGCTTTATGTGATGATCTTATCATCATACCTATGGTTTACTTCGACATTATTTTTGGTATGTACTGGCTCTCAAAATATTATGCCAAAATTTATTCTAAAATGAAGGAAGTTATGATTTTTAGGAAAATGTTAATCCCTCATCTTTATAGCAAAATTTTACTCACCAGATTCATATCTAGATTCACCCCAAGTAGCTATACTAAATGTAATTATTATGGAAGAAGAGAAAAAAAACTCTATTTATGAATAAGGTGATCTTTAAATTGAGGATGTACCAATTTTGAAGGAATACATTGATGTATGTTTGGATGATTTACTTAGACATCCCCTACAGTGGGAGGTTGAATTTTCCATTGATTTAATCCCCAGAGAAGGCTGGTATTAATGAAATTCTATATAATGTCCATAGTTGAATTAGAATAATTGAGTAAACAACTAGAGGTTTTAGGTAATAAGAGATTTATTCACCCAAGTGTTTCATCATGGGGTGTTATTTTCCTCTTTATTAAAAAGAAAGATGGATCCATGAGGTTGTACGTTGATTATAGGGAAATAAATTACATTACCATAATGAACAAGTATCCTCTACCCCACATTGATGACTTGTCTGATCAACATCATAGATTCCAATAAATTTCAAATATTTATATATGTTCTAGATATCACCAGTTAAAGGTAAATAAGGAATACATTTTGAAGGAAACTTTTTAACGAGGCATGGTCATTACGAGTTTACTGTAATTCCATTTAGAATAACTAATGCACCTGGTATTTTTGTGGACTATATGAATAGAGTATTCAAAGAATATCATAATATTTTTTTTGTGGTATTCATTAATTATATTATTGTGTATTATAAAATCTATTAGGACCATGAAAATCACTTATAGGCCATTATTAAGACTCTTATAAGGTAAGAGTTATATCATTAATTTAGTAAATGAAATTTCTGGCTTTATAAAGTTTCTTTTCTTGGCCATATTGTCTCTAAGGATGGAATATCGGCTAATCATGAAAATATAAATGTATTCATATAATGTCCTACACCATAAAATGTAACTGAGGTACATGGATTCATTGGTTTTGTAGGTTACTATCAGTGATTCTTTCAAAAAATCATGATTGGGTAACCCCTTAACCAAGTTTACACATAAATGTGTTAAGTTTGTTTATAAAAAAGAATGTGAAAAATGATTTAATAAAATAAATAGAATATTATTCAGTGCACTGATTTTGAATCTACCATCTGGTAGTTATTTGTTTTTTATATATAGTGATGTTTTGAAGAAGGGGCTTGGTTGTGTCCTAATGAAAAATGATAAAGTTGTTGCATATGAATAAAGGAGATGGAAGACTCATGAACTGAACTATCCAACCCAAAATCTGGAGTTTTCTTATGTAATATTTTCATTCAAAATATGGATATGTTATCTCTATGGAGAAATATGTGAGATATACACGGATTGTAAGAGACTAAAATATATCTTCTCACAAAAATATCTCAACATGTGAGCTACTAAAAGATTATGATTTCTTAATACAATACCACTTAGGGAAATCAAATAAGGTGGTGGATGCTTTGAGTTGGATGGATCATGGAGTTATAACTCAAATTAGGATTGAGTGTAATGCCCCGACCCTAGATACCCAGAGTCGGTGCATTATTACATAACATTGGCATGATCACAAGAAAGATAAAGTCTTGAAAGACCGATTAGTTTAGTAGCCTTGAAAACACTAGATATACTCATAAAGATTACATTACATCAATAAATGAAAAACTACAACAACATATTGTCTTCATATCCCCTCATATTATCCCTGCAGGTCATTCATAAAATACTTCTTCAAATCCAGGGAAAAATAAAAAATTGAAAGGGGTGAGCTCAGATGCTCAGTAAGGATGACAATATAGCGGAAACTTTCATAAATAAACATAAAAAGTTAAGGCAATGTATAACTAAAAAAATCCGTTTAAACTTGAACTTCAGCATAATATGGCAAGGATAAAATGAAATAATGCCATTTACTTATTCACATGTATGTTCTACTAGATTAATAATCACATGAAAATATTAATAACCACCTTCATAATGACGGAATACATAATGCCAGACTATCATAACCACGTAGCCAATGCCTCGTTCCAAGACTACAAATAAGATTTTGTCAAGGCCTCGTGCCAAGACACTAGTTTCTTTCATGAGACCTACCGATGCATCGAAAAGCTATAGCGGGCTCCACAAGTCAATTACTAAGTCCAATGCATTCCTCATATGAAAAGTTTTAAACATAACATAAACATTCGTATTAAAACTAGCATACGAAATGTCAATATTTTATCCACAAACCATGAATGGTATAAAAATAGCACATCCACAGTCAAACATAACTCATTAGATATAATATGGAAGATTGAATTATATCATATTAATCTAAATAGAGAATGATGAAGGATATTGACATAGATGAAAATAATCATCACAACAATTAGAGTGAAATATCCCCCTTTTTCTTGATATCATTAAAAAGTCACACTATTTGTAAAGAATCCATTTAAAATAGATTTTAGAATCAAAGTGTCCCATACCACTTTGAAACTTTTAAAAGGAGTTTTAATTTTAAAACTTTAATGTCCATATAAATAAATCCTTAAAACCATTTTTAAAACATGGACATTAATGAGAAATATTTAAAAGAATAAGTCTTTAAAACATTTAAAAATGTTATTTTAGTTAGAGTTTCTAACCAAAAGAGAGACACTTGAATACAAATAATTGAGGTAATCAAAACATTGTAATATCATGAGAATAAAGGGATTCATGTTATACTATGTAAAAGTACATTATATACAACACATAAAAGTGATTTGGTGTATAACAACAAAGAAGTCTCAGTGGAATGTAAATTGAGATGAAATCTCTCATAAAGGTCGTATCCTTAGGTTAAGGATAAATCAACGACATAATTATGAGTGACAAATATAAATACACTCAATATGATTGTATATTCATTGTAAAACAATCAAAGGACATTCACACATAGTCTTGTAAAAACAACACCAATGAATTGGATGTTTTACTCAATAAATCGAGATTGAGTAAAAATTGCTCTTATGAAGTTCATACCGATGACCTAATAATTTATTAATGGAGTGATTATGTGTATCAAAAGTATATCCACAGAAAGGGGAGTGGAATTTATGAAATAATAAAATTAATAGTGATACTATACATAATCTTGGAGTAAAATAATCAATGAAGTATGCGTAGAGCCGAATGAGTGGAAATTGAAACTTCAAATTCCCTTATTGATTTGGTAACATACAAAACATACACCCATGAAAGAAGGATCATAAGATGATGATTTAAATATACATTAATTAAAATATATTACACAATTAATACAAACATGGGCAGTACACACACAACATGTAATAAATAAGTGGTGAACAATTGAATTCTCACGGAATTACAAGTGAGATAAGAAACCCCTTACTTTGTACTTTTTCCTTGGTCGACGGTAGGTTAACCTCCTTTATAATGGTGAAATAATTTTTATTGAATTATACAAGAATAATTTACATTAATATGATATCATATATGATCTTTTAACATTTATTTGTTAATAATATCTTAGTATTATCGTTATTTCTGGTGTTAACTTACTCATTTTCCTTTATATTCTATGTTTCGTAAGCTGTGTTTGTCAGGAATAGGTTGTATCTTATTCATATCCAGAATTATATAAAGTCCTTACACATTATTTTTAAATCATCATATGATAATTATACTTGAATGGATACGATGGAGAATGAATCTCATCGCGTTCGTGGAGACGGTAGTCTGTACGTACGCACGAGTGACAATATCATTCTTTTGATATTAAAATAATATATAATTGGATGGTATATCATATATACAGAATCATTATCTTTTTATATATATTATTTACATTAATTAAAAATCATTATTATACTCATACATATAATAATATATTGAATAACAATTACACCACGACGTGGAGACGGTAAGCCGTACGTACGCACGTATGGTGACATATCATTCAAAGAATGGATAGAATACTGAATATGGTTGTACCATATTTATAATAATATTACAGTATATTTTAGATACTGGATTCATTATTTTATAATGATAATAACAAATAAATAATAAGTTGAAGAAGAAATGAATTTGAAAAAGGGTGGTGAAAACATTACCTCTTCTTCGGGTTCTTCCTTTTGATTTGATCAAAAGGGCTCCTTTGGTTGGCTTTCTGACAAAAATAATGCCTCTATGTTGTATTGAGGGAAGTTGAGAGAGTATTTGGGAAGGTTTTGGCCGAACCAAAAGGCTTTTGAGGTGTGAATTAATGAGAAGGGGGAGTTCCCTTTTATAAGAGGGGTGAGGGGCACCTTTGGAAAAGATAGAAATATTATTTTATAATAAATTCATATTCGGTTTCAAATGGCTCCAAAGTGGATTATTTAAAGTTTAAGGTGGTTATGGGTCGAAAACCACTCAACCAATATAATTTATGCAGGTTTGGGTTATTATATTAACCTTATCTTTAAGTATTAACTCTTAGTTAATTAGTTTCACTTTTACAATGTCTCTTTGTATTTTTATATTATATGGTTAATAAACATACTATATACATCCAAGAGACCCCCAAGTGGTCCTTTAATGATACACCTATCATGATATAAGTATCGTGTCTGAACCTTAGATCTTTATGAATTTAATATCAATTAATAATATAATATTAGTTTTAAAGACTCTTTTATGACAATTTTGACACTATTCAATAATTGATTTTTGTAAAAATCATAAAAAATGATTACTTCGAAAAAAAGTTAATTAAATCAATAATTACATTTCATATTAACCTATAAATTTATTTTTATTTATAAAATGTCTCAAATTACATTTATTTGGGTATTTATAATATCAATTATTCGAATTTTTCATTAATTAGGTAATTACTGCATCGCCATTGTGTCATAAATAAATTAAATTATTTAATGTCTAAAAATTTTAAATAAAATACCATTATGTAGGAATTTATTTTATATTTCTAATGAATATTTACAATCGAATTTATCTTATGAATAACCTTATATTAAAAATGTTTTAGTAAATAAACATTGATTTTAACTCTTTTAACTCTTCTTTGAATTAAATAATAATAAATGTCCTAATCTAATATAAGTGGACCTAAATGATAATATTTTACTCCTAAGGTTGTTTTTGGTCGAGATACACTTGTCCAATAGAATTATGACATGTGTTAGGGTAATAATAATATCATTTTTACCCTTAATTAGCCTATTTACTTTTAATCGTCGTAAATAAAAGTAAAAAGTTACTATTCACCAAAAAATATTTTCATCTCATTGAACCACATTTTACTCCTTGATATTAACCTTTTCTCTCTGATTTTTGAAATTCCACTCACAGAAGCGGTAAAATTATGTTTTATGAAAAATTCAGTTTTTTAACTACCACTTAGTGGTTTCACTATTAATCAAAAAATGAAAGTTTCCAGAAAAATACCAAAAATTAGGCCTAAGATATATTTGACATTATGAATTAAAAAATGATGTCTATTTTACCAAATTCAAAACATATCAGTTGCATTAATTAATTTAAAAAAATTAATTCTCGTCGTTAAAACAAATAGCGTGTTTTTAAGAGATAATAAATATCAAAAGATTGACACTTGTTTATGTCTGGTTTAAATGTGAAATTACATCCAATGACCAACATTGTATTAAATGGTAAAAATATATTCTAAATATACTTTAAAACCACTCAAATTAATAATTTATCACTATTAACTATTTCGATTAAAAAGGTTGTTTTTAATTAAAATTTAGTAATTTTCACTATTCATCAAAATATGAAAGTTATCCGAAAAGTACCAAAATTTCACCCTAAGATAATTTTGATATTACGAATCCAAAAATGAAGTACATTTAGAAAGATAAAATTTATAAAATTTCAAAAAGTATGTATTACTATTCATAACGGCTAGTTTGATTAGTTGTGGTGTGTTAGAATCTCGAAGTTGCGTACAATGCACGCCATTGCATTATTCAAAGGGAAACGTATGGTGGAAGATTGGGGTGTTACATTCTCCCCTACTTAAATAAATTGAGTCCTCAATTTTTTTTAAAAAATTGGGTTTGAGAATATAATGGAAAGTCCCACATCGGAAAAAGAGTCAATAAAACTATCACTTTAAAAGAAAGGAAGAGAGGTATAAAGGTCACCCAAGATAACCCATACTAGGATTCCATGTAAGAAAACATGGATATGGACAATAAACTAAGTGTTAAGTTCTGATGATGAGGGATAGAAAACATGATCCGGAGAAAGTTAACAATAATAAAATCACAAACTTGTATTGGGACAAACGATCATTAGTCTCCCACTAGGAAAAGTAAACGGACAACATTTTTTGTTTTTAGTTACATTACATAAGAACGAGGAATTCATTTATAATGTTTACTAAGAAGATAAAAAGATATACTAACTTTTTAAGTAGAGATTCATTCTTTAATAAATTTTTGCCACTAACTCATTTTTTTTTGAACAATGAGTATTCAAAAAGACTTGGTCACAATGGAAGAGCTAGAATAAACTTCTATAGAAATACATGATCCACGTAGGATAAAATATATATTTACCTTGTCTTTAGAGATTAATAAAAACCAAAATGTTCAGTATAATATATGATGATCCCCCAAATGGATATTCCATTAGAGAATAAAACTAATCTTAATTTCTAAAATTAAACTATCAATACCCCAAAGTTAAATAAATACTATTAAATAATCAATTGTCTTTAAAATCCTTCAATATAATCCAAAATAATATTGAAACCCAAAACTTATAAGAATGTAGTCTTCCATGTTAAATTGTATCTCCAAATGACATTAATTACTCTTAAAGTCACATACTTAAAAGTTATTAACCTAATCATTTCCATAAATAACCCAAATCACTATAAATCCACAATAAAAACATAGATAAAAACCCACCATTACTCCTCAAATGAAATCCCATACTATTCTATTTTCCTTGGGAATATAGTGTTCACAAAAAAGTGAACAACTTCCAAAATAACATTTATCACATAATCACAAAATCATTTTCCTATACTAAGGGTATTCATTTGATAAGACATAAGATCCCAAATAAATTATTATTGATCAATAAAATCATTTAACAAAAAAAAAATAGTCACACTAACCAGGGTCTTCACGTAGTCCAGTGGTATGTGATAAATCCCAATCGCACTTTGGTTGTGGGTTCGATTCCCATAGCTTTTTCCGATGCGATGGGTTGTCACACGGTCTGTGTGTTGTCCTTTTTCAGAAACTATATTTTATAACATTACCAAAATGAGATAAATTTCTCAAAATAACCATAACATAAATTAACCACAAATCTTATCTCATACCTTTCATTTTCATCCCAAATTATAATATCTTATAATTTCCTCAAACCCAACGATCATATAAAACCAAATGGTTATTTACAACTATATCCAAAAGAGAAAATATAATTCTTCCTCAAATATCATTCTCACATGGAAAACTGCAGGGTTAAAAATACAAGAGAAATTATTCCAAAGTAAACCCATCAACAAGGAGCACTAATACATTTTAAACATTTCTCTAACCATTTATTTCCACATAGATTCTTCTTTGACCAAGAAAATATCCTATAGAATATGTCATTTACTTGGGTAATGTCCAGGTCCCCTATATTTATGGAAAATGGCTGTAAATGGATTCTTGGGACCATTTTTATCTTCTTCCATAGTACTCTTCATTTTTCTTCAACAATTCTTCACATTATGTCCTTCCTTCCCGCACATAACGCATTTCTTTGTCCCATTGATACACATTCCTGGGTTTCACCTTCCACATTTTCTGCATGATGGAAATTGAGGATTCCTTTCTTCATGGTCTCCACTGCTAGAGCTCTTATCATTCATCACCTTTCTCTTCTTTTTTGAGTCCAGAAATTTGTTAATATATATATTGTTGATCATATTTTTGGAAAATTGATATGGCATATAGATGATAACTTTTACGCCTATCAACATTCCATTTTTTTGCTCATTTCCACCACTGTTCCAACCTTGTACATCATTCTCAAAGACACTATAACTTACTTGGAATCCAGCCATTGACTAAAACCAGAAAGAATTGTGTGAGTAACAGTAGTTATAAAATCATTTAGAGATTAACATGTCACCATATTCTCAATTTGAAACACATTAGGATTAACCAAGGTCATTTACTCTCATATTATATATATAATACTTCAAATAGGTTTGTAAAAAAAATGTAAATTATCCTAAGAATATCCCTCGGGAGTGTCATAACCAAGAGTGCAGCAAGGCCCGTTGTCGTTGACTAGTTCTCGTTTGAGTCTATCTCAAAGTGGTGTTTTCGAGTTTTAACCCTAGGTACATCTGTGCCAGAGCCGCCTCTACCTGATCGTATCAAGACAGGGATGTATTTCTCTGAAAACTCCCAAAATCTCAACAATACCAAAATTCTAGGAATTTCTTTTATACTAATCCTCAAAGTTCATCTTAGTTCTACGTGCTCTAATAATAGTTTAGCTAAATCCAGCTTCCAAGGTTTGTACTAAACTTCCTATGATGCCAACTGTAATGCCCCACCCCTAGATACCCAAAGTCGATGCATTATTACATAACATTGGTATGATCACAAGAAAGATCAAGTCTCAAAAGACCGATTAGTTTAGTATCCTTGGAAACACTAGATATATTCCTAAAGTTTACATTACATCAATAAGTGAAAAACTACAACAACATATTGTCTTTATATCCCCTCATACTATCCCTGCAGGTCATTAATAAAATACTTCTTCACATCCTAGGAAAAATAAAACATTGAAATGGGTTGGCTCAGATGCTCAGTAAGGATAACAATATATCAGAAACTTTCATAAATAAATATAAAAATTTAAGGCAATGTATAGCTAAAACAAAAGACTTTTAAACTTGAACTTCAGCATAATATGGTAAGGATAAAATGAAATAATTCCATTTACTTATTCACATGGATGTTCTACTAGATGAATAATCACATGAAAATATTAATAACCACTTTCACAATGACGGAATGCATAATTCCAGATATCATAACCACGTAGCCAAGGCCTCGTGCCAAGACAACAAATAAGATTTTTTCAAGGCCTCGTGCCAAGACACTAGTTTGTCTCATAAGACCTACCGATGCATCGAGGAGCTATAGTGGGCTCCACCCATCACTTACTATGTCCAATGCATTCCTCATATGAAAATTTTTAAACATAACATAAACATTAGTATTAAATCTAGCATATGAAATGGCAATACTTTATCCACAAACCATGAATGGTATAAAAATAGCACATCCACAGTCAAACATAACTCATTCGATACAATATGAAAGATTTTATTGTATCATATTAACCTCAATCGAGAATGATAAAGGATATTGAAATAGATGAAAATAATCATTAAAACAATTAGAGTGAAATATCCCCATTTTTCATGAAATCATTTAAAAGTCACACTATTTGTCAAGAATCCATTTAAAATAGATTTTAAAATCAAAGTGTCCAAAACCACTTTCATACTTTTAAAAGGATTTTTAATTTTAAAACTTTAATTTTCATATATATAAATCCTTAAAACCATTTTTAAAACATGGAAATTAATGAGAATGAATTAGAAGAATAAGTCTTTAAAACATTTAAAAATAGTATTTTAGTTATAGTTTCTAACCAAAACAGAGACACTCGAATACAAATAATTGAGGTAAAAAAAATTTAATATCATGAGAATAAAGGGATTCATGATATACTATGTAAAAAGTACATTATATACACCACATAGAAGTGATTTTGTGTATAACTACCAAGAAGTCTCAATGGAATGTAAATTGAGATGAAATCTCTCATAAAGGCCGTATCCTTAGGTTAAGGATAAATCAACGACATAATTATGTGTGAAAAATATAAATACACTCAATATGATTGGATATTTAGTTAAAAACAATCAAAGGAAATTCACACATATTCTTGTAAAAACAACACCAATGAATTGGATGTTTAACTCAACAAATCGAGATTGAGTAAAAATTACTCTTATCAAGTCCATACTGATGACCTGATAATTTATCAATGGAGTGATTATGTGTATCAAAAGTATATCCACAGAAAGGGGAGTATAATTAATGACATAATCAAATGTATAGTGATACTACACATAATCTTGGAGTGAAATAATCAATGAAGTATGCGTAAAGCCGAATGAGTGGAAATTGAAATGTCAAATTCCATTATTGATTTGGTAACATACAAAACATACACCTATGAAAGAAGGATAATAAAATGATGATGTAAATATACATGAATTAAAGTATATTACACAATGAATACAAACATGGGCATTACACACACCACATGTAATAAATAAGTGTGAACAATGGAATTCTCATGGAATTAAAAGTGAGATAAGAAACCCCTTACTTTGTACTTTTTCCTTGGTTGACGGTAGGCTAACCTCCTTCATAATGGTGAAATCATTTTTATTGAATTATAAAAGAATCATTTACATTAATATGATATCATATATGATCTTTTAATATTTATTTGTTAATAATATCTTAGTATTATCATCATTTCAGGTGTTAACTTACTCGTTTTCCTTTATATTCTTTGTTACCTAAGCCGTGTTTGTCATGGATAGGTTGTATCGTATTCATATCCAAAATGATATCAAGTACTTAAACATTATTTTTAAATCATCAAACAATAATTATACATGAATGGATATGATGGAGAATGAATCTCATCGCGTTCTTGGAGACGGTAGTCCGTACGTACGCACAAGCGACAATATCATTCTTTTGATATTAAAATAATATATAATTGGATGGTATATCATATATACAGAATCATTATCATGTTATATTTATTATTTACATGAATTAAAAATCATTATTATACCCATCCAAATAATAATATACTGAATAACAATTACACCACAACGTAGAGACGGTAAGCTGTACGTACGCACGTATGGTGACATGTCTTTCAAAGGATGGATAGAATACTGAATATGGTTGTACCATATTTATAATAATATTACAGTATATAGTAGATACTGGATTCATTATTTTATAATGTGAATAACAAAGAAAGAAGAAGTTGAAGAAGAAATGAATTTGAAAAAGGGTGGTGAAAACATTACCTCTTCTTCGGGTTCTTCCTTTTGATTTGATCAAAAGGGCTCCTTAGGTTGGCTTTCTGATCAAAATATGGCCTCTATGTTGTAGTGAGGGAAGTTGAGAGAGTATTTGGGCAGGGTTTGGCCTAACTAAAAGGCTTTGAAGGTGTGAATTAATGAGAAGGGGGGTGCCCTTTTATAAGAGGGGTGAGGGGCACCTTTGGAAAAGCTGGAAAATTATTTTAAAATAAATTTAAATTCGGTTTCTAATGGCTCCAAAGTGTATTATTTAAAGTTTAAGGTGGGGATGCATCAAAAACCACTCAACAAATAGAATTTAGACAGGTTTGGGTTATTATATTAACCTTATCGTTAAGTATTAACTCTTCGTTAATTAGTTTCACTTTTACAATGTCTCTTTGTATTTTTATATTATATTGTTAATAAACATACTATATACATCCAATAGACCCACAAGTGATCCATTAATGATAAAAATATCATTATATAAGTCTCTGGGCTGAACATTATATTTTTAGGAGTTTAATATCAATTAATAATATAATATTAGTTTTACAGACTCTTTTAAGTCAATTTTGACACTATTCAATAATTGATTTTTGTAAAAATCATAACAGAATGATTACTTCGAAAAAAGTTACTTAAATCAATCCTATCATGTCATATTAACCTAGAAAATTATTGTTATTTATAAAAAGTATCAAATTACATTTATTTGGGTATTTATAATATCAATTATTCTAATTTTTATTAATTAGGTAATTACTGCATCACCATTGTGTCATAAATAAATTAAATTATTTAATGTCTAAAAATTATAAATAAAATACAATTATGTAGGAAATATTATTATCTTTCTAATTTATATTTACAATCGAATTTATCTAATGTATAACCCTATATTAAAAATGTTTTAGTAAATAAACTTTGATTTTAACTCTTTTAACTCTTCTTTGAATTAAATAATAATAAATGTCCTAATCAAATACAATTGGACCTAAATGATAATATGTTACTCCTAAGTTTGTTTTTGGTCGAGATACACTTTTCTAATAGAATTAGGACATGTTTTAAGGTAATATTAATATCATTTTTATCCTTAATTACCCTATTTACTTTTAACTGTGGTAAATAAAAGTAAAAAGTTACTATTCACCAAAAATTATTTTCGTATCATTGAACCACATTTTACTCCTCGATATTAACCGTGTCTCTCAGATTTTCAAAATTCCACTCACAGAAGCGATAAAATTATGTTTTATGAAAAATTCAGTTTTTTAACTACCACTTAGTGGTTTCACTATTCATCAAAAAATGAAAGTTTCCAGAAAAATACCAAAACTTAGGCCTAAGCTATATTTGATATTAAGAATTAAAAAATGATGTCTATTTTACCAAATTCAAAACATATCAGTTGCATTAATTAATTTACAAAAATTAATTCCCGTCATCAAAACAAATAGCGTGTTTTTAAGAGATAATAATTATCAAAAGATTTACCCTTGTTTATGTCTGGTTTAAATGTGAAATTACATCCAATTACCAACATTGTATTAAATGGTAAAAATATATTCTAAATATACTTTAAAACCACTCAAATTAATAATTTATCACTACTAACTATTTTGATTAAAAAAGTTGTTTTTAATTAAAATTTAGTAATTTTCACTATTCATCAAAATATGAAAGTTATCCAAAAAGTACCAAAATTTCACCCTAAGATAATTTCGATATCATGAATCTAAAAATGTAGTCCATTTTGAAAGATAAAATTTATAAAATTTCAAAAATTAGGTATTACTATTCATAATGGCTAGTTTGATTGGTTGTGGTGTGTTAGAATCTCGAAGTTGAGTACAATGCACGCCATTGCATTATTCAAAGGGAAACGTACCGTGGAAGTTTGGGGTGTTACATTGAGAGGGATCCTTTGTTAAGGTATCTAGTTAAGATGGATATGGGAATTTCTAAATAAGGGTAGTCATCAATAATTTATCAAATGTTTGAAAAATTACCTCTATTAGAGAGGATGAATAATTTTCAATCTAATGATAAATACATTTAGAATAAATTCAAAGGTGTGAATGTTAGAAAATTAAAAGATTATGTTTGTGAAGATGGAGTTCAAAATTTTATAAAGAGGTAATTTTTTCCATCTATACCTGAGCCAAAAGGATAATTGATCGATGATTGTCGTAGATCAAATTTCTATACACATCCTAGGAGCATAAACATGTATAGGGACTTGAAGGAAATTTTTTTGTGGGATAAAATGAAGTATGAAATTGCAGATTATGTCTTGGGATATTTGGTTTGTTGACAAGTGAAAGATATAAGGCTGCATCCTAGATAATTCCAACAAACTCTTCCTATTCATGTGTGGAAATTGGATGAAATTACTATGGACTTTGTCACGGGACTATCAAAGACTTCAACAAGGAATGATTCAATATGGGTTATCATTGATTGACTAAGCAAATATGCTCATTTCCTTGTCTTATGATAAGATATTCCTATCATGCTTCATGCAAGTCTATACATTAATGATGTTGTAAGACATAATGGAACAACTCTGTCAATTTTTTCCGATCAAGACCCTCACTTTACATCGAAATTCTAGAAAAGTATTTATAAGGATCTCAACACAGAGCTTTAATTGAGCACTGCATACCATCATCAAACTGATAGATAGTCCCAAAGAACTATTCAAATAATGGAAGTCATGTTGAGATCATTATCTCTTGACTTTCAAGGAATGTGGTATCAGTAGTTACCTTTGGAAGAGTTTTCCTGTAATAATAGTTTTCATTCAAGTATTCAAATGGTGTTTTATGAAGCATTATATGGAAAGATATGTCATACTCCATGTTGTTGGGATGAAGTTAGAGAAAGGAAACTCAAAGAACTAGGACTAGTAGAAGAGACAACAACAAAGGTGAATTCTATTTGGGGTTATATCAAAACAGATCAAATTAGGAATAATAGTTACACTGATATTCAGATAAAAGATTTAGAATTCAAAGTGGGAGATCATGTCTTCAAGATTTTATCTCACTAGAAAGGGAGTTATCAGGTTTGGTAAGAATGGTAAATTGAGTCCCATGTACATCGGACCCTTTAAAATTCTTGAATGGGTTGGAATTATTGATTACCATTTATCATTTCTACCAAGTCTTTCAAATGTACACAATGTGTTCTATATATCTATGCTAAGGAAGTACATGCCAAACCCACTGCATCTAGTCATATCTGATAAGATAGAGTTGTAACCTGATATTTTATATTGGGAAAACCTCATCCACATTCTTTATTCTGGAGAAAAAATATTGAGGAATCATATGACTTTTTTGGAAAAAGTTCTCTGGAGGAATCAAAAAATAGAAGACTCAACATATGAACTAGAGGATTCAATGAAAGAGAAGTACCCACATATTTTTCAAGGTAATAACACTAAAATTTTGGGGAAGAATCTTTTGTAGGATGGAAGAATGTATCACCCTAATACTTTACCATATTTTCCATTATATTTTATCAATAGCTTTCCAATACACACAACACCCACCTTATAAAAAGCACTATTTAGCCATGTTTTTCACAATAAATTAAATTATTAAACTTTTAGAGAGTTTATATAGTAAATATATATTATATATCTAATAAATTATTTTTATTCTCATTCGATATATTTTATAGGTATAATATAGGAACAAACCCAATATTACAAATAAAATACTATATTTATATAAAAGTAGTTTCACTGCCATTTAATGGAACACCTATTTTAAATATAAATTTTAAAACATTTATAAATTTAATTTTAAAAAACAATAATTATTTTTGAATTCAAAACTTCAAAATTATATTAGGGTTATTTTTTTCTTATTTTTCTAAGAAACATATTTTTTTATGAATAGTGAAAATAATGCATTTTAGTTAAAAAAAATCCATTTTTTAAAGAATTATTAATGTTATATTATATATTACATATTTTTTAAGATAAAATTAGACAAATTATACATATATTAGTTTAATTGTTTTCATTATAATCAATTTCACTTTAAAATTGAGTATAAAAACTTAACAATATTTTAAACATTTTTCTACTAAAATCAGTTATTTCATCAATCTGTGGGATTAGAATTAATCTAAATTTTCCCAATTCTTTGTGTTGAATTTCGACAAATTTATATAAACCATTTTAATAAAGATGATATTTAGAGTCTTATAAGATAAACATAATTTTTTACCAAAATTATTAGTGGAAGTGATTAATATTAATTATAGCGATAAAAGTAAATTTAATCTTAATAAAGGATTAAACATTTAACTTAATGGCCCAAAAGACCTATCCACTTTTACAAAACCCATTTTATGCACATATCTTGACCATAGAAATTCAATTATTTAGTTTTTCTTGTTTTTTTATGAATTTTTATTAGTTAAGAACATGTGTATGCCTAACTTGTTTTCAAAAATTCTAAGTGAGTCCTTTTCCTTCCCAATAAAATACCACCACTTCTCCCACTACTTCACACCCCTCAAACCTCTTAATTTTGGCCAATATAAACCAAAATAGATTCCCAAAATCCCTCCCCTAGACCTAAGATCCTCCCTTTGGGAATAAATCTTTCCAAGGATGTATTTTTGTATAAACCAAAAGAAGCTACCTGATTAATAGGTAACATATTCTCTCAAGATTTTTAGGTTCATTACTATTCTACACCCCATCCAATATCATTATTTTAGATTTATATAAAAACACCAGTATCATTAATATAATAGTATGTTTTGGGTAAAGTTTATTACCTACACATACACACGGCTCCATATAATGGGTAATAAATATATTATTTCCCTGTATGGTGAACTACTGCCTCACAAAATGATGATTGTTCATTTTTCCCTTACCACGTATCATAGTGACCATTATGATGGAAATTATTTCTATGTATGATATATAAGATATTTATAATTTCATTATTCTTTTATATTTTTTTATTTTCAAAATACCTTTATGATTTCCTTCTTGCGTAAATACGATAATTTCATTTGAGGAAGTGTGGACTACCGCCCCCTAAAAGTGATATTAATCATTCATTCCATACATAGAACGTATAAAGCAAGGTTTTAATAATTCTATGTAACATATATAACATATATATGATAATATAATTATAATATTAAAATTTATCATTTAGTTTTCATTCTTTTAATACAACCAAGAAATTAAAGTGGCGTTCATGCATACATATGACCTACCTTCTACATGAATAGTGCACTTCATTTCTAATCTTCAAACATAATAGATTATAAAAAATAAATATATAATGATTATTTATGATAATTAACTCATGGTTTAGATTATGGATATGATTATACCATGATAAAATTAATTATAATAACAAGTAACAAGTTAAAACTTACACAAGAAAAGTAGACAATTAACACTCAAAATAGTGAGATTAGTAAAAGAGTGTAACAAATGGGTAATAAAAATTTTTAAAAAGGTAATATATGATATTGTAAACATTATTATGGTTATGGTATAAGTTATTAACATATTTTAAACCATTATATATTAGGATAAATACCACCCAAAAAAATTAAGGTTAAGGTAATGGATTTCATCTCAATTTACATTCCATTGGGACTAGTTCATTGTTATACACCAACTCACTCTTATATGGAGTATATATTGATCTTGACATTTTATTACTTGAACTAACATATTCTATTAATATTATAAGTTTTATTTAATTCACAAGGAATTAATATTTAAATGTTTCAAAGTGGTATGGGACACTTTGGAATGTTTCAAAATTATTTATCCTCGAAAATATTTCAACATCAACAACCCTTATTGTTAATTGTTCTCATTTGTGGTATTATTGATAAATTCATATTATTTATTAAATATTGATATTTTATAAAGAACATTAATTATTCAATATGATGAATTATTTGGACTAGTACAACATGGGCATGGCCTGTTATTTCCCCTTGATGCATCAGTAGTCTCATGAGACGGATCATTTGGCCAATAATTTGGGTTTTACCCTAAATAATGTAAGCCATATTGAAAAAGGTGTTTAAGGTAAAGATACCTTGTACCTAGGAAACATGGAGTCTAATAATTAATCATTTCCCCCATTTATATTTAGTTATTATTCATCCTTGATATTTTGCGTCGACAAATCTATGGATACATTTTACCTTAGTTTCAATTATTATTCATCCATGAGATTTTTGGTTGAAATATCTATGGATACATTTCATTATAATTTTATTTATTTATATGTAATGATTTTATGTTTCTTACCATTCCATATTGATATTTACATATCTTATTATTTGAGTGTCATGTGTTATCAGTTATTTACCTTTCGATGTTATCTTATTCCTATTAATTCATTATTTCATCCACTTTACTTACACATACTAATAATTTGATCTCAAATTTATTATGTTTATTTCCCCAGGTTATGAAGAATAAATAATAAGCATTATAGGATTCTATTTATTTTTTTTATTATGTATCATGTTTGTATTTCCTATTTCCCAATGTATTTTAGGTATCATGTATGTAATGTATCTATCTAGGACTGATAAGATGAATAGTCATTCGTTATTTGATTCCTTGTAATAATGCTAATGTAATAATATAATACACCATCTCCTGGCTTCTATGGCCTGGGAATTATAAAGTTAAATTTGAAATAAATTCAAGAAACATGAATATAATCATTTGTGGAATTAGACCGATTGAATTTAACTATATCTCTTAGAGTTATACTTCTTTTGAAATGTGGTATATATTTATGTTTCTTATGAATAAACTAATAATTCAATATATATGAGTTAAAATACATTAAAATAAAAATTTTATACTTTTAGAATTTATAAATATGAAATAATCACCCAAATGAATGGAATATTAGATAAAATATTTAATGGTGTTGTTTTCATTGGAAATCCAATTCCAGAATGAGATAAGGCATTAAAGGTACTTAGATTTTCACCCATTAAGTAGAATGTAATATCATCTTTAATAAGATAATAAAATCTTATAAATTATTTAAAAATGAAGTAATTTATTATTACTCTTATATTTTATGAATCTAAAATGAAATATAAGGTTGGAGATAATAGAATAATCAAAAGGTTAAATGCTACACTTAAATTTTCTATTTCAAAAAGTGAATAGAATTAAAAATAGGATGTTATATTCTCTGAAGATTCAAGTTTTTTAAACTCTATAAATGAAACTTTCTCGCATTTCCAGAATATTAAAAAAAATTATAAAAGGAATAGAGGCATTAAGAAGTTATTACATGATTACAAGAAAAATGGTCATGGTCTGAAATAAGTCATATATAATGAATACAATAAGATAGGGAATATCAAACCCAATTACCAACAAATAAAAAAATTTAGAAAATTGATAATAATGAAAATAAACTCTGGATGATAACAGATTATGAAATAAAAGGAAATAAAGTCATAAAGTCTACATGTAGTGTATTTTAAGACTCAAGTATCTCTTCAAGTTGTATATATAAATAGGATAAATAAAAATATAATGAAAATATATAATCTATAGATTAATAATATGAGGTACATTATTATAATGTTTTATTTCTGATTCTGATTCTAGAAGATTATGAAATTATAAACGAGTTGAATATTTAAATATTCCTAAATAAAAATATAAATTTTTAATTAAAAAAAATTATAAATAATATTCATAAAGTTTTATTAAGTAATAAATATTTTATGTTAAAACAAAACATAAACTTAAATTGAAATTAAGAAAATATTATTTTAGTCATATTGTTATGAAAATAAAATTAAAGAGTTGTAGGATGAAGTAAAATATTTTAAAGGTGTTTCCAGTGTTTTTTATAAGGAGAAAATTCATTAAATACTATTATTAGATAAAATGTTTGGAAGAATGAATGATATGTAATAAATATTAATATTGAAAACCCCATTCTATATAGAAATTATTTTTTTCCTCATTTAAGGTATTATAGAATGTTAAGAGTTATCTTTTTTGTGGCATTAGAAAAAATCATGCTAAAAACTATTTCTTAAGGAATTATTGAATTGGTTGTTTTAAGATATATTATTTTTATATATATTTATCTAAATATAGTTCTTATAAGGTTAAAAATATTTGGTTTTCCATATCTCTACTCGTTGGCACTGAAGGACCTAAGAGAATTTGGGAACCAAAAAATGTTTTGTTTTATTTATTTTGTTGAAAAAACACAAGGACAGAAATGTAATCTGATATAAGGGTAGTGTAAATTTGAGACAAATGAGTGGATACTTTTCCATTTTCCATATAATTTGAAAATTTGATGTATTTTTTATTACCATTGGTGATAATGTCGAAGGTACGATAATTACAGTTTGATCAGATAGATATCTAAAATCTATATTGATGGACAAGGTTTTCTATGTTTAAGGGTTGAAGCATAATTTGATAATTATCTCGAAAATATATGATGATGTATTTACTATTTATTCTTCTAATAATGTTTTTTTTCATTAAAGATAATCTACTTATGTTTAGAGCACCTACAACTAAAACTTTTTACACTTTGGACCTCAGTTTCTTGTTTGAATAGAAAGTGAACTTTTTAAGTCTTGGAATAAGTTAATGGTGGATATTTTATAATAATAGTGGTAATTGTAATTTATTTTAGTTATCTAAATTTTATTGGAATAAATTAATTTTTTGTTCTATCCAGCCTTACTTTTTATGAGAAAATTCTTTGTGATGCATGTTAAATTAGAAATAAACGTAAGTACTTTTTCAAATCAATTCAAAAGGATGAGACATTAAGACCGTAAAAACTTATCCAAATTGATTTTTTAGATCCCCTAGAGTAAAAATATTGACTATAATATTTTTTTGTCTTCGTGTTATTATTTTTCTATATTTACTTAGGTTTACCTTTTAGGGATTGAAAGTGAATCATTTTCAATATTTATGATTTTTTGTATGTTTTTTCAAAATAAAAGGGATTTTAAAATGATTTCATTGAGAAGTGATCATGGAGGAGAATTTTAGAATAAATAATTTAATTATCTTTACTGAAAAATAGGTATTAAACATAATTTCTCTTCTCCAAGAACACCTCAAAAGATTGGAATTGTAGAAATAAGAAATATAACTATTCAAGATATTTCTAGAACTATGTTGAATGAATATGGTTTTCATACCTATTTTGGGGTAGAATCTATCAACATAGATTTCAATATTATGAATACAGATTTAATTACAACTTTTCTTAAAAATTAAACTTATAATTTATGGAATATAATAATAATTATTGTTGACATTAAGATCGGGTTAATATTTAATCATAATAATATTTTTTCTATTTGAACACTAATAATGTTTGGATTTTTTGGAGTGTCGAGAGAGGTAGTATGATTATAGTCGGTGTTAAAGAAGAATATAAATATGGTACATGTGCCCATAGAGAATTCGAGTTTAAATACAGCTAGTTTTTAAGTCATTGTCAATAGGATATTAGAAAATGTAGATTGGATTGAGTTTCTAGAGGTTAATATGTGGGTTTAGATAACTCAAATATTGGTGTTTTTAACATTCCTACAAGAACTAGGAGGAAAGTTTTAAATGAAAATATTCCTTCCAATATATAGGGAATTATTCAGTTTCTCATAGCTATTCACGACCCTTATATTAAAGAGTAAAGTGGTTATGTGTTTGTTCAGAGGCCTAGGCGAAGATATCATACCTAAAACTATTTTACATGTTGAGTAGGTTGGTAATTCTGTCTACCAGTTCATGTTTTGGAATAAATAGTTGAGTAGGATATTGGTTTTTTTGCATAAGTTTTTTTGAATCTATATCTTTTAGCCGAAGAAATATATAATAAAGTTTTTCAAGGTATAGAACAACCAATAGAGGAATCCACTCATTATGAAAGATCTGAAAGAACTGAAGAAATTTTTTAGGAAGTGGAAGCTCATTCTGCTGAGCAGGTGAGTACCCCAATTTGTTTAATCTAAATTAATGAGGTATAAATCAGTTTAATTGGTTTAAAGGTCCATGGAAAGGACTACAGAAGTATGTACTAAGTCTCTAGAATTTCTTAAATAATTTTCCTCTTAATCTGGTAAGGAGTTAGATGGTCAATCACATTAATTGGTTAATGTTGATGAACCATATATAATGAATTTGAAGGTATAATTAGATGCATTTAGTATGGTTTTTATAATTTATCTGTTAAAGGAGGAAGATGCATTGTTTCAAGGAAAGATTTATAGTGATCAAAAGTCTTTTAAGTATTATAAAAAATCATATGTTAAAATATATATTTTTATTCTATCTAAAAGAAATATCCATGTTTGAAGTAAATTTTAATTTCTAGAGAATATTTTGATTCCTTTATATGAGATATAAATAACAATATTCTAAAACTAAAAGGAGAATTAATTTTAGAATCTATTTTTTTTATTTAATTAAGTTATTGTAAATTCATTTTGAAAGTGAAAAGGCTTAAAATTCAGGTCAATGAAGGGATTCTACTTCAGATGGATAAGTATTTGAAAATTTGGTAAGAAGGTTAGAGATTCTCCCTACTGATATTACATCCACGGATGAAAAGATTCAGATTTTATTATGTGATAGTATGTATCTACACACTTTGTTTAAGAATTAGGATGGATTAGGTGACAGGTAAACTTATATAGATATTCGACTAAAAATTGGTCTACCAGTTAAGGTAAATAATGGATAGATATGTTCAATCTTATAAGACTATTTCTAATTTTCTAAAGTTGAATCTAGTTATAGTGTTGAATATGCGTCAAGAATCAAGGTATCTATTGAGAGAGTCAACATACCCAGTGAATCATAATTTCAACAATTTTATGTTGCATATGAAGGATGTGCACAAGACACTCATATATTTCTTAACCTTATTATCCTCTTCCTATAAATGACATATATCCACTCCTTCCTAAACATTCTTGTTCATGATCCATTTTTTATTATATTATAGGATTATTTAAAAAAAATCTTTTGAAATTTTATGCTATCTTTATTTTCAATGTGATGCTGTTTTATATTTTTAAGCCTATAAATTTTCATAGTAACCTTAATTTTTTATTATATATCTATCAGTTATTGTTATGTACTAAATTTAATGTTTTTTAATCCATTTTGAAAATTTCATTTTGATTTCACATTGGGATATGATCAAGAAAAGCAGCACATTCTGATAATTGATTAATAATTCATCTTGATTAATAATTTATCTCTACTATTTTTTTGATAAATAAATAAAACCTATAATTATTTTTATGTTTATGTTTATATGGGTTCTTTGATCATTAAAAGGGGGGAAATTATTCGGCATATAGATATTGATCTTATAATTTCACATTAATTTCACATTGATTATGATTATCACAAAGTCCCTAATTTGTTTTACTAATAAATTTTCTTTAATATTATTATATGATTATATCTATATAAATATTAATTCTAATTCCTTGAAATTCTATAAGTTATTAACTTATAATTTATTTTAAGTTTTATTCAACAAAGTATTTTGTATTTTTTTAAAATTATACAATCACTACCCCAAAAGTGATGTTTCAACCTAACAATGGTATCCAACCCCATGTCTGGAACCCCACATTTAACCTAAAATTTATTTTTGGAAACCGAAATTTAGATAAGGAATGTCAGTTATGATTATTTAATTATTCCTTTGAAACCTCACTTATTAATTGAATATTATTTTTGGGAACCTATCTTTTTTATATCAACACCATGTTTGAGTATATATAATTTGGTATATTAAAATAACATTAGTAATGATCCTTACACATTGGTATTGTGAATTTGGAATAAACCGCACATTATGAACCATGATTTTGGAGTTATCATAATGTGGAGAAAACCCTCGATAAATGAGTCATCTGCAAGATTTGAATTTCGGGTATTTTCTTGATTTCTGTTATGATTTAACTAGAGTAAATATCTCAATAAAAATATTGAAATACTATTTCAAAGTCACTTAACTGATGTATAAATTCATTCCTATTTCTAAAGAAATATATTATATTTCATGGTTTCATAATTTTTTTCAAATACAATAATAATTTTGAAGATCGTGAATTATCTAATGTCTTTTTATATCTATTTGGAAAGAATTAAATCACGATATTTATTTAACTCTCAAACAGATATATATACTAATGAGTTTTAATCATTTTTTTAAAATAAATTTTCTCAGTAACATGGTTATTTCAATATATATATCTAAACTACAACAATTTTTTCATTTACAGAATAGGTTATACTTTCTGGTATAGATACTGTGGTTTTTAGCTATAATATATCAGAAGCAGTTCAATGAAGATTTTTCTATACTATACTTTAGATACATACTTGTTATAGTTTATTATTTTATTATATGGACATCTTTTTAAATAATCATGGATATTCTTCTTAAGTATAGAGCTTTAAATACTTTCTTATATTCCTCTAAATATTTTTACATTTTTTAGTTACAACATCAATATCTGAGAGACATCAAATAAAATACATTGTTTTTTTGTTTCTAAAAACCCAGGTGTAGAGTGTTTTGAGGACTTTTTTTTGTCTTTTTTTACACATTATAAAATCTTATTGTGAAAAGTTTCATTTTATTACACTCAACTATCTAGATTCCTTGGAAATTGATATACTATTGTAAATCACCAAACTCATGGAGAGAGTGTTGATAGAGTGTAATTAGTGATCCTTGTTCCCATAACCACTATAAAAATTAATGTGTCATTTTATATATATATTTATACAAAATGTTTTTAAAATAAAGGGAAAATCATGATATTATTATTTACAAAAGTAGATCAGTTTTGATTTTTCATCATTTTTTAAAAGGATACAATTCACCCCCTCTTATATATTTTTCACTATTCCAACCAATATCAACACCCAACTAAGCATTACCACATCATATTAAAATTACATTCATAATATAATCATTATTAAATAAAAATATAATAAATAATTAAAATAATTATGTATTATTATTTCTCTTTGATTAATATTTTAAAAAAATGAATCCTTTTGATGAACCATTTAAGAAAAAGCGGTATCTTATTTTACATTAATAAATTAAACAGATGATAGATAAAAGATTATTATAGTTTCTAATATTTAGATTTATAAATTATTTTTTCAACATTCAATTATTTAAAAATTTATATTAAATAATATTAAAGATACTTGATGTTTAAAATTGTCATTTTATTAATAAAAAATATTTCTATTTCTATTTTTCATTTTTTTTGAATTACTAAATATAAAATTTTTATAATTTGAATATGATAAAAATATCTTAATTTTTATTTTATAATTTCGAAAATAATCAGATCTATTTTTTGGGAGTATTTTTAAATAATTGTTTTTTATGTGAATAGTGAAAGATGCAAATTTTACTGAAATTTTAAATTTTACTAAAATTGTAAATTGTATAACTTTATCAATATATGAGAAATAACTTTATGTTTATAAAACATTTTAAATATTTAAATATTTATTTTAAGAGGTAAAACTATTTTTTATAATATAATTTTCAACATAGAAAAACTATTTTCAATATTTTAGAACATAAGTAACATTTCATTCTAATTTAAAAAAATATTTTCATTATTTTATTTTAATTGAACATTTTAATGGTGATATTTGGATTAGTATTTATTTGTAAGACACATAAATATTGTTTTTTATAATAAAAAAATTATATTATTAAATTTAATGAAATTTATAAATTTATAATATATAAAAATTATAAGCTTAAAACACAAATTTTCGAGAAATGGTGTTTATTTGTTATTTTCGATAATATGAAAATTTAATTTTTAAAACTTTTGAAATTTAATTTGATAAAATTATTTTAAATTTTATATAAAAACTTCATATTGTTAAATAATTTGGTTTTATTTTTATTCATATAAGTATGATTACTGGGATTAAAGTTATTTACCATGATAATGATAAAACTATCATTTTTAATGAATTTTTTTTATTAAAATTATGTAGTTTTATTCTAAAAAATTAATCTCTTCCTAAAATTGAATTTAATATAATTTTTAAAACCATATATGTATATATTTTCACTCACTGAATTTTTAATCAATACTAAATAATATTAAGAGTAATTAATGTTAAAAACAACATTATTCTACAAACTGACTTTCTATATATATATATATATATATCTAAATTTAAGGTAACTATTATTTTATTTTTAAAACCATATATCAATATATTTTCACTGATTTAATTTTTAATTACATTTTTATTTCCTTTTTTCCAATGTATTTTGGGTATCATGTATTTGATCTTGCATTCTAAGACTACTAAGCTTAATAGTCCATCGGGAATCGAATCCTTGTAATCATGCCAAGGTAATAAAATAATGCACCATCTCCTGGCTTCTCAGGTTAGGGCATTAAAATTTTGGATTTGATATAAATTCAATATACATGAATCTAATCATTTCGAAACTTAGACCTAATGAATTTAACTTTATCTCTTAGTGTGAAACTTATTATAAAATGTGATATATATGTAGAGACCCGAAGCTTGACGTACATTGACATTACATTACATTTGCGTAATACTTAGTACATAACAAAAACACACACGCAAGGATCGTAATAGTTTAGTGTCTTTGGAAACTCGGAATATAATCTTCTAATCCTGGTGAAAGATCTTCAACATCTCCCATAAATATCTTCCTTTTTTTACCTAAAACCTTTCTTTATATCCTGGGGAAAAGAAAACATAAAAGGGTGAGCTCAAATGCTCAGTAAGGGTAAACAAAAGAAATATCAATCACATCATATACATAAGCACATAACTTTTTTAAATCTTAACCTGCAAAAGAGATCATAATTTCATAACATGGGGTAAATCATGGCAGTGAAATGTAATCACAATAATCATAACATAAAACATTAAACTTTTTGGCATTCACACATAATCATAGAGAATCATTTCTTGTTAGTCAAGACTCATTGCCAAGACTATCTTAGTGGACAAAGTCCCTTTCTGAACCGAGTCACCCTCGTTTCAGTCCTGTTTCACTGAACCGGTATAACCTACTGTTCCATCCATGTCTCTCTCATGAGATATAAAATCTTTACCCAATGCATTGGAGGGAGATATAGGTCCCACCCATCTCATAATTATACCATTCTTATGTGTGCCACAAAATCATAAACCATACATCATTTCATAACCCATGTAAGAAAAATGGGATTCTTAAACAACATGACATCATAAAACAATTCATATAAGATAAAGGAATTCATAAAAATAATTCCATCACAACATAATCAAATCAATGTAATAATAGGGATAAAAACAGAACCCTCTATTATCTTAGATGGAAAATAATTTTGATAAAACACTAGAAATGAATTCTTGAGGAAAATATCCTTTCTTCTTCAAAAATACTTTTCCTTTCTTAATATGTCATACAATTATAAACTAAAAGAAGATGATTAAAAATAATATTGAAAAATTTTAAAGGAAGATTCTTGGAAATAATGTTTTAAAAATCCATTCATGCCGTATAAGTTAAAAAAAACATTCTTCGTACTTTTGACGGAAAAGTCAAAAAGTACCTCGTACGAAAAATGACAAAAGATTCCTTTCATATCTTTTACAAAAAACTTACCGAAGGGTAAAGTTGGATATAAACTATTGTATAAAGAAGGAAATAATATTACATATTGAGGGAACATGGATGTGGATGATAAAATACACCCCAGTAATTACCAAAGTAAAAACAATCTCGGATAAAAGTGAGATTGTGATATTTCCCTTACCTTAAGTCCGATTTGCTTCGTAAGTGTCTGAACCTCCTGTATAATGATTTAAATAATGTCATTAAATTATTACAGAATCATATTCATTGTTATTATATCATATATGGTTCACTTATGACTTTATATTACCCATTCTTTTGTAAATTCCATGTTAAAGAAGCTTTTTGGGTAAAATCGTTTCATTTATCGTAGGTGTTTGGACTTGTTGTTCTTGACATTAGTATTACTTATATCATGATTTACTTACTTCCAGAATATAAAAAATGATTTATATATCATATATATTCAGTATATATATATATATATAATAGATAGATAAATGAAATGAAACACACCGTTCATGGAGACGGTAGTCCGTACGTACGCATGAATGCTGTTTTCGTTTCCTTATTGAGTTGAACAGAATTAAGTAGATGAAATTCATATATATACACATAAATCCAGTATCATTATTATGTAATATATTTCATTATTAATTATTATATATACTTTATAATCATTCATGAATGGTTTAAAGTGGAGAATGAATCTCATCGCGTCGTGGAGACGGTAGTCCGTACGTACACACGAGCGATGATATCGTTCTCATGATCGTGAACTTGTGTTGAAGTGTATGTATACTATTTCAGTGTCAATATCAATTTATAATAATCATATATAGTTACTCATTGCACCATTATACCCATCCTTGTAAGGTGATGGTGGAAAATAGATTACACCACGGCGTGGAGACGGTATTCCGTACGTACGCACGCGCGGTGATTTCATTTTTCCGTAGGATGGATAGAAGGTGAATTAGGGTTGTTTAATATTTATAATAACATATCAGTATGTAAGTAATACTGATGTTATTACATTATCATGAAACAACAAAAGAAGAAGAAGTTGAAGAAGAATGAAATTGAAAAGATCGGTAATGGATATTACCTCTTCTTTGAAACGCCTCTTTGAATCCTCCACATAGGGAACTAAGATTGGTCTTTGAAGAAGACCAAGACCTCTAGGATTATTCTAGGGAAGTGGATAAGGGATTTTGGAAGGGGTTGGCCGAGCTTGAGTGCTCAAATTTGTGTGAGGAGGAGGGGGAGGAGGTGCCCTTTTATAAGGGAGGAGAGGGGAACCTTAGGAATATCTCAAAATATTATTTTATATTAAAGTCAAAATCGGTTTATAATGGTTCCAAAGGGTCTTATTTCGAAGTTAAAGTGGGGATGGGTCGAAAGCCTATCATCCAACCTGATTTAGACAAGTTTAGGTTATTATTTTAACCTTATCAATTAGATTTAACTCTAAGTTAAATAATTTATCTTTTACCGTGACTTTTTTGTTTTCTTACACTATATGGTTAATACACTTACTATAACATGACAAAAGAACCCTAATTTGTTTATTATTAATATATATATCCGTATCTAAGTAATTTGGACGAACCTCATATTTTTAGGAATAAAATAACAATTAATAATATAATATTTGATTTAAAAACTATTTTGTGTCAATTTTGACACTATTTGATATATGATTTTTGTGAAAGTCATAATAGAATTATATGTTCGAACCAAGTTGATTAAATCAACAATAATATATCATAGTAACCTAGAAAATTAGTGTAATTCATAAAATGTCTCAAATTACATTTATTTTGGTGTTTATAACATCAATTATGTCAATATTTCATTAATAAGATAATTACTGCATCATCATTGTGTCATAAATAAATTAAATTATTTAATGTCTAAAAATTACAAATAAAATACCATTATGTAGTAAATCGTTTTAGATTTCTAAGGAATATTTATAGTCTAATTTATCGTATGTATAACCCCATAATAAAAATTATTTACTTATTAAACTTTGATTTTAACTATTTTAACCCTTCTTTAAATAAATTAATAATAAATGTCCTAATCTAATCCAAGTGGGGCTAAATTGTCATATTTTATTCCTAAGTTTGTTTTTGGTCGAATTAAACTTGTCCAATATAATTAGGACATGTGTTAGGGTAATAATAATATTATTTTTACCCTTAATTACCCTATTTACTTTTAACCGCGGTAAAAAAGTAAAAAGTTACTATTCACCAAAAAATTATTTTCATCTCATTGAACCACATTTTAGTCCTTGATATTAACCATGTCTCTCTGATTTTCGAAATTCCACTCACAAAAGCGGTAAAATTAAGTTTTATGAAAAATTCAGTTTTTTTAACTACCACTTAGTGGTTTCACTATTCATAAAAAATCAAAAGTTTTCAGAAAAATACCAAAATATCACCCTAGGCTAATTTCAATATTTCGGATCCAAAAATGAAGTCCATTTTGAAAAATAAAATTTATAAAATTTCAAAAAGTGGTTATTACTATTCATAACGGCTCGTTTTAATAATATTTTAATAGTATATCGTTGTTAAGTGAAACTCGGTATTGCGTACTACACACGCTATCGAGGAAGGTCGCGATTGCGTGTAATGCAAGGAAAGTCAAGGATGCGTTTTGTGCAAGCTCCTTTTGGTGTAGCATACAACACAAGATATTAATGAAATTAAAAAGAATATTTTTCATAAAATCTCCGGGTGTTACATTCTACCCCCCTTAAAATGAATTTCGCCCTTGAAATTCGTCGGGGTTATAAATGGTTTACTATTCAAAAGTTTCTTTAATATAAACCCACATCGTAAAAAGGAATACCAAAACCAATCTTTAAAAACGAATGTATGAAACGTAACGGTTACACAAATAATCTAATCATTGGGTTTCCACATAGGTGAAAATATGGATATGGAAGAAAAATCTAACCATCATGTTCTGATGGAGAGTGGTAGAGAACATGGCTATGGAAAATCCAACAATCACAAATCCATAAATTTGTGACGATCTAAGGTACCATCCGATTAATCAGATATAAGAGTACTAGGACAACATTTTTGGTTTTCAAGATCATTTCCCTAAAGTTGAAGAATTTGAATTACAATAAATACTTGCTTTATTTTGGTACAATCTCACTGTTGTTCGTGCCTTCAACAATTTCCACTTCATCTCTTAAATAAATGAAGTTGAATTTGTTATTCGTGAAGTGTTGACAGATCATGTGATAAAATGACAGGTCATTCCATCTGTCTCAAACAAAAGGTTAGCAAAAGTTATTAAATATACATAAGTCATTATATAGTGAGATTAATCATATATGGTACCTAAAATGGACTTATACTTCATATATCATACTGCTTAATATAATAAAACTAGTTTCTACTAAACAGGGACTTCCTGTAGGCCAGTGGTAGGCGATAAAGGCCAGTCGCACTTCAGTTGTGGGTTCGATTCCCACAGCCTTGTCCGACGCGATGGGCTGTCGCCCGTCCTGCAGGTTGTCCTTTTTCTAAAGCTATATTACTATAACATCCCATCAATAATATCGAAAAAACTTCTATCCTTAAAGAATACTAACTTATGTCCAACATAATCCATTCCAATCTTTAGGCTTATCCATAATACTGCAGTCCACTCTCATAACATAGTGAAAACGATTACCAGAGATTTAATACCATCGTTGATCCCCATATATCATAAGATATGTTTTGTTGGTCACATTCCAAACATTCAAAGTCCTTAATCATGTATTCTCTTGAATACCCATTGAACCTTAGTGAAACATGAATGCAGTTAAAAGTTAACACCTTCCACGTACCAAAATCCTCAAAATTCTATATACTCAAACCATGATATCACTAAGTCCTTATATCAATCATGAGCTCATGAATACTGTTAAACATTTTGTTTTCTCGTTTTCCCTTCATTATGCGCATATCATCTTATTTCCAAAAATATCTCAATCACTTTGAATACCACATTAGACCAATACATAAATATTCCAATACTTTATGATACAACATTATTTTGGAATCCCATTACATAAACACTTAATCATTCCACCACATCGTTATCATATTCAACATCGCCAATAGTGATCGCATGTGACATCCCTTTGTCCTTTGCCTTAAGCGGTTGCTCATGTCGATCATCACTAACCCCTGGATTAGGGCATTTATTAGCATAATGCCCTATTTCCTTGCACTTTAAGCATTGAAGTGTTGGTGGTGCATTCTCTGCAGTGTTTTCTTTATTCACATCATTAGAAACCCTTTTTCCATTACCTTGACACTCAGCTTCTCGATGACCTTCTTTTCCGCACTTAAAACATTTTCTAGTCCCTTTAAGACAATCTCCACCATGCTTCTTTCCACACTTTGAGCATAAGGAAACATTCATCATCTTTTCACCATTATTCTGAGATTTCTCCTTGAACTCCATCTTTCATTTCTTGTCAAAACCATGAGATGGATATGTAACACCAACTTCCATTTCTACCTTGATAGCACAACGCACAATTTCTTCATAGATACTGAAGTCTCTTATAGCTAATGCCCTTCGAAGACTTGGTTTTAAGCCACTGAAAAATCGATCAAATTTACTTTCAGGTTGGATGATAATGCCAGATGCATACCTTGCAAGTCTTGAAAAATTCGCTTCGTATATACCAACAGATTCATCATCCTTTTGCTTTAGTTCAAGAAACTCCTTCTCCATCTTTGTTCGAAGAATACGAGGGAAGTACTTATTGAAAAATAAGTTTTTGAACTCATCCCATTCCATGGAATCAATTTCATCTCTTTGCCTCGTATTCTTGATAAGATTCCACCATTGATCAGCTTCACCTTCCAAACGATATACTGCTAAGATGACTTTATCATGTTCAGAACATTGAAGAACTGAAAATATCTTTTCAGTAGTACTGATCCATTGTTCAGCAACAAGTGGATCAGAAGACCCACTGAATGAAGGTGGACATTGCCTCATGAAGGACTCAATAGAATATTGTTCCCTTCTCTGCTCCTTTGGATGTCCAGAATGATTCATAGCTTGTGTAAGTATAGCAATAAGATTTTGCACTCCATCTCCCATAACATTTGTTTGTTCGGGAGGACAATCATTGCATTGTCCATTGCATTGATCAACACGGTTCCTTCGGGTTCCAGCCATCGTCTAAAACCCAAAAATAATAGTGTGAGAGGCAAAATTTATGCTAGGGAAAACAACATAATAAAGGGGGAGTACCTTAAATATATAACATCTTAGGTTTAATTCTATGATCGTTAGCGTAATTCTAGTACTATAACCTATACGTATACTTAACCTTAGGGACATCCCTAGACATACCTTAGAAATATCTCTAGGGATCTCACTAATGTTTTCGCATCCTAGTTTCCAAAGGTTGACTAAACCTTTCCTCTGATACCAACTGTAGAGACCCGAAGCTTGACGTACATTGAAATTACATTACATTTGCGGAATACTTAGTACATAACAAAAACACACACGCAAGGATCGTAATAGTTTAGCGTCTTTGGAAACTCGGAATATAATCTTCTAATCCTGGTGAAAGATCTTCAACATCTCCCATAAAGATCTTCCTTTTTTTTACCTAAAACCTTTCTTTATATCCTGGGGAAAAGAAAACATAAAAGGGTGAGCTCAAATGCTCAGTAAGGGTAAATAAAATAAATATCAATCACATCATATACATAAGCACATAACTTTTTAAAATCTTAACCTGCAAAAGAGATCATAATTTCATAACATGGGGTAAATCATGGCAGTGAAATGTAATCACAATAATCATAACATAAAACATTAAACTTTGTGCCATTCACACATAATCATAGAGAATCATTTCTTGTTAGTCAAGACTCATTTCCAAGACTATCTTAGTGGACAAAGTCCCTTTCTGAACTGATTCACCCTCGTTTCAGTCCTGTTTCACTAAACCAGTATAACCTACCATTCCAGCCATGTCAATATCATGAGATATAAAATCTTTACCCAATGCATTGGAGGGAGATATAGGTCCCACCCATCTCATAATTATACCATTCTTATGTGTTCCACAAAATCATAAACCATACATCATTTCATAACCCATGTAATAAAAATGGGATTCTTAAACAACATGACATCATAAAACAATTCATATAAAATAAATGAATTCATAAAAATAATTCCATCACAACATAATCAAATCAATGTAATAATAGGGATAAAAATAGAACCCTATATTATCTTAGATGGAAAATAATTTTGATAAAACACTTGAAATGAATTCTAGAGGAAAATATCATTTCTTCTTCAAAAACACTTTTCCTTTCATAATATTTCATACAATTATAAACTAAAAGAAGTTGATTAAAAATAATCTTGAAAACTTTTAAAGGAAGATTCTTGGAAATAATGTTTTAAAAATCCATTCATGCCGTATAAGTTAAAAAAACATTTTTCGTACTTTTGTCGGAAAAGTCAAGAAGTACCTCGTACGAAAAACGACAAAAGATTCTTTTCATATCTTTTACAAAAAACTTACCGAAGGGTAAAATTGGATATAAACTATTGTAGAAGGAAGGAAATAATATTACATATTGAGGGAACATGGATGTGGATGATAAAATACACCCCAGTAATTACCAAAGTAAAAACAATCTCGGATAAAAGTGAGATTGTGATATTTCCCTTACCTTAAGTCTGATTTGCTTCGTAAGTGTCTGAACCTCCTGTATAATGATTTAAATAATGTCATTAAATTATTACAGAATCATTTTCATTGTTATTATATCATATATGGTTCACTTATGACTTTATATTACCCGTTCTTTTGTAAATTCCATGTTAAAGAAGCGTTTTGGGTAAAACGGTTTCATTTATCGTAGGTGTTTGGACTTGTTGTTCTTGACATTATTATTACTTATATCATGATTTACTTACTTCCAGAATATAAAACATGATTTATATATCATATATATTCAGTATATATATATATATAATAGATAGATAAATGAAATGAAACACACTGTTCATGGAGACGGTAGTCCGTATGTACGCATGAAGGCTGTTTTTGTTTCCTTATTGAGTTGAACGGAATTAAGTAGATGACATTAATATATATACACATAAATCCAGTATCATTGTTATGTAATATATTTAATTATTACTTATTATATATACTTTATAATCATTCATGAATGGTTTAAAGTGGAGAATGAATCTCATCGCGTCGTGGAGACGGTAGTCCGTACGTACCCAAGAGCGATGATATCGTTCTCATGATCGTGAACTTGTGTTGAAGTGTATGTATACTATTTCAGTATCAATATAAATTTATAATAATCATATATAGTTACTCATTACACCATTATACCCATCCTTGTAAGGTGATGGTGGAAAATAGATTACACCACGGCGTGGAGACGGTATTCCGTACGTACGCATGCGCGGTGATTTCATTTTTCCGTAGGATGGATAGAAGTTGAATTAGGGTTGTTTCATATTTATAATAACATATCAGTATGTAAGTAATACTTATGTTATTACATTATCATGAAACAACTAAAGAAGATAAAGTTGAAGAAGAAAGAAATTGAGAAGATCGGTAATGGATATTACCTCTTCTTTGAAACGCCTCTTTGAATCCTCCACTTAGGGAACTAAGATTGGTCTTTGAAGAAGACCAGGACCTCTAGGATTATTCTAGGGAAGTGGAGAAGGGACTTTGGTAGGGTTTGGCCGAGCTTGAGTGCTCAAATTTGTGTGAGGAGGAGGGGGAGGAGGTGCCCTTTTATAAGGGAGGAGAGGGGCACCTTAGGAATATCTCAAAATATTATTTTATATTAAAGTCAAAAACGGTTTATAATGGTTCAAAAGGGTCTTATTTCGAAGGTAAAGTGGGTATGGGTCGAAAGACTATCAACCAATAGGATTTAGACAAGTTTAGGTTATTATTTTAACCTTATCAATTAGATTTAACTCTAAGTTAAATAATTTATCTTTTACCGTGAATTTTTTGTTTTCTTACACTATATGGTTAATACACCTCCTATAACATGCCAAACGAACCCTAAGTTGTTTATTATTAATATATATATCCTTATATAAGTCATTTGGCCGAACCTCAGATTTTTAGGAATAAAATAATAATTAATAATATAATATTTGATTTAAAAACTATTTTCTGTCAATTTTGACACTATTTGATATATGATTTTTTTGAAAGTCATAACAGAATTATATGTTCGAACCAAGTTGATTAAATCAACACTAATATATCGTAGTAACCTATAAAATTAGTGTAATTCATAAAAAGTCTCAAATCACATTTATTTTGGTGTTTATAACATCAATTATGTCAATATTTCATTAATAAGATAATTACTGCATCATCATTGTGTCATAAATAAATTAAATTATTTAATGTCTAAAAATTAAAAATAAAATACCATTATGTAGTAAATCTTTTTATCTTTCTAATTAATATTTATAGTAGAATTTAACTTATGTATAACCCCATATTAAAAATTATTTACTTATTAAACTTTGATTTTAACTATTTTAACCCTTCTTTAAATAAATTAATAATGAATGTCCTAATCTAATCCAAGTGGGGATAAATGGTCATATTTTATTCCTAAGTTTGTTTTTGGTTGAATTAAACTTGTTCAATAGAATTAGGACATGTGTTATGGTAATAATAATATCATTTTTACCCTTAATTACCTTATTTACTTTTAACTGCGGTAAAAAAGTAAAAAGTTACTATTCACCAAAAAATTATTTTCATCTCATTGAACCACATTTTAGTCCTTGATATTAACCATGTCTCCCGGATTTTCGAAATTCCACTCACAGAAGTGGTAAAATTATGTTTTATGAAAAATTCAGTTTTTTTAACTACCACTTAGTGGTTTCACTATTCATCAAAAATTGAAAGTTTTCAGAAAAATACCAAAATTTCACCATAGGCTAATTTCGATATTCCAAATCCAAAAATGAAGTCCATTTTGAAAAATAAAATTTATAAAATTTCAAAAATTGGTTATTACTATTCATAACGGCTAGTTTTAATAATATTTTAATAGCATATCGTTGTTTAGTGAAACTCGGTATTACGTACTACACACGCTATCGAGGAAGGTCGCGATTGCGTGTAATGCAAGGAAAGTCAAGGATGCGTGTTGTACAAGCTCCTTTTGGTGTATCATTCAACACAAGACATTAATGAAATTAAAAAGAAAATTTTTCATAAAATCTCGGGGTGTTACAATATATATATTTCAGTTTCCTATTAACCAACTAATAATTCCAGATAGTTTAGGTAAAATACTGTAAAATCAAAATTTTATACTTTTAGAATGTATGAAGTTGAAAGAATCACCCAAATGAATGAAATATTAGAAAAAAATATTTAATGTTGTTGTTTCCCTAGGAAATCCAATTCTAGAAATAGATAAGGCATTAAAGGTACATATATTTTTACCCTTTAAGTAAAATGGAATATAAACTATAATAAGATAATAAAATCCTATAAAATATTTTCAAATGAAGGAATTGATTTTTACTATTATAATTTCTGAATATGAAATGAAAGATAAGGATAGAGATCATAGAATGGTCAAAATGGAAAATTCTACTCTTAAATTTTCTATTTCAAAAAGTGAAGATAATTAAAGAAAGTATATTATATTCTCTGATGATTCAAGTTGTTTAAACTCTAGAGATGAACATTCTCACATATCTAAAAAATTCAAAAAAGTTTTATAAAAGGGATAAAGGATTTAGGAAGTCATTATATGATTCCAAGAAGAATGTTCATGGTCTGAAAGAAGTCATATTTTATGAATTCAAGAAGATAGAGAATATCAAACCAAATTACCCACAAATGAAAAAAAAAGAATAAAAGTTGAGAATAGAGAAAATAAACTATAGATGATTGAAGATTATGAAGTAAAAGGAAATAAATTCTTGAAGTCTACATACAGTGCATCTAAAGACTCAAGTATCTCTTCAAAATATGAATAGAAATAGGGTAAATAAAATTATAATGGAAATATGTTATTTATGGATATAGAATATGAGATAAAATATTACTAATCTACTATTTATGATTCAGATTTTGAAATATTATCGAATTATTAACAATTTAAATATTTAAATATTCTTAAATAAGAATTTAAATATATAATTGAAAAGAAAAAATCTATATATTATATTCATTTTTTTATTAAGTGATAAATATTATATGTTAAAACAACACCATGAATTTAAAGAGAAATTATGAATATATGCTTTAAGTTGTACTGGCATGAAAATAAAATTAAAGAGTTGCAGGATGAAGTAGAATATTTTAAAAGTGTTTATAATTTATTTTATAATGATAATATTATTTAAATAATATTCCTAGATATAATTTTTTTATGAATTAAATATGTTTAATCAATATTAATAATAAAAACCCTTTTCTGTATAAATATTATTTTGTTCATAGTTTTTAGAATCATAGAGTGTCAAGAGTTATCTATTTTACAGAATTAGAAGAACACATGAAAAAAATTATTTCCTAAGAAATTCATGGATTTTTAGTTTTAAGAAATATTATTTTTCCAAATATTTATCTAAATATAGTTCTCATAAGGTTATAAATTTTTGTTTATCCATATCTCTACTCGTTGTCATTAAAGGACCCAAGAGAATTTGGGTACAAAAACAAGTTTTTTTAAATTTTTTTAGGTGAAACCCCACAAGGACATAAATGTAATATGGTATATCAATAGTGGCTATTCAAGACACAAGAGTGTATACTTATCATACTTCCATTTAATTTCAAATTTTTATAGACTTTTGGTTACATTTTTTGACAATGCTAAAGGTAAGATCATCATGGTTTCATCAGTTAGATATCCAAAATCTATATTGACTAACAAGATTATCTATGTTCAAGGGTGGAAGCATAATCTAATAATTATATATCAAATATATGATGATGTATTTATGGTTTATTTTTCTAATAATGTGGGTTTTGTCTTTATGGATAAATTTCTTATGTTTAATGCTCTTAGAACTAAAAATGTTTACACTTTGGACCTTAGTTACTTGTGTGAATATAAATTGAATTATTTAAGTCTTAGAATAATTTAATGATGGATATTTCCTAATTGACTTGGTCATTGTAATATATTATATTTATCTAAATTATCTAAGAAAAAAATTAGTTTTGGGTATATCCAATCTTAATTTTTATGAGAAAATTCTTTGTGATGCATGTCAAATCTAAAAGAAACATAAGTAATATTTCAAATCAATTAACAAGGATAAGACATTGAGACTTTTTGAGCTTATCTACGTGGATTTTTTTAGACCCTCTAGAGAATAAATTTTAGATAGTATATTCTTTGTCTTTTTGTTTGTTTCTTATTTTTCTATATTTACTTAATTTTTCTTTTATTGTTTAAAAGTGAATCTTTTTCATTATTTATGAGTTCTTGTAAGTGTTTTCAAAATTAAAATTATTTTAAAAAAAATCATTGATAAATGATCTTGGAGGAGAATTTTAGGTTCGATAAATTAATTCTCTTTACTCAAAAACAAGGTATAAAATATAATTTATATGCTCTAAGAACACCTCAACAAATTGGAATTATGGAAAGAAGAAATTGAACTATTCATGAAATTTCAAGAACTACGTTGAATGTATATGGTTCAACTACCTATTTTGGGGTAGAATCTATTAATTATGATTTCCATATTATGAAAAAAGTTTTAATAAGAAATTTTCTTAAAAATACACCTTATAATTTATGGAATATGATAATAATGATTTATGACATCAGGATAGGGTTAATATGTCATCATAGTAATATTTTTCTACTTGAAAAAATAATAATGTTTTAATTTTTTTAGTGTGTGGAGAAAGGTAAGATGATGTTAGTTGTGTTAATGAAGAAGAAAATTTTGGTACTTGTGCTCAGGGGGAATAGGATTTTAAATAAAATTGGTTCTATAAGGCCTCGTGAAGAGGAGATTGAATAATATAGAGTGTAAGTAGTTTTTAGGTGTGAAGTTGTCGGTATAGAGGACTCAAATATTGGTGTTGTCAACATTCATATAGGTAATAGAAGATGTAATGTATTAGATGAAAATATTTCTTCCAAGATAAGGGGAATTATTCATTTTCCCATAGCTATTTAAGAACCTTCTATTAAATAATAAAGTGGTTCTATGCTTTTTCATAGGCATAAGAGAAGATAACAACCTATAACTATTTAATAGGTTGATTAGGTTGGGAATTTGATCTACCAGTTCATATTAATAATAGATAGTTGAGTATGCTATTGGGTTTGTTTCATAAGAGGTTGCGGATCCATCTCCTATAGTTGAAGAAAGCGATAATAAATTTGTTCAAGTTATAGAACAACCAATAGAGGAAGACACTCATCATTGAGGATCTCAAATAAATTAAGATGTTTTTTAGGAAGAGGAAACTCATTTTGGTGAGCAGGTGAGTACCCTAGTTGTTTCTTTAACTTAATTGATCAGGGATCAATGAGTTCCTTTTGTTGAAAAGTATATGGAAAGTTCCATAGAATAATGCTTATAGGCTATAGAATTTCTTATATAATTTTTCTGTCCATCTGGTAATGAGTTGAAAGTTCAAACACTTTAATTGGTTGAATCTAGTGAACCTTATATAAGACCTAAGAATGTATCATCAGATACATTTATTATGGTTTCTATTATTAATCAGTTAAAGGATAAAGATGTGAAGTCTCAAAAAGTGGTTGAGAGTGATCAAAAGTCATTTAAGGATTAGAAAACTTCAAATGTTAGTAAAATAAATTTTGATTCTCTCCAGACAGAATATCAAAGTTTAAAGTAAATTTTAATTTCTGTAGAATATTTTGTTTCATTTAGATGAGATATATCTAATCATCTTCACAAATTTAGTGGAGAATTGATTTAGAAATTTAATTTAATTTATTTAAGTAAGTTCTTATAAATACATTTTAAAATTGAAACAGTTTAAACATCACGTCAGGGAAGGGCTTATATAACATATAGAGTAGTATTTAAAAATTTGGTGAGAAGGGTAGAGATTATACCTAATAATATTATACCCATGGATGAAATGATTTAGATTTTATAGTGTGATGGTGTTGATCTGCACACTCTGATTGAAAATTAGAAAGAATTAGTTGAATGGTTGACTTATGTAGAACCAGGAGTAAACAATTTGGTCAACTAGTTAGGTTAAATGCTGGATAGATATGTTCAATATTCAAAGACTATTCACAGTTTTATAATGTTTAATCTAGTTGAAGTGTTGAAGATGTGTCAATAATCAAGGTATCAAATGAAAGAGTAAACATTCATGATGAATCATAATTTCAACAATTTTATGGTGTATATGAAGGATGTTCACAACACTCTTATAGATTCCTTAACCTTATAATCCTCTTCCTATAACGAACATATAGTCAATCCTTCCTATAATATTTAACCTTAAATTTCTTATCCATGATCCATTTTTTATTATAATCTAGGATTATTTAAAAAAAGTTCTTTTGTAATTTTCAACATTCTTTATTTTCTATGTGATGTTGTTTTATATTTATAAAAATATCCATTTTCATAGTAACCTTATATTTTTCTTATATAACATTAAAATATAGTTATATGCAAAATTTAATAATTTTTAATCTATTTTTATACATTATTTTTGATTTCACAAAGGGGAGGGATCTAGAAAAACACAAAATTCTGATAATTGATTAATAATTCATCTTGATTAATAATTAATCTCTACCATTTCATTATAAATAACTAAGAACTGTAATTATTTTTCAATTTATGTTTATATGGGTTTTTTGATCATCAAAAATGGGGAGAATATTGGGAATATGGATATTGATCCAATAATTTCTCATTAATTTATTATTGAATATGATTATCACAAAGACCCTAATTTGTTTTACTAATTAAGTTTCTTTATGTTTTTTTAGGATTATATTGATTTGAATATTAAATACAGTTCCTTGAAATTCTATATTCTCTTTACTTATAATTTATCGGATGATTTTATACAATATATTTTAGTTTTTTTTAAGTCTAGAATCCCTACCCAAAAAGTGATGTTGTAACCTAACAATGGTATCCAACCCAATGTTTAGAACCCCAAATTTATCCTATAAGTTATATTTGGAAACCTAACATTAGATAAGGAAAATAACTTATGGGAATATAATGTCACTTTTTAAAACCTCACTTTTGAAATGAATGTTAGGTTTCGGAACCTAACTTTTGTATATCAACCCCATGTTTTATTATATAATATTTGGTTTGTTAAAATAATGTTAGTATTGAACCTCACACATTAGTATTATGAATTTGGAATAAACCATTAATTATAAACCATGATTTTGGATTTCTCATCATGTGTATGAAACATACGATAAATTAGTCTTCTATGGGATTTCAATTTTGGGTATTTTCAATATTTCTACTATGATTTCATTGGAGTAAATATCTCAATAAAGTGATTCAAAGGCCATTTCAATGCCTCTGTGATGATGGATAAATCTATTCCTATTTATAAGGAAATTTTTAATCTCTTATAGTTGGATAACTTTTTATTCCAATTACACTAATAATTTTTAATATCGTGAATTATCTCATGCCTTTTTATATCTATTTGGCCAGAATTAAATCAGGCTGATTATTTAAGTCCAAAATAGACATATGTACTAATAAGAGTTAATTATTTTTTAAAAAATATATTTTCTCAGTATCTTGAAGATTTAAATATATTTCTCTAAACTACATCAATTTTTTCCATTTATAGAATAGATTAACCTTTCTAGTATAAATATTATTGTTTTTATCTCTAATATATCTGAATTAGTTCATTAAATCTTTTTCAGGGAAATAGTTTAGATAGAAACATGTCATTATTTATTATTAAATTATCTAGAAATCTGTTTGATGCAATAGGGATATTCTTACTAAGTAATTTTCATTTAAGACTTTATTATATTCCTCTGAATATCATTACATTTTTTAGTTTCATCATCAATATTTGAATGCCTTCAAAGAGAATTTATTTAACCAAATACATTATTTATTGTCTCTAAAAACATTGGTGTGGAGTGGTTTGAGGAATTTTTTTTCTTGTTTGAATACTTTTAAAATATTTTTGTAACATGTTTCAGTTTCTTAACATCAACTATCAGGATTCCTTGGAAAAGGATCTACGAGTGAAAATCACCAAACTCATGGAGAGAGTGTTGGTGGAGTGGACTAAGTGATCTTTATGCCTAGAACACCTATATAAATTACTATTTTTTTTATTTTTATTACTCTACATAATGTATTTAATGAAAAGTGAATAGTATGACATTCTTAATTATATAGGTGGATCTGTTTTAATTTTTCACTGTTTTTAAAAGGACACAATTCATCCCCCTCTTGTATATTTTTCACCATTCCATCTAACATAAATACACAACTAAAATGTATCATGAAATATTGAAATTACATAAATAATATAATCAATAGTAAATAAAAAGATAATAAATAATTAAAAATATTATATATTATTATGTCTCTTTGATTAATATTTAAAAAAATGATCCATTCGATGAACCATTTAAGAAAAAGGCGTATTATATTTTTCATTAATCAATTAAATAGATCATAGATAAAATTTTATTATAGTAGATAATATTTATATTTATAAATTATTATGTCATTATTAAATTATTTAGAAATTTATATTAAATAATATTAAAGACACATGATGTTTAAGATGGGTATTTTTTAATATAAAAAAGTTCATTGCATTTCTTATTTTCCATTAAATTGTTAAATATATAATTTTTCTAATTTAAATTTGGTAAAAATATATTCATTTAGTAATTTATAATTTCAAAAATAATAAGATTTATTATTTTTTATTTTTTCAAAATAATTGATTTTTAAGAGAATAATAAAAAATACAAATTTTCCCAAAATTGTAAAGTCTATGACTTTATCAATATATGAGAAAGACATATAAGTTTCTAAAACCATTTAAATATTTAATTATTTATTTTAATAAGTAAAACTACTTAGTATAAAATATTATTTTGAACCTTGAAAACTTATGTTTAATATTTTAGAACATATATAACATTTCGTTATAATTTAAAAACTATTTTCCATCTTTTCTTTTAATTAAACCTTTTAATGGTGATATTTGATTTATGATTTATTTTTAAGAAACATAATTCTTTTTTATAACAAACAGATTTATATCATTAAATTCTAATACATTGATAAATTTATACTACACAAAAATTTTAAGCTTAAAAACATACTTTTTGTAAAAATGATATTTATGCGTTAGGTGTGCTTATATTAAATTTTAATTTTCTAAATTTTAGAAATTTAACTTGAAAATTTATTTTTAAATTTTATATAAAAATTTTATTTTATTAAATTATTTTATTTTATTTTTATTCATAAAAATATTATTACTATGATTAAAGTAAATTGTCGTGATAATGATAAATCTATTATTTTCAACGAATTGTTCTATTAACATTATGTAATTTTATTCGAATAAATTAATCACTTTCTAAAAAATGAATATAATATATTTTTTAAAACCATATATGAATATATTTTTTCTTATTGAATTATTAATCAATACTAAATAATATTAAGAGTATTTATTGTTAAAAATAACATTATGCTACAAACATACTTTCTATATATTAATGTTTTAATGTAAAAGTTCATTATATCTTATTTAGAAATTTAATTGGATTAAATATATGTTAATGTTAGGTTCATCACACCCAAATTTTTTAACATGTGTTATTTTATATTCTTATTAAGACATACATTACATAGTTAAAAATTAGTTAGCTAGTTAAAAATGAAAATAGTTAAATATAACAACTTAATGGTAAATGATTTGAAAAAAGTTCAAAACATTTGTTTAGATGATTGGTAGTGGAATTATCGACCTTATACCATCCCAAAAACCATTAATTATCACATTAAGATCCTTTGAATATGTAATATTATCATTCAATTATTGAAAAATAATGGGTGTTCACAAAGGTTCCCTTTTTAAAATTATAAATGGGGATCACTTCCTCCCACTCAAATTTTCACATAGAAAAAGAAAATTAGATGTAACCCTTCCCAATTTCACTCTACTAGAATTCCATTTCATGAACTAAATCCCTTATTCACTATAAGTTATCCTAATATCTTTATTTACAAAAATACTTTCAATAGAAAGTTCAATATTCCAAAGTGAGTATTACTTAATAATTAACCTTTTCTTCTTAATTTTGCAGTTCCAAACATATCCAAACCATAGAAATATAAATACGTTGGTATCATTATTATACTAAACTATTATTATATTAATGAAAAAAATATTTATTCTTTCCCATAAACTTATAAAAGTAATCTAACATTGGTCATGCGTTTGTGAAGACTGCCAACTCCACAATGTTACATCTTCTGTTTTTCACCACTACCTCTCACTACTAGTTATAAGGACAAAATTGAAGAATAAATGCAACATATATTATATAATTATGATTATTATGAGATAAATTATAATCCCCCAACATTTTCTCTCATTAGTTGGGAAAGGAAATCATTAATCATGCACTGTGTAGAATACCACCTCCATGACGTAAAGTATCTCATTTTTCATCTAATATCTTTATTAGTTATCAAACTCTCTTAAAATATAATTTAGAAACCTAAAAATATCCAAATAATATCATTATTATTATTTAACAATTATATTATTCCGCAATAATTCATTTTCATAACCAAAATTATCCATTAATTATGTTATCTTCACGTTTGGGTCAGCTTAACAACATACATGAATGATGCTACAAAACTCTATCATCGATGACTATGTGGGTAATGAATCATGTTTATGTGTTATATTACTCCACAAATAAATACTATTTTTAATATAAAAGGTTTTTATATGAGGTATGTATCTTTTTAATTTCATATTAATTCCTTTGTTTTGATCAAATGTGAGTTCCTAATGAGGTCGCGGGAGTTTTGTTCGGTGTTTGTGGATTGTTCGGATCTCAGAGGATTAGTTTTTGGAATAATTATCTAGGTAAGATAATTAATATAAACCTTGTATCCCATTTAGAATAGTTTCTTCTTACTATGTGAGGTGTTTCCGAGAGCAGCAGCTGGTCACACTCTTTGATGAAACTTTGCATCCTGGGATGCACACCCTTGCGAGCCATTTGAATTTTTAGTAGCTGAAAATCACATGGTTTTCACATGGTTTACCAAACCACATGTTTTAATCCTATTATTTCCCTACTTTTACTATTAAGGGTGGCTTATTGGCACATGGTTTTTCTAATCATGTAGTCAAACCATGAAACCCCATTAGTCTGGGTAAAATTACCATATTCACCTAAAAATTATTATAAACTCAAAAAAATTTATTTTCTCTAGCCTCATCCCTTCACATTATATGGGATATTTTCATCAATCCTAGTCTAGTATTGGGTAGATTTTTTTCATCTAGACTCCAATTCAAACATATTTCGTCTCATTGGATCCATGTCGGTGAGTTCTCTATTCATCTTGACACTTTATTTATTTTTCTTCATATCAATAAATTTACTTGGGTGCAAGTTAAAATTCCATATTTCTAGGGTGTTTGTCCGTTATTCCTTTTTATTCCGATATAGGTTGAGTTATAAGTTTATACTATATAAGACTTCTATAATAGGAATAAGGTAGGTGGCATATACCTTTTCCTGTAAAGTCTTGTTGTTTTATAGATAGTTGTCATTATGCTGCATGCCAGACTTTCTGGGCATTACTCCTAAATTAATTAGATGTTTTATTTTAACTTTTGGACCCTTGTTTGGTTTCCATAAAGTACCTTGTGATCGTTTGAGGTTTTTAACCTCAACCCAAACCACCCATGAGGTGTGTTTATGTATTTTCCCCATGATGCACCACCACATTGGGTGTGTGTGTGAGCTCAACATCTTGGTGGGAGCCTTGTTGAACTAATTAAGATATTTGGATATTTATTATGCACCATTTTCTATGTTATTAAATGTTTTAAAATGATTAAATGGATTAAATGGTAGATTTGGAATAGGTTGTTTGAACTCATCGATTGTGCATGATTATAAAACGGGTTATGGAATTATTAATGAATTTATTAATAAGTGGTTATGATTAATTTGAATGTAAAGTAAATTTATACTCCGTTGATCCAAACTATGAGGTCCAATAATTTGATTAATTTTTATTCCAATGAAATTTATACTCCTTGGATCCATTTTATGAGGGTTTGACATTTTATTACATTGTATTACATGGACTTTTCTACTCCATGGATTTTTCTTTCTTGGACCGCCTTGGACATTCTCTGTGGGTATGCTCCTTGAGCTCCACCAAAGTTATAATCATGGTTGCTATAGAGATTTTACATAGACTCAATGGAATGACTTGGTCCTTTATAACTTGGATCTAACCCATGTTGGTCGGGAACGTGATAACACGACATAGACTATAGATGATTCCTTAGTTATTTCATACCACATATTTGGATCATTGGGTATGACACAAGATTACTCATCATAGACCACATTGGTTGTGTTATCATGTATTAAAGATATCTGTTGTTATGGGTGATTGATTACGGTTGTTTTATAGATTCTATAACTATTTTTTATTCATTTATTTTAGTGTTATATATCGCACACTGCTTCAGATCATATGCACACACTGGACTTGTTATAGACATTGTTAGTGGTGATGTAATGAGTGTTATCAAACTCCCTATCCATAAAATTTTTGGTACTTGGACAGACTACATGGATGGAGATAGACACCAAGTAAATCACCCACTATACGTTTCTTGATTGAGTATGCTTATAATAAAGGGATTATAGGACTGAGTTACGGCTTCCAATGCTATCTAGAGATAGTTATTTTTGCCCTTTTTTATTTTATTTCATGTTTTTACTAGATTACTATTTCCATTTATTACCATCCATTATTTATATAGACATGAAATACTCATATTTTATGTGATATTTCCATTTGTTTTGATTATTGATCAGATTTCTGTATGTTTATTAAGAATTGTTCAGTTGTTGATATTATTCCTCAATTTATTTACTTGATTACACTACTGTTATACACTCTAGTTGTGGTGGAATAGTCTCCCCACAATACCACCTTAGATTATTATTTCTATTCAGAATCCTATGGTGTATGGGGAACTGTGAATGAAGCAATATAACCCACCATCCTAGTGATATATTTAGTGGATCCTTTTCCGGGTCATTAAAAATTGGTATTAGAAAATTTCCCTTTTAATTTATTTTTTTCTTACTATTTGGGGTGATATAGATGAGAAATATGAATGTTTTGGAATTTTTTAATGATTTGTGTCTGGTAGTAGCTAATGCACTTACATGGAAAATCCAAAAAAATTTGGGATGGGTTATGATGTTCTTATTTTTTCCTATTATAGTTGATTTGACTCCAGCATTGGGTGATACACATGATATGTGATGTTATTATTTTTATTATTAAGTGTGTAACTTTATCCTTATTCTAACATGTAAATGAATCATTAACCATGTATCATTTTAGGTACCTTATAGTATTCACATATCATGCATATTCCCTGCCATATAGGATGCATTAATCAACTAGATGACATTTATTTTGTGTGCCTTGTCTTGTATAATTGTTATCGACTAATATTTCATGTAGGATATTGAGAAAAATATTTAATAATTAATGTTCCTAACATAACCTAAATAGTGTTTTCATGGATACAATAAAACAATCAGCTTAATCATCCAATTATGAAACATTTATCCATGAACCATTTGTTACATGGGATTAAATTTGTTAGGGATGGGATTATATGGATTCCACATTAAATTTTTTAAGTTTTATGGGTCCTTGTGGATTGGAAGTGGTGATCAATATAGTTCAACCTTCTAAATAAAATTGTCATTTAAATGAAAAAGAACTAATAATAAATTGAATTATGACATAGAAAGGTCATTGCTAAAAAAAGTTTTCAATTTCTACTGATAGTCCATATATTGTGACTCGTGCTGTGAAATAGAGAGTGTGTACCTGACTTTAGTAGTGGGCAGTAAGCAGAGTCTCTAGTGTTCTTTTTTATTGTTCCTTTTAGAAATTATTAGATTTAGGAGTAGTCATATGAGGGTTTATTTTTTATAGGAAGGATTGTACCTATCCTATGTTTATATTTATGATTTGGTTATTATTGAATACTTTTTAAGGTTCGTGTTTAGAATTTATAGAGATATTACACCATTAAGACCTCGAGTCATGATCCAGGATAGTGGTGAAAACCATCTTAAAAGGGTGGTGGGACCTAAGATTCCAGTAAAATCCCCAATAGTGACACTTTTAGCACTACCTGTTGTTCCTCTTATGGGTGTTGATGCCCAGTTTTCATAGGGTTTCCTACACATTATGCAGACCATTCAAGGATCCCAACAGCCTGCCTAAACAATGGAAGAGCTAAAGCGTGTGTTCCAGCAGCAGAATCCACCCATGCTTTCAGAATATGGAGGTCCACATGTTGTTGAGTTGTGTCTTGAGACTAATTTGTTTTATTTTCAAGCACTTAGAGACTCCTTCAGAGTGAATATTGAATATCACCCTATATATGATTTGGGGTTCCACTAAACACTGATGGGATGTTCTAAACATGGATGATAGATTCAAGATATTTTTTAGAGGTATTTCCAATCCATATATTATTATTACTTCCTTCTAGAGAATTTGAGATCTTAATGGACTAGTGATTTTATTATTCTGTAGTAGGGTGTGATGACTGTTATAGATTATTTTCTCTCTTTATAGAACTTTAGAAATTTATGCTTATGTATCTCATTGCTGATTCATCTAGGGTGAGATGCTTTAAATAAGGTCTCAATCATGCCATTTGATCGTAGGTGAACATGTTTTCATTGACTACCATAACTAAGATAGTGAATTATTAATTTATCGAAAAATATATCCTACAGGAAGATATAGGACTAGAGTAGGGTAGTGAAGCTTATTGACTGAGTGGTTCAGGGATAAGTGGGAGGAAGTGACATTTTGAGGCCTCTTATGATGGGAATACTAACTAGAGAATGGGTGATAGTATTTTTATCTTCTATCATCATTGTGGAAGGTGTGGACATATGAGGGTACAATGTGATAGGGACCAATTCGAGTGTCGTGAATGCCGAAGGATGGGACATATATAGTGGTTATATATTATATTTCCTCTAGTGGCTAGTGCGAGGGGGTTGAAACCAGCTCTGGATGCGGTAGTGGGATTCAAGGTTGTGTATCGGGATAGGATTTATTGTACTATCGATCATTTAGGCTGAGGAGGTGGTCATGGTTGAGGGAGACAAACACTAGTTTCACCTCGATAGTACATTGGTCCTTCTTAGGTTAGTTAGGCTCTTTCTCAGGTCCATGATTTAAGAAAGATAAATTTAGTACATCTTATACCTAAGCTGCATAGCATAGAGTCATCTATATTGAGTGGTATAATCTTAGTATCTTCTACAATAGTATCTAAACTTTTTTATATTAGTTAATCAAATTCTTTCATATTTATACATATTGTAGATATTCTTGGACTCATTTTTCAGTTTTATGACGTCATTAGGAAACTTTATACACTATTAGGGATGAGATTGAAGAGTGTATTATAGTGCAAGGACTACCCCCTTGAGATGGGTGAGTGTCACTTTGTATGGGACCTCTTAGCACTCGAGATTATATGGTTTGACATTATACTCAAGTTGGACTGGCTAGTTTCTTATCATGACCATGTCAATTTCTATCATTGTAGGTTGACTTTCACTTCACTAGAAGGTGGGATTTTTATTCATAAGGTTTAGTGGGATACCCATGTTGGTAGGTCTAGAAGAGATAATCATGTGATATGTGACATGATATCTAGATTACGAGCCTTTATATAGATAATTAAGGAATTTGATAGGATAAATTACATTCAGTAGTATATCATTTTAGGGATGTATTCTCAGAAAACATTTTTGGTTTACCTCATGAGAAATATGTAGATTTCCCTATTGATATATATTTAAGAGATAAACTAATATCTATTACTCCTTATAGGATGACCACTACTGACTTGTAGGAGCTCAAAAGATTGCTATATGAAATAGAGGAAAAAGAGTTTACAAAAAACCAATGGTTCTTTGGGGAATTTTCTAGTCCTTCTCACCACAAAGGTAGAAGAACCCCTATATTATGTGTGGATTATTGGAAATTGAACCAATTGGCGGTTAAGAATCAGTATTTGTTTCCATGTATTAATTACCTATTTAATAATCTTGTATGATCATGAGTTTTATAAAAAAAATTGATTGGAGTTTAGTTAATCACCATGTACATTCTAGAATGATAAATATACCTTATGTATCATTCCAGAGTGGGATTTTTATTTACGAGTATATGGTTATTTCATTTGGTCTCAGGAGCATGCTAGTAGTTTTCATGGCCTCTTTGAATTGGGTTTTCCACCTGTATCTGGACTCTTTTTGTGGGGGGGTTATGGATGACATCTTTGTGTATTCTCAAACTCGACATGATCTTGCCAAGAACCTTAGCATTTTTCTAAATACACTAATATAGAATATGTTTTTATGAAAATCTCACAATATGCCAGTTTTGGATAGAAAGGTGAACTTATTGGGTCACATCATCTCATATACAACAGTATATGTGGACCAATATATGGTGAATTTTGTGGTTTCATGAGAGAATCCCATTAATATCTTTGATATCAAAAGTTTCTCAATATTGGATTATTATTTTGGGTTTTTATAAGTACTTTTCATGTCGGGCTATGCCTCTTACAGGATTGACCAATAAGGGGATAAAATATGTATGTTGTGAAGCATGTGAAAAGTATTTTTTAGGGAGTTAAGTCTAGGTTGACTCCAGCACCCTTCTTGATTCTACCAAAGCATTGAAGAATTTTTATAGTTTAATTTTATGCATAGGTCATTGTATTGAGAGTTTTCTAGATATAGGGGGGTCGATTCATGGTGTAAAAGACTCTCTTGTTGAGACCTCGTGAGCAGAATTAACCCATCCAAGATTCACACCTTGCGTTATTGAAAGAAATATTTGTTAGGAGTGAATTTTTTGTTGTACATGGACCAAAAAATACTCAAAATAATATTTACACAAAATTACTTGATCTTTTGATAGAGAAGGTATCCTGAGTAACTCAATTAGTTTGACTTTGAGATGTCATGTAAACCTGGAAATGGAAATCTTATTGCAGATGCTTTGAGTCGAAATACTCAGAAATAGGAAGTGAAAGAGCATAGAAGTGAATGGAAGTTGATGGTCTTATTCTCAGAGATTCACTTGTAGGTGCAAGTTAGTCTATGGAAAAAATTTCTCTCATCCATGGAATTTAATTCCACCCTTACAGATAGGTGTATGATAAGGAAATTGTTAGATTCTGAGGTCCTGGACTAATAAGAGAGTGTGTCATGTTAGGACCCTTCTCCTTGTTAGACCATTATCGATAATAAAATTCTATTGATACATGGTTGTTTATTGGTTATAGAAGACATACGTGAGGATATGATATGAGAGTTTCATGCCTCATATTGGGAACTAAATCCCAGAATAACTAAGATGTATCAAGACTTACATCATTAATATGGTTAGTTGGGGATGAATTGAGAGATAACTAGATTTGTCACTAGGTATTCCACCTGACAGTATGTGAAGGCAGAACATCAAGGACCATATGGGATCCTATAGAAATTTTCCATTACTGAGTGGAAATGGGATTATGTTGTGATATATTTTTTGATTTGGATTCTAAGTTCACCACAATCTAGTGATTTTCTATGGATCATTGTGGGCAGGCACATAAAGTTCACTCATTTATTTCCGACCAGGGAAACCTTATTATTGTATGATCTTAAGAGACTTTATATCCATGATATTGTTCACCCTAACTATATTCCCAATACCATTGTATCAAATAAGGATTCATGGTTTAAATATTATTTTTGTAAATTCTTACAGTGGGTTCTAGGAACATAGGTTATTTTTAGCATAGCATACCACAATTACGCTGATGTCTAGTCAAGGTACAATGTACAAGTTTTAGAGGACATGCTTGGAGAATTTTTCTTCTATATTGAGGGTTCTTGGGAGAATCATATACCCCCGGTTGGGTTCACCTAAAAAATATAAATCATGTGATTTTAAATATATCGTCTTATAGGGATATTTATGGTAGTCCTTGCCAATCACCTCTATGTTGGGTATAGGCAGAAGAGGCAGTGCTGCTCGGTTGGCGCATTGTGTAGGAGACTTCAAAGTAGGATTAATTAATTTGGAAATATATAGATATTGAATAATATAAATAGAAATCGTACACTAATCCCCACTAAAGACCTATAGAGTTTGAGGTATGAGATTAGGCCCTTTTACATATCTCACTAAGGTTGGGGAATATATGGATTCCGAGGTATGTTAAGCTTTCACCAAGATATGTCAGGCCTTCCAAGATTCTAGAGGGAGTTAGGTTGATATCTTATTAGTTTCCACTACCTCATTGATATTGATCCATGCATGACGTCTTCCATGTATATTAGTTATGTCATTATCACTCAGACCCATCTCATAATCTTTATTCGGAGGAAGTTGAATTAGAAGTAGATGCATCCATCAAGGATTATCCTATTTGAATCATTAATAGGATCATGAAGGCTCTCTGGGGACATTTTATCCCTCTAGAACTTTTGTTATGGTAGAATAGCCATGTAAAGGATGATAATTGGGAGGTAAATACCAACTTATGTGCTCAATGGTTGTAACTCTTTTCAGATGTTTTACCACCTCAAGAAGAGAAACATAGGGATGAGTTGTACTCAAAGGGAGGTATTGTAAGATACTATGTTATTCTATGATGTATGGTTCTTATGAATTTATATTTAATTATTTTTTATCACCAAATATAACTTCCTAATGATGTCATGGGAGTTTTTGGGGTGTCTGGGGATTTTTCGAATCCTAGAGGCTTGGTTTTTAGAAGAAGCAATTAGGCTGAAGGTTAGTAGAAACCATGAATCCCATGTCACTTGGTTACTAGAGACCCATTGGGAAATTTTAGGGAGTATCAGTGGGCAAAATGGTTTGATGAAACCATGCATCCAAGGCTGCAGGCCCATGTAATGCACCTATAATTTTTAGTAAAGGAAAATCACATAGTTTTCAAGTAGTTTCCCAAATTGTGTGCATGAACTGTGCAAGGTCCCTCATTAGATAGTGAAGGGAACACAATTAGTGCCTAGTTTGGAAAATTATTTGTTAAAACCATGTGACCCATTTAATTTTGGATAAAATAACCATTCCTCCCATAAACATTATTATAAACTAAAACCTACTCATATACTTTCAAATTGAAGATCCTTCTTCTCCTATTAGAGAGTTTAATCAAGACTGCCATAGGATTGGGTGGGATTTTTTCATCTGAACTCTGATTCAAACACTATTCACCTCATTAGATCTAAATCGATGAGTTCTCTATTCATATTTCACCTTTCTTAGTTTTTATTCATGTTGAAAATGTTATTTTGGAGTAAGATAATATTCCCTATTTCTAGGGAGTTCATTTGTTCTTACTTTTTCTTCTAATCTGGGTTGAGTTAGAATCCAATACTAATTGAGTGTTATACCATAGGAATAATGTAGGTGGTCTATACCATTCCTTGAAAATTCTAGCTGTTATATATCTAGTTTCCATTCTTCCACACATTATATTTTTTTATAATTCCTTCTAAATTAATTAAATTTATTGATTGAATTGTTGGAAAATTGTCAGTTTTCCCACATAGTTCCATCTGATGGTTTTAGGTTTTCAAACTCATCCTAGACCACCCGTGATGTATGTTTATATATTTTCCCTAAGATATACCACTTCATTGGGTGTGTGTGTGAGCTCTCCATCTTAGTGGGAGCCTTTTTGAAGTAATTAGGATATTAGGATACAGATTATGCCTCATTTTCTAGGTGATTACATGTTTTAAAATGATTAAATGGATTAAATTGTAGTTATGGAATGGTTTGGATGAACTCGTTGATTTATGATGATTATGAAATGGGTTAAGAAATGATAATTAAATTGATTAATGAGTGGTTATGAATACTTTGTATGGCATGGAAATTTATACTCCTTGGATCTAGCCCATTATGGTTAGCAATTTGATTACTTCAGATTCCAAGGACATTTCTACTCCTTGGATATGGCCCATAATGTTATGACATTTGATTAGTTTAGATTCCATGGAATTTTCTACTCCATGGATCCAGCTTTCTTGGACAACTTTAGACAGGCTTCGTGAACATGATCTTTGGGATCAACCCAATTCATTACTGAGATTTCTGTTCAGATTATCTATAGAATCAAGGGGATTACTTGGTCATTTATACTAGGGATTCATCCCATGTAGGTCTAACACTTTATTACACATCATGGGCTATAGAGGATGACTAGGTTTTTTCATACCTCAGATCTAGCCTATTGGTTATGACATTAGATTACTTGAAATAGGCCATAGTGGATGTTGTATCATGTCTTACAGATATCCCTTGTTATGGGTTCTTGATTAGAGTTGTCGGTTGGATAGTATCACTCATTTTATTCATTTATATTCCTTTTATATATTTCACAATGCTTTAGAATATATGCACATACTAGACATGTTATAGAAATTTTTTTGGTGGCCTAATAATTATTAACTCACACCTTGTATAGGAAATTATTGGGTAACCATATATACTTCATTGATGAAGGTAGGGACTAGGGAAAGAGACCACTATATGATACTTTATTGATTATTCTTAGAATCATGGGAGAATAGGACCGAACCATGGCTCGTAATTCTATCTTGAGATTGTTCTTTTGTATTTTGTATTTTGATACATGTGTTTTAATGGATTCATGTTTCCATGTGTTGCCTTTGATTTTATATAGATACATGAAAAACACATTTTTTTTGTGATTTTGCCTTCAGTTTTGTTTATTGGTCCTATTTTCTGGATGTTTATTTATTTCTGTTCAATTATTTAACAATACATGAAACTATGAATTTATACTAATTCCATTCAAACATACTAATTCTCCTACCATCTTCTTGAATCCAATAGATATGGTATTTAAAGAATACCTTGACCAATACTATTTTGTCTCTATAAAGAAAATTCTAATATACTCAAATATCATATAGAACACTTATATATTGTTTTAACAATATTGATATGGAGAAAATATATTCCAAATTTAAAAATTTTCAATTTATACTATAAAAATTATCATTCTTATGTCATATAGTCTCAAAATAGAGTATATGAGTAGATCCATCAATGATAGAAGTTATCGAACAATACAAGACTGACCACTGTAACCAAGATCTATTATTTTATTGGGTTAGAAGGATATTATCAATTCTTTGTGATAAATTACACATAAATATAAAATATTCTAAAAATTTAATATAGAATAGATTAAGGTTACATTATGTAGAGGAATGTGAAGAAAGTATCAAGGAACTAAATGGGAGGTTGGTCCCACTTCTATACTTACATTAACATGTAGTGGGGAAGGGGTTTTAATATAATATGATGATTAAAAAATGTTTTAGATTGAGTCCTCATGTATAATGATAAGAAAATTTATTATGCCTCACTAAAATTAAATAATCATGACAAAAATTACCCAATGAATGATTTAGAGGTAGAGGCTGTGAATTTTTTATTAATGATTTGGATACATTATCTCTCCCAAGAAAATTGTGATTTATATAGTCATCATAAGAGCATTAAATATATATATTAACATATAATGAGTCTAATATGATCCAAATTAAATGGTTTAAATAGATACATTATTATGACTTCTCAATAAATTACCCCCTTGGGAAGGAAAATAAGGTGAATGGTGCTCTGAGTATAAATGATCACGTTTCCTTATCTATGATGAGGATTGAAAAAAAAGACTCAGTACTCATGTATTTTTAAATGATGAATATTAAATTCATAAGTTAAGGTGTGAAATTATATCTTTCCCAAGTGAATTCTTAGCCATCCATTCATATAGATATAAAAGAAGCCTAAAAATATGTTGTAGTGATTCAAAAAAGGTAATGAATATTATAAATTTAAACTTTGATAAAGATGGAGAAATAAGAATCGAAACCCAAATTTGTGTCCCATCATAACCATAATTAAATTATGGACTTTTGGATGAGGTACATATATCATACTTCTAAATTTATCTAGGAAGTATGAAGATGTATAGAGACCTAAAACAAAACTTTTGGTCTGATAATGTGAAGAGGTAAATTTTAAAATATGTATCTCGATGAATGGTATACTACGCATTTAATGGTGAATAGAAAACATATAAGAGTAAGTTGTGACCGTTGCCCATACCAGTACGGAAATGTGAAAAAATCACCAGGTATTTCATTTTAGGAATACCTAAAATTTCTAAATACCATGATTCTATTGGGTTTGTATTCGATCACCTTATGAAGTCGGTGCATTTTATTATCATAAATTAAGATTTATCCCATGACAAACTCATCAAGATATACATGGGGGAAGTTGTGTTAAAAAATACCACCCATTGTGTCAAGGTTCTATGGTGAAATAATAAACATGAGGAGGACATATGATAAACTAAAGATGTGATGAGATAAAAGTGCCCTCTCTTTTTTTTCTTCTAGGTAATAAAATATTGAGGTTAAAATTCTTTTTAATGGGGGTAGAATATAACAACATGAGTTTTAGTAAAATAGTCAACCTTAAATAACTACTATGTTCAATAGCTTTCTCAACATAAAACAATTAAATTGGAAAAATATAAACCATTGTAAGGTAGCTATAGAATTTGTTGGTGTAAATAGTGTTAAGAGAACTATGATATATATTTATATAGTTAAATTTTAATATCAACTCGACTAGTGCAACTAAAAAAATATCAAAAAATTTTTTTAAAAAATTATATTTTTATATTTTTGTATGAATAAAGGAACAAAACAATTTTAATTAGTAACTTATAGAAAATGATAATAAGAATAAATAATATTCCAAAAGTCGTTTTCCTATAAAACATAGTTTTCCCTATATATTATGTTTTAATTAGAAATTAAATTTATAAATTTTAAATTTGAATTAAAAAAAAATTAACTTCATTTTTTGGATTTATCTGGGTAATATTATGTTAATAATAATTTTTTATATTTTTTAAATTCATTTTTAGGTGAATAGTGAAGTATTCTACTTTTAAAAATATTGTCCATTTTATGGAGTTATAAGTTTATAACAATGAACTGGAAATTTATGAAACCATTTTATAGAAAAAAAATATGCATTTCATTATTTATATTATAAATTTAAAAATATTTATTCTAGTTTAAAAACCTATATTTAATGTTTTAAAACTTAAGTAATATTATTCTCAAGAAATTATTTTAATACATTATATACTTATTATTTTAAAAAATATTTTTTATCACTTTTATAAATTAAATTTAATTGAATAAATTTAAAATTTGGAATCATTAGGTCCAATTATATAAAGATTATTGTTTTACTTTTAAATTATAAATGATAATTCATTTTTTTTAAACTAGTTACACTGGTAAAAGATAAAATGGTAAAAGTAAAAATCAAAGAGTAAATGAATTCAAACATGGTTTTAAAATGTGTATAAATCTATGTTTGAGGCCTTTATAAACCTTATCACATCATCATTACAATATTTATAAATTTTGGATCCACTTTCGTGGAGAATTATTTCTTATTATTAAACATTTATTAGAAATTACAAATATTTTATCTGTTTTTACTTATAAAGGGGGATTTCTTATCCTCACATCCTATTACACAAATAATCCCTAATTTTAGATAACATATATCTAACTGTATCTTAAACACTATTATTTACTATAAAGAGGTTTTGGTTTTCTCAAAGAACAATCCACCAAATGTTTAATCCCCCTTGTAAGGGAGATAATCCAAGTATTGAGGTATAATTTTCTAGCCGCTCCTTTATCTTTTCTATTTCTTTATATGCAATTATTATTACTAAAATTTCATTTCTCTACCTTAAAATTATAATATAAATATCAATATTATACCAATATGTTATTATAATGATATTCCAATCATTAACCATAATTCCCTTTTCCATTATGAAAAATGAAAATGTGATTCGTGTGTATGTGATGAATACAGCCACCATGAATAAATGTGTTTCCTTTACATAAACCATATAAAATGGATAGTATAAAAGCGTAATATAATAAATTAGTATGATATATATGAAATTTTTAATAGTCTAAAATAAATTACTATATTTATCCTTTCTCTTTTTCCTTCAAAAATAAAATCACCACCCATGAAATCATACAAAATACCCCCTCCATAGAACGATGCATTGAATTTTTCTATTCCACCTTCATGGATAGTTTTAGTTTAAATTTTATTAATAAATAAGATATATATTAGTATTATATATCATAAATTTTAATCATTATGTAAAAACAAATTAATTAATGATCATTATAAGATAATCTATCGATAATGATAAATAACCCAAAATTAGTTCATCATCGAATTCACTTTCATTAAATTAAAAAAAAAATCTATTATAAGGTAATTATAACATTATAATACATTATAGAACATACATTATAGTAATTTTAAATGTTTATTTAATTATTAAATTATATAAAAGAATACTTTTAGACATTCTTATTACAAAATTAGTATAAATGGAAAAAACCCATTTATAAAGATCTAATACATGATGAAAATTATTGAAAATAAAGGGTTTAAATGTAAATTTATATGAATAATGTTCTTAAATAGTTAATTAATGTTTTTATTTTTATTATACTAGGCTTTGAATCATTTCATTTTGAATCAAGAGTAAAGGTAAGGGACTTTGGTAACAGAGATCTCTTTCCTTGATATATAAAAAGTCTTTTGAAATTCAACCATTAATGCTCCATATATTCAGTGATATACTTTTAATTATAATTTCCACTTTAATTTATCAAGGGAAAATGAATTCTTAATTAAAATCCACTTACATGGATGATTTTACATTCCATAAAATAATAACATGTTTCGAATATTTCTTATCGTTTTAAGTGTTGATTTCTACTAAATGTCTCTTTTTTAAGTCCATGTTTTCACTTACCAAAAATTTTCTTCTTTATTATATTTAAATCCAAATATGTATAAATTCATTTGATATTCATACTTTACTTCACCACTATTAAAAATAATCTTAGTTACGCTTTTTTGATTTGAATACAATTTTTATCTTTATCTCAAAAGGGATCTATTTTCCATGATGTTATGCTTTATAAATAATCCTTTAAATTATTTTTATGAAATTTGTATTTTGGGTGACTAAATTTTATATCAATTGAGTAGGTTTATGTGGTTATTTATGTGATATATTTTGAAATGTAATATGAAACTAATTCTTTTCCTAGGTTTTAATGATATAATGATTACATGTTTTCTTATAGAAAACATTTGTATAGTTAATATTTATGTTACATATAGGCCATATATATCCCTTAAATACATTAGGTAAATCATTAAATCTCATGAGATAATTATAAAATGTGTAGTGATTCTCGATCCAAAATGGGAAAGGGGTTTTGATTCATAATATGCTATGTGAAATGGGTTATGATGTATGATCCACTACGAGAAATTAGTGATAATTTCTTATCTATGTTGTTTTTATTCTATATTTAGGTTGGTTCCATACTCCTTTAATATGTGACTATGTTATGATCCTTGGATCATGATTTAAGTGTCATTTTTCCCAGTTTTGATGTTATATTATATGGTTGATCATCTGGGATTACTTTTTATCATTTCATTTCATATAAACCTTTTTTATGATTACATGTTCATTTAATTAGATATTTATCTCATGATTATGTTTTCTCATATGAATTTGATATGACCCTAGGTAATATATTGAAATGTTTATATTTCCCTTACAGGTCGTTTGATCTCACCCCTTTCTTATGTTTTGATTTCTTAGGGAATAAGGATGATATTAACATGGGATATGTTTATTATAATATCAAGGTTGATTAAATGATGGTTAAATTTTTAAAATAATTATAAAATTTATTTCTTATTTATCTAGTCTTTAAAGACAATAAACCTCCCAATTCTAAGTATGCTGCTTTTATTATGTAATGTAGTTTGTTAATTATGGAAATGATGTAGAATAAAGGAATCTTTAGTTTTGGTCTCTATAATGGGAAGTCAAATAATAATGTTATTATAATTTAATAAGTAAATAATTATTAGTTTATGGTTCTATAAATATTAATTTAGGTATTTCACTTATTATTAAAATATCATATTTGATCGCTAAAATTACGAAAACTAAGAAAAACTCTAATTCTGTTTTCATGTAACATAACTAAAACACTTATGGAATAAGTTAATATATTTATAAATAAACTTAATTTAACTATTCAAAGAACTTAAATTTTCTAGGATTTATGAAATTGGTATCATATAATGGGTACTAATATTAACATCATAAATAATTCATGAAACGAATAAAGTTACTAACAACCAATGATACAAAATAAGTTATGAATAATTAATATATTCATAATAAATGGTCATAAATGAAGTCTATAAAAATGAATTTATATGAATAATGTTTTGAAATATAATATTAAGATATTTAAGTTTGTTTTATAGAATATTATAGTGCATTCAAATAAGTAGGGAAACAAGGTAAAGGTTTCATTGTCTCATTTTTAACTCCATGAGACATGTTTGATATTGAACACCATCATTTATTTTTTATTTGGTGTTCAATTAAATATTAATTTCATGTAAAGATATATATTCCATTTCATGAGATTTTAATTTCCATTTCATGAACTCTCTCTAAATCATTTTTTATTTGAATATTACCAATATCATGAAGGTTTTGTCACCAATCTAATTTTAAAATAGAGATTACTTTTGAAATATAATCCATCTGGTGAATTTATATACTTTTATCTCTAAACCCCTTATAATTTTAATATCCTTTTATCATTTTTGGGGTTTTAGTCATCTTATCCCAATTTCATTTTCCACCTTGGAACATTTTTACTTATTGTAATGAAATAGACCCTACCTCTTCTTTTTGGATAGGAATCCTTCTCTTTCAAGTCAATATTCATTAGACGATTATATGAATGTCATTACAGATGGATTAATAATTTATTAGTTTTATTTTATAATACTTAAACTTATTTAAAATTATTAAATAAATGTTTCAGAATATCTATATGGGTTGTTTTCATGAAAATGTGAAAATAATATCTTTTTAACATTTTCCATGTGAATACATCTTTATTACCTTTTTTTATTTTATATTAAACATCATATCTATGTTTTAATGATTTAAAAAATAAATTCTTATTCTCCTTGTTTAATAAAATATGTCTAATTAAATAAATGTTTTTGAAATGATCAAGAATGTTTCTTATTTCCAAATTGATTTTCCCAATTCTCATAAAAACTATTTTTAATCTAACTCAATGACTTTTGATTATTTAATTCTTGATAAAGAATATTCATAAAAAGATATCATCCAAATTATTTCTCAGAATATCTTATCAAATGTTATTTTTGATCATAAAAATATTCCATTATTTCTTTTTCCTTCCAAACCATACACTGTGAATATGAATAATTTTTCTAATAAATTTCAAATATGAACATTATATATTTCATTACTTGGATTGAAAGGTGTTCACTTAGATTTTATTCATCAATTAATTGGGGAAATTATTGACTAAAACATATACCCCTAATCAATATGGTTTAAATACCATATACTTCATCAAATAGTATATACCTATAAAGTTATCTTGTATCATTGTAAAACTATTTATATTCTCTAGGTTTATCATATTTATTGTATTAATTATGAATTTTGTTGTTATATTATTACATTTAAAAGGGATATGAAACCCATTTTATTTTCCTGGTTTCCTTATGATGTGATGAAGATTGATTTCTTATGGAAGTAATATGTGAGGATAGTGATGGTTGGGGTCCAATGTCACCCTTTAATAAAAAAATTAGTTTATATTTCACGAGATAGTTAGTCCTGGATAGAATGAGTTTTTTCATATAGGCACACCCATAATGATTTTTCTCACATTTTCAAGAATGGAGATAATTAGTTTGTCAACATATACATGTGTATAATGAGTTTTCTCAAAATATTTTACAATATTATATATATATATATATATATATATATATTTGTGTGTGTGTTTTTTTCAAGTAATGTAACATGTATATGTTTCATTTCTTTTCCAGATATGTTACATTTATGTTTATGAATGTTTTCAAAGATATTCAACACTATTATGAAATTCCATGCCATATGAAATGATTTATGGTCTATGATTTATTGGGTGTAACTTTCTTATTATCTTGATTCTTCCCATATACTTATATTAGTCTTACTTATGATATTTTATTATTATCCCTTACGTTTACCCTTACTAATAATTTGAGCTCCCTATTTTATTATATTTAATTTTCCCTAGGTTATGAAGATGAGTATAGAATATAAGAAGTATATAAGAGATTATATTGTGGATAAATTATGGATAAAGGTTTACAAGGTTTGTAAAATAGTTTCTTATGTATTTATTCATCAAAAACACTAAAACTTTTGTTTTTGGGATTGTGTGATTATTTTTTAGATGAAATGTTTACCTTATGGAAATGTAGGAGGATAATGATATTATTATATTTGGTTTTTATATACCCCTTAGTATATACTAGTGGTATCATATAATATTTATCTACTTTTTATAAATCTCATCGATACCTAAGTTCTTATAGTTTTGACCTAATTAGTTCAACAATTGGGTTGGGAAACACTGTGATAAAAAACCCTCAAAAAATGCATGTTATGTGATATTTTCAGTTCTATATCCATCCTATATTTCAAGGAAAATATTACCCTAATGAATTATAGTAATGTTTTGATCATATATATTTTATATTAAAGAGTATTGAGACCTCATAGCAACATTTAATTCTCTTAACTGCTATCATATGGAAAGAGTTGGTCTCTGGTGGTGAGATTGATGGTTGAGGCAAAGAAGGATTAGGGACTAGATCAGAATGGTTTTTATGAATTTTTTATTAATAGTTTTACCTATATTCACTTCACCATGCCAAATATCATATTTTATAGAGGTTAAATAGGGGATAATATTTTTGATAGAATATACCACTATATTCACTATCTTACTCCATTATGAGCCCTATTTCAGTGGGGATGAGGAATTGAAAGAAAAGTATTTTGAGATTGTATTGAGGGAAAATTTTAATATATAAGTGATATTTGTGATTATTTTAACCCTATATCAAGTTTTAAATAAAGTAATTCTAAATTATAATAGTTATAAAGGGAGTATTGGTGCTATTACTACCTCTAGTGGGGAAATCGATGTCGAGATGAAAAAAAATCATTGTGCATCTATGTAGGGATGTTTAGGTGGGAATTCTCTCTATCTATCTCATAGTTTCAAGGGATCCCAATTTGATATTCCTATTATGGGTTTACACGACACACTAGACCTATCTACCCATATATGTCAATGAAATTCCATTAGTGTAGCAAGTATGGTCATCTCTAGAGGTTTTGTAGGTCCAAATCATCTAAGAGTATCGAATAGTGACCCTAATAGAGTCAAATCCTACATGATCAGACTGTTAGGAATGATTTTATGGTTAATTGACCACCTTCATTAAAATATAGAAGGGAAAACAAGTGAGTAGAAAAAATATAGCAGTTATTTATTCATCTTCCTGTCTAGGTATCACAGTCATACAGTTATCATAATGTCTTGTAAAAAGTCTCTCTAGTTGAGTAGTTGATGACTGACATTAGGTAAATCCCTTTTATAGTGAGAGGTGTTTTTTTATCTTCTACACTGTGTTCTTTGTTGAAATAATATATTCACATTCTTTTATTTCTAATAAAATGGTATCTTTCATGTAATTATAAGAAAAATAATCTTATAACCTCATAATGATTGATACAACATTGGGAAAATGATTAAAGAGTGGTAAAATATTTCTTTCTTTTCCTCTTATGGTAGGATATTTCATACATATCTAGGAGTTTTTTTCACTCTTTACATTTAAACATTAAATATCTTTTGATTTAAAGATTAGTTAACCCAATTCAAATAACTTCTTTATTGTTATCAAAGGTGAGGTTTATTTTCTTCTACTGAGTTATTTTAGTATTCTCTAGTTAGATAATATGAATTATAAGAAATTTTACTTTGGTTGGATATTGATAAAATTCAGTTGATTACCACTCAAGTGGTGTGTCATGACTTAAACAATGTCGAGAATCAAGATGTCGCTGCCCTAAGAATGCCTCTATAAGTTGGGGTGTGGTGACAATCACTGAAGACATAACTAACATATGGAGGAATTTACCTAAAAACCTGTACAAATTCCCATATCCAACTTAATGAAAAAGTACATATAAAATAAGAAAATATACAACATTACAAAAAAGTAAACCAAGAAATAATGAACCTCTAGAAAGTAAAAAGGTTAAGTACTGTATACTGAAAAGTAAAGTGGAGAAATACACACCCAATCAAAAATGTGTCTGAACCTGATAAAAAATTAGAATGTGTAAACAACTGAGAGAGCCCAGATCCAAAATCCTAAGCTACAACCACCATATGCAGTTTAAGAACCCAGTATCGCTAATATCCTCTATATTTATGTTTGATATGTTTGTCATATTTAGAATACAAGACATGTGAGGGAAAATCTCATGCAGGGGTGAGTATAAGCATACCTAATAGGACACCCCAAAATCTGAAGTGGGGCAGTAAGAGATACAATAGAATATGAAAATAATAGAAAGAAAAAGTTATAGTGTATAAGAATATATCAACCAAAAAAATTGCAAGTAATCTCATTTAGGAACAAGAGGGTAAACATGGTGAATAGATCAACTACATATCGATTTGTTTCCACTTATATAAAGAGATTTGGCTCATCCAACCATGAGAAAGTAAACACGGAAATCATGTGGAATAACCAACATGTTTTCACCTCTCCTGAAGATAGAGTAACAAATTCCAAGGAGTGGATGCAGAATAAGGATATATATATATATATGGTCAGTAAAAAGAATCCCAAATGAGAGAGTAAGGGGATCTTCATCTCATAGATCAGCACAGGAAGAAGAGTATCCAACAATTAAAAAAGTCCAACATGATGTCCATTATCTCACGTGTCTTCCCAGAACACAAAAGTCTAATGAAATTGTTCACCAAACCTCAATACTATCTAATTTGGGAGGTACTAACTCACCTGCATGATTTTTGTTGCATCTCAAAAACATGTCTCAATGGGTAAGACATCCCTCTTCCTCATGAGTCCAAATCTACATCAAACCACATCATGTTACTATGCCACATATTCTAGGGGCCATATTTTCTATGTATAGGACTCATGCCTTGGTACGACGGGAGGGTTCCACTATAAAGGTTGAGGACTCATACCAAACCCAGCCAGAGGGTTCCACTTTCGGTTATCGAGGACTCATGCGCTTTCTCACATGAGTGTTTCACATGGAAGGTTGAAGAATAATGACCATCCCGACTAGAGGGTTCCACTCTAATTCATCAAGGGCCCATACCCTACCCCACAAGAAGGTTCCACTAAAAAAGTAACATTTGGTAATCTTGTGTGATCACAACTGTCATCAAGAATCTCCTCAAAATGTTTTATCGTGGAATGTTCAACATCATATATCAAAAACCCAAAATTATGGATCTACCATGTTTTATGTGTATAAACACTAAGGATAGAATACTCATAGGCCAAAATATGAGTTCAAATGAAGGATTTACAAACATTAAAAGTTTTCACGGAAGAGTTCAATGGGTACACGATGTGTGAGGGGGCCCACATGATGTGTGACCCACTCTACCACTGAACCATGTCCTTGGTTGGAACACAAATACATTCCATGTAGTAGTAAATTTTGTGTAGGTAGACTACATGGCCTGTCTTGGATAATCAAAACTATGGCCATGTCCTGATCTATGTTTCCTTGTACCTGACCTCATATCCATGTACTTTGGTACACAGTGTGCTGATTCACATGGGGTACCACCCATGTGATCTTACCATGTCATGTACTTGGCACATGGTATGTTCCTGGTTGTGTGATCCATCACATGGCTTACTCACAAAGAAATGTGGTACATGACGTGTTGGTGATGTACACACTATTCCATCTTTATGGGTTTCCAAAATCCTAGTCGATGTAGCTAAAAGGATATACACTATGACATAAGGGATTTAACCATGACATAAGTTAGCTAGATGACCTTCCTTTTTATTTACTTCCTCATTATGACAATGACTGTAAAAATATTTCATCATTTATACTCATGTAACTCCCTTATATTTTTATAACAATTTGTCCTTCGGTCTTTTACCAAGGCACAGCCTTCTTCAAAAAAAAATCTTCGAACATAGCATGTATTCATGATTTTGAATGAAATCTCAAATTTCTAGATCTTCGTCACATTATTAAAATTCACACAATCCCCTTTATATATGGTGCAATCTATGGCTGAAAAGGTGTATCTATCCATAAATCATGGTTTTGGATCATCGTTCACCAAAAATCACCCTTCATTCATTGAGGGGGTTTCGCCGTTCGAACTTCATGCCACCACACATTAAATGATTGATTTATTGATGTCTAATCAGTAGATCATTCATCCTATTATCACAATGATTTTGGATTGATGCTCAGTTCATCAAATTGTTCTCGTTTCATCAGCCTTCCATGAATCTAGGTGTCAGATCAAGCTTGGTACCTCCAGGAAAAGTCAGACTAGGACCACGGGGATCCAACTAGTGAAGAAAGCAAACCAGATTGGGGAGAACCAAATCACAAAAAAAAGTTTAATTGATCGATGCTAAGAATTTTTTGTCAAACAATCAAGAAATATGATTCCATATTAGAAAAAATGAAATAAACATAAATTTTTGTACTCTGGCACGTGCAAAGGTTGCACAAGGGCATAGATCAAACAACAATGATCGATCCACTAAATTCAATTTAATCAAGGGAATAAAAACACTAATTGACAAATATTACCTTGAATTTTGATAGATCTTTGATGAAGAAGGCTATTTTCAATTATTTTTGATGAGTCATTACATTTGTTGCATCCTAATCTAACCTGATTCAGAGATTTGTCGCCATTCGATTGAGATCCTCCATTGGAAGGGGAAGAGATATCTTTCCATAAATTTCATAATTATGAGCCAACACTATAAAATTATCTATAATGATATATTTATAAACATATCATTAGGTCAAACAAAGGAATAAATAAATTAATTAATTAAATTAATCCACCGGAACATACGCCAACAAATGAAGGGTCTGAAAAACCATTGTTAACTAATTTTATGTCTCACCTAGTGTAAAAACTGCGTTCTAGACTTAACCATGGTTTTCAATTTCAAATATTATCTACTATTTAAGAGTAATCCCATTTTCTTTAAGAAGTTACATGCGTGTAGTATAAAATATTTTTATTATATTTATAAAATTAATTATGGTCACGTCTAGACTTAGAAGTGCATGTCATCTTAGGGCCAATCTCTAGAAATATATATAGACAAATTTCAAACCCTTTAAAAGAAATAATCGAGTATATACGTCATTCCCCCCTTAAATATTTTCATCCACAATAAAAACTAGGAAAAAATTAGGGATATTGAGCCAAAACTTGGCTCTCATATTCCCATGAACTCTCCTACATGTTTTCATGTTTCCATAGTATGTGAACCAAACAGATTGTCTATCCACATAGGGTCCTCTCCTTCTGGTCCCCAATCACCATTAGGTGCTTCACAAAGGTTCCTTCATCCTTGATGTCTATCTCACCCTAGTCAATGACATGTATGGGGTTATAAATTTACCACCTCATCTACGACACACAGAAGGCTTCGTGCACTAGCTCGAGCTATGGGAGAAGGGTGAGGTGGTAATAAACCTCACCAACCCTATTCACAATCTGAAATGACCAACTGAACCATGGGGATATCTTGTATCCCCATCCAAACCACCCAAATCCTCATCATGGGTAGACACATAGTAAAACATGGTATCCCAACTCAAACTCCAAGGGTCTACGGTAGTGATCTGTATATGATTTTTATCTGCTCTAGGTTATCCTCATCCACTCACAGGTGACCTGATCTTTTTCCTTTATCGCCACCACCGTCTCTGGTCCCACAACAGATGACTCTCTAATCTATTTCCAACATAAGGGTGACTTGTAGGGTCTCCCTTATAAGTCCTCAAAAGTTGGCAGGTCGATGGTAGAGTTATAGTAGTTATTGTATCCAAAAATCTATCAAGGGTAGGTGATCCTCCCAGATTCAGGAAAAGTCTACCATGCACGGCCTCACCATATACACCAACACCTGGATAGTGCACTCAGTCTTCCCAAAAATTTGGATTTGAATGGTTGTACTCAACTGAAATTTGGTCTCAAATTCCTCATGTAGGACTCTCCACAATTATGACATAAACTACGCATCATGATGGGTGACAACTATCGATGGAACCCCTGAATTTGATTGATCTCATATATGTTCAATTTTCCCAAACTCTCTATTGAACTCTACTACCAAATGGAAATAAAGTGGACCAACTTATTGATTTATTAAACTATCACCTAGATGTCTTCATGAATCATTACTTTTCATGGAATCTATGTTACTAAGTCCATCGATATGTTATCTCATTTCCTCTCTGGTATCTCAAGGGGCCACAACAAACCCACCAAAACTTGGTGCTAATCTTTCACCTACAGATAGGTGAGGCACTGAGAGATGAAATTAGTTACGCTTTATCACATTTAATACCAAAAAATTATGTTCAATATCTCTATACATCTACCCCACACTAGGATTTATATCTATGGGAGAAGTGTGGAACTCTCAAATCACATCCTCCCGCAATGTGATCGGAACCACTATTCACCCCTGGAATAAGATAACAAGATTTCCTCCATTAGAATATCCATCGGGTGATTTTCATGTTGATATCTAACCATGTGATATGTCATTGTTGATGTCTCTCAGATGGGACTCTCTCATATGCTCGATAAGTGATGAAGTCAAAATCATCATCTGTAGAAAAATTGTACCCTCCTACTCCACCAGGGTCAACTTCAGGGAAGCTAACTTCTCTAAAGCTTCTTACACTATGAAATTCTAGGAATTCCTACTAAGTTAATCTGATACAATGTTTCCCTCACCTAGATTATACAATATCTTGAAGTTGTAATCATATAGGAACTTCAACCATCATCGTGGTCTTAGGTATGATTCTCCCTATATGAAGATGTAGCTATGACTCAAGATGTCAGAGTAAACCACAAATTTTTTACCTATAAGGTAATGTCTCCACATAATCTGAATGAAGAGTATCACTGCCTACTATAGGTAATGAGTCACGTAGTTTTTTTCATTATGTCTCAACTTCCTCGACTCGAATGTGATAACTTTATATTTCTACATCGACATGTATTCAAGCCTTGATCTTAAGGAATCATATTAAACTAAGAACTTTGTGACTTCCTTTGGTAGTCTCAACACTAGAGCACTTGTTAGCCTTTTCCTCAACTCCACAAAGTCCCTCTGGAACCACACATACCAAGTAAATAGCTACCCTTTCTACATCATAGTGGTTAAAGGTGTTTCGATTCGAGAGAAGTCTACCAAAAACCTCATGTAGTACCCTACCAAGACAATAATGATCTTAACCTCTGACACATTATTGCGAGTATCCCACGGAAGAACTACTTCAATATTTTCTGAAGTCATATCTAAACAATGCTCAAGGATAAAATACACTATAAATTGAACTTCATGTATTCAGAACTTTCACTTTGAGAGTTTCCCATAGTCCTAGTTCTCTCAAAGAATGTCTAGGACCATCCTTAGGTGATTTTCATGCTCTTCCTCTATTTTAGAGTATACAAGTATGTTGTTGATGAAGGCGACAAAAAACTAGTCCATGTACGGCTATAAAAATTGTTTCATAAAATCTATAAACATGACAGGGGAATTTATAACACTAAATGGAATCATTGGGAACTCATAGTGTCTGTAGTGACATCAGAATGCCCACATTGGAATATCAACCTCACAAACTGTCAACCAGTTGTATCCAGACCCGAGATAAATCTTCTATAAACATCTCATTCCTCATAATTGATCAAATAGGTCCTTAATCCTTGGAAAGGGGTACTTGTTCTTTATTATGCCCTGGTTCAAGCGATTATAATCTACTCATAGTCATAAGCTCTCGTACACCTTTTTTATGAATAGGACTGGAGCTACCTAGGAAGACACATTGGGTCTGATGAAACCTTTATCACAAGGTTCCTTTAACTGCCACCATAGCTCTAGGATAACAATAGGTTCCATTTGATATTCCTTAGAAGATATCAAATCAGTTTTGGGATGTTGGTCGATGAAAAACTCCATCTCTTGCCTTGGAGGTAATACCATAACGCCCTAAGGGAAGACATCTATGTAATCCTCCACAACTGAAGGAACCCTGATGCCTTAAGATCATGCTGCACCAAGGTCTATAATTTATAACTAATGGGTGATGGGATTCATCCTCCTACTCGCTGAACCCACTTTCCCTTCCATGAGATCTCTCTCTCTAGATAAGGATAATCCCATCCCACTAATGTGTACGCATCTGAATTGTCTGCGGTGATAGACGATCTTGGATGGGGTCATGAATAACTAATCCATACCCATGATTATGTCATAGGTTTCCATCGTGGTGACCAAGAGGTCACACATTAACCCCTATACACCAAGAAATTTCTTGCAATGCCAGAAGATGAAAGATATAGAATAAGTGTTCCCTGTATGAACCTCAAGACAAAGTTATTTTTCTAGTGACTCAATTGAAGGATCCATCTCAAGAACCAGGAGTATAGAGATAAAGTAATGACTAGAAACTATGTATAATAATAAAATATCACAAGTATAAAACACACATATTGTATCTTTTACCATCTCATGCACTACGGAATCATAGACATTCAAAGCATTCAGCTTCTCACGGCCCCGACCGCCAGCTCCCTAAACATGACATGGGCCTCCTGGTGGTGATGGTGGAAGGGAATTAAAATGGTGTCCATCATGTATAGCTCCTCCTACTCATATTCTAGCTCCACCTCCCTGAGGACCACCCTATCAATGTCTGGGAGATCCCTAGTCATGACATTGCCTTGGACATGGTGGTCTATCAACTATCTATATGTGTGGATCATCACGTCTGGTTGGGTATTCTCAGGCCATGTGACCTCACTCATCAAAAGTAAAGCACCATCCCCTCTCTATGATTCCCTAGATATCTATGATACCTCTATCCACATGCCTAAGTCTGATAATGGAAGGATCTCCTACACTGAGATCTTAGTTCTGACATCGACAAGTTTCTATAGGTGACTCAACTTTGTGGCACACACTGCTAACTCCAGCAATCTAGCATCCCTCTGGAAGAAATATCTCTATAACCAGTGCCTTCTCTAGAACCCTAGCTAGATGTGTATCCAAAACAGTATAAATATGGCTCTGATCTCCTTGTGGAGTCACTACTCAAGCTTCCATACCCAAAAGTAGTCATCCTGAATCATGTCGAGAGAGTACCGAGTATGGTTTGTGGACCTCACTCCGTAATCATACACTATCATCGCTCCATGTTTCATCCGAAGAAGCTCTTGGATCTAAAATGAATGATAGTAGGTGCGGTAGGACTCCTCATGAAATAGCTACTGGAAGTCAGTCCATGAGAGTGTTGTCTAATCGTGCATCTTTGTAAAAAGGATCCTCAATGGGCAGTTGCTCTATTGAAGAGGTTAGTTGCTGGCCTAACCATATAATCCATTTTGGTCTGAAGAAGACTAAAGATACGGACCACTGACTCTATTCAATACTCTATTTCTTAAGGATCTAGATCTTAGTGGAACCTCAGCAGTCTCTAATGCTGGAACTTGAAGATCATGATAAGCCAGTGTGAATCCTTACCATGTGATACTAGAATGATCTACTTCTTGTCTTGGAGAGGTGCTAATACCTTCCCACCTAGAGGAAGGGTTCATGGGAGGACCCTAAAATAAAGCTTCATCTCTCATAGGTTCGTCGTCATGAACCGGGGCTGGTATCCTGGCTGAAATCCATTGCCGAGACATCCTGATAGTGATCAAGGAGTACTTGGTCAGATGAGAAAATATATATATATATATATATATATATATATATTAACAATAATGGGGAGATGATTTAAGAAGGATAGTCAAAGACTCAATCCTATATTATGCATGTACCATTTAACCCAGCAACAAATTGAATGTTGAGTCGTCAAGAAGGTAGTCAAGGTCTTGGTGAATGGGTATGTTAATCACCGCACCACCACTTCATTGCCTATCCAGAGATATTCACTTGAGACTCTTTGACATGGTTTCCCTAAAACCAACCAAATCCTTTTAATGGTACATGTCTGAACAACATCCCAAGGAATGAATTTGCTCTGATACCTATCATTCATGTTCCAACCCCAGCCAAGGCTCAAGAAACAACTACCCTAAGTATGCCACCATAGGCTACGAGTGGTGACAAGCCCTGAAGTCATAACTAAATCAGGGAGGCCTTTTCTTGAAAACTTATACACACACACACATCTAACTTAATGAAAAATTGAACAGGGAAAGAATAAAAGATGAAACATTACTATAAATTATATCAATAATGCATGAACCTCTATACAATACAAAATTATGGTTGTGTATACTAAAAACTGAAGGGGAAAATACACGCCCGACCAGAAATGTGTCCCAACCTGAAAAAAAAACTGGAAAGATAAAATAGATGAGCGATCCCATATCCTGAATTCCAATGTATAACCACCATCCATGGTCCAAGCACCCAATATCCCTAAGATCCACTATTGTCACAGTAAACCTATCTATCTTCTATATAATCCATAACTTGTGTGAGAAAATCCCATGCAGGGGTGAGTATAAGCATACCCAATAGAACACCCTGAAAATGAAGGGGGTAGTAAGAGATATAATAGGAGACAAAAATAGTAGACAGAACAATGTATAGTGAAAGAGTGTAGCTCAACCTAATAAAGTGTGAAAGTAATATTTTCCAGACATAAGGGGATAAACATGGTGGGTATCTGAACTGCCCATCAAGTCTTATACACCTATAGCAAGAGATACAACTTATCCAACCACGAGAAGATAAACATGGATATCACATGGCATTCCCCATGTCTCTTCATCTCTCCTGGAAGGAGAGTAACCAAATCCAAGGATTGGATTCATAATAATGTTATATATATATATATATTCATTCAACAGAATCCCAAGTGAGAGAGTAATGGGATCTCCATCTCATAGCTCAGCCAAGGAAGAAGAGTTGTCAACAGTTCCAAAAATACAACATAATGCCCAAAATCTCATGCATATTCCATGAACACACAATTCTAAGGAATTCATTCACTACACCTTGATACTATCCTCTTTGGGAGATATTGACTCACTAGAATAGTTTTGGTCCCGTCTCAAAAACATGTCTTGGTAGGTAAAGCATCCCTCTTCTTCATGAGTCTAAAGCTACGTCAAACCACATCTCTTCACTATGTACCACAATCAAAGAATCAAAATTTATAGGTAGAAGAATCATTCCCTAGTATGATATGAGGGTTCCACTCTGAATTTTGAGGACTCATTCCCATCCTGGTTGGAGGGTTACACTCTCGTCCATCGAGGACTCATGCCATACCCCATAGGAAGGTTCCTCTCGAAAGGATGAGGATCCATGCCCAACCTGTCTAGAGGGTTCCACTCTAAGTCATCAAGGACTCATCTCGGCTATAGGGTTCCAATATAAGTCAATAAGTACTCATGCCCTTCCCCATGGGTGGGTTCCACTTAGAAAGTAATCTTTGGTAATCTTTCTTGGTCATTGTTGTCATCGAGCATCACCTAAAAATTTTATGTTCTTGGAAAATTCCACATTGTATATCAAAATCCAAAACTAAGGGAACCATTATGTTCTTCATAGAAACACACACAATATAGTCTACTTGCATGCCAAAGTCTCAGATCAAATAAAGGATATATAGATGTTATATGCTTTCCTAGAAGATAACAGGGGGTAAATGGTGTGTGAGGGCACCAACACGGTGTGTGGTCCCACTCTACTTCATGGATATTTCCCTATCCATCACAAAAATCCATCCCATGTATTAGTACATACCGTTTAAGTGGACAACACTACATCTTATGGCTAACGAAGACTGAGGACATTCCCTGCTCACTGTTTCCATGTAACAAACCTTGGTTCTGGGTACTTTGGTACACGACATGTCAATCCACATAGGGTACCGACCGTGTGATCTTCCTGTGTTGTGTACTTTGTACAAGGTCTGTTTCTATCAATTTGATTTTTCACATGGATTAATCACATGAGAAGGTTGTACATGGTGTGTGGGTGATGTACACATCGTACCATCCTTATGGGTTTCCAAACCCCTAACCACTACTTCTAAAATTCTACATGTCATTTTTCATCTTTGAACATGGAGTGTAGTCGAGATTTTGACAGGTATCTCATATTTTCAGATTTGTATCTCCTGCTTGAAATATACACAAACCGCTTCAGATTTGGCACTGTGAAAGTCAAATGTAGTTGGTTCTATCATAAAATCGTGGTTTTGGGCCATCATTTTCTGGGAAATTTCCTCCGTTCATCTTGGGGGTTTCGTTGTTCGAACTGAATTCCACCACACCTTGAATGGTTAATTTATTGGTGTTTAATAAATATATCAATCATCCTATCCTAATAAACAATTATGAGTCTATGCTAATTTTTTCAAACCATTCTTGTTCCGTTGATATGTTATGAATACAAAGGTCCGATTGAGCTCAGTACCTCCCAGCAAAGTCGAACCAGGACCACGCGGATCCAAATCGTGAAGAATATTGGGAATAAAGGCACTACAATAAAGGTTAATTGATCAATTATAATCATTCCTAGTCAATTTATCGAGAACAAGGATTCTGAATTAGAAAACAAATGAAATAAACATATATTTTAGTACATAGGCACATGAAGATGTTGCATAAGGGAAAAGATCAAACAATAATGATTGATCTACTCATTTCAATTTAATCAATGGAATAAAAACACTAATTGATGAGTCCTACCTTGATTTTGGATTGATCATTGATGAATAATGCACTTTCCAATGATTTAGTAGGATCTATTCTGTTTTCAGCGACCTGATTTGGCTCGATTTGGAGATCCGTCATCATTTGATTGAGATCTTACAATAGAATGGGGAAGAGATCTCTCACCAGATATTTGAGAATTATGATCCAAGCCAAGAAAATTGTCAATAAAAATATTTTTATAAACATATAATTAATTAAAATAAATTAATTTATTTTTTTATTAAATTCATTAATCCGCTTAAACATGCCTCCAATGAACAAGGGGTTCGAACATCCTGTATCGAATTATTTTATGTCTCGCCTAGGGTAAACACTACCTTCTGAACTCAACCATGGTTTTGAATTTATGATTTGAGGTACCTTTTAAGAGTAATACTATTTTCTTTAAGAAGATTCACATGTGTAATATAAAATATTTTTAATATTTTTATAAAATTATTTCTGGGAACACTTGGTCTTGGAATCATACGTCGTCTTAGTGCCTAACTCTAGAAATATATATAGATATATTTAAAAGTATTACGAGGAAAAAATCAGGTCTATACATTGAATATTATGTTATTGAGTTTGTTTAAATAAAGAAATAAGAAGTTTTTCCATCTATGGTATAACTCTTTCTTGATGAATTGCATGACAATTTCTATATATTTCCTCCTAAACATAGGGTGTAATTTTAAATCAAGAAAGTTCCAAGAACAGATATGATCTCAACACCACCACATAATATGGAAATAGGAGAATGAAGATAATTTAAAATTAATCTCCAGGATATGGATTCTAATGATTTCACCTGACCAAATACATATCATTATAGTGTAAAAATTCTCTTTTAAAAGAAAGCTAATGGAAGTATGTGTCTTTTTGTAGACTATCGAAACATGAATCAATTAATTATCAAGAACTGTTATCCATTGACTCAAATTGTTGACTAGTTTGAGTAATTTAAATTGGGTAATGGTTTTGAATATTTATTTAAGATCAGGGTTCCATCAACACCATGTGAAACCTGAGGATATTATAAATATATCTTTACAAATATATTATAGGCATTCTGAATATCTAGTCATTCTATTCAACTTTACCAATACACCTAATAATTTTCTATCCCTAATGTTTAGGATTTTTATCCATTATTAGACTCTTTTTTCATATTATTTTAGGTGATAACATCATGTATTCAAAAACATAGTTGAATCAGGAAAATTATCTTTAGGTGTGTTTGGGATCCTTGATATAGCATAGAATTTATAAAAAAATTATAAATTTTTATTTTGGATTTGTGAGGTTAAATTTTTGGGGCATGGGGGTCTGAGTTGAGACCATGGTTGAATAAGTTGTTGATATCTTAATTGTGAATTCCCTTGGGAGACATTATTGGGACATAAAGAGATTTTGTTGTGATGATAACTGAAATAATAAGTAAAATTCAAGAAAAATAAGTCGATATGTTTGTTATGATAGATTTTTTTTCAATACATAAATCATATCTAGACTCATATACGTTAATGTTAATTATGAATGGTGAAAACTGTTAATGAGTTTAGAAGTGATAGAAATATGTTTTGAGATGTTTGTGATTATTTTGGAGGTTTTTGGATATGGTATCATTATGACTATAAACTTTTTTAAGTCTCAGATTCATAAGTGTCATTATAATATATTTTTAATGGAGGATTTGATATGGATTTTGTATAAATGAAAAATTTCATATTTGTTAAGAGTATCTCTATGGGTTTGTATGAGTTACTCAACCAGGAGACTATAAATATGATAAATTACTACAATATATTGGTGTTTTTAAAAACAATTTAAGGTTCATCTCTTATTAAATGAATTTCATAAGTGTTATTCCATATTATTTCAAGATTAATTCCAATTTCTTAATGATTCATTTCTATGATAGTTGAATTTTGTAAGGTTCATCCCAATTTTCATAAGAGTCATATTTAGTGGACTACCAAAAATTGGCTTAGTCTCATTGAATAATTTCAATTGGAAATTTCATATGATTCAGTTAGTAACTTAGTAATAGTCATTTATACACATGAAGAGGTTTTTAGACTTTGAAGAATTTGAGTATTCTGAAAATTTTACATGGAATTATTTTTAGAAATAAACAAGTAATTATTAGATGAAATATTTCTTGAAGTTTATGATAATTCAAAATAAATATTTAAATCGTATTATGTTGAAACAAATATTTATAGGTAAAATATTATAAAGAAAAATCATGATTAAATCAGTATAGAATGATGGTCCATGCCATGAAATTATATTTTGTTATAGACATGAATTCTTGAATATTAGAAGAATATCCTTGCACCATAATAAGTATCTATGAGAATTAAATGTCAAGTAATTATAATACAGAGAAATGGTTCCCTCTATGATGAGGTTTATTCACCGCACAAGAAGAAAAGGTTTAGTTTTAGTTGAGGAAAACTGGTTGACTATTAAATTATGTATAAATATATTTTATGAGTTATTACTGAGTCTACATAGACATACCCATTAACTGAAAAATAATTAGGAATAATAAGATACTTTTAAGAAGCAAATAGAATATATGTTTTGTTTGAATTTGACATTTAAATTCAAATTTAATTAATAAGATTATTGGTGGAGTGTCATATAAATGGAATGGGGTCTAGTATTCATGATTTATAGAGAGTAGTGATGTACCATGTGCTATATCAAGGAAAGATAGTGCAATATGTAAGAATGAGTGTGTGAAGTAAAATGTACATAGTAAGAAGAGAGAAGAGAAGAATACTTCCTACAATGCAAGTAAAAAACACTAAGAAAACTCTATAGAAGCTATGTTTAGTTAGATAATCACTTGTTTTTTAAACCACATTATATATATTTGTATTAGTAAAAGGTCACTTTTCATATGAAAGAGACTATTGAGTAACATGAGTAAAGGATAAACCTGACATGGTTGCAATCCATGTGAAAAAACTATTAGTCTATACGATATTAGGTGAATCTAAATAATTCTAAGGACTAGCTGATCATTTTGAGTAGTGAACTTTGTAAATATTGTGTGCCTTCTATGTGAGTTCATTAGACTTTATAACAACAATATAATATTTTATTTAACCTGTGAAAAATTGGATTTAAAAATAAATTTAAATAGAATTTAATTCATGGATTTGCCCCTAATAGTGAATTCCAAATGATCATGAGCATTATTTTTCAATTGGTATTGAATAATGTTTCACAATATTTATAATTTATTTTTTGGAGTTTAAAGAGAAATAATTATTATATATAATAATATTTTTATTTTTAATTTCTATTATAAAAAATGGACATTTTTAATTTAGTGTGAAACATGGGGATTTCTAATTTCAATTGGAAAACTATTATATATATAAATATTGGATGTTTCACTAATTATTATCTATTAGTTTGTATATTTGTGTGGCTGAAACTGATTGATTTTTCCGTCATACTAAAGGTGTCACCATGAAATTAGTTGACAGAAAGAACATAATGAATGATGGATGTGATTGGAATTACATATTATTATCTCTATTAGAAAAGGAATTTCTCAAGGTAATGGGTATCAACACATCAAAGAGAATATGGGATAAGTTAGAAAATATTTATGAAGGCAATGAGAAAGTGAATCAATCTAAACTAAACAGTTGGATTTAAAATTATAATGACCTAAAAATTATTGATGATGATATAGTATATTATTTCTTCACTTGAGCTAATGTGATAATGAAATACTGGGCATTTTTAGAGGTTTTTTTTAGAATTAGGATGATAATACGGTTGTTGAGAAGATTATATACATTCTATCAAATATGATGGATGAAAAAATTATCATGACTTGAATACCATGATCAAGGTACACTTACATTGGATGATTTACATTCCATTATTTTTTAAATGAGATGTTTAAGGTAAGTTTCATAAAAAATGGGTAAGTTAAGAAAAGAAATTTCTTTTTAAACCTCAAAATAGAAAAGGTGTAAAAAGAATAAGATATTGAATAATATTATTATAACAAAGGATATGTTAAAATTAACTTTGAAAACCCCATTTAAATCATCTCTAGAATTATGAGAAGAAACAAATGAAATTTTTCCGGAAAGATACCATGGAAATGTTTCAGGTGTGAAGCTATTATAAATTTTGTAGTAAATTGTCCAAAGTTGAAAGAAGAAAAAAAAATTAATTATGAGGATGAGAGGCCAAGGATATTATTTAATTATAAATAAAATTTTTGATAAATCAAAGTTTCATTAAAAAAGGGGTGGTAAGAATTTCTCTAAATAAGAAAATTGAAACTTATTATATAATTTTGAAGACATTTATGGTTTTTAGGAAGAATAGAGGGTCAAGTCTTCCAGTTATGGTTATAAAAAAATACTAATTACTAAATCTAATAAGGAATAACTCAAAATTGATGAAAGTATTCATGTTGGGAGTGAGGAATCAAAATAAATTGAGTTTATATGTTTTTTAAGAGTATACTATAAAATATTTAATGGAATAAAAGCATAAAATGATGAAGAAGGATATTGATATTGTATAATTGAATTGGATCAATGCTGAAAATGAATTTCAAAAGTATAAATCCAAATTTTAGAATTATATTTAATACGTTAGTGTAATATTAAAGAATAACGTTTTGAAGTATATCTCAGATTCATAGAATGGTTAGGCTCAATTTATCTAACAAATATCACACTCAAAGAGTGTAAATGATCTTCAACATTTTGATAGAAATTGTTATTTAATTTCATGGGTGAATAATGTTAGGTTTGAGGGAAAAAATGATTATTATAAATTAAGAAATTTTGGGGAAATTGACTTCAATACAGAAAATGCTACAAAATATGATTTGAAAAAGGATGTGAAAAAATAATAAAATAAAGAAGGAAGTATTGGTAGTTTATAAGAAATTTGGTTCAATGAAATTATCCATAATTGATGGCTAAATAATAGATTAAAATTAGGTGTTAAAAAATTGATATAAATCTATTTTCAAAGGTAAATATGTATTTTTGGGTTATTTTTTGGCACTATAGAGGCTTTGGGTGCATTAAAAACAATTTTTGGGTTAATTAAAAATATTTTTATGAGATTATATGTTTTGTGAGTAATATTTTACGGGGTTTCATCCCACTCATAAGAAATAAAGTACATATGAAAATAGAAAATTAAAGACTAAATGTTGAGAATAAATTTCAATAATTAGAATATTTTTATATAATATGTGACCATTTAGGTCACTTTGATAAATATTTTATCACCATCATACCAGAACAATTGATTATGAATTTAAATACTCAAAATCCTCAAAATAATAAGTATAAAGTGATGGAAAATGATTTCTTATTAAAGTTCACATAAGGATTCCAAAAGGGGATATTCAAGGATTTTGAATAATAGATGTTATTTAAACATGTCAATAGATTTCAAGATTTTTATGGATGCATAAAAGTTAAAGAAACACTCAGTGACCTTTGGAAATGAAAGGGAACTTAAAATAAAGGAATTAGATCATTAGTTTTTTGGAAATAATAATTTGAAGTCCAATAATACTTTATAATTTGATAGGTTGAAACAAAATCTATTAAGTGTATCTCAGGTATGTGTTAATGGAAATAAATTTTTTTCCATAAATTTGGTTTCTTGGTTAAGAGGTTAAAATATGGATGTGTATTGATAATAGTACAACAAGGTAGAGGGTTTGTTTTAGGTTAGTGATATTTAAAATTCATTATAATTAATATTAAAATAAGAAAATAAATCGTTGCATAGAAGGCTTGTTCATCTCAACAAAAACAACATGAGCAAGCATACCGAATGAGAAATTTTTTTTGATGTGTCTGTGCTTAATAAATATAGAAACTAGATGTGATCTATATATCAAAAAGGGAATATTTTTAATTCTCTACAAAATAATTTTGAGATTCAATCATCTTATCTATTAGAGCATATTCATTAAATCATTTGTGGGCCTTTAATAAAGAAATCAACAAGTATATATAATTATTTTATTTTAAATCCATTATTAATGAAATTATTTATATAAATTTTTTTATGTTTATGATTCATAATTTAGAAGATCCAAAAAAATCAATCATATCAGAAGGATTACTGATAAGAAGTGAAGTTTCTCCTTGAAAAAGATCCAGACATACAATGGTGAAAAATATACTAATGAAATATTTGAAGCATATCTTGAGAATAATGGTATTAATCATGATATAAATTCATTTTACAAACAATAAAAATGGTTTTGTTAATTAAATAATAGAATTTTTGTATATATGTCTTATACCATGTTGATTTAGCATGATACTTCTCATTATTTCATGATATAATAAATTGATGAAGTGACTCACACTAAAAAACATTTTTTATAAAAACTCAATTTAAATATGTCACATTATGAGATATATTATAAGAAGTCCCAAATTTTTAAATATTTAAGGGTGTTTTTCAGCTCTTGTATATCAATGTGAAAGGTGAAAATCATGGGAATTTTCAATAAAAATGAATCGATGGTATCTTCTAATGTTGACCTAAAAATAGAAGAGGATACCTCTATTTCAATAAATATATAGGAAATATTCTTGACACAATTTATTCAAATGTGATATAACACAAAAAAAAAACATGATCAATAATTAATTAGTAGAATTAATGATGAATCTATTTTTACTGAAAGGTGGGGTAAAGATTTTGAAAATAACGTGAGTTTAGAAGAATTATAGGGTGAATTTAAACCTTTCTCACCTAATATAAGGATGATAAGATATATAGAAGTCCAAAAAAGAAGTTTATGATAAATTTAAACGATATATACTAGTATAATTTTGTGGAATAAAATATATACCTCATTATTTTCTCAAGTGGAGCCAAGAGAGGTGAAATATGCTTTACATTATAACTATTGAATTGTTTTTATGGATGAAGAATTAGAGCAGATAAGGAAGAATGAAACTTGGGAGTTTTCATTGAAACCATTAAACCAAAAATTAATATGAATAAAGTGGTTATTTTGAAACAAACTGAATGAAAAGGGAAATTTTTATGAAATAAGGAAAGACTAGTGTGAAAAAATGTACCTATGGGTTGAACAAATTTATTTTAATGATACCTTCATGTTATTTTCTTGACTATATATTATAAGTATATTTCTTGTTATTACGGCACAAAGTAAATATAATATTTTCCAAATGGATTTTTATTCTTCCTTTCTCAATGGATAATTGGAAGAGGAAGTATATGTTGATCATCCTAGTGTTTTTTCTTAGTGAAGATGAAATATATTTTTTGTAGCATAAATTGGGCTCTATATGGGTTAAAATAGGACCTAAGATCATTGTATTATAATTTAGATACTTTCTTGAAGTAGTTAAATTGAAATACAGGAAGAGTGTATAAACACATATATATTAATGATACCAAATAAATATCACTTATTAACATTATATATGTATATGATATCATTTTTATTGTAAATGAAGAAGGGTTTTGTGAAGATTCTTGTTTGGAGATGAATAAGTTGTTTGAAATGTAAATTATTGGAGAAATGATATAATTTTTGTCTTATAAATTTCTCGAGAGAAGGATCGCATCATTCTTTCTCAAGAGAAATATTCTTGATAACGTCTAAATAATTTTGGCATGGATGATTCAAATATAGTTTATACTCTAATTTAAGTTGGCACATAATTTTATAAGGATCAATGGGGGAAATAAGTTGGCCTAAAATAATTCCATAATCTTTTTGAGTGTTTACTTTATTTGATATCTTCAATAATAGATATTTTTATGTTATCACATTATGTGTTTGTAATCAAAGTGAACCGAAGGAGTCTCATTTAATGTAGTGACCCAATCCTAGATATCCCAGAGCTGGTGTCTGGTATCAATTACATTGGTATGATTACAAGGAATCAATCCCTAAAGGACTGATCGGTTTAGTAGTCTTCATAAAATAGATACAGAAATGAGTTTTAACTTATAAATAAAAACAATCATTACAACATAATTTTTTTCTTATTTCTATTTAATAAAATTGAGGATAACTCTAAACTATATAGTAAATCCATGCATATCTTTCATAGTATGCTTCTTGGATACATGGGGAAAGAAACATAATAAGTGCGATCTCAAATTCTAAGTAAGGGAAAATAAAGGAGAATCAATAATGAATCAATAGGAATAAATTAACATGTAAAATTAAATAACTGAAAACACATTGTATTCAATTAACTAGATAAGGAAATATCATTATGGACAGGTAAGAAATTGAAACTCATTCCATCTAAATAAATAAAATGGGAATAAAATGTATCCATTGATATGTCAATGAAAAATTTCATAAATAAATAATAAATAAATCCTAAAAATGAAATACATCCATAGATAGGTCGATTTAAAATATAATGGATAAATAATAACTGAATATAAATGAGGGAAATTATTTATTATTAGATTCCATGTTTCCCATGTACATGGTGCCTTTATCGTAAAGACCTTTTACAAGACGGTTTACAAAATTCTGGGTAAAAACCCATCTCATGAGGCTAACCAAATGACTCATCACATGAGACTACTGATAAATCAATTAGCTATATATAACATGGCCCCACCCATGTCATACTAGTCCAGAGCATTCATCATATAACAAAAATTGATTTAATAATGTGCCTTATCAAATATCTGTATAGAGTAAGAGATACGTATTTATCAATATTTACCCAAATAATAAAATAATTGTAAAATTAGACACCGTATGTAAAATGTTATAAGGTTTTGGAAATAGTAATATCCTTGATAAATTAAATGTATAATTATCTGGAAATTCAATGATCAATGATCATAAGATATTTAATATTTTAAGGGGAAAAATAAATCAAGAAATTGAATATGAATACTATCTTTAGCCAAATAAATAATAAACCATCCATTGGAATATTAAGGGAGGTATTAATAAAACATACCCCAAGTGGAGTAAAATAAAGGGTTTTTGTAGTTGTTTAATAGTAGTATTACAAAATTATCTTTTGAAAAAACATTCTTGAGGAAAATATAAGTTTTTTTGAAAATTGTTTTTAAAAACATTTTATTTGAAAATAAATATAAAAAAACATTTTCATTAAAACTTAACCATTCAAAAAAGAAATGTAAGGTTTGAAGGAGTGACATTGGGTAAATCCATATATTTCATAAAATATAAAAATAACATTCCTTTTTCTTGGTAAGAAATGTAAGAAAAATGCCTTGTTTAGAAAGAGACAAGCAGAATCCTTTGAAAACATTGGTAAAAGATAAAAAATGGAAAAATGTATTTAACAAATATTTTAAAAAAAATTGAAAACATTTTAATAAAACATGGTATTTACAAGAAAATGGGTTCTCCAACTAAAGAGATGAGTGAAGTCTGGTTTTCCTTAAAGCATTTTTAATACACTTTCAGTACCAGAGAGTGGAGAAATTGTAATAATACATGAAAATGTAAATTAATAACCAGATAATAATGAAATTTTTTATTTAAAAAAATTATACAATTTCTTATAATGTAAATTCCATTTAAATATAGTTAGTTTTTGTCTTGAGGAAAATAATCTTTAAACATCCCAAAGTGTCCCATTCCACTTTGAAACATTTTAAAATATAAAACTCATGAAGGAAAGATAATAAATTAAAGTAAAATATAACATGAATATAAAAGTATTAATGATAGTATATAACAAAATGGGTAGGAGATAAACCACACATAATATTTATGTGGGGAACATGACATTTATCTCACAAATGTAAAAAGTGAGATGAAAATCCTTTACCTTGGGTTTCTTTTTGCATGAACTTCCATTAATTTTATTTATAATATACATATTTTAATTTTATACCTTCTTGAGAACCTTTTTCAAATTTATAAATACTTTTATTTCACTTATTACTAAGTTTTATACAACTATATAAACAATTATGTTTATATCCCGCGTTTTGATCAAATTTGGTTTAATTGTCAAAAATAACTTTGGTAGGTCAACTATGGTCAAAGGGTTCATTATATAACATATCCAGAATAATAATAATGACATAATTATTATATCTATACTTAAAATATAATTTTAAAATCAATCATTAAATATGGTTATGAAAAATGAAATAACGTTACAATCAAGGAGACGGTATGTCGTACGTACACATGAGTAATGTTCTCATTTTTCAATGATCATTATGGAAATAAGGTAAGTAGAATTCTATCAATATAGAATGATTATAATATTAGTAATACCATATTATTTAGTAATATATACTTATATATAAAATTATCATGATGTAATATTCATCAAATAGTGTCGAGGAGGTGGTAGTCCACACGTCCACGACCGATATTATACTTTTTAGTGTGTGAAAGGATAATAAAAAAATGATATGTGTGTGTGTGTGTATATATATATATATTAACAGAAAGAACATTATTTCATAAATATCATATATATATATATATATATTATGACTCATATTTTCAATTATTATCATCCTTTATACATTCTATTTATTGTGTGAAAGAATCACATCACTTTGAGGGGGTGGCAGTCCACACTTCCTCAAACAATGTTATCGTATTAATGAAAAATGTAAAGTATATGGGTATGTGTTGTAAAATAATTAAATATTATTAATTAAATAATAAATATCATTATATATATATATATATATATATAAACATTTTTTCCATCATAATGGCTAACCATTAATGTTGGAAATGGAAAAATGAACATTAATCTTTTCGTGATGTAGTAGTTCCCCATACACAGAAATAATATGTTCGTTACCAATTAGATGGAGGTGTATATAAGTGTAGGTATAAATATTAACATAAAAACATCCTAGTAAATTTTTAATACTTTTTTTTATTTAATTATATAATTAGAAGAGTAAAGGGGTTGAAGAGTGGAAATGAAACTAAAAGGATTGAGAGAAGACGTTACCTCTTAATCGGCTAACTTCTTTTGGTTTGAACCAAAAGCTTCATTGGATTGATTTATAACAAAGAGGAGGCATATAGGATGAGTGGAGTGATGTTGGGAGAATAATATTTCCGAGTTTGGATGATCCAATATGGCTTGATAGGTATGAATAAATGGGAGAGGTGGTGGCCTTTTATATGGAAGGAAAAGGACTCACTTTGAATTTTTTGGAAACAAGTTTGCTGTAAAAATGTTCTTACTAAAAAAAGTCACACCAAACCAAAAAAATAAATAATTAAAGGTTAATGGTATATATATGTCTAGGAAATAGGTTTTCAACAACTGGATAGGTAATTTGGGCCCTTAAAGTTAGGGTTTAGTCCATTTTCATAGCCTAATTACACCTTAGTCACTGTAATTAATTTTAATCACATTCACTAATAATTTTGGAAAAAAATTCAGTTGGTCTTTTAAACGCAAAAAATAATCTTTATTACAGTGGTGTGTGTATTTTTTTCTAAATTAAATTCGCATTAGTGGGAAAATTAAGATTAATATTAATCTCAGAGATGGATGAATTAACTTGTTTTAGTAGAAAATGTTCAAAATATTATTTAGTTTTAATATTCAATTTCAAAGTAAAATTGATTCTAATAAACTATATTTTACAAATATATGTACAATCTGTATAATATTACTTTATAAAATAAATAGGATATAACTTAACATTAGTAATTATTTAAATGAAAAGGCACTTTTTAACTAAAATGCTGTATTTTTCACAATTCATCAAAAAATGATGTTTATCAGAAATCTACCAAAAGATAAACCTAATATAATTTTTTCATTATGAATTCAAAAATAAATTTTATTTTATCAAATTAAATTTATAAATATGTCAAAATTCATATTTAAAATTGGTTCTCCATCAAAAGGTGGTAAAATAGCCTTTATAAAAAATTTAGGTTTTTAGGAGTAAAAGAGAGTTTGTTCTTATCTTATGAATATCAAACCTAATGGATAAGTATAAAGAAATTTATTAAATATATAAGATTTATTCGACATTTAATTAATTAAAAATTTATAATTAATTATTTTCATTAAGAAAAACTCATTTGGAAGAATAAAAATAAAAATATTTCCTTTTATATTCAATTGGTTCTTATTTTCATTTATAATTAATCAGTAACCAATGAATTAATGTTATATTTATATAAACCTTGAATTTTCATAAGTTTGTTATTTGGTGAAACTCGGTCTTGCATGTAACAAAATCTATCGAGGAAGGTTGATCTTGCGTGTAACACAAGCTATTGATGAAGGTCTCCCTTTCATGTAACACAAGATAAATTAGTGTCTCATGCATATATAGAATCTATTTTAAATAATAAATATATTATAAATTATCTAGATATTATATTCCCTTACATTTTTGGTGTCACGTGCCATACACACAATCAAATACAAGCTTATTACTTTAGAATTTTAGGGTGTTACATTATCCCCACCATAATTAAATTCCATCCTTGCAATTTTAACTCAATCATGGTGATCTATTTATTTATATGTCCTATGTTTTAAATCCTACATCATGAGAAGAGTTTCAAAAACATCCTCCATTAAATATATAATGGTAAGCACAAGGGTCACATGGACTACCATGTATCAAGGTTTCTATATATGAGATAATTAGTGGGAAGTAGAGACACATACTTAGAGGAAAATCATAAATATTTATATTTATTGAATGATTTCATCAATCAAAAACAATTTAATGATCGATATAAATTTGAGGTCCTCAATGCCATAAATCAGGGATGATTTAAAAGACCATCATCTCAACATAAATTAAGTTATTAAGACAACATTTTATTTCTAAGTCATTTTCTTGTTGTTGGTAAATTATTTTTCTAACCTTGAATATAAGAAAATATCCATACATGATGGGATTAAATTTCATGTGAACAATACTAAATTTTTGTTTTTCTTCGATCAAATTCTAATTCATTCCTATACTTCTAGAAATTAATTACCTATAATGAATTTTTTTATGCCTGAATCTCTAAAAAAATTCTTAAAGGATAGTTAGTATTATAAAAGAGTGAAAAATACAAAAATTTTTCCTAAACTATATTCCAAAACCAATATGGTTCATATATTAATCTATAATCCTAAAAAGTGATACTACTCAATCATCATTAACATTTATTCATCCAATTATTTAACTGAGAACAATGAAAAATTAACCATGAAATTGCATAATTCAGTGGTTATCATGAAACCCGTATCATACTTTGGTCATGGGTTCAAAAACCATGACCTTTTCAGATTTGATTGCTTTTCACCCAATAATCAGGTTGTCTTATTTAAATTAGTATAATTTCAGAAATAAATATGATACAGATCCTTGAAATTTAATCATTAAACAGTATCTTAAATATGGTTTTCAATTAATCCCAAATACATAAGTACAACATCCACTAATTTTTCACATATATCCTTTCATGTTATAGAGTTTATCCTCTAGAAGTGGTCGTTGAGTTTTTTAATGTCCATGTTCCACACACCTAAGAAAATAAACTATAATGATTATCCTAGGATTATCATCATTTCCTTCAATTGTACTCTTAATTTTTAATCAGAAATCCCTTTCATTATGTCCTTATTTCCCACATATAAAGAATTTCCTAGTTTTATTGGGAAACATTCCTGGGTTACTCCTTCCACACTTCTCACGTCTCATAAATTGAGCCTTCTTTTCTTTACGGTCTCCACCACTCGATCTCTTAGAAACCTCCACGCTTCTCTTCTTTGGTTTGTTTGGGATTTGTAAAAGGTATATATTTTTAATCATATTTTTGGAAAAATAGTTTTGTAATATCCCGGAGCCAGTCACCCAGATCCGGTGCATTATTATAATGCATTTTCATGATTACAAGAAATCATGTCTCAACGGACCGATCAGTTTATCAGTCTTGAAAAATATATTACATGCGTGAACATTACATTACAATTTCTAACATTAAATATAAAATAGATTAACAATTGATAACGCCATTATTCCCCTAGATAAACCCTACATATAAATAATAAAACACTTCTTAGAATCCTGCGAAAATAAAACATAAGAAAAGGGTGATCTCAGATGTTTAGTCAGGATAAAAAATATAGTAGAAGCTATCAAAAATAAGCATAATCATTTAAGGCGAGGTACAAAACTAAAACAAATTCCCTTTAGAAAACAATCTTCAGCATACTATGGGATGAATAAATCAAATAATTCCATTTAAACATTCAAATGGATATTCTACTAGTAGAATAAACTCATGTAAAATCAATAACCAATCTCATAATGAGGTAATTCATAGTTTTGGATATCATTACAACTACGTCAAGGCCTCGTGCCATGACCAAACACAAATATTATGTCAAGGCCTTGTTATAAGACACTACTTTGTCTGATTATACATTCCGATACATTAAGGGGCTATAGAGGGCCTCACCCTTCACTTACTAAGTCCAATTCATTCCTCATATGAAAAGTGTGAAACATAACATAAACATTCGAATTAAAAAATAGCATACAAAATGTTAATAATTTTACCATAAACCATGAATGGTATAAATATAGCACATCCACAGTCAAACATTTCACAAAACATTCAATAAAATATGAAATATTTTATAATAATAAATAAAACATAAACAATCATAAAATCTAACAAAGTATGTTGACATAGATGAAAATAATTTAATAAATTTTTTAAAATTCTTTGAGGGAAATATCCATTTTACTTTAACTAATTTTAATGTCATTCAATTTTTAAAATAAAACTTATCTTTTGAAAATAAACTTGTAATATATTAAGGTAAGATTCAAAATGGTAAGGTGATATAATGGTGGAAAAAATCCACTTTTGTTGTATACATTAAAAAAAATTCTCACTTTAATTTTTCAAAAAGGTTATAAATTGCCTCGTTTGAAAAATGATGGAAATATTTCTTTGAAAACATTTTTTAAAAAGTAAAACATGGGTTAAAATGACTTTAAATAATTTTCAATAATATTTTGAATTAAATTTTAATAATCATGGAAATGGATGATAAGTATTTCCTAGGAGATACTTATGTATAAGTAATCTCATATAATTAAGAGATTGTGAAAATAACTCTTACCATGTAATTTCCTGTAATATAGGGTGCATTGCCCTCATATATAACGATTAATGTTTGTTATTAAATTATTAAATGGCCATATAAATATTTATTATATCATATATGATCTTATTAAATCATTTTGTTAATAATATTTCAAAATTACCATTATTTCAGGTGTTAACTCTTTCATTTTCCAAGGCATATTCCATCATGTAAATAATGTTTCTTATGAATATGAAATATTTTATTCATATACATAATGATATTAAGTACATAAATATTATATTTAATCATCAATTTAATTTTATACTAATTCTTTAATGTTTAATGTATATAATGAATCTCATTGCGTCATGGAGCTGGTAGGTCGTACGTATGCATGAGGAGAAGTTCCCTTTTATAGGAAAGGTGATAGGTAATTTGGAAAAGTCTTGAGATATTATTTTATTATAAATTTATTTTCGAATTATAATAACTAAAAAGTGATATATATTGACGATAAGATTAATATGGATCTACATCCTATCAAAACATATGTTTTAGACATGTTTAGGTCATAAAACAAACCCTATCTTTTATATTTAACCCTTAGTAAAATAAGTTAACTCTTACCATGTCTTCTTGTATTTTTATACTATAGGGTTAATATATTTGTTGTAAAATGAAAATAGAACCTCAAGTGGATCATTAATGAAATTTTGAACACTATATAATTCAGTTGTATGAATATTATATTTTTATGACTATTATATCATTTAATAAAATAGTATTGGTTTAAAAAAAAATCATTTATGTCAATTTTGACACTATTTAGTAATTGATTTTTGTTAAAGTAATAGAAAATTGATTCCTTTGAAAAGAAATAATTAACTCATCTCTAAAATTTCATAGTCATCCATAAAATTCTTGAATGTCATGAAATATTTTGAATAATATTTATTTAAATATTTATAATATCATTTATTTGGTTCTTTTAGTAATAAGGTAATCACTGCATCATCATTGTGTCATAAATAAATTTATTTATTTGGTGTATAAAAATTATAAATATAATACCATGATATACTAAATATTTTTATATTTATAATGAATAATTATATTCAAAGATATCAGTTATATAACCCTGTATTAAAATTGTTTTAATAAAACGATACATGTTAATGTTATATTTTTCTTTACTTGAAATTAATTATAATAACATGTCATTATCACACCCAAGTGGCTCCCAAATACCAAACCTTAAGCCTAAGGATTTTTGTTCCACCCATGAATCATCCAATAATATTAGGACACGTTTTAAGGTATTTTTATATTATTATAATATTTTTTTTACCCATATTTACCTAATTTACCAATTAATCATACTAAGTAAAAATATTTTCTGAAGTTACTATTCATAATGCCCACAAATAAAAGTTAACTATTTACATAATTTGTAACTTTTGATTCCAACTATGGAATCCATTTTTCAAAATTAAACACATATATTTTTTATTAATTGATTTAAAATTAATTCTTTTTTTCAAAACCTGAAAGCAGGTTTTTAAGAAGTAAAAAACTATCAAAATATTGACATGTGTTTATATCCCATTTAAATGTGAAATTTCTTCTAATTATAAAAATTTTATTATATGTTAATAAAATAATAAAATTAAACTTTCAACCAATTAAAAATATAATCTAACTATATAAATAATTTTGGTGAAAAAAGAAGTTTTAACTTAAAATGTAGTATATTTCCATATTCATTAAAATATGAAAGTTTTCAGAAAAACACCAAAAATTTATCCAAACTAAATTTTTATGTCCCACTTATAAAGAAAAAGTTTAGTTTGTCAAATGTATTATATAAAAGTTTCAAATATTGGATTTGAAAAAGGTTCTCCATTAAAAGGTGGTAAAACTGCATTTTTGAAAAATACTTCATTTATATGAAAATTTGAATTTTTTTATTATATTATGTCTAATAAACACGTAATATGAATGTTAAAATTATATATAATATATATATATATAATTGAAAATGTGGTTAATAATATTCATAATATCTTCTTAAACGGCTAGTTTTATAGGTCGTGGGGCACTCAAAATTATTATTGCGTGTAGCGCAAGCAATTGAATTATTTAAAAATAAGCATAACGTGGAAGCTTGGAGTGTTATATTATCTCCCCCTTCAATAAATTTCATCCTCACAATTTTTGAATTCGGTTTCATTAACTATGTTTTGATTACTCAAAATCCCTTTATTACAATCCCACATCAGAAAAATGGTCGATAAAACTTCTATATTAAAATAAAAAAGGGAAGTAATAAGGTTACCAGAGACAAAACATACAAGGGTTCCATGTAAGAAATAATGGTAATTAAAGAAAATGTAACCATCAAGTTCTAATGGAGAGTGATAGAGAACATTATTAGGAAAGATTTAACAACCATAAATCTACAAATCATTGATGATCCAAGGGGCCATTTGATTCATCGTAAAATAAAGTACTAGGAAAACCTTTTCTATTTTATGATACTTTTCCACGTTTTAGAGAATTAATTTACTTCATATACTAAGAACATAATGGATCGTACTTAATTGACATGTAAGGTTTTATTCATTAACTAGTTCCTACCACAAACCCATCTTTCTCTTCAAAAAATAATAAAACTAAAAAATATTTTATTTATCTTAATCTTATAAGGTTCCAAATATAAACATATACCTTTTAAATAAAAAAATATGTTATAATAACTAGGGAATCCATGTTGTCCAGTTCTAGGCAATAAATCGTTGTCGTACTTTGGTTGTGGGTTCGATTCTCGTAACCTTGTCTGACGCGATGGGTTTTTGCCCGACCTGCATGTTGTCCTTTTTCTAAAACTATATTATTATAACATTCCAAAAATAATCTTAAAAACCTTAAAAAATAATATATATTTTTTAAATTAATTCATTACAACCTTTAGAGTTATCCAAAATACTTGTATCCAAACTCTGTCTAAAATGTCTCTAAATTTCCAAAATCAATTGTAACATCAGATTCGCCAAACAATGTAATGTAGCTATTATTGTAACATATTGAATATATAATCATATTAAAAATATAATGAAAAAAAGTACAGTAGTAAAATCCTTTTATATATCACAATAAACTTATAAATATAATATAATTCTTGAATCCAAAAACACAAATACACTAATTATTCCACTTTGATTGTAGTAACAACCTAATCTTAACCTTGATCTATTTGATTCTTCTGATCTATATTTCCTTGATGGTTTGGAAATTCATTTTCATAATGTCCCATATATTTACAATTATAGTATTTCAAGACATTTTTCTTTACCTTACAATCAGGAGCCTGGTGGTCTTTTTCTCCTCTTTTGTAACAAACTCTCATTCCTCTCACGCGTGTATTAGGGTCTTTTTCCCTCAATTATCACATAAAAATAATAATTTTTTCCCCTTTTAATTTTATCTGTCTCTTACTCCACCATTATCTTATTCTTTTTCATTACATTATTTTTTTAATTCATAGAGAATTCTTTTTCCATATTAATATCACGTGAGACTATATCTTTGTATGCTGAGAAATATTTTGAGGCTAGTGCACATCGTAGGAATGGTTTTAACCCATCAAAGAATCTATCAATATTACATCTTGGTTTAGATATATAGTCTATAACATGCCTCCCTAACCTTATGAAGTTATCCTTATACTTTACGACATTCTCATCCTCCTTTTCCTTAGACTCAAAATTTAACATTCCATATCATCTTGTTGTTCACAAGGAAATTATTTTCCAAGTAAAAGTTCTTTAAACTCCTTCCATTACATTTTTTCTACTTCTCTATCCTCCTTCATGTTTTTAATTAATGGCCACCAATGATTTTCATCTCCTTAGATATGGTAAACTCCAATGATAACTTTCTCCCTTTTGTTACTTCCCAAAGAAAGAAATGTTTTTCTAATGAACTTATCCATTGATCAGCTACAACGGTATTTTTAGTCCCATTTAATGTTAGAGGTTGTTGTCTTATGAAGTAGTCTAACATTGATCGTATGCATTGTGGATTAGGTTTCTCCATATGGTTAATATTGTTATTCATAACATGATTCATCTATCCCAGAATGGTTATAAGTTATTCATCACCAGTTTCATCACTATCTCCATTATAATTATCTTGAATAGGAGGGAATTCCCAACATGGATTATGTGCGTTGATAAGGTTTTCATTTCATCCACTAGGTACCATTTATAAACAATGAAATACACTAGATTAGGTTATGAATCTTAATTCATAATTCCAAAAATAGTAAAATACTTAACAGAATTAGAACAAAATATGCATATCTCTTCCATAATCATAAATATGGTTCCTTGGAGGACATATTTACTCATAAATCCTTCATATTGGTTTGTAAATAACATATGAATTATCCTAATCATATCCTCTGGGAGTGTAAAACAAGGTGCATAGAATGTTCTGTTTTCGTGTACCAGGTTACCCCGACTCAAGTGTGGAACACCTTGTAAGAGTTCTCACCCCTAGGTATATATGTCCCAAAACCACTTCCACATGTATTGTCCTAATAGGAATTTATTTCTGGGAATATCGATGTAATCTCTACTTTACCAAAATTATAAGTGGTTCTTCTATACTTATTCTCAAAGTATATCTTAGTGTTATGATCCCTAATCTATGTTTTCTAAATCTATTTCCAAGGGTGTTGTTAAACATCATCTAATACCAACTGTAGTGTCCCAACCCCAATCACCCGAAGCCGGTGCATTATTTTAATACATTGGCATGATTACAAGGAATCAAGTCCCAATGGACCAGTTAGTTTAGCAGTCTTGGAAAATAGATTAAGTGTAGGAACTTTAAATTACAATTTCTAACATAAAATATAGTATAGATAAACCATTGAGAATGTTATTTTTATCTTAGCTTAACACTATATATCAATTATAAAATAATCCTTGTAATCTTATTGAAATAAAAAATATGAAAGGACTGATCGCATATGCTCAGTAAGGATAAAAAATATAAAGGAATCTATAAAAAATAAACATAAACCTATAATACAAGGTAGAAAACTAAAACATAATACTTTTAAAACATTATATCCAGCATAATATGGAAATATTAAATCAAAAAATTCCATTTAAAAATTCACATGGATATTATACTAGTTGAATAATCACATGTAAAATCAATAAGTAATCTAATAATGTGGGAATTCATAGTGTCAGACATCATAACCACTACGCCAAGGCCTTGTGCAAAGACCATACATAAATATTCTGTCAAGGCCTTGTTCGAAGACACTAGTTTGTCTTATTAGACCTCTTAATGCATTTAGGGGCTATAGCGGGCCTCTCCCTTCACTTACTAAGTCTAATTCATTGTTCATATGAAAAATTTGAAACATAACATAAACAATAGAATTAAAAGCTAGCATATGAAATGTTAACACATTAACCATAAACCATGAATGGTATAAAAATAGCACATCCATAGTCAAACATATCACAAAACCTTCAATAAAATATAAAATATTGTATCATAATTAATCAACCTCAAAAAATCATAAAATCCAACAAAGGATATTTACATAGATGAAAATAATTTAATTAATTTCTTAAAACTCTTTGAGGGAAATATACCTTTTACTTTAACTCATTTAAAAGATGTTGAATTTTTAAAATAAAACATTTATTTTCAAAATAAACTTTTAATATTGTAAGGTAAGCTTAAAAATGGTGAGGATACATAATAGCTTAAAATATCTTCTTGCACTGTATAAGATTAAAAAAATGTTCTTTCCTAAATTTTTACTCATGTTTATAAAGTACCTTGTTTGGAGATTGATGGAAATATTTCATGCAGAAAATTTAGTAAAAAGTAAAACATGAGTAAAAATGACTTTAAATAATTGTTAATAATATTTTGAATTACATTTTCATAGTCATGGACATAGATGATAAGTATGTCCCAGTAGATACTTACGTATAAGCAATCTCGAATAATAAAGATATTGTGGAAATAACTCTTACCATGTACTTTCCTTTAGTGAAGGGTGTGTTAACCTCCTGTATAATGATTAAAGTATGTTATTAAATTATGAAATAACCATATAAATATTTATGATAACATATATGATCCTATTTTATAATTTTGTTGATAATATTTCATTATTACATCTATTTTGGGTGTTAATTGCTTCTTTTACCTATGCATTATTCATCATGTAAGTCATGTTTATTATGAACATGATATATTTTATCCATATAAATAATGATATTAAGTTCATACATATTATATTTACTCATCAAATGAATTTTATAATCATTCTTTAAAGTTTAATGTTGAAAATTAATCTCATCGTGTCGTGGAGACGGTAGGTCGTATGTACACGTGAGCGACGATATCATTCCTTTAATGGTTAAATGGTATAAAAATGGATGGTATACTACTTATAAAGAATAATAATCATATCATATTCATTATTTATGTTTATTATACTCATCATTGTACCCATTAAAATAAAATATTGTTGAATAACAAATTACACCATGGTAATGAGATGGTAAGTCATACGTACGTACGCATGGTGATATTATAATTCATAGCATGGATATAATGATGAATATTGTTGTCCCGTGATTAAGTATATGGATGATTCTAAATTTTTTTCCTTCCTATGGAAAAGACATAGAAAGAGGAATTAGAATAAGAAACAAACTTTGAAAGATGTGGTCAAACGATTACCTTTACTTATGGTGCCTCCATTTGATTTGCACAAAATGACTCTTTAAGTTGGTCTAATGCCTAAAGTGTAGACTCTATAATGATGTTATGTAATTTGAGAGGATATTTGGGTTTGTTTCTTCTGATCCAAAGGGCTATGGAAGTGTGAATAAAAGATATGGAGAAGTTCCCTTTTATAAGAGAGGTGAGGGGTACTTTAGAAAAGTCTTAAAATATTATTTTATTATAAATTAATTTTATAATTATAATATCTAAAAAGTGATATATTTTGCAGATAATATGAGTATGGGTCTACATCATCTCAACTGATAGGTTTTAGACAAGTTTAGGTCATAAAATTAACCTTATCATTTAGATTTAACACTTAGTAAAATATGTTAACTCTTACAATGTCTTCTGGTATTTTTATACTATATGGTTAATATATTTACTAAAAAAATCCAAGGGAACCTCAAGTGGATCATTAATGAAAATTTTAACACTGTATAAGTGTGACACCCTGACCCTAATTACCTAGATTCAGTGCCATATTACATAACATTAGCATGATCCCAAGAGATCAAGTCTTGAAAGACCGGTTAGTTTAGTAGCCTTAGAAGTACTATATACATACAAAAGTTTTATATTAAATTATGAAATGGAAGAACTATAAAATTGTGTCTCTTTTGAATAAACTTATATCCCTTAGCCTATTCCTGAAATTCAATCATAATATACTTCTTCACATCCTGGGAAAAATAAAACATAAGAAATGGGTGATCTCAGATACTCAGTAAAGATAACAATATAGTAGAAACTATCATAAGAAAACATAAACGTTTAAGGAAATGTATAAGACTAAAGCACAATCCTTTTAAAATAAAACTTTAGAATAATATGGAAAAGAAAAATCAAATAATTCTATTTACTTATTCACATAAATATTCTACTAGTCTAACAATCACATTTAATATCAATAGCTAATTTCATAATGATAGAATGCATAATGTCGGACATCATAACCACGTAGTCAAGGCCTTGTGCCAAGACTATAAATAATAATTCTGTCAAGGCCTTGTGCCAAGACAGTAGTTTATCTCAGGAGACCTACTGATGCATCTAGGAGCTATAATGTGCTTCACCTGTCACTTACTAGGTCCAATGCATTCTTTATATAGAAGGGTTTGAACATAATCTAAATATTCATATTAAAACTAGCAAAGAAAATGTTAATATTTTAACCACAAATCATGAATAGTATAAAAATATCACATCCATAGTCAAACATAGTTCATTCAATACAATATAGAAGATTTTATTATAATAAATCAACCTTAATCATGAATAATGAAGGATATTTACATATATTAAAATAATCAGTAAAACTATTTGAGTGAAATTTCCCTTTTTTCTTGAAAACATTTAAAAGTCTCACAATTTATCATTAAGCCATTTAAAAATGTTTTTTGAATCAAATTTTCCCAAACCAAATTTAAACTTTTAAAAGAAATTTTAATTTGAAAACATTCATGCTCATATAAATAAATCCTTAAAACCATTTTTAAAACGTCGACATTGCTAAGAGATATTTAGAAGAATAAATATTTAAAACATTCAAAATGTTATTCAGTTAGAGTTCCTAACCAAATAAGAGATTATTGAATACAAATAATTGAGGTAATAAAAACTTTATAATATCATGAGAATAAAGGTATTCATTATATACTATGTCAAAGTACAGTATATACACCATATAAAAGTGAATTAGTGCATAACAACAAAGAAGTCTCAATCGAATGTAAATTGAGATGAAATCCCTTATAAATATTATAACCTTAGGTTAAGGATAAATAAATTACATAAATATGTGTGAAAAATATATATACACTCAATATGATTGGATATTCGGTGTAAATAAATCAGAGTGCATTCACACGTATTCTTGTAAAAACAACACCAATGACTTGGATGTTTGACTCAATGAATGAAACTTGAGTTAAGATTACTCTTATCAAGTTCATATGGATGACTTGAGAATTTATAAATAGAGTTATTATGTGTATAAAATGTATATCAACACAAAGGGGAGTGTAAATTACTACATAAATAAATAAATATTTATTTCACACATAATCTTGTAGTAAAATAATCAACGAAGTTTTCATAAAGCCCAATGACTGGAAATCGAAATTTTAAATTCCCTTACCGATCTGGTAACTTACAAAACATACACCCCATAAAATAATGATAATAAAATTAAGATTTAAATACACATAAATTAAATTATATTACACAAATAATACAATCATCAGTAGTACATACACCACACAAAAGGAAATAGTTGCAATATTGAATGAATCTCACAGGAATAAGAGTGAGATGAAAACCCCTTACCTTGTACTTTTACATAGTTGGGGGTATGTTAAAATCTATTTTAATAGTTAAATAATTGTTATTAAATTATAAAATAACCACATACATTAATATTATATCATATATGATCTTCTAATATTTCTTTGTTAATAATATTTCAATAGTATCACTGTTTCTTGTGTTAACTGATTCATTTTCCTTTATAAGTTTTGTTACGTAAGTCAGGTTTTCATGGATAGGATGTATTTGATTCATATTCAGAATGATATTAAGTTATTAAACATTATTTTAAATCATATAATGGAAATTATTGTTGAATGGTTATGATGAGAAATTAATCTCATCATGTTCGTGGAGATGATAATCTGTACGTATTCACAAGCGGAAATATCATTCTTATTGGTGGTGAAATCATAGGTAATTGGATAGTATATCACATATAAAGAATCATTAAAATGTTATATTTATTATTTAAAACAATTATACTAATTATTATACCCATCCAAATAATAAAGTGTGGAAAAACAGACTACACCACGACGTGGAGACGGTAAGTCGTACGTACGCACGTATAGTGACTTTGTCACTCGTAGGATGGATAAAATAATGAATATGGTTGTACCATATTTATAATAACATCACAATATGTATAGGTACTATAGGTACTATTGTGGTTTGGAAACAACAAAGAAAGAGGAATTGTAAGAAGAAAAGTACTCCGAAATAGGTGGTAAAATTATTACCTCTTCTTCGGGTGTTTTCTTTTGATTTGATCAAAAGGTCTCCATAGGATGGATTTATGATTAGTGTATGGCCTCTAGGATGAATTGAGGGTAGTTTGTAGGATATTTCAGTAGGGTTCAGCCAAGACAAATGGCTTTGGATGTGTGAATTTGAGAGAAGGGACCCTTTTATAAGAGATGTGAGGGTCACTTTAGAAAAATCTTGAAATATTATTTTATTATAAAATAATTTTTCGTTTCTAATGGCTTAAAATATATTTATTCTGAGGCTAAGGTGGGTATGGGTCTAAATATTCTCATCCAATAAGTTTTAGACAAGTTTAGGTCATTGTATTAACCTTATCTTTTAGATTTAATTCCTCGTTAAATAGTTTAACTTTTACCATGTATTCTTGTATTTTGATATTAAATGGTTAATAAACTTACAATAAAGTTCCATGTGAACCTCAAGTGGTTAATTAATGACATATATATCATTATATAAGTACTTTGTATGAACCTTATATTTTTATGAATATTATATCATTTAATAATATAGTATTTGTTTTAAAAACTCATTTATGACAATATTGACACAATTTAGTATTTGGTTTTTTTGAAAGTCAACAGAACTTGATTAATTCTAATACAATTAATTATATCAACCCTAACATGTAATATTAACCTATAAAATTAGTATAATTCATCAAAATATTCAATTTAAATTTATTTTAATATTTATGACATCAATTATTTTAGTATTTCAGTAATAAGGTAATTACTATATCATCATTGTTTCATAAATAAATTTAATTATTTAATGTCTGAAATTTATAAATAAAATACCAATATGTATTAAATCTTTTTATATTTCTAATAAATATTTATAGTCTAATTTATCTTATGTGTAACCCTATATTAAAAATGTTTTAGTTATTAAACTTTGAATTTAACACTTTTAACGCTTCTTTTAATAAAATATAACAAATATCTTAATCTAATACAAGTGGATCCCAAAGGATCATATTTTTGTCCTAAGTTTTATTTTGTTAGAAACACACTTATCTAATAGAATTAGGACATGTGTTAGGGTGATTATAATATCATTTTTACCTTTAATTACTCTATTTACTTTTAATTGTGTTAAATAAAATTCAAAAGTTACTAATCACCAAAAAATATTTTCATCCTATTGAACAAAACATTCCATACTGATGTCAATCGTGTCTCTCGGATTTTTGAAATTCAATCTACAGTAGCGGTAAAATTATGTTTCATACAAATTTTCAAATGTTCCTAGAAGGTGGGAAAAAGACGGTAAAAAATTCAATAAAATTTTATATATCTAATCTAACATTGTACTAATATAGGTATCATGTATCTATTTTGACTTTAAAATAAATTGAAATTAAAAAAAATATTTAAATAAAAATTCCTCTTTAAACAATAACACAATGTTTTTCACTATTCATCAAAATTTGAAAGTTTTTAGAAAAATACGAAAAATGCACCCAAAGATAATTTTTATATTCCAAATTCAAAAATGATTTCTAGTTTACCAAATTCGAAATATATAAGTTGTATTAATTAATTTAAAAAAAATATTCTCATTGTCAAAACCAGAAAGTGGGTTTTTGAGAAATAAAAACTATCAAATGATTGATATGTGTTTATGTCCAATTTAAATGAAAAATTAGTTACAATAACCAAAATTAGATTAAATAATAAAAATATAATCTAAATATACTTTAAAACCAATCAAATTTAGGATTTAAAAGTATAAATTATTTTTATTAAAAAAGTTGTTTTTTCACCTAAAATTTAGTATTTTTCATTATTCATCAAAATATGAAAGTTATCTGAAAAGCTCTAAAATTTTATTCAAACTAAATTTTTATGTCCCAATTATAAAAAAGAAGTTTATTTTGTGAAATTGAATATATAAAAGTATCAAATATTAAATTTAAAAAAGGTTATCCAATAAAAGGCAGTAAAATTTCATTTTTTTGAAAAATACTTATTTTATCTGAAAATTTGAATTTTTTTTATTTTATCTAATAAAAATAGAATATGGATGTTAAAATTATATGGACTATATAAAATTCAAAATGAGGTTAATATTATTCATAAATGATTTTTGATTGGATAGTTTGGTAAGTCATGGTGCACTCGAACTCGGTGTTGCATGTAGAGCAAACTATTGAATTACTTTAAAGAAAATAACTTACTATGAAATATTTGGGTGTTACATTCTTCACCAATTTTGGAAATTTAGACATAAAATTTTAAAATTGGGCTTGGGAACTTCATTGGAAGTTCCACATCAGAAAAATAGTCACTAAAATTGTCACTTTAAAAGAAAGAAAGAGAAGTAAAAAGGTCACTCGTGATAACTCATACTAGGATTACAAGAAGGAAAACATGGATATGAAAGATAAAATAAGTGTCAGGTTTTGATAGAGAGTGATTGAAAACCTGATCGGGAGAAAGTTAACACATACAAAAACAAAAACTTGTGATGGGATAAATGGTCTTTAGTTTCCCAGTAGGAAAAGTAAATGGACAACATTTTTTTGTTTTAAGTCCCATTTCATAAATTTGAGGAATATATTTATGTGATTGACTAAGAACATAATGATATACACTTACTTTTCAAGTGTAGTTTCATTATTTAATAAATTTATACCACTAACTCATCTTTTCTCCAAACTATGTGTATTCAATATGACTTGGTCACACCTAAAGCTCTATAATAAACTTCTAGAGAATCACATAATCCACAAAGGATGAACTATGTATTTCCCTTGTCTTTAGTGATTATCCAAAACCAAAATGGTTAGTACAATATCAGATGATCCCCAAAATGGATAATCCTTTATAGAAAGAAATACTAATATTAATTTCCAAAATTAAAAAAACAATACCCAAAGTTTAATAAAGACCATTCAATAAAAAATTGTCTTTAAAATCCTTCAATATAATCCAAACTAAGATTGAAACCGAAAACTCAGAAGAATTTAATCACATAGTCTTTCCTAGTAAATCTTAACATTTTTCTCCAAATAACATCAAGAACTCTTAAAGTCTCATACTGAAGTGTAATTAACCAAATAAAATAATCTCTATGATAGGTTAATCATTTCCATTAATAACCATAATATTTATAAAAAATTAGATTCTTCCAAAAAAATCCACCATCACTGCTCAAATGAAATCCCATAGTATTATATTTTCCTCTGGCATATAGTGTTCTCAACAGAGTGAATGTATTCTAAAAGAACATTTGTCACTTAATCATAAAATCATTTTCATATACTAAGGATATCCATTTGATAAAACACAAGTTACCAAATCAACTTATTATTTATCAATAAAATAATTTAACTAAAAATAATTAGTCACACTAACCTAGGACTTCACGTATTTTAGTGGTAGGTGATAAATCTCAGTCGCACTTTGGTTGTGGGTTTGATTCCCACATATTTTTCTGACGTGATGTGTTTTCACAAAGAATGCTTGTTGCCATTTTTGAAAAAAAAATATTTTATAACATTCCCAAAATGAGATAAATTCCTCAAAATGACTATAACATAATTTAACCACAAATTTTATCTCATACCTCGCATTTTCATCTCTAAAATTAATAACATGTAATTGCCTCAAATTCAAGGATCATATAAACCCAAATGGTGTTGATCATATTTTTTGAAAACTTATTTGGAATTAACACAATATCTTTTACGCGTATCAAAATTCTATTTAGTTTCTCATTTACACCATCGTTCACACATTGTACATCATGTTCAATGTTATTATTACTTCCTTGGAATCCATCCATTGACTAAAACCAGAAATCATAGTGTGAGAAAAAATAGTCATAAAGTCATTTAGAGAATATCATGACACCTTATTTTCAATCTAAAAAACCTTAAGATTAACCAAAGTTATTTATTATCATATTATATTAAAATACTTCAAATCGGTTTGTAAATAAAATTTGAATTATCCTAAGAATATACCTCGAGAGTGTCATAACCAAGAGTGTAGCATGGCTCGTTGTCAGGCACTGTTTACCATTCGAGTCTAGTTGAAATCGGTGTTTTTGGGTTTTACCCCTAGGTACATCTGTGTCAGAACCGCCTCTACCTTCTCGTATCTAGACAGGGATGTATTGCTCAGAAAATTCACAAAATCTCTACATTACCAAAATTCTAGGAAGTTATTCTATACTAATTCTCAAAGTCTATCTTAGGGTAATTCTCCATAATCAGAGTTTTTATAAATCTAGTTTCTAAGGTTTGTACTAAACTTTCTCTAATACCAACTTTAACACCCCAACCCTAGTTACCTAGATTCGGTGCATTATTACATAACATTGGCATGATCACAAGAGATCAAGTATCATAAAACCGATTTGTTTAATAGCCTTGTAAGTAATAGATACATACATAAGTTTTACATTACATCAGGAAATAAAAAAATAACAACATTATGGCCTCTTTTAACACACTCAAATACCTTAGCTTGTCCCTACCGGTCAAACATAATATACTTCATCACATATTGGTAAAAATAAAACATAAGAAAGGGGTGAGCTAAGATGCTCAGTAAGGATAAAAATATAGTGGAAAATTTCATAAATAATCATAAACCTTTAAGGCAATGTATAAGACTAAAAAAAGCCTTTTAAACTTAAACATTAGTAAAATATGGAAAATATAAATAAAATAATTTAATTTACTTATACATATAGATATTCTACTGATCAAATAATCTCATGTAATATTAAAAGCTAATTTCATAATTATAGAAGCATAATGCCAGACATCATAACCATATAGTCAAGGCCTCGTGCCAAGACTATAAATAAGATTTTGTCAAGGCCTTGTTCCAAGACACTAGTTTATTTGATGATACATACCGATGCATCGAGGATCTATAGTGGGATCTAACCGTCACTTATAAATTCCAATTCATTCCTCATATGAAAAGGTTGAAACATAACATAAATATTCATATTAAAACTAGCATAATAAATATTAATACTTTAACCATAAACCATGAATGGTATAAAAAATAGCACATCCATAGTCCAACATAACTCGTTAAATACAATATAGAAGATTTTATTATAATAAATAACCCTCAATCAATAATAATGAAGTTTATTGACATATATGAAAATTATCAATAAAACTATTTGAGATAAATATCCCATTTTTCTTGAAACCCTTTAAAAGTATCACTATTTATCAAGAAGTTGTTACAAATAGATTTTTGAATCAAATTTTCCCATACTACATTGAAACTTGTAAAAGGAATTTTAATTTTAAAACATTCATGTCTATATAAATAAATCTTTACCAACATTTTTAAAACATAGGCATTAATGAGAAAGATTTATAATAATAAATCTTTAAAACATTTAAAATTATATTTTAGTTAGAGTTCCTAACCAAATGATTGATTATTGAATAAAAATAATTGAGGAAATAAAACCATTTTAATGTCATGATAATAAAGGGATTCATGATATACTATGTCAAATTATATTATGTAAACCATATAAAAGTGAATTGGTGCATAACAACAAATAAGTCTCAATGGAATGTAAATTGAGTTGAAATCCATTATAAAAACTGTATCTTTAGGTTAATGCTAAATAAATGAAATAATTATGTGTGAAAAATATAAATACACTCAATATAATTGTATATTTAATGTAAATCAATCATAGGACATTCACACATATTCTTGTAAAAAGATCACCAATGACATGGATGTTTAACTTAATGAATGGAAATTGAGTTAATATTACTCTTATCAAGTTCATATCGACAACTTGATAATATATCAATAGAGTGATTATGTGTATAAAAAGTATATCCACAGAAAGGGGATTTGAAATTACTAAATAAAAAAATTAATAGTAATTTCACACAAAATCTTGGAGTAAAATAATCAATGAAGTTTACGTAAGACCAAATGAGTGGAAATCCAAATTAGAAATTCCCTTACCGATTTAGTAACATATGAAACATACACCCCATGAAATAAGGATCATACAATTAAGATGTAAATACCCATAAATTTAAGTATATTACACAAATAATGCAATCATGGGAAGTACATACACCACAAAAAAGGAAATAGTGGCAATATAGCATGTATCTCACGGGAATAAGAAGTGGGTTGAAAACCCCTTACCTAGTACTTTTCCTTATTCAAGGGTATGTTAATGTAAGAACTCGGTTCTTATTTTGAGTTATGGGCTTCTTCTTTTCTCTTTTTCGTAAGTGATTTTTAGAAAATATGGAAAATGGGGAAAAATCCTAAATTTTGGAAAGTACATGTCGTGTACATTGTCCACATGTCGTGTACTTTTGGCCGTGTGGGATGGGTACATGGGGTGTGCGGCCATGCCGAGGATGAAGGGTGTAAGAACCTATTACACGCCGTGTAGTGGTCCACTGCTAGCTAGATGACAGTCCACACCGTGTAGTCAGGAGTACATGTCGTGTACTCATGTCGACAGATGAACAGTATGACAGTGCCACCAAAAGAACAGTTAAATGAAGGTAGTTCACGTTGTGTACTTGGAAGTACAGGCCGTGTACTTTGTTTTTTTTTCTTAAAATGGGAAGTAGCCTCCCCTGTTCACAGGGAAGGCCTACAACGGGAAGAGAGCTTGGGAGAGGACGGCTGAACCTTCGGAGATCTATCGGGCGCACGTTTGGAATCTGATTCCACTTTGGATGATCTCATTGGAACCGCACGAGTAAGCCCTCTCTTCTCCTAGTGTGGTTCGTACCAATTCTTTCCCTAACAAAATTTATTTACATTTGAGTGGGTTTTGTTTTTCGTCAGATCTACATCGTTCTTGGGCGTCTCTGGAACCGGCGTTTGTGAATAATGATCGTTGGCGTATAAGTTAGGTGGATTGGTGTTAATTTTTCAAACTGTTGTGTGTTTTGTGTGTTTTTATACCACGAACCCATGTTGGGGTGTCGTGTGGCTAAGGCCATTGCTATATTAAACACCTAGAATTGAATAGGTGGTTAATTATGATAATAAAATGTTGGTTGGGATCATTGCTTGGATCCAGGACCATCCCGAGGTGTGTGTTCCTCTATTTAACCATTTTTTGCAGGATACCCGAGGGTATGACTTGTTTAAATTATGCATTACTTTTTCCTTGAGAGTAATTTTTTTCAAATTGCATGTTAATATGTTGGGCATGGCCCGGTTACTTATGACTGAGGGTGGTGTTTTTCTATAGCCTGAGTGTGTGACTATATTATCCTGAGGGCGTGACTGTATTAGCCCGAGGGCGTGACTGTATTAGCCTGAGGGCGAAGTTCTATTTCACCTGAGGGAAACCTTTCATGCCTGAGGGCTTGACTTCTCTGCCTGAGGGCGACACTTTGTATTCCTGAGGGTGAGAATTCTGTTATGCCTGAGGGCGAGATTCTGAATGCCTGGGGGCGAGATTCTGATTACCTGGGGGTGTGGTTTTACTTGTCTGAGGATGCTGACTGTTTAATTAGAAATTCACTGTGCTGTTTTTCTTAATATTAAATGGTTAAATGAATAATTAAATGGAAATATAACTGGTCAGTTAGTTACTTTTTAGTACTACTTAGCCTACTGCATTTTTACTACTACACACTTGTTGTATGTTTTACACACAGTTGAGCATGGGCCTTTGGTGGGTGCCTACTGAGATATATTTCTCACACCCTTTTTGGTTCATGCTTTTCGGCCCAAACAGATTACGTTTCTGCAGGTGTGTATAGGGGAAAGAGTCCCTATACAGGTACTTGACTGTTGCTGAGGAGTATGAGGGCATGGGACCGAGCCTAGGCCCGCGATGCTGCCATCTATTTTGTTTCATTTTGCTGTACTCTGTATTGTATTGTATTGCTCTGCTATGTAAGATGTTCTGACTGTTTCCTTAGAACTTGTGGCATGTTGCATCGACATTTATATAATGGTTGGTTGTACCTACTGCAGTTGTTTATTCAAGTTGTGTGTATGGATTATTACTTCCACTGTTGTTGTATGTTTTTATTATATTCCACTACACTAAACTTTGACAAATGAGGGCATAGTTTCCCCACTATCAGACCTGGGCCCTCGCTGCTAGTTGGCAGCCTCTGGTGTTTGGGGAAATGTGCTTGAGGTCATGTGGCGAACCGGGTTCGGGGCACCCATTGAGTGGCAGCCAGAACTGGGACGATACAAAGTGGTATCAGAGGTGGTTTCTTTTCCTTGACTTACTATTTGGATTCGTAGTCAGGGATAGGATGGAAAAGGTAGTTGGTAATAAGTTGTGCTCGGGCGTAGCTAACCCGTGTACATGGAAAAGCCAATTTCTCTCGTATTGCAATTAATAATGATTTTGCAATTTACATTTGATATGATTTCACCGAAGGGTGATGCACTTGGATTGTGATGTTGATATTTTATCTATGGGTTCTATTTCGTTGTAACCTAATGAGATGAGGGTATGCCATCTCATGCATCATTTAGGCACATTCTGGAAATCACATTTCATGCATACTTCCATGCCATATAGGTGCATTAGAATTTTGCATGTTGTTGTGTTAGTTGTTGTGCTAGTAAAGCATGTTGTTGTGATAGCTGCTTTGATAAAATACCTGATGTGTGATATGGATATTTTATTTGAGCTTGTGTATAGAATGAACGCCAAAATTTGGTTTTTGGGGAGTATGGGACCTCATTGACCGGAATTTGGTGGATCATTATATTGTTATTTTTTTATAACATAGAAAAGATGTCAAACTTTGATTCGTGGGGAGTATGGGCCCTCACGGGTCGGAATTTGACACTTAGGTGTTGTTTTCGGTATTTTCTGGGTTCCGGGGAAGTTTCTGAGGCATACTATCCAGAAACCCAATATACACCCCGTGTAGTATCCTTACACACGCCGTGTATGGCCTTCTATTCGGGAAGAAAAATGAACTTTTTAAGTACACACTGTGTACTCTGAGTACACTTCGTGTAGTCTCTTCCCATGTCACAAAGCGTGTGGGCGACGACACAGGGTAGGGAAAGGCTTGGGGAAAACACATCGTGTACCGAATGTACATGCCGTGTAGTTGTGACCCGAAGTTCTTCCGTGTAACTAGCAACACGGGTCAGTGAAACTCCTTTACAGAACACGCCGTGTCGATGTTGTACACGTCGTGTAGTGTGACCTAGTGACTCATCCATGTAACTAACAACACCGGTCGGTGTCACCTCTCCTTGAACATGTCGTGTACCTACAGGACATGCCATGTATTCTTGTCCGAGGACAGATCGTGTGGAGTTAGCCATGTGACTGGGAAACGGGGTAGTGTACACACCGTGTGCAGGTGTGACATGCCATGTAGTGTCAAGCCAAGTTATCGGCCGTGTCACAAACAACACGGGCAGTTAGAAAATTTCACCATACACGCCGTGTAGATTTTATACACGCCGTGAAGTTTTGTACCATGGGATCCATGTGACTTAGCCATGCAGAAGGACCCAGGAAGGGGAAGAGAAGTCAAGTACACACCGTGTAGTCTTGTTTTGCAAATTTTGAATTCCTTCTTCCACCTGTTTCCTTTTGGGTTTCCTCATTTTCGGTCGTTGTTAATCTTTGTCTAAGGGCATGTTTTTTACCTTATAGTGTCATGCCGTCGAGATGACCACACGTTGTTCTCCAGGAGAGCAGCAACGAGTATACCCCAGAGATGGTGGGCCATGGGCTACCAGTTGATCCTCTAGCAGAGCCAGATGTGGCACCAGCTACTATACCGGACACAAGCACGAAGGCGCAGTTCTTTGAAGGCTTATTGCGGTTCATGCAGACCATTCAGGGAGCACCACAGGCTTCCACATCTATGGTCGAGCTGACACGTATCTTTCAGCAGAAGCATCAGCCTATGTTCTCAGGGGATGGCGGACCACAGGATGCGGAGTCTTGGCTAGGATCGATGCAGACTATTTTTGAGCATCTTGAGACGACTCCAGGGTGGAGGGTCAAGCTCGCGACATACATGCTGCGTGATTCCACCAAGATATGGTGGGATGTTACCACCCAGTAAGATAATCACAGAGACATGGCATGGGAAGATTTTCAGGCAGTCTTCTATGACTTCTTCTTTCCTGAGATGTTGCAGGATGACAGAGCTCGAGGGTTCATGAATCTACAGTAGGGTGCCATGTCGGTGATGGACTATTATGCTCGCTTCACCAAGCTTCAGCATTTTGAACCTGTGCTGGTGAGTGATGAGATGTTGAGAGCCAGACGTTTTGAGGATGGTCTTCGGTATGACATCTGAGCACTGGTGAATGTCTTTAGGTTGCCTATTGTACATGCTATTATGAACCAGGTGCTAATTACAGAGAGGAACCTATGGGAAGCTAGAGGTGTGGGCCAGGGTAGTTCAGCACCAGTTTCTGGTACTATTTCTTCTGGCAAGAGGAAGAGACAGATGGATTTCTCACAGGGTGGAAATACCAGCCAGGTAGTCTCTTCAGGTGGCCTGATTAGGTGCTACCAGTGTGGTAAGGAGGGGCACAAGAGGCCACAGTTTCCACGTGATCCAGTGGAGTGCCGAGCTTGCGGCAATATGGGTCATCTACAATGTTTTTGTAGGGCGTATCCACCAGTGACTAGTGAGAGGGGTTCTGTGCAGACTCCGCGTGTAGGAGAAGGACCAGTGGCTTCTTACCAGTCAGGGAACTGGAATACGACAAGGCGTGCAGGCAGAGATGGTGGTCATGGTCATGGTAGCCAGACACCAGGATCTCCGAGGCAGTAGGGCGGGACAGCTCAGGGTAGCCAGGCTATGTCACAGGGCCACAGCACTGGGCAGGCATATGCAGTGCAACAGACCTAGCAGGAGCAGGATTCCGGACCTTCTACAGTCAGAGGTACTATTCTAGTAGCTTCTGTTTTATCTTCAGTATTTTTTGATACGGGTGTAACACATGGTTTTATATCTGTGCCCATTGTGGAGAGCCTTGGGCTATGTGGTTCTACTTCTTCTGATATCATGATGTTAGATACTCCGTTGGGGACTAGAACGTCTAGTGTGAATTAGGGCAAGGAGTGCCCCCTTAAAGGTTGTGGGTGTCACTTTCTTTGGGACCTCTATGTCTTAGAGATGACGAGATATGATGTCATTCTCAGGATGGACTGGTTGGTTCCGTTTCGAGCCTTTGTAGACTGCTATCGTCGTAGGGTGAGCTTCACGTCACCAAAGGGTGGAGAGTTTCTATACAAGGGTGAATGGGATGCTCAGGAGAGTCGAGTTGGACCAGAGCATCGTGGGCAAGGAGGAATCACAGCCCAGATTGCGAGTTTATATCTAGATGACCAGGGAAATTTTCAGACGGATTTCCCTCCAGTGGTTGATCATTTTAGGGATGTCTTCCCAGGTGACTTTTCAGGTCTCCCTCTACAGTGAGAGGTGGATTTCTCTATTGATCTTGTGCCAGGAGCAGCACCGGTGTCCATTCCTCCTTATAGGATGGCCACGCCTGACTTGCAGGAGATCAAGAGGCAGTTAGAGGAGTTATAGGCAAAGGGATTTATTGGACCCAACACTTCTCCGTGGGGTTCTCCAGTCCTTTTTGCGAAAAAGGAGGACCATACCCTCAGACTCAGTGTGGATTATCGGAAGCTGAACCAGTTGAAGGTTAAGAACCGATATCCTTTTCTGAGGATTGATGAAGTTTTTATCAACTTTGTGGAGAACTAGTGTTCTCGAAGAATGACTTGAGATCAGGATATCATCAGCTGCGCGTTAGACCATCTGATATACCTCTCACAAATTTCAGGAGCTGGTATGGTCTATACGATTATATGGTTATGCCGTTCGGACTCATGAACGCGCCAACAGTTTTCATGGATCTGATGAATCGTGTGTTCCATCCTTATCTGGACTCTTTTGTGGTATTATTCGTGGACGATATCTTGGTGTACTCTCACACTCGACAAGACAATGCCACCCATCTTGAGATCGTATTGAGTACACTGAGAGAGCATCGGCTATATGCTAAGCTCTCCAAGTGCCACTTTTGGATGGACCATATTCACTTCCTGGGTCATATCATCACTGAGGCAGGAGTTGCAGTAGGCCTAGAGAAGGTGAGAGAAGTAGTTTCCTGGGAGTAGACTAAGAATGTGTTTGAGATACGGAGTTTCTTAGGGCTGGATGGTTACTACAGACGCTTCATACAGAACTTCTCCTGCTTAGCATCACCGTTGAAGGGTCTGACTAAGAAGGGTGTGAAGTTTGTTTGGTCAGAAGCTTACAAGGTAGCCTTTCAGGACCTGAAAGGAAGGTTGAAATCAGCACCGATCCTAATAATCCCAGAGCAGGGGAATAGCTATACAGTTTATTGTGATGCATCAGGTGTTGGGTTGGGAGATGTGTTGATGCAGGGTGAACGAGTTGTTGCGTACGGGTCTCAGCAGTTGAGGCCACATGAGAGGAATTACCCGGTGCATGATCTTGAGTTGGCAACGGTTGTGCATGTGTTGCGTTGTTGGACACATTATCTGTTGGGATAATGTTTTGTGGTTTTCACCGACCACAAAAGTCTCAAGTATATCTTTACTCAGTGTGACATGAATCTAAGACAACAAAGGTGGGTTGAATACCTTGAGTCCTTTGATTTTGAGCTTGCCTATACACCTGGAAAAGGTAATGCAGTAGCTGATGCACTGAGTAGGAAGGCTCAGATATAGGCAGTGCAGGAGGCCAGTGGTGAATGGGAGCTTATGGCTTGGTTCGCTGAGATGCATCTGGAGGTGCATGACAGTCAGGGGAAGACTTATCTTTCCTCGTTAGCTGTGACATCTAGCCTCCTGGACAGAGTGAGGATGAGGTAGCTATCTGATTCAGAAGGCCTAGTTCTACGGGAGTCGGTGGCAAGTGTGGACCCTCCTCCTAGTCAGACGATAGGAGATGATAAAGTTCTACATTTCCATTGACGCGTATGGGTTCCAGGGGATATACGTGAGGAGTTGATGTGAGATTTTCATGCTTCAGCTTAGGAAGTTCATCCCAGGGTTACCAAGATGTACCGAGACTTGAGACATCAGTACTGGTGTCCAGGTATGAAGAGAGATGTAGATGGTTATGTTACGAGATATTCCACCTGTCAACAGGTGAAGGCAGAGAATCCTAGACCAGTTGTACTGCTATAGTATTTACCCATTCTGGAGTAGAAATGGGATGATTTCTCAATGGATTTCATGACTGGATTGCCGATGTCACCTCGTGGAAATGACGTTGTGTGGGTTATTGTGGACAGACTCACGAAGGTAGCTCACTTATTGCCGATCAAGGAGACCTTCGGTGTTGATGAGCTCAGAAGGCTATATATCCTAGAGATCCTGTGTTTTCATAGGGTCCCTCATTCTATCATTTAAGATAGGGACACCCACTTTACATCATGTTTCTGGAAGAGTTTTCAGAGGGCACTGGGTACACAGGTACTTCTGAGCACAGCATACCACCCTCAGACAGATGGCCAGTCAGAGCCTATGATATAGGTGCTAAAGTACATGTTGTGTGAATGCATCCTAGACTTTGGGGACTCATGGGAGAGTCATATACCCTTAGTCTAGTTTTCCTATAACAATATCTTTCAGGCGACTATTGAGATGGCACCATACGAGGCTTGATACGGTAGGTCGTGCCACTCACCTTTGTGCTGGTTAGAGGCAGATGAGGCAGCTTTGTTGGGACCACGTCTCATGTAGGAGACTTCTAAGCAGTTCCAGTTGATTCAGAAGCAGATGGCTACTACACAGTCTCGTCAAAAATCATATTCTGATCGCCGCAGATGACCTTTGGAGTTTGTGTTCGGGGATCAAGTTTTCTTGCGTGTTTCGTTGAGGCTGGGACACAGGCCGATCAGGAGGCAAGGTAAACTTTCACCGAGATATGTGGGGCCATTTGAGATTCTGGAGAGAGTTGGGCCAGTTTCCTATCAGTTTTAGTTACCTCAGAGGTACCGGGCCATGCACGGCGTATTCCATGTATCTCAGTTGTGCCGCTATCATTCAGACCCATCACACACCTTTCAGCCAGAGGAGGTTGAGCTTCAGATGGATGTGTCCTTTGAGGATCATCCAATTAGTATCGTTGATAGGAGCATGAAGGTTTGTTGAGGCATGTCAGTTCCGCTAGTACGGGTGCTATGGCAGCATGGCCGAGTGCAGGACGAAACATGGGAGCGGGAGACCGACGTACGTGCTCAGTGGCCGGAGTTGTTAACAGAAATATCTTCACCACCCTTGGAAGATCAATTTGGGGACGAATTGCTATAAGGGGGAAGTTTTTAAGAACCCAGTTCTTATTTTGAGGTACGAGCTTCTCCTTTTTGCTTTTTTGTAAGTTCTTTTGAGAAAATATCAAAAATGGGGAAAAATCTTGAATTTTGGAAAGTACACGTCGTGTACTTTTGGCCATGTGGGATGGGTACACGGGGCATGTGGCCATGCCAGGGATGAAGGGTGTAGGAACCGACTACACACCGTATAGTGGTCCTTTACACACCGTGGAGTCAGTAGGCAGGCCAAAACAGTAAGGCGATGGAGCATCCGCCAGCTGGACAACAGTACACGCTGTGTAGTCGAGAGTACATGTCATGTAATCATGTCGACGGATGAACAGTGTGGCGGTGCTGCCTGAAGAATGGTTAAATTAAGGAAGTACATACCATGTACTTGGATGTACAATCTGTGTACTTTGTTTTTCAGCTTAAAATGGGCAGTAGCCTCCCATGTTCACAGGGAAGGCTTAGAACGGGAAGAGAGCTCATGAGAGGATGGGCGAACCTTCGGAGATCCGTCGAGCACACGTCTAGAATATGATTCTGCTTCAGACGATCTTGTTGGAGCCGCATGGGTAAGCCCTCTCTTCTCCTGGTGTGGTTCATACCAATTATTTCCCTAACAGAAGTTATTTACATTTGAGCGGGTTTTGTTCTTCATCAGATCTACGTCGTTCTTGGGAGTTTCTGGAACCAGCGTTCCTGTATAATGCTCATTGGCGTATAAGGTTGGTGGCTTGGTGTTAATTTTTCCAACTGTCGTGTGTTTTGTGAGATTTTGTGCCACGAACCCACGTTGGGGTGTCATGTGTCTGAGGCCATTGCTATATTAAACACCTAGAATTGAATAGGTGGTTAATTATGATAATAAAATGTTGGTTGGGATCATTTCTTGGATCCAGGACCATTCCAAGCGGTGCGTCCCTTTGTTTAGCCATTTGTCCAGGATACTCGAGGGTATTCCTTGTTTAAATTTTTCATTACTTTTTCCTTGAGATCAATTGTATTCAAATTGCATGTTTATATGTCGGGCGTGGCCCAGTTACTTATGCCTGAGGGTGGTGTGTTACTATATCCTGAGGGCGTGACTGTATTAGCCTGAGGGCATGACTATATTAGACTAAGGGCATGACTGTATTAGCCTGAGGGCATGACGGTATTAGCCTGAGGGCAAAGTTCTTTTTCGCCTGAGGGAAAACATTCGTGCCTGAGGGCTTGACTTCTGTTCCTGGGGGCGACACTTCGTATGTCTGAGGGAGATAATTTTGTTATTCCTGAGGGAGAGATCTTGAATGGATGAGGACGAGATTCTAATTACCTGATGGTGTGGTTTTACTTGTCTGAGGATGCTGACTGTTTAATTATAAATTCACTATGGTGTTTTTCTTAATATTAAATGGTTTAATGAATAATTAAATGGCAATATAACTGGTAAGTTAGTTACTTTTTAGTACTGCTTAGATTATTCCATTTTTACTACTGCACACTTGTTGCATGTTTTACACATAGTTGAGCACGGGCCTTTGGTGGGTGCCTACTGAGATATATTTCTCACACCCTGTTTGGGTCATGCTTTTTGGCCCAAACATATTACGTTTCTACAGGTGTGGATAGGTGAAAGAGTCCCTATATAGGTACTTGACTGTTGTTGAGGAGTATGAGGGAATGGGACTGAGCCTAGGCTCGTGATGCTGCCAGCTATGTTGTTTCGTTTTGCTGTATTCTGTATTGTATTGTATTGATCTAATATTTAACATGTTCTGACTGTTTTCTTAGAAATTTTGGCATGTTGCATCGACATTTATATACTGGTTGGTTGTACCTACTGTAGTTGTTTATTACAGTTGTGTGTATGGTTTATTTCTTCCGCTGTCGTTGTATGTTTTTATTATATTCCACTGCGCTACACTTTGACAAATGAGGGCATAGTTTCCCCACTATCAGACATGGGCCCTCACTACTAGTCGGCAGCCTTTGGCGTTTGGGGAAATGTGCTTCAGGTCATGTGGCGAACCGGGTTCGAGGCACCCGTTTAGTGGCACCCGGAACTGGGTCGTTACAGTTAACCACTTGTATAATAGTTAAATAATTGTTATTAAATTATAAAAGAACCATATACAAATATCTTATATCATATATGATCTTATAATATTTCTTTGTTAATAATATTTTAGTTGAATCATTGTTTCAGGTGTTAACTGATCTGTTGTCCTTTATATGTTTTGTTACATAAGTAATGTTTGTTATGGATATCATGTATTTTATTCATATATATAATGATATTAAGTTATTAAAAATTATTTTAAATCATAAAATTAAAATTATTCTTGAATGGTTATCATGGGAAATGAATCTCAACGCGTTCATGGAGATGGTAATTCGTACGTACACACGAGCGACAATATGGTAAAATAGTATGTAATTGGATAGTATATCATATATAAAGAATACATAATGTGTTATATTTAATATTTACATCAATTATACTCATTATTATACACATAAAAATAATGAAGTGTTGAATAACAAACTACACCATGACGTGGAGACGGTAAGCCGTACATACGCAAGTATGATGACTTTATCACTCATAGGATGGATAGAATAATGAATATGGTTGTACCGTATTTATAATAACATTACAGTATGTATAAGGTATGGGAGTTATTGTTTTGGTATAGAAACAACAAAGAAAGAGGAAGTGTAAGAAGAAAAGAACATTGAAAGAGGTGGTGAAATCATTACCTCTTCTTCTGGTGATTTCTTTTGATTTGATCAAAAGGGATCCTTAGGTTGGATATCTGATCAAAGTAAGGCCTCTAGGGTTAAGTGAGGGTAGTTGTTAGGATATTTTAGTAGGGTTTGGCTGAGGAAAATGGCTTTGGATTTGTGAATTCAAGAGAAGGAGAAGTGCCCTTTTATAAGAGAGGTGAGGGTCACTTTAGAAAAAGTATGAAATATTATTTTATTATAAAATAATTTTCAGTTTCTAATGGATTAAAATGAATTAATTTCAAGGATAATGTGTGTATGGGTCTAAATATTCTCAACAAAAAGGTTTTAGAAAAAATTAGTTTACCATATTAACCTTATCTTTTAGATTTTTTTCTTATTTAAATAGTTTTACTTTTACCATGTCTTCTTGTATTTTTATATTACATGGTTAATAAAATTACTATAAAATGCCAAGAGAGACTAAAGTGGATCATTAATGACATATATATCATTATATAAGTCCTTTGGCCATACCTTATATTTTTATGAATATTATATCATTTAATAATATAGTATTTGTTTTAAAAACCCATTTATGTCAATTGTGACACTATTCAAAATTTTGTTTTTTTGAAAGTAAAAAAAACATGATTAATTCTAAAAAAATAAATCAACCCTAAAATGTCATATTAATCTATAAAATTAGTATAATGAATCAAAAGTTTCAATTTAAATTCATTGTTTTATTTATAACATAAATTATTTTAGTCTTTCATTAATAAGGTAATTAATGTATCATCATTGTGTCATAAATAATTTTAATTATTTAATTTCTAAAAAATTGAAATAAAATATAATTATTTAGTAAATATTTTTATATTTATAATTAATATTTATAGTCTAATTTATCTTATGTCTAACCCTATATAAGAAATATTTTAGTTATTAAACTTTGAATTTAACACTTTTAACTATTATTTAAATAAAATATAATAAATGTCCTAATATAATAAAAGTGGATAAAAAAGGATCATATTTTTGTCCTAAGGTTTATTTTGGTTGAAAAAAACATATCCAATAGAATTGGGACATGTGTTAGGGTAATTATAATATCATTTATACCTTTAATTACCCTATTTACTTTTAACCGTGGTAAATAAAATTCAAAAGTTACTATTAACCAAAAATTAATTTCATCCTATTGAACCACATTTTACTTAATAATGTCAACTGTGCATTATTTTTTAAATTCAATCCATATATGTGGTAAAATTAGGTTTTATGCAAATTTGAAAATGTGCATAGAAGGTGGGTAAAAGATGGTAAGAAGTTCAACAAAATTTTATATATCTTATACTTTTATAAAATGACATCAATGAATTACATTAGACTAATATAGGTATTATGTATCTATTTTAACTTTAAAATAAATTTAAATTAAAAATAATTATTTAAATAACAAGTCGGATTTAAAAAACGCAGTGTTTTTCATTATTCATCAAAAATTGAATATTTTTAGAATAATACAAACAATTTACCCAAATCTAATATTGATATTACAAATTAAAAAATGATGATTTCTTAAAAAAATTCAAAACATAAAAGTTGTATTATTTAATTTAAAAAAATATTCCAGTAGTCAAAACCATAAAGTAGGTTTTTGAGAAGTAAAAACTATCAAAAGAAAGATATGTGTTTATATCTAATTTAAATATACAATTACTTACAATGCACAACATTGTATTAAATGATAAAAATATGATTTAATTATACTTCAAACCCATTCAAATTCATTATTTAACACAATAAATTATTTTTATTAAAAAAGTTTTTTTTTACTAAAATTTAGTGTTTTTCACTATTCATCAAAATATATAAGTTATCAGAAAAGATCTAAAAATTATTCCAATCTAAATTTTTATCTCCCGCTTCTAAAGATTATGTTTATTTTGTAAAATTGAATAAATAAAAGTGTCAAATATTAGATATAAAAAAGTTTTTCCTTTAAAAGGTGGTAAAATTTTATTTTTTGAAAAAAACTTCTTTTATCTGAAAAATTGAATTTCTTCTTATATTATATCTTATAAACACATAATATGGATGTTAAAATTATATGGACTATATAAAATTCAAAATTCAGTTAATACTATTCATAACCGCTTTTTGAATGGCTAGTTTGGTATGTCGTGATGCGTTCAAACATGGTATTGTGTATATCTCAATCCATTGAATTACTTTAAAGAAAATAACTTACTATGAAATCTTGGGGTGTTTCAATATATGATTAAATCAATTATTTAAATACAAGACGTATTTTTAAAAAACTTGAAATTTTACCACCTTTTAATGGAGAACCCTTTTTAAATAAAATATTTGACACTTTTATATATTCAATTTGACAAAAAGAACATCTTCTTTAGAAGTGGGAAAAAAAATTAGTTTGGTTAAATTTTAGACGCTTTTCTTCTAACTTCAATATTTTGATGAGTAATGAAAAATACTAAATTTTAATTGAAAAAAAATAAAAATAATTTATAATGTTAAATTATACATTTTAATGATTTTTAAGTATAATTAGATTATATTTTTATCAGTTAATCCAATGTTGGTCATTGGATGTAATTTTACATTTAAATTAGACGTAAACACATATAAGTCTTTTGATATTTTTTACTTCTCCAAAACCCACTTTCTGGTTTTCGCAACATGAATATTTTTTAAATTAATTAATATAACTTCTATGTTTTAAATTTAGTAAAGTAGATATCATGTTTGAATTTTGAATATGAAAATTACCTTTGGGTGAATTTTTAGTATTTTTCTAAAATCATTCAATTTTTTATGAATAGTGAAAAACACTGTGTTATTGTTTAAACCCGAATTTTAATTTAAATAATTATTTTTAATTTAAATTTATTTGAAAGTAAAAATATATACATAATACCTATATTAGTAAAATGTAATTCATTGAAGTCACTTTATAATAATATTAGATATATAAAATTTTGTTGAACTTTTTACCGTATTTTACCCACCTCCTAGGTACTTTTGCAAATTTGCATAAAACATAATTTTACCGTTTCTATTAATTAAATTTCAAAAATCTAAGAGACATAGTTGACATCAGTAAGTAAAATGTAGTTCAATAGGATGAAATTAATTTTTAGTGAATAGTACCTTTTGAATTTTATTTACCATGGTTAAAAGTAAATAGGGTAATTAAAGGTAAAAATGATATTATAATTACCCTAATGCATGTCCTAATTTTATTGGATTAGTGTATATTGACCAAAATCAACCTTAGGAATAAAATATTATCCTTTTGGTCCACTTTGATTAGATTGGGACATTTATTATTATTTTATTTAAAGAAGGGTTAAAAGTGTTAAATTTAAAGTTTAATAACTAAAACATTTCTAATATAGGGTTATACATATGATTAATTTGACAAAATGATAATTTATTTATAACTTTTAAACATTAAATAATTAAATTTATTTATGACACAATTATGATTTAGTAATTACCTTATTAATGAATGATTAAAATAATTGATATTATAAATATAAAAATAAATGTAAATTAATTATTTGATGCATTACATTAATTTTCTAAGTTAATATGACATTTTAGGGTTGATTCAATATTTTTTTAAGTAATCATGTTTTTTTGATGTTCAAAAAAACCAAATACACAATAATGTCAAAATTGACATAAATGAGAATTTAAAAGAAATATGATATTATTAGATGATATAATATTCCTAAAAATATAAGGATCGGCCAAAGGACTTATATAATGATACATATGTCATTAATGAACCAATTGAGGTTATCTTGGCATCTTATAATAAGTTTATTAACCATGTAATATAAAAATACAAGAAGACATGGTAAAAGTTAAACTATTTAACTAAAAAATAAATCAAAACGATAAGGTTAATATGGTGACCTAAAATTGTCTAAAACCTATTGGTTGAGAGAATTTCGACCCATTCCCACCATATAATCTAAATAAATCCATTGGGATCCATTATAAACTGAAAATTAGTTTACAATAAAATAATATTTCATGCTTTTTCTAAAGTGACCCTCACCTCTTTTATAAAAGTGTATTTCCCCTTCTCTCAAAATCACAGCACCAAATCCTTTTGTCTCAATCGACCCCAACTCAAATATACTCTAAAATACCCTCCCGTGAACCAAGAGGACTTAATTTTATTAGAAAACCATCCTAAGGAGCCCTTTTGATAAATCTAAAAGAAGCGCCCGAAGAAGAGGTAATAATTTCATCCCCTCTTTCAAAGTTCTTTTCTTCTTCCACTTCCCCTTTCATTTTTGTTTCCATACCAAAATAATAACTTTGGTACCGTCTATATAATATAATGTTATTATAAATATGGTATAACCGTATTCATTATTCTATCCATCCTAGGAATGACAAAGTCATCATACATGCGTACGTACGGCTTACTGTCTCCATGTTGTGATGTAGTTTGTTATTCAATAATTCATTAATTTTATGGGTATAATAATGAGTATAACTGATCTAAATAATAAATATAACATGTTAATTATTATTTATATATAATATACCATCCAATTACATATTATTTCACCACTAATAGAAAGATATTGTCAGTCATGTGTAAGTATGACATACCGTATCCACGACGTGATGAGATTTCATTCCCTATTATAACAGTTCAAGAATAATTTTCATTTGATGATTAAAAATATTGTTTAATAACTTAATTTCATTCTTTATATGAATCAAATAAATCTTTTCCATAACAAACATGACTTACAAAACAAAACATATAAAAGAAAATGAATCAGTTACCAACCAAAAGAATGATACTACTGGAATATCATTAACAAATAAATATTAAAAGATCATATATAATATCATATTTATGTATGTGGGTATTTTTTAATTTAATAACAATGATTTTAACATTATAAATGTGGTTAACCTACCCTCTACTAAATAAAATTACTAGGTAAGGATTTTTCATCTCACTTTTTATTCCCATGAGATTCATGTTATATTTGCCACTATTTCCTTCTGTGTGGTGTATGTACAACCCATGATTGTATTCTTTGTGTAATATACATTAATTTATGGGTATTTAAAACTTCATTGTATTATCCTCCATTCATGGGGTGTATGTTTCATAAGTTACCTAATCGGTAAGGGAATTTCTAATTTCAATTTCCACTCATTGGGTACTACATAAACATCATTGATTATTTTACTCCACGATTATGTGTTAAATCACTATTTATATCTTTATGTTGTAATTTACACTCCCATTTGTGTGGATATACTTTTTATACACATAATCACTCCATTGATAAATTCTCATGTCATTGATATGAACTTGATAAGAGTAATCTTAACTCAATTTCCATTCATTGAGTTAATTATCCATGGCATTGCTGTTGTTTTTACAAGAATATGCGTGAATGTACTCTAATTCATTTACACTGAATATCCAATCATATTGAGTGTATTTATATTTTTCACACATAATTATGTCATTGAGTTATCCTTAACTTAAGGATACAGTCTTTATAAGGTATTTCATCTCAATTTACATTTCATTAATACTTATTTGTTGTTATGCACCAATTCACTTTTATATGGTGTATATATTGTACTCTGACATAAAATATCATGAATCCCTCTATTCTCATGATATTATAAGTTTTTTATTACCTAAATTATTCTTATTCAATCGTCTCTCATTCGGTTAGGAACTCTAAGTAAAATATCATTTTAAATGTTTTAACGATTTATTCTTCTAAATCTTTCTCATTAATGTCCATGTTTTAAAAATGGTTCTAATAATTTATTTATAAATACATGAATGTTTTAAAATTTAAATGTCTTTTAAAAGTTTCAAATTGTTATGGGACACTTTTATTCAAAAATATATTTTAAATTTCTTATTGATAAATAGTGATACTTTTAAATGTTTTCAAAAAAAGGAAATTTCTCTAAAATAGTTTTACAGATTATTTTTATCTATGTCGATATCCTTAATTATTATTTATATAGGTTGATTTATTATAATTAAATGTTTCATATTGTATTGAATGGGATATGTTTGAATATGGATGTGCTATTTTTATACCATTCATCATTTGTCATTAAAATATTGACATTTTGTATGCAAGTTTTAATACAAATATTTAGATCATGTCTAAACCTTTTCATATAAGGAATGCATTGGACTTAGTAATTGACAGGTTGAGAATGATAGAGCTCCTTGATGCAGCGGTAGGTCTTATAAGACAAAATAGTGTCTTGGAACAAGGCCTTGAAAAAATTATTATTTGTAGTCTTTGCATGAGGCCTTGACTATGTGGTTATGATGTCCGGAATTATGTATTCCATCATTATGAAAGTAGCTATTGATATTACATGTGATTATTCAACTAGTAGAATATCCATGTGAATAAGTAAATCTAATTATTTGATTTATCTTTTCCATATTGTGCTGAAGCTTAAGTTTAAAAGGATTGTGTTTTGGTCTTTACATTTACTTAAATGTTTATGTTTTCTTATAATAGTTTCTGCTATATTGTTATCATTACTGAGCATCTGAGCTCACCCCTTTCTTATGTTTTATTTTTTCCAAGATGTGAAGAATTATATTATGATTGACCTATAAGAATATGCTAAGGGATATGAGTGTGTTCAAAGGAGACACAATATTATAGTTTTTCTATTTTATAATTTAATGTAAAACATATGTATGTATCTTGTACTTCTAAGGCTACTAAACTAATTGGTATTTCGAGACTTGGTCGCTTGTCATCATGCCAATGATATCTAATAATGCACTACCTATATGTAATTATGGTTGGGGTGTTACACTTAGATAGTGTTAAAATTATCATTAATGATCCACTTGAGTTTCTCTTTTAATTTTATAGTAAATATATTAACTATATAGTATAAAAATACAAGAAGACGTGGTAAGAGTTAACTTATTTTAAAAAGTGTTAAATCTAAATGATAAGGTTATTTTTATAACATAAACATTTTAAATATTTATTGTTTGAGATGATGTAGACCCATAAACATATTATAGTAAAAATATATGACTTTTTATATATTATAATTCTAAAATAAATTTATAATTAAATAATATTTCAAGAATTTTCTAAAGTGCCCCTCACCTCTTCTATAAAAGAGAACTTCTCCTTATCATTTATTCACACCTAAAAATAACTTTGGATAAAAAACCAAAAAAAATATTCTCCTAACTTACCTCACTTAATCATTGAGTCCACACTTTAGGTATAAAACCAACTTAAGGAGTCCTTTTTTGCAAATCAAAAGGAGACACCTGAAGTAGAGGTAATCATTTTATCACATATTTCAAAGTTCTTTTCTTATTCTTCTTCTTATTTCTATGTTTCTTCCATAAGAAAGAAAAAATATAATATCATACATATACTGAATGATGGGACAACAATATTCATCATTTTATCCATCCTACTAATAATAACATCACCATGCATGTGTACGTATGGGTTACCGTCTCCACGTCGTGGTGTAATTTATTATTCAACATTAGTTTATTTGAATGGGTACAATAATGAGTATAATAGACATAAATAATGAATTTGACATAATTATTATATTTATAATTAAGATAACATCCATTTCCATACCATTTAACCATTAAAGGAATGATATCATCGCTCATGCAAACATACAGCCTACTGTCTCCACAACACGATGAGATTCATTTTCCACATTAACCATTAAAGAATGATTATAAAATTAATTTGATGAGTAAATATAATATTAATGAACTTAATATCATTATTTATATGAGTAAAATATATCATATTCATAAGAAACATGATTTACATGATGAATAATGAATAGGAAAAAGAAGCTGTTAACACCCCAAATAGTGGAAATACAGAAATATTATCAATAAAACGATAAAATAGGATCATATATGATATCATAAATATTGATATGGTTATTTTATAATTTAATAAAATACTTTAATCATTATATATAAGGTTAAAACACCCTCCACTAAAGTAAAGTACAAGGTAAGAGTTACTTCCACAATCTCTTTATTATCCAAGATTACTTATACCTAAGTATCTACTGGGCCATACTTACCATCCATGTCCCTGATTATTAAAATGTAATTCAAAATATTACTGATAATTATTTAAAGTCATTTTTACCCATGTTTTACTTTCTAATAAATGTTTTGAATTTAATATTTCTGTCATTTTCCAAATGAGGTACTTTATAAACTTTTCGACAAATTAAGGAAAGATATTTTTTATCTTATACGATGCAAGCGGCTATTTTCCGTTATGTTGCCTTACCATTTTGAAGCTTACCTTACAATATTAAAAGGATTTTTTCAAAATAAATGGTTTATTTTTAAAATTTAAAATCTTTTAAATGAGTTAAAGTAAAAGTGATATTTTCCTCAAAGAGTTTTAAGAAAATTATTAAATTATTTTCATCTATGTAAACAGCCTTTATTGGATTTTATGATTTCTTGAGGTTGATTAATTATGATACAATATTTTATATTTTATTTAAGGTTTTGTGATATGTTTGAATGTGTATGTGCTATTTTAATACCATCATGGTTTATGGTTAATGTATTAACATTTTTTATGGATGTTTTTAATTCAAATGTTTATGTTAAGTTTCAACATTTTCATATGAGGAATGCATTGGACTTAGTAAGTGAAGGGAGAGGCCCACTATATCCCCTCAATGAATCTATGGGTTTAATAAGACAAACTAGTGTCTTCGAACAAGGCCTTGATAGAATATTTGTGTATGGTCTTTTCACAAGGCCTTGACGTAGTGGTTATGGTGTCTGACACAATGCATTCCCACATTATTAGATTAGTTATTTATTTTACATGTGATTATTCAACTAGTAGAAAAGCCATGTGAATGTTTAAATGGAATTATTTGACTTATTATTTCCATATAATGTTGAATATAATGTTTTAAAAGTCTTGTGTTTTATTTTTTACATTTTATTAAAGGTTTATGATTATTTTTTATAGATTCACCTATATTGTTTATCCTTAATGAGCATATGAGATCAACCCTTTATTATGTTTTATTTTAATAGGATTCAAAGAATTTTTTTATAATTGATATATATGGCTAAGCTAAGGTAATAATGACATTCTCAATGGTTTATATATACTTAATTTTATGTTAGAAATTGTAATGTAAAGTTCATGCACATATTCTATTTTCCAAGACTACTAAACTGACTGGTCCTTTGGAACTTGATTCCTTGTAATTATGCCAATGTATTAAAATAATGCACTGGATCTAGGTGACTGGGGTTGGGACATTACAGTTGTTATTAGAGGAAGTTTAACAATACCCTTGGAAATAGATTTAGAAAACTTGGATTAGGTATCATAACACTAAGATATACTTTGAGGATAAGTATAGAATAACCCCCAAGAATTTTGGTAAAGTTGATATTACATGGATATTCCATGAAATACATTTCAATTTAGATACTTCAAGTAGAAGTGGTTTTGGGACATATGTACCTAGGGATAAGAACTCTGACAAGGTGTTCCAGGCTTGACTCAGGGTAACCTGGTACACAATGGGCCTTTCTACGAACTAGGTTTGACACTCCCAGGGGATATGCTTAAGATAATTAATATTTCCTTTAAAAACCAATATGAAGGATTTATGAGTAAATATTTCCTCAAAGTAACCATATTTATGATTATGGAATATATATGAATAATGTTTTTAAATTTTGTTAAGTATTTTACTATTTTGGAATTATACATTAGGATTCATAACCTAATCTAGTGTATTCCATTGTTTAGAAATGGTGCCTACTGGAAGAAATGAAACCCGTAAAAATGCACATAATCCATGTTTGGAATCCCTTCCTATTAAAGATAATTATATTGGAGATAGTGATGAAACCGGTGCTGAATAACTTATAACCATACTAGGATAGATGACTCAGGTTATGAATAACAACCTTACCAATATGGATCACCCTAATCCATAGTGCATATGATCAATGTTAGACTACTTCATAAGAAAAAAACCTCCAAAATTCAATGTGTCTTCAAATTTATTTGTATCTAATAAATGGATAAGTTCCTTATTAAAATGGTTCTTTATTTGGGAAGTAACAAAAGGGAGAAAGTTGTCTTGGGAGTTTACCATCTCTCAGGAGATGAACATCAATGGTGATCATTAATTCAAAACATGAAGGAGGATGAAGAAGTAGAAAAAATGGAAGGGAATGAGTTTAATGAAATTTTCCTAGGAGAATACATTCTTTATAAAAAAACAAGCTGAAATGGAATGTCAATTTTTGAGTCTCAGGAAAAAAGAGTATGAGAATGTCGCAAAGTAGGATAACATCATAGGGTTAGTGAGACATGCTGCAGACTATATATTTAACCTAAGAAGTAATATTAATAGATTATTAAATGACTTGAGAATTTATAAATAGAGTAATTATATGTATCAAAAGTATATCCACACAAATGGGAGTGGAAATTACTACCTAAATAAATAAATAAATAGTTATTTAATACATAATCATGGAGTCAAATAATCAATGAAGTTTATATAAAACCCAATGAGTGGGAATTAAAATTTAAAATTCCCTTACCAATTAGGTAACTTATGAAACATACACCCCAACAAAGAAGTATAATACAATGAAGTTGTAAATACCTATAAATTAAAGTATATTACACAAATAATACAATCATGGGTATTACATACACTGCACAAAAGGAAATAGTGGCAAATATAGCATGAATCTCACGGGAATAAAAAGTGATATGAAAACCCCTTACCTTATAATTTTATTTAGTAGAGGTTAGTTTAACCTCGTGTATAATGGTTAATTCATTGTTATTAAATTATAAAATACCCACATACATAAATATTATATCATATATGATCTTCTAATATTGCTTTGTTAATGATATTTCAGTAGTGTCATTGTTTTGGGAGTTAACTAATTTTTTTCCTTTATATTTTATATTATGTAAGTAATTTTTATTATAGAGAGGATGTATTTGATTTATATATAGAATTAAATTAAGTTCTTAAACATTATTTTTAATCATCAAATAAAAATTATTCTTTAATGGTTATGATGGGGAATGAAATCTCATCGCGTTGTGGAGACGGTAAGTTGTACGTACGCACGAGCAACGATATCATTCTATTAGTAGTGCTATAGTATGTAATTGGATGGTATATTATATATAAATAATAATTAACATTTTATATTTATTATTTAAATCAGTTATACTCATTATTATACCCATCAAAATAATGAAGTGTTGAATAGAAAAATACATCACAACGTGGAGACGGTAAGCCATACGTACGCATGTATGGTGACTTGTTATTCATAGGATGGATAGAATAATGAATACGGTTGTACAATATTTATAATAACATAACAGTATGTAGAAGGTACTAGAGTTATTATTTATGTTTGGAAACAACAATTAAATAGGATGTGGAAGAAGAAAAGAACTTTAAAAGAGGTGATGAAATTATTACCTCTTCTTCAGGTTCGTCCTTTTTATTTGATCAAAAGGACTATTTAGGTTGGATTTATGATTACATTAAGTCCTCTAGGTTAAATTGAGGGTATTTGGGAGTTTATTAGAGTAGGTTTTGGCTGATCCAAATGGATTTGGAGGTGTTATTTTGAGAAAAGTGGAAGTACCCTTTTATAAGAGAGGTGATTGTCACTTTAGAAAAAGATTGAAATATTATTTTATTGTAAACTCATTTTCAGTTTATAATGGTTCCAAATGGATTTATTTCTAGGATAAGGTGGATATGGGTCTAAATACTCTCAAAAAAGAGGTTTTATACAATTTTAGGTCACCATATTAACATTATATTTTAGATTTAATTTTTAGTTAAATAGTTTAACTTTTACCATGTCTTTTTGTATTTTTATATTACATGGTTAATAAACATACTATAAAATGCCAAGAGAACCTCAAGTGGTTCATTAATGAAATATATATCATTATATATGTCCTTTGTTTGAACCTTATATTTTTAGGAATATTATGTCATTTAATAATATAGTATTTGTTTTAAATACTCATTTATGTCAATTTTGACACTATTGTGTATTTGGTTTTTGGGAAAGTCAAAAAAACTTGATTACTTCAAAAAAATATTAAATCAACCCTAAAATTTCATATTAACCTAGAAAATTTGTGTAATGCATCAAATCCTCAATTTACATTTATTTTGATATTTATAATACCTATTATTTTAATCATTCATTAATAAGCTATGACTACATCATCATTGTGTCTTAAATAAATTTAATTATTTATTATCTAAAATTTATAAATAAAATACCATGATGTAGGAAATCGTTTTATATTTTTAAGGAATATTTATAGTCGAATTTATTGTATACATAACTGTATATTAAAAATGTTTTAGTTATTAAAATTTGAATTTAACACTTTTAACACTTCTTTAAATAAAATAATAATAAATGTCCTAATCTAATCCAAGTGTATAAAAAGGATCATATTTTATTACTAAGGTTGATTTTGTTTAGAAATACACTTATCCAATAAAATTAGTACATGTGTTAGGGTAATTATAATATCATTTTTACCATTAATTACACTATTTACTTTTAATCGTGGTAAACAAAATTCAAAAGTTACTATTCACCAAAAAATTATGAACATAGTCATATTAAATATGTTAACCATGTATTTAAAATAATGAATTGAATAATTCAAATTAGAGTTGTTTCCCAGTTAAAATTTTATAAAATATCTCGAAGGAAACATGTATGGGAATATAAGAAGATTGTTTATATAATTTCACAAGATAAAGTTCTATGAATCTATCTAATGTACTATGATATATAATAATGTTTGATATTACTTGTACATGTTGCATGGAGGTAAAATATCAATCAAAAACCAATGGAACTACATCTGATAATACTTGAGGAAGTAAAACTAGATGAGTTTTTAGTAAAAGAGGAAATGTGAATACTAGTGTTTTAGAAGATATAACACTACTTTTCCGTCAAATCATTTATATCTAAGATTTTATTAAGGTTATGGTAGTATCCCCTAAATAAGTTTTAAATCATGTGGTTACCATATATATAATAACCAAGTATGTTACAACTTCTGATGTGGCTTAAGAAGCGGTTTAGAAATATTTTGTTCAATTTTAGGTTATTCAAAAATAGTAATAGTATTATCATTATTTTGATAATCTTTGAACATGGTATTATCAAAGATGCTAGTTTTATGATAAGGAAATAATAATTAGATACTTGAGGGATTTTCTCAAGGTAGTGATGTTGAAGTAAACTGATTCACCACACATACATATGGTTATACCAACCCTATCTAGGGAAATTTGATAGGCCCCTTAGTTATAGCCACACTTAGTAGAAGAATGTTTTACATGTGAGAACTAACAAGTCAGTCAACATTTGGATCTAGTGAATGTGGGAGTTTATTGGATTTGTTTCCCTAGAACTTATTACTATATACATTATATTATCTACATATTCATAAACATAGAAATTAATAAATTCCTCATCACATATTGAGAAATATTCAATATATATTTAATGTGACAATTTTCAAGAATATCTATCTCATTGAAAAGATTGTAGTGTTTACTAACTATGATTAGAAACATAATATTCTACGATGATGTTCTTAAACTATGTTCCCAGTGGTCATATGACATCATCTGATAGGACACAAATGATTCAAACTATTGTGTACGATTACCCTTAAGCATATGAGACTTCATCTCATTAAGTTCAAACTTAATAATTTATAAGACCAATGATTATGATGATAGACCTACCTGTAGGAATTCAACTTGTCACATGTGTCATTGGATATTCATATATCATAGCATTTTATTGATCCTAAAACCATTAAGATTATATTAATTCATTTCATGAGTCACATACTTGGATGTATTATTATAAACTATGATAATAGATATTCAACGTGAATCTAGGTAAATTGGGTGCATCTTGGGTTATATGATATTAATGAATAAATCGATGAAGGTTTTTTTCCTTCTATTTAATGGAAGTTGATATCTTAACCCTTTGATTGAAATTGAACTATCATATTAAATTCCATATCCTTGGTGTATTGATGGGATCATTTTTTGAAGTCAAATAATGGTGTATCAGTGATAGAGGTCAATTACATGAGTGTGAAACTTGAATGATAAGATATCAAGAAAGAATTATTATATTATAAAGTTATAAACAATATATATTTTTAACGTTTCACCATTCTTCTTATTGGGTGACTTTATCTATTTTTAGACACTAATATTGGATTTTAAGTGAACCCACTGAATCCCAATTAGTAAGATGTCTGAAGGTTCACAAACGTATATTTTTATATGGATCTTAATTAATTTCTATTTAAATTTTATTATTGGAATAAATCTTATTCTCTAGTCCATGGAATAATATTTATTCAGGAATGATCACAAATATTTAGTCAATATATTTATGTGTGAGTTGAATATTAAAATAAATATTTATTAACATGACTGTGAATATTATAATTATTTATTTATTTATTTATTTATTTATCAAATGAAAAATATTTATTATTTAAGGTTTGATAAATGACAAGGAGGAAATTCAGTCTAATTTATTGAGTCCAGAATAAGTGATATATTAAATATCATTTAAATAAAAATTTATTTTTTTATATAATGAAATGGTAGTTATTTAATCTCTGAGTTTAGTTCATGTTAAAAATATTATTATTATTTTTGTTATTATTATTATTATTATATAAGGATCTCTAGGTATTATGAGAACAATTAAGGGCATGTGTACAGTTATTTATTCTCTAACCTAGATCTATCAATACCTAGTTATGTCATTTCCTAGTGTTATATGTTAATGTGAACAATACTCCCCTCTAAAGATTCTTTCAACCCTAGAGAGGAAATTCCATAGAAAACTCTCAAGAATTGAGAGAAGTCTTCCACTCCATCATCTCAAGATCAAGATATCAAAAATAAATTCATCCATCTTCTATGTATTGTGTAATAATAAAATGATGTGAAGTAATATGATCAGTACTGTTATGCTAGAACCTAGAGTACCATCAGTTCTGCTTCATGATCAATGAAACACTTATGGGTCACCATTTGAGTAATTTTATCCTTGTATCCTCATAATGCATTGATGGTGGAACCGAACTATGTTTTTATGATCATTCACTTTTAGGAATAAAGAATTCCCAAGAAAAAGGTGATTCTTAATTTTAATTAATCATAAATTTAATGTGAAAAAGATCTTCTCCTCCTGGTTCTGGTGTTAATTTTACATCTTCATTAAATTATGTTCATTGGTCATGATGTATATTAGTATATACATAATGGATTATTCATTGAAAAAAATATGAGTTGGTCATGGCCTAATAGGCACTTCCACTATGTTCAAAACATTAAAAGTGAGCCTTAGTATGTTTGGAATTATAGTTCACCTGATTTAAGTAATTAGTAAGTTTCTCTATTTATTCATTGGATCTTAGTATACTTATTACACATTTTCATGAGAGATTTTTGGGAGGATCCTACTGATTATATCTTAATACACACTCCAATATATATATATATATATATATCATTCATATTGGAGGTAGTTGGTGATCAAATTGGGAATTACTAGCTCATGGAAGTGGAATTTGGGTTATTGGTGTTCCTAATCTTCTTCGTATGTGTTTCCATTGTATTTACTTTTTGGATTTCTTATTATTTGAAATTCATGTTTAGGTATTTTATTTTATTTTCATTATGGTGTTGATTAATGGATTATTATATTTTCTTAGAAATTTTAGGGGTAATGCCTCTAATATTTGTATGTTTTATGCCCTAAATTATATTTTTTGACTAGTGCACAATTGGAGGTGGTCTTAAATGTTTTCCCATATCATCACTACCAACCCTAGAGGAGTACCACTGGGGTTGGGTAAAAACAAAGTGTTATTGGAGATTTTAGTTGAGAGATATGATGGATATTAGGGATATGGAACAATGAGGATCGCATGGATTGGTAGTAAAATAGTATCAACTGAACTTATTATGTGATATAAGTAAGGGATACTATATAGGATATACGATTTTAGTTCCCCCTATGATATGATGTTAGGACCTTAAGTTTATTGAACGTACTAGGTGAAGTGATGCCACATGCAAGGTAAAGACCTAAGTAAGGAAAATGCATCGTGATTATTTATGATTGTGATTGAATTGGGTGGAAAATTAAAAATTAGGGTGAATATAGATTAATTAATCTTAATTATTCCATATTTCATGTTTAGGTAGTCACTAAAATTTTCTATTTTTTGGGTATAGGTCTAGGTCGATTCCCCTATCAGGATCATACCAATGATGTTCAATAATATGGGAAAGAAAATCATCGTAGAATTATAGTAGATAAATTTGATGCATATAATAATAAATATAGACATTTTCAACACAAAAACTATAATTACCCAACCTTAAACATTACATAATCATGATTTAATTCAAGAATTCCCATTGAGGATATTTTCAAGTTTAGTGTTTAGAGAATTAGGCCAAAACTATTAAATTACATATCAATATCAAAAGGTAGACACTTCTACGCTATCTAATTTTTTCACAAAAAATAAAACTCCTTAAATAAAACTAGAGTTCTTTTCATGATATAATATTCTTGAATACTTCATTTCATTTACCCTTCCTTATACCCCATGATAAACATTTCAAAAACATGGGATGTGCATAAAAATATCTATAAGGGTTATAAAATAAAGAAAGAAAAATATAGTCTATAAATACATACAAATCAATGAGATCATACATTTAAATTATAAAACATATTCTCTTTAACATACCTCATTAAATAATAAGATTAATGAATAATACAACGAAATCATAAATCATAATGGTAACTTGTGGCATCCATAACATACATACATTATAGATTTCACAACTACATAGGGAGTTACATTTGGAATACCCATCACAAAATATTCCCTAAATATCTTAGGATAAACATTAATTTTTACCCACATCACATTACCCAATTAATTAGAGAGATATCTCAGGCTCACCCACCCTAGTTTTATCATAGAACCACCCGTATACATAAACAATTCCCAAGAACCATAACATAATCATAACACAAGAATAAGCATAAAGGAAAGATAACATTTCCTCATTGAAATTATAAGATATTAGTTCCATATATTGAAAAAATCATTCAATTATCAAAACTATTTTTAGTAAAAAATATGTAAAAAAGGATATATGGTTATTATTTTTCTTTTAAAAACAATACGGCTTGTAGAGGAAGCCAAATATCAAATAATACTCATGGTGGCGGAAAGGTCATTGTCACTGCGTAAATTAAAAAGAAACATTCCCTTTGTCATTTAGTATAATTCTATACAGAAAAAATATTTCATTTGAATTCAATTAAAAGTAAAAGTGGTTTATACACCATATAAAATCAATTCATGTATAAATCAAAATATGCATTAATGATAGAAGATTGAGAGGAAGTCCCATACAGAAATCATTTTGTAAATAAAATAGATCAACTATGTGTAATAACTATAAGTACATATAAGTAATGTATAAATAATATATAGGAAATAAAAATTTATTTATTACATAATCATTGCATGACATAATCAAAAATAGAAGATTAACCCAAATAATGGAAATTGGGTTAAGAAGTTCCCTTACCTTGAGTCTGACTCGTCACGTATGTTCCTTGTTCTTCCAAAATAATAAACATAAGTTAATTTATAATTAGTAATAAGATTTTTCGTGTTTATTATTCCTTTTATATCACTTATTACCACATTATAAACATTAAATAATTATTTAACTTAATATTGGTCGTTGAGCAGATATTTGGTACTTCAGTCAATAATGACCTTGTTATAATAACAAATTTTCCATGTTTTCAAAAGTACACTATCTCCAGAACTGTATTCATGATTTAAATATCATATATATCCATTATATATTTATTTTGAATATTTCCTAACATTTGGATATAAGAAATGAAAATCACCATTCAATGAGATGGTAAGCTGTATGTACATGTGAATGCTACTTTCATTTATTTTTCCTATTTAAAGGAATGAAAACTAAATGATACATTGGTATATTATAATTATAGTATAATATAATATTTTATATATGTTACATAATTTCATTGATACCATCCTTTATATGTTCCATGTATAGCATGAACGAGTCATATCACTTTGAGGGGGTGGTAGTCCGCACTTCCTCAAATGAAATTATCGTATTTGCCTATTATGGAAACCATACAGGTATTATATAAATGAAAAATTAATAAGAATATAGAAAATATAAATATAATATATATCACATATAAATACAGTTCTATCATAATGGCCACCATGAGAGGTGTTAGGGAAAAATCGAACAATCATCGTTTTGTGAGACAGTAGTCCGTCGTACATAGAAACAGTATATTCGTATCCATTAGATGGAGGTGTGTGTAAGTACAATTTGAATCCTTCTCATAAAAACATCCTTGTACATTGAAGATACTATTTTTCTTTTGTAATGTATGAATAATAATAGAATAGGGAGTGGAGAAGGAAAATAAAATAAAAGAACTTGAGAGAAGATGTTGCCTCAAAATTAGGTAACTCCCTTTGATTTGAGCCAAAATTATTTATTGAATTTCCTTCTTTAGGATTGAAATATTGTATGTAGATGATCAGTTACAAGTGGGGGTGAATTTTATGTTTAAAAACATTTGTTTTTAACCTTAAGGAAAACTATGTTTAACAAAGTTAAACAATGTATATTCACAAAGACTATTTTAGTTCTATGAAACAAACTTTCTTAGGTTCTGGAAATATAAATCTGAAAATGAAACTTATGAACAATTTTTTCAAAGGAAGATTCTATCTTAAAGCATATATAATCTAATTTATCAGAGTAAGTAAAGTAAAAGAAATTATAAAAAAGTTATACTTTCTTCCTTTATCAAAATACAATGAAAATAAAACTTGAAACTGTACAGAAACAAGTAACAAGTAGGAACTATTTTCACCCAAAGATTAAGGTATCCAAAAACCTTGGATAAAGGTCCCTCGATTTATACTTTCAAGAAATTCTCTCTTACCCACACCAGGATAATCCTTTTATAGGAATATGAGAATTTTTTTTTCTATACCCGCAAGACCTAGATCTTTAAGGTAGTTGGCACCTCTATCTTCCTATCCCTGGAAGCCCTTGATTGTACTTAGCAACAATCAGAGTCGTATGAAGCAAGATAAACAAGTTTTTCAGGGTTGAACAACATGTTCATGAAAATCCACAAATCATGAGAGTCTTTATCTCTAAGAAATTATTTCACAATAACACAGCATGTAATCTCTAAGTTGATCAAAATATTGTGAGATCTTTCAAATGAGATCCTATTTACAGGAAAAACATCAATGGTCGAATCCTTCCTCCAACAGTCATATTTTTCTTTGAATTTCAGAGAGACCTGTACACATGTCACTCAACCAACAGTTAGTTAGAAAAAAATGTATAACATCATTTTATTATTACAAAATCATGTGTAAGAAAAATGGATTAACTTAACCAAATATGAATATCTAAAGTCTAAAGAAAAAAATTCAGAGTCTAATCATATAAATAATCTGATTCTAGAAAACATGTTTATTCAAATTATGTTTTACAAAGAATTTAGAATCAGAGTTTTATGGATTCTGGAGTCTGAATTCCAATGAATTCGGAGTCTTAATTATGAGGAATTCAAAGTCTGAATTCTGAGGTACTCAAAGTCTGAATTCTGAGAAATCTGGAGTCTAAATTTTAGAGAACTCAGAGTCTAAATTTCAGAGATTTTGGAGACTAAATTTTAGAGAATTTATAGTCTAAATTTCATAGAATTCGGAGTCTAGATTTTAGATAATTCATCATTTCAATTTCCAAGAATTACGAGTCTGGATTTCAAAGAATTTGGAGTCTAAAACAGAATACTATTTATCTAAGGAACTATAAGATTCTGATTTTTTTAATAAGGAACAAAATTTTATATTTAGTAATAAAATGAATTTTCATTTGAGATATTATAAAATGAGGCAATGAAAACAAACGTAAGGATAAAATTTTCCTTAGAGAATGGGAGTTTTTCGTAAGAAAATAATCCTTAGAAAAATATAATTTTCCTTAAGATAAAGTGTTTGTGATTTTCAAAACATAGAGTAATGGAGAAGTTATAAGGAAACCTTATTGACTCGAACCCCAACTATCTCCCGGATTTCCCAACGATCTCGATATGTCCGAAGGTTCTAGATCTTCATCAGGGGGCTCCTCAGCTGCCGATCTCTTCATACGAATTCCTTGAAGCTTCGAGTCACCTAGATTTGACGCTGGTTGCTCGCTTCGATCGCAGAAGGCCCTCGGTTGACGAGTTCGACCGTTTCATTTTCGGAAAATGGGATTTGCAAGAACGCGTTGTTTTTGGGCTGCTAGACAGCAAACAATTCATGATCCGCTTCAACTCAGAGGAAGATTTGATTCGCGCCTGGTCTAATGCGCCGCGGAGATGCAAAGGGTGCCGTTTCTTTCTCCTTTAATGGTCCTTTGATCTTTACATAAACCGCGATCCGTCAACCACTACGACGTGGGTTAGTCTTCCACAACTCCCACTCCCTTTTCAAAACCCTGCTATTCTTCGTATGGTTGGTAATTTGGTGGGGCGATACCTCTGCTCGGATGTCCGCACATCCACTGTAAGTCATCCTGTGAATCCGCGGATCTGCGTGGAGGTGGACATGGCTCGGCCTGCTGTAAACTGGGTGTGGTTAACCGTTGGTGAGGAATTTCGTTGGAGGCAACCCGTGGTGTTCGAATCCTGGGCTGGTTACTGTGACAATTGCCATCGGTTGGGGCACCTTGTGTCGCGCTGTGGCTCTGAGATGCTGAACAGACGACCTCCGAGCCGGGAGGAGAGGTTGGTCGAGTCCCCTAGCCCGGGTGCTCTACCTGCTGGGAGTGTTGCTTATGGTTCTGCGGATGATGTGAGGAAGCGGTCTGTTTTCCCTGCGGGGAGCGGTGCTGAGGCTTCTATTAATCCTTCTATGTCTGCTGTTCTCAGCAGGCTCAAATATGACTTACAGTTGGGTGAGCATGTGTGATGTGTTATTTCCAGCGAGGGCTGTGGCTTAGGCGGAGGAGGAGGTTCTGCTGGTGACCTCAGTGTGGTGAGGGAGTCGCAGAATGGGGTGGGTATGCTAGCTCCTACTGGAATGGATGAAAATGGGGGCAAAGAGGCAGGAATGGTGGAGAATGGAATACCGGATGCGATCAGAAGAGGCAGTGGCGGTTTAGAGAATGTTGTCTTTGAGAATGGGGTGCAAGGAAGGGATGCAATGGATGGGCAGGTGGGCTTCATTGTGGCCACTGCAAATCGGTTTGAGGGGCTGGAAAATGAATCCAGAGAGGAGGACTCCTCCTTGGTTGTATTCCAGCATGAGTCTGCTGTGCAGGAAGATGAAAATGGATCAACAGAGGTGGCGCGGGGGGCTTCAATTACTCAGGAATCTCCGGAACAGTCGAGATGTCTTGCGGTAATTGATGACAGTGGCCAAAGTCAGCAGCCTAGTGGTGAGGATGGTATGCTTCAGCAAGTGTGTATCACTGGAAAGTGGGGAGATTGCTATGAGAGCGATCAAGATTACTATGGTGACATGAGAAAACCCTCCTTCAGTGATGTGGTCCAAGGAGGGAAGACAAAGACGATTAAAGCTCCTGAAGTCTTAATTGCTCCACCGCGGCGGAGGGCAAAGAAAGACTACTCATATCTTCCAAAGTCGTTGGCCACCAGATCCTCTGGAGGCAATGATGAGCTATTATCCTTGGAGCGTATGAATTTGCGAAGGACATATGCCAAGGTTCTTAAGCGTTATGAAAGCTCGGAATGGGAAACAGCCACAGTGGAGGAAGAATATGGAGATGGGTATGGTGCTTGTGATATGTAACTTGCTTTCCCTTTGTCTTTTGGTTCTTGTTTACTGTCATTTTCTTTTATTTTAAAAAATGGTCAGGGAATTCTCCCTGGCTGAGCCTTCCTGGTATAAGTAATAATAATTTGTTTTATGAACATTAAAAGAAAACTTATCTCCCTTTACTTATGAAAAATGATGAATTTGACTAAATCCCCATTAGGTTTTGAAATCCCTAAGGATCATATTCTTGACTTCTTTTAAGAAAATATTTATTAAGTAAACTCCCCCTTACTTAAACTCCCCCTTTCTTAGTGAATTATCTTCTTTTATACTTAGTATTCTTTTGATCATTCTTTTCTCCCCCTTTGGGATTTTCGAAAATGAATAGTGGGAATGGAAAAAATATGGTACCTGAAAGATTATATCTATAAAAAATAAAACAAATAAAGGACATCAAAATTTTCATTATGATTTAAAAAATTAATACAGGAAAATACAACAAAATATTAAAATTGAGAGGAAAAAATATCCATCCTTATTTTCCTTCCAAAATATCTTCCTCACAATAGACTTAAAATTCTTGAGCTTCTTATGATCATCCTCAAAGCTCTTGAGAAACTATTCCTGATCTTGATTTTTCTTTTCCAGAGCCTTGATTTTTTCTTCTTGAGACTTAAGAGTTTCTTTCTGAGACTTTACTATCTCCTCTTGATGATTAAACTTTTCTTCTAACTATTCCCTAATTTCCCTTTCTCTCTTAAAATTTTGAGCTACTAAGTTAAACTTTCCATACAGATCCTTATCTTCTTCCTTCTAATCTACTTGTTCCAGTTTCAGCTTCTCAGTAAAACTTATTGTAATATTTTTTATTCTATCATCTAACTTATCAAATGTATCATTCACTGAGTCTTGCAAGTCATAAATGATTCTCATGTATTTAATTTTTCTTTTAGACCACTTTGTAATTTATTTACAAGATCTTTTGTGAGCATCATAATCGATATAAAAAGTTTTTATGTTTTCCTCAATCTTGATTAATTTTTTCATGAGCATGATTATAGAATCTGACTTTTGATTAAAGGATTTTTGAAGCAACTGGAATCCTGAATCAATACTAGAAAACAAAATAATGGTGTCTACTAAATTTTTCTAATACTTTACCACAAAATCCCGACCCATGGAAGATGATTGATAATCTAATTTCCTTGTAGGGGAATATTATTTTTCTATCCTTACATCCTTCCTATTCGATGATCTAGTAGTATCCTTCTTAACCACCACATTCTTCTTAAGTGTATAAAAAATCACCTGTTTTCCTTTGTCAACTTCAGAAATAGTCTCTGCATCCTTTGGAGATTCATACTCGCTTTTTAAAAGTTAGAAAATTTTATATTCATCGACCACTTCTTTCTCAACATCTTCCATAAGATCCTCAGGTTGGATGAAGTCGTGATTTCTACTTTTATCATTAGAGGGTTTGTTAACCTCTTCCTAACCCTCATCCTCTTTTCCTTGAGAAATAATTTTAGTTGATTTACCCTAGAAAGTCTGGATTGAAATCCTTTCAGAAGTACTTTCCTTCTCATGATATTATTTATCTTTCTTTATAGCATCATAACTTTTATCCTCGTGTTCTTCTTCTTCATTTACTTCTTCTTCTTGAACTATTTATTCTTCTATTTTAGGTTCTGAAATTATGACTTTATTTCCCTATGTATCTAATGGTAATGGTTCTTTAAAAAATCATTTCGTTACCTGAACCTTTTTATAGGCTTTCTCAGTATCATTCAGAAGATCTTGAACAATCTCAGCTTCAAACATTTTCTTCTTTTGTTTCTTCTCTTTTTCTTTCTTCTCTAGCTCTTTAGCAGTTTTAATCATTAAGGCCTTTTCTTCAGAAAGGTCTAGGAAAAAAATATGATATCGTTCTTTCTTATCCTTCTTCTATTCCCTATATTTCACTACTACTACATTAGGGTATTTTTTTCCTTTTTCAGTTTTGGTGGAGCTGAATGACTTTCCGGAACAGCAGGCCTCTCTTTGGTTTTAAGTTCTTTTTGCTTTCTTTTATTTTGAGCTTTCTTGGAAGTATCTCCTTCTTCCACTTTCTTAGCTATATCTTCAATCTCACTTTCTGAAAGATCATAAAATTCTCTAGACATGGTACTGAATCCAACTTTCATCCTCCTCATGGTTTCATCACTTATTAGCATGTTCTTGAAATTTCTTGTCTTAGAGCTGTAGGTAATTTTGAACGATTTTAATCATATCACTATGATCTTAGACAAAATTTTAAGATACATGATGATGTGGGATTTGATAGTTCCATTCTTGATGTTGGTGATTTCCAGAAGGATATACTTTACAATATTTATGTTCCCTAAATTAACCAAAAACTCTAAGACAAAGATGTTAATTTTCTTAATAGAGTCATTATCTCTTTTTCTCGGAATGAGGAAACCCTATACCCATAATTATAGTGTCCTAAAATTCATTGAGAGATGTTTTATTATCGGGGTTTGACTTCTTTGAGTTCAAGGCACTCAATTGAATTTTCCTTCTCAAAAATTTGTAATAGATCTTCCAACTTGTGATTATAGAAAATTACTTCTCCTTCATATCTAACTCCAATTATATTTTCTACCATATTAAAAGATAGGGAATATGTTTTACTATAACTATTGAAGGAAAATTTGTCTCTTAAACCCTAATTAAAAATACATAATTTATCATAAAACTATATAAGAAACTTTCGATAAACCGAATCCTGACTTTTCGGCTTGGCTACGCAAAAGTTATCCCATCTATTCTGCTTAATGTTTTGCATAGTCATGGAATTATACTTAGAAAAAAATATCAGATCAACTAACCTTTCCATGTATATTTTCCATTTTTTGAATTCTTTGGTTGACAACATCTATTTCTATGGGGAGGCTTCGAATAAAATCTATAGTCTAAGAAAACATAGAAAATAGGATAAGCTTTTTTAAGAGAGGCATAGCTTTGGCATAGAAATATTTGAAAACTGATGTGGGGAGAGGAATAGGGTGCCTTTATATAGGCGTCGAAGCGATGGTTTGAATTTATAATTTGATCCAATGGTTGGAAAGATATCAAACTGATCTGACGGTTGATATGAAATCCAAAGAAGGATTTTGTAGGTTCTAATATTTTGATATTTTATTGAAAATTTTGGATTTAGGAAAAGTTAATCCAATAAAATTTTTCTTAAATAACAATAAGTAAAAAATTCAATTATGAAAATTTAAGTAAAAAAACATACCTTCTATATTTCCAAAAAAATTGTTAGTAACAAAAAATATTCTTCTTTAAGAACCTTAGATTCTCGAAATTTTATTAAGGAAAGGAAATTTTGGTTCCAGAGTTGTGATTTCGGGGGAAAAAATTGGTTATGAAAAAAAATTGATTAAGGAAAAAAATTTGGTTAAGATAAATTTTATTAGCGAAACAAATTTGGATACAAAAAAATTGAATAAGGAAAAGGTCTGATTATGAAAATTTTGATTAAGGAAAAAATTTGATTAACAAGAAAATGTACTCCCCCTATATGAATAAGTTTCTTAATGTAGAGAAATATGTTTGAAAAAAAATTAATATGGAAGATTACCTTACAACTATAAATCCTATATTTTGTTTAATATATTCAAATCTATCAAAGGGTAAAGATTTTGTAAATATATCATCAAGTTGATCTTGTGTTCCAATAAATTGAAGAATGGTATCTCTTTAAGTGTGTGATCCTTAAGAAATTCAAGCCTAATATCTATGTTTTTTGAATGAGAGTGATGTGTAGGGTTTTTTCATAAGGAAATGGAATTATTTTTATCACACAATATCTATGTTTTGGTAAAACTCATTCCATAGTCTGTAATTGTGTGTTTCATCCACAACACTTGGGAATAGTATCTTCTAATTGCTACATATTCTGCTTGATCAGTGGAAAGTGCTACTGGTTGTTGTTTCTTGCCTGAAAAAGAAACTAAGAAATGAAAAGTTCTGGATTTAATTTTTCTATCCATTCTAGATCCACCAAATTTATAATCTGAAAATATTTAAAAAAAAATCATTTTCAGAAGTATAGAAAAGTCCAAAATCCATGGTTCCCTTCAAATAGAGAAGAATTATTTTCACTATTTTTAAAATGTGATTCCATTGGATTATATTCATATATTGCACATAATTATATTGAAAACATTAAGCCTGGAAAAATAGCTGTGAAGTATAGTAAAATTTCTATCGTAACTCTAAATGTTGATTGATCTACTAGTTTCCCAGAATCATCAAGATCAAGAGAATTTGATTTACCGATTGATGTGATTATACTTTTAGTGTTGTCATATCCATACTTTTTAAGAATATATTTAATATATTTATGTTGTGATATATAAGTTACTTCTGGTTTTTGAGAAATTTGAAAACCTAGAAAAAATTTTAATTGACTCATCATACTCATTTCAAACTCAGATATCATTAGATTCACAAATGAATCAGTTAAAGAATGCTGAGTTGAACCAAATATAATGTCATCAACATAAATTTGAACAATTAAAACATTTTTATTATATTTATTTATAAAAAATAGTTGGATCAATATTTCCCTTAACATAATTCTTTTTTTAACAAAAAACATGTAATTCTATCATACCATGCTCTACGGGCTTGTATAAGTCCACATAAAGATTTGGTAAGTTTGAAAACATGTCTATGATGTTTTGTTTCTTCAAAACAAGAAGTTTGTTCAAAATAAACTTCCTCTTGAATATATCCATTAAGGAAAGCACACTTTGCATCCACTTGAAAAAGTTTAAAATTAAATAATGCTACAAAGGAAAGTAAAATGTGAATAGATTCAAGTAGAGATACTGGAGCATAGGTTTCTTAATTTTCTATTCATTCTTGTTAATTATAGCCTTTAGAAACTAATATATCTTTATTTATTACTATGATTTCATTTTCATCACACTTATTTTTGAAGACCCATTTTACTCCAATTATAGAAGTTTCTTTAGGTATTTTAACCAAGGTCTAGACTTTATTCCTTTCGAATTCATTTAGCTCATTTTGCATGGATTTAATCCAATCATAATCACCTAAAGCTTCATCACTGCTTTTTGGTTCTAATTGGGAAAGAAATTTTATATATTCTACTTTATTTCTTAAGTAACTTCTAGCCTTTATAGGTTTACTAACATCACCAATGATACTATCACTAGGATGATTCTTAATAAACAACTGATTTGGGTTTTGTAAAACTTTTTCATCAACATATTGTGAAAAATCTAATGGGGTAAATACTTCAGAAATATTTTATTAAACATTTTTCTTATTATAAAAATCATCTATCAAAGGTTGATAATTAGTTTTTGAAAACACATCTGAGCATGTAGGTTGGGGTTGTTTAAAAACAAAAGGATTATCTTTATCAAATTTGACATGAACTATTTTTTCAAAAGTAGAAGTGTTTTTATTAAAGACTCTATAATCCTTAGAAGCAGTGGAATATCCTAGGAAAATTCCTTCGTCAAATTTGGGTAAAAATATATGTAAATTATCTTTAGTATTTAGGATTAATACTTTGTAACCAAATACTTTGAAGTAAAAAGTCTAGTTTTTTTACTAGTACACAATTCATAAGGTTTTTTGTTAAGAAACGGTCTGATTAAAACTCGATTTATAGTATAACAATAAGTACTAACAGCTTCAACCCAAAAGTGTTTAGCAATATAATATTAAATCAACATGGTTCTATTTATCTCTTGAATAATTCGGTTTCTTCTTTCAACAACACCATTCTATTGAAGAGTTTTTGGAGATGATATGTTATGAGTAATGCCTTTTCTGTTATAAAAAATTTCAAAATCTAAATTTTGAAATTCTCCTCCATGATCACTATGAACAGTTATCAATGGAAGTTTTTTTTATTTTTAACTTATGTTCTAAAAGTTTTGAAACAAGAAAAATATTCATATTTATTTACTAGAAAATAGACCCATGTAAATCTAGTGTAATAATCAACTAAAACAAATATATAGTATTTTCCTCCAATAATTCCAATTTATGCTAGACCAGAAAGATCCATATGCACTAACTGTAATGCATCAGAAGTTGAGACTTCACCGATTAACTTAAAAATTGATTTTTATTGATTTTTATATTTACAAAGATCACAAACTTTTATAGAATCAAATCTACGCTTCGGTAGATCCTTAACGAGTCTTTTCTTTTGAGATTTTTCATAGGTTCTTATGGTTACAGTGTCCTAAAATTTTATGCCATAACAAAGATAGGTCTTTCATTGCACTGAGTCAAGGTAGATCATAGTTCCTATGTTTGTCTAAGTTTAGTGTGTATAAATTATCATGCTTACGGGTAGAAAGAATAAAATCTACCATGGAATTGTGTACTAAGTATTTATCATTCCTAAAATCCACAATGTATCCTTCATCACATAATTAACTTATGATAATGAGTTTGTGCTTAAGACCCTTAACAAATAAAACATTTGAAATTAATGTGTTTCCAAGAAGAACAATTTTACCTATACCAATAATTTCTCCCTTATCAATATCTCTAAATGTTACTTTTCCGCATTTTTTCTTGATAATATTTTCAAAGAAGTTTTTGTTACCAGTCATATATTGAGAACATACACTATACATGTACTATGAATTCATTTTGGTATTTTCTTTATTATCCTGAAAATAAAAAAATAGACTTTCAGAATCCAACCATTCTTGGATTCAGAAATTTCAGAAAGTAAAATTTTAGGAATCTATATTTTCATAAAAAAATAATCTTTATGAAAACCTAATGATTGGATTTTGTTTAAAGATCAATTTCTTTCCCAATGTCCACCACACTGGCATTTGGTGAAAAATGGAGCACTTTGGTGAATGAGATAATTATTAGTAAAAATAGGTTTAGAGTGAGTATAACCAATTCTTTAACTATTCCATAGAGAAAAAATTTGAGAATACATTTTATCAAATTCTTTCCTTCCTGAGGTATAATTTGATGAAAGATTCTTTTACGGAATTTTTTTTTTGATTTTAGTCTAATGACTAAATTTTTATCCTCAATGTTATTATATCTAGAAGTTGAGTTAGCCTCTAAGATATTTTTCTTAGAAATATCATTTTCAAAATCCTTCGAATGATTTTTTTTCTTATAATTAACTTCTTTAATGTGTTTAGAAAAACATTCAAAATCTAAAATTTTTTAATCAATATCTTTAGAGAGATCTAATACTTCTTTAGTTAAAAACTAAAATTCTAGAATTTTCCTTCTCTAACTTCTTTTTTATCTTAAAATTTTCATTTTCATGTAGTTTGGAAAACCTAGACACTTCTTCATAAGAGGGTAAAGAATTATCTTCATCAGCAGAAGATTCTTCATATGAAGACTTATAATATTTATCATTAGTATAATTTGAGTTTAAAGATACATTGGTGATTGATTCGGCATGGTGTACATTGTCCATTAGAAAATGATTTTCAATGGGTAGTTTGGCTAGTAGACCAAGATTTTTCTAACTTGATATTTCATACTCTGAAGATTTATCAGATGAGTCACCACCAATGGTACTTCATGTATCATTAGCCTTTAATATTTTCTTATCCTTATAATTGTAATACTTATTTCTATTACTCTCAAAATTATTTTCTTTTCTATCTATTCTTTTAAGCGTGGGACAATATGGCATGATGTGTCTGGATCTTTTTCATTAATAATAAGTGAGTTATGAGTATTTCTTGTCTTTTCTTTCTATCTTCTTATATCTAAACTGAAATTCTTTCTTTCCTACTATCTTTTTTATGCTTCAATCCATATTATCTAACTCATTTTCAAAATGTTGACTTTCACTAGACTCAAATATAACAAGGAATTTCTTAGAATTATATGTTGTAACTCTTTCTGGAGTGTTAAATTTATTAGTTTTAAAGGATACACTTCCATTTCCATTATTCTTTTTATTCATATTAGCATCTCTTTTCATTCTTGTCTCTTTTTTAAGAAGAGTTCCAAAAATTTCATGAAGAGTAATATTGGAAATTTTCCTGTTCTCATCAATGGATGTCATTTTGTATTCCCACTCATTGGAAATAATATCTATAATCTTGTCCAAAAAAACTTTATCATCAAAACCTTTTTATCCCATAGAATGAAAAAATTTTACAATGGTCATAAATCTTGGATGAAATTTACACACAGGTTCTCCATAAGGAAATAAGAATTCATGATATTCAGCTCTCAACAGAGCTCTTCTGGTTTCTATCACTTTGGAAGTACCAAAATGTGTAACTTCTAGTTTCTTCCAAATGAAGTTGAAAGTTTCACCAGAATATATTTGACTATATATGTTCCTAGTCATGGAACACAACAAAGTATTGTATACCTTGTAGTTTAGTTGATATTCTGATTTTTCTTGGTTAGTGAAGGTTTTGACTTACTTTTCTAGAATTTTGTAATCACGAGTAAGCATAAAAAATTGTCTACTCTTATGTTAATGAAAAAGGTCTTCATTCTATCTCTCTAGTACTCATAATCATTACCATCAAAAATCGGTGGTTCGGTAGGATTAATATTGTCAATGGAACCAATATTTATAGCTTCCATTATAAAAGAGAATATCTTTTCCACAAAACTTGTTAGTGGTAAGAGTTTATAAGAAAAGATAAAATATTTAATCAAAACTAGAATAAGAAAAGTTCAGCAAGAAAATATACCTTGAGAAATAAAACTAATATGTAATTAATGTATTTTAGAGACCTCCTTTGATAACAATTGTAGGATTGAAATAGTGTATGTAGATGATCAATTACAAGAGGGGTTGATTTGTAAGTTTAAAAACATTCATTTATAACCATAAAGAAAACTATGTTTAACAAAGTTAAACAAGGTAAATTCACAAAGCCTCTTTTATTTCTATGAAAAATATTTCTTAGGTTTTGGAAATATGAATCCGAAAATGAAACTTAAGAAAAATTATCTTAAAATAATATTTTATCTTAAAGAGTATAGAATCTTATTTATCATATTATGTAAAGTAAAAGAAAGTATAAGAAAGTTATACTTTATTCCTTTATCAAAATACAGTGGAGATAAAACATGAAAAAAACAAGTAACAAGTAGGAAATCTTTTCACCCAAAGAGTAGGGTATCCAACAACCTCGGATAAAGTTCCCTTGATTTATACTTTCAAGAAAGTCTATCTTACCCAGATCAGGGTAATACCTCGATAGGAATATTAAAATATTTCTTACTATCCCCACAAGACCTTGATCTTTAAGGTAGTAGGCACATATTTCTTCTTATCCTCAGAATCCCCTATTTGTACTCAACAACTATTAGAGTCATACGAAGCAAGATGAACAATATATTAATGGTTGAACAAGATGTTCATGAAAACTCACAAATCATGAGAGTATTTCTCTCTCTGGAAATAACTTCATAAAATCACAAAATGTATTCTCTTGTTTGATAAATAGATTGTGATCTCATTAAAATGAGCTCCTATTTATATGAAAACTTCAACGGTCATCTCTCTCCTCCAATAGTCATATGTTTTCCTTAAATTTTTGAAGGACCTATACAGGTGTCACTCAACCAATGGTTGGTTAGAAACAAATTGTATGACAAAATTTTATTCTTACAAAATCATGTGTAATAAAAATAGATTATCTTAACCAAATATGAATATCTGGAGTCTAAGGAAAAATAGAATTTAGAGTCTAATCATATAAATAATCTAATTCTAGAAAACATGGATATTAGTATTCTATTTTAAAAAGAATTTAGAATATGAATTATATAGATTCTGGAGTCTAAATTCCAATGAATTTGGGGCCTGAATTCTGAAGAATTCAGAGTCTGAATTCTAAGAAATTCAAACCCTGAATTATGAGGAATTCAGAGCCTCAATTATGAGGAATTCAGAGCCTGAATTATGAGGAATTCAGAGCCTGAATTTTGAGGAATTTAGAGTCTAAAGTTTAGAGAATTAGGAGTCTAAATTTCCGAAAATTCAGAGTCTACATTTAAGAGAATTCAGAGTCTAAATTTCTAAGAACTCGAAGTATGAATTTAATAGAATTCATAGTATAAATTTCATAGAATTAAGAGTCTAAATTTCATAGAACTTAAAGTCTGAATTTTAGAGAATTTGTAGTCTGAATATTATATAATTTGAAGTCTGAATTTCAGATAATTTGGTGTCTAAAAACAAAATACTATGTATCCAAGGAACTATAATATTATGAGGTTTTTAATTAGGATCTGAATTTTATACATAGTAATAAAATGAATTTGGTTTTGAGAGATAATAAAATGAAGTAATTAAAAAAAAGTTAAGGATAAAAATTTACTTATAGGAGGGACATTTTCCTTATGAAAATAATCCTTAAGGAAAGATAAGTTTCCTTAAGATAAAGTGTTTGTGATTTTTAAAACATAGAGGAATGGAAAAGTCATAAGAAAACCTTATTGACTCCACACCTTCTTCCTTGGTAAAAGATTCTCAGAGGAATAGGGGGATTTTATGAGCTTCTTGGAGTATATTTTGGATTATTCATTGGGCTTGAGAGGTGTGTGTAATTGGTTAGAGGTGGTGTCCTTTTATAAGAGGGAGGAGGGTCTCTTTAGGAAAGTTTGAAAATATTATTTTATTATAAATTTATTTTCAGTCTCAAATGGTCCAGAACTGATTAAATACAAAGATAAGATGAATATAAGTGGAAATAAAACCAGCCAGTAATAATTAGATAGTTTTTGGATATTTTTTAATCCCTGTCGTTTTTATTTAACCCTTTTTTACTTTTACAGTTTTATCAAGAACTTAACACTTTGAGAATCAAAATAGTTATCAAAACATGAAAAATATCCAATTAAAGAGTCAATAATAAAATTTTAGACTTATGATAACTATTTGGATGAATCTTATATTTTCTGGGATTTTATAATATTTAATAAAATATTTTATATTTTAAAAATGAATTATCTCAATTTTGACACTATTCATGTCATGACTTTTTTAAAAACCCATAACAACTTGATTACTTCAAACAAACTTCATTAATATAAAGATAACACGTAACTATAATCTAGAGAATTCATTTATGATCTCAAAATTACCAAATTACATTTATTTTATCATTTATAATATCATTTATTTTAATCCTTTATTAATGAAGCAAACACTACATCATCATTGTGTCATAATTAAATTTATTTATTTAATGTATAAAAATTATAAATAAAATATCATGATGTAGAAAATATTTTCATCTTTATAATTAATATTTATAGTCTAAAATATCACTTATATAACCCCATATAAAATTTATTTTAGTAAAAGATATATGTTTATGTTATATTTTCCTTAACTTTAAATAAAAAGTAATTAAATGTCATTTCCACGCAAAAGTGGCTCCATGACGTCCTAACATTGACCCTAGGTTGACCATGGTCATAAATATCTCATCCAATAGGGTTAGGAAATGTGTAAGGGTAATTTAATATTATTATAATATTATTTTTTACCTTTATTTACCAAATTTACCCTTTAACGTTGGTAAATAAAATATTTACTGAAGTTACTATTCATAATATCTAAAAATAAAAGTTACTTATTTACAAAATTTGGGCCTCATGATTCCAAATATGGAATCCATTTTTCTTAATTAAAAACTCATAATTGGTAGAAATTAATTTAAAATTAATTCTTGTTGTCAAAACCAAAAAGTGTTTTTTTAAGAAGTAAAAAAAACTACCAAAAGATTGACATGTGTTTATATGAAATTTAAGAGTGAAATTACTTCCAATGGAAAAAATTAGATTAAATGGTAAAAATATAATACAATAACACTTTAAAACTAATTAAAATCATAATCTAACTATATAAATAAATTATATTAAAAGGTATTTTTCAATTAAAATGTAGTATTTTTCACTATTCATTAAATAATGAACTTTATTAGGAAAAAAACCAAAATTTCATCCGAAGTAAATTTTGATGTTTCGCTTATAAATAAGAATTTTATTTTGTAAAATAATGCATATAAAGTGTCAAAAACTATATTTAAAATGGGTTCTCCAACAAAATGTGGTGAAACTACCTTTTAAAAATATTATAGTATTTATGCCTAAAATTGGATTTATTCTCATTTTAAGCCTCTAAATTTTATTAGATAAATGTAAAACATCTAAAACAAATCTTTGATCATAATATAGTTAGTTTTGTTCATTCCTTATAGTACAACGGCTAGGTGTTAACTACCATTTCAAATAATAATATTATATTATTATTTTTTCAGTATAACTCAACATTGTATGAAACATAAGATTTCGGAGAAACCCATTGTTGTGTGTTGGGTTCTCCATTGTACATAGCATTCTGTTTAAAGTAAAATTAATATTTAATTCAAAAATATTAATAAATATGAAAATTCCATATTATTTATTTACCTAGGATGTTACATCCTTCCCCCCTTTTGGAAATCACGTCCTCATAATTTTATTCACTTCTCAAATAAGTGGGGGTCATTATCCCTCATAGAATTCTCAAATTCCCATATTGCCTATTCATCCATATGGTTTTTCACAAAACCTTTACCTAGTTAATTTCCTTATTTCGTGACACTTGATCTCTTCGGTCAAGAATTTGGATTGGTTGTTCCTCATAAGAAATATTCTCTTCCAACTGAACAACCTCTAGAATCAAAAAATAAATTCGATTTGGCATATACTTTCTCAACATCGAAACATGAAAAACATTGTGTACTTGGGATAAACTTGCAGGTAAATCCACTCTGTATGCAATTCATCCAACTTTATCCATGATTTTAAAGGGTCCAATAAACCTTAGACTCAACTTTCCATTCTTACCAAAACGCATCACACTTTTCCATGGAGATATTTTTAGAAAGACATTATCACCTACCTCAAAAGAAGGATCCTTCATCTGGTTATCTACATAACGTTTTTGCCTATGATGACTTGTTCTCATGTGCTTGTGAATCAAATAAACTTTTTCTTCCATCTCTTCTATCAATTCTGGTCACATCAGTTTCCTTTCACCTACTTTACCCCAAAAAGATGGAGTTTGACACCGCTTCCCATATAATGCTTAAAATAGATCCATCTATATACTATAATGAAAACTGTTTTTATAAGAAAACTAAATCAAATAAAGATGTTGGTCCCAACTTTCCTGGTAATACATTGAACAAGAATTTATCATATCTTCCCATGTCTAAATTTTTTGTTCTGACTACCCAACTGATTGTGGATGAAAAGTTATACTAAAATTTAATTCAGTACCCAATGACATCTGAAGGCCCTTACAAAAGTTATAAGTAAACCTGGGATCACGATCAGATATAATGGAGAGGGGAACTCCATGTAACCTAACTATATATTTAATAAACAATCAACAAATTTGATCTAGAGACATAGTATCTCAAATAGGAAGAAAATGATCTGATTTTGTTAACTGATCAACAATAACCTAGATTGTATTGTTACCTCCAAAAGTATTTGGTAATTCCACAATGAAATCCATAGATACATTTTCCCATTTCCACTCAGGCACTAGAAAAGGATGATACATCCCTTTCAGTAACTGCCTCTATACTTTAACCTATTGACAAATCAAAAATCCAAGGGTAAAGTCGGCAATATATCCTTTCATTCTGTCTCACCAGTAATACTCCCGAATATCTATATACATCTTTGTACATCTATGATGTACTAAAAATAAAGAACTATGATCTTTGCATAATAACTCTTTCAACTGTGAATCACAAGGCACACATAACCTCTTTCCAAACCTCAAAAAACAGTCTTTATCAATGTTAAACTTATGTAACTTACCATTCTAAACCAATTTTACCTTTTTCTGCAACTCACTATCATGTTTTTTCGCTTACTTTATTCTGTCTACTAGGGACGATTATACTAAAACCTGAAACAAACATATAAACTTCCTTCACCAAAAAATTATATGCCAAATTTTATTAAATTGTTAATCAAAGGATCTTACTCCAAATGTAACAAGGTTAATGTAGAATTACTTCTTCAACTCAAATCATCGGCCACTTTATTAGATTTTCCTAGATGGTAATGAATTGTGGAATCATAATTCATGATTAATTCTATCCATCTCATATGTCTCATGTTCAATTCTTTTTCAGTGAGTATATACTTCAAGCTTTTATAGTCAGTATATATTTCACATTTTACTCCATACAGATGATGCCTCTAAACTTTTAAAGAAAAAACAATAGTAGATAATTCAAAATCATGTGTAGGGTAATTTAACTCATGAGGTTTCAACTGAAGTGAAGCATAAGCAATTACCTAATCATTCTGCATTAGTACAGAGACAATTTCTTTCAATGAAGCATCACTATAGATAAAAAATTCACCATTTATGGAAGGTAATTTCAAAACTAGAGCATTCACAAATCTTCTTATCTATTCCTAAAAACAATAATCACATTATTTTAACCAAATAAACATAACACCTTTTCAAGTTAACATAGTCAGTGGGCTAGATAACCATACAAAATTTTCAACAAACCTCCTGTAATAATATGTTAAACCAAGAAAACTATGAATTTATGTTATATTTGTGGGTCTTGAACATTCTTTAACAACTTTTTTTTACCAAGATAAACATTTATGAAATATTTAGAAACAATGTGACCGAGGAATGAAATTTTATGTAACCAAAACTAACACTTGCTTAATTTCCCATATAGTTTCTTTTCTTTTAAATTTTGCAAGACAACCCTCAAATTACTTTTATGCTCCTATTTACTTTTATAATAAACCAAAATATCATTAATAAACACAACCAAAAACTTATTCAAGAACTCGCGGAAAATTCTATTTATAAGATCCATGAATATAGCAGATGCATTGGTTAACCCAAAATGCATAACTACAAATTCATAATTTCTATATCTAGTATGAAACGTGGTCTTACGAATGTCTTCTTCCTTTACTTTCAACTCATTGTACCCCGATCTCAATTCAATCTTTAAAAAATACTGATCTCTCTAGAGATAAACAAAAAAATCACCAATACATGGCAAAGGATACTTGTTCTCAATAGTGATGTTATTCTAGGCTCTATAATCAATGAAAAGTCTCATTGAACCATCCTTCTTTTTAAAAAACAATAAATTGGAACCCTATGGTGATGTGCTAGGTCAAAAGAAACCTTTATCTAGTAACTCCTGCAATTTCTTCTCTAACTCTAAAATTTCAATTTGAGATATTCAATAAGGTGGTTTTGAAATTGGCTTAGCTTCAGGAACTAAGTCAATAAAAATTAAACTTCCTGATTAGGTATTATACCAGGCAACTCATCAATAAAAACATCAAGATACTCATTTAACACTAGCACATAATTAATCTAAATAGTTCCTCTATTTTCAACAATATGTGCAAGGTAACATTCATTTCCATCTTTCACTAGTTTCTCAACTTCCTAATATGTCATCAAAAGTATGGTTTCATTCGTTTACACAAACTGAAATTATTTTTGAAATGAAACCTCTTTTTCTTTATAGTCAATATTGGAATGATAAATAGAAATCCAATCCATACCCAAAAAATATCAAACTCTACTAGAGGAAAAACAATAAGGTATGTAGGTATATTATTTCTATGCACATGGACAAGAAGGTTCTTATAATTTCTTTTTGTCTCAAAATTTATTCTCAATGTTTTACCATAAGTTTAGGATTCATATCTTGAGATGGAATTCCCAATTTACTAGAAAATTTATCAGAAATGAAATAATGTGTAAACCCAGAATCAATCAACACAAAGGCATAATCTAAATAAACAAAAAGTGTACATTATAATACTTCATTTGATAAACCAAAATCTATTAAAGTAGTTGAAAAGGATTTCACCACCCCTTTCTTCTTGTAGTCTGGCTGATTTCCTTCAGTTCAGTTCTTCATTGGACACTCATTTGCATAATGACCCATTTCATTGCACTTAAAACATTTTACTAACTGTAAATTAGATTTTGTCTTACCATTACCCTGATCTTTTTCAATTCAATTACGAGCCTTATTTCCCATTTTACCACATCGGAAACACTTACCAGAATTCAAAAGGCATTCCCCAGCATGATTTTTACCACAATTTTCACAAACTGTAAACATAAGTTTCTTACCATCAAACTTTTTTGAAGATTTCTTTCCTTTCTTTTTCCACCTCAACCTCTTATTTTTTGTTTTTCAAAGTACACATGATCATCAGCAAACTCCATTTCCACCTTCTCCACACATCGAACATATTTTTCATAACCTTTCAACTCACAAGAATATAAATCAATTCGATACATTGGATTTAATCTTGATTAAAAACGATTGATTTTACTATCAAGATCTCATATAAAATTTGTATTATACATTTCCAGTCGAGTGAATTTTTCTTCATAAGCATCCATTCAGTCATCTTCCTACCCTCAATTCTAAGAACTTTTTTCCATCCTAAGCCGAACCACCTTAGGAAAACACTTCTCAAGAAACATACCTTTGAATTCATCCCAATCAAGAGCATCAATATCCTCACTATCCCTAATGTTTTTAAACATCGACCACCACTGATCAGCTTCACCTTCAAAATGGTAAATAGTAAGACTAACCTTTTCATGTTTTGAACAACCCATGGCATCAAAAAACTTTTCTAGTGCTTTAATCCACCCTTCATCTAGCGCAAGGTCATATGATCCTCTAAATTATGGGGGATTTTGCCTTGTGAAATGTTTCACTATAGACATGTTCCCCTAGGGTTGATCTGGTTGATCTCTTTTATGTATACCACCACAATTTATAGCCTGACTCAACTATTTCATCACTATAACAAATTGTTCAGTTCTGATTCTAACCATCTCTAGTTGCTGATTTGGAAGGTGGTTTTCCTCTTTATGTCATACCATCATAGTTGACATATTTCCTCTATGGAAAACCATTCTGAACACATAAATAAAATAGGCGAAGAAACATGGTAATCTGTAAATTCTATATCATTTCAATCTTACCATAAATTAATTTTATGTATATCAATTAAGCAATATCCTAATTACTAAAGTTGTCTAAACCAACGTCTGATATAAACTATAAGGGCCTAGACTTAAACATTACATAATCCCGATTTATGTCAATAATTCACATTGAGGATCTTTTCAGGTTTATATTTTTAGAGAATTAGGCCATAATTATTACATTACATCTCAATATTACAAGTTAGAAACTTTTACTCTGTCCAAACTTTTCGCAAAAATAGAACTCCTTAAATAAAAAAAGAGTTCATTTATTGATATAAATCTACATGAATACTTCCTTTCTCATAACCTTCCTTATACCCTATGGAAAACATTTCAAAAACTTGGGATGAGAATATAAAGCTCAGTAAGGTTTATAAAATAAAGAAAGAAAACATTAGTCCATCGATACATACAAATCAATGAGATCATAATTTTCAATCATAAAACATATACTATTTAACAAACCTCATGAAATCATAAGATTTATGAATAATATATAGAAATCATAAATCATAATGGTACCTTATGGAATCCATAACATGCTGACATTTTAGCATTCACAACTACATAGGGAGTTACATTTGGACTACCCACCAAAGTATATTCCCTAAATATCTTAGAAAAAACATTAACGTTTACCTTCCTCATGTTACCCAATACATAGGAGAGATATCTCGGCCTCACCCACCCTAGGTTTATCATGGAACCTTCTGTATACATAACCAATTCCCAAGAACAATAACATAATCATAACACATGAACAAGCATAAAGGAAAGATAACATATCCACATTGTAATCACAATATATCAGTTCAATATATTGGCATAATGAATCCATTATGAAAACAATTTTCAATAAAAAAATATGTAAAAAGGGTATAAGGTATTTATTTTCCGTTTAAAAACACTATGTCTTGTAGAGGAATCCAAATATCAAATAATGCTCATGGCGGTGGAAAGGTCGTTGTCACCATTTATGTTAAAAAGAAACATTCCCTTTGTCATTTAGTAAAATGCTACATAGAAAAAAGATTCTATTTGAATGATATTAAAATGAAAAGGGGTTTATACACCATATAAATTCAAGTTTTGTATAAATCAAAATATGCCTCAATGAAAGAAGAATGAGATGAAGTCCCTTACAAAGATCAGTTTATAAATAAAATAGATCAATTATGTGTAATCACTATAAGTACACAGAATTAATGTATGAATACAATATTGCACATCAAAAGTTATTTATTTCAAAATAATAGCACGATATAATCAAAAATTAGAATATTAACCCAAAAAATGGAAATTGGGTTAAGAAGTTACCTTACATTGAGTCTGACTCGTCACGTATATTCCTTGTTCTTCCTGAATAATAAACATAAGTTAATTTATACTTTATTAAGAACCTTTTTAAGTTTATTATTCCTTTTATATCACTTATTATCATGTTATAAACAATACATAATTATTTAAGTTAATATCGGTTGTTTTTCCGATATTAGGTACTTGAGTCAAAAATGAACTTGTTATAATTATTAATTGTCCTTGTGGTCAAAATTATATTATCTCCAGAATTGTATTCATGATTTAAATATCATAATTATCCCTTATATATTTATTTAGAACACTCTATAACATTTAGATATAAGAAGTGAAAAGCACTGTTCATGGAGAAGGTAAGTCGTACGTACACATGAATGCTACTTTCATTACTTTTTCATATTTAAACGGATGAAAACTAAATGATACATATGTATATTATAATTCTAGTATAATATAATTTTTTATATATGTTTTATAATTTCATTAACACATTCATTTATATGTTCTTTTTATGGCATGAATGAGTTATATCACTTTGAGGGGGTGGTAGTCTGCACTTTCTCAAATGAAATTATCGTATTTACGCATTATGGAAACCATAAAGGTATGATATAAATTAAAAATAAAGAATAATATTGACAATATAAATATAATATATATCACATATAAATATAGTTCTATCATAATGGACACAATGATATGGGGTACAGAAAAATTGAACAATCCTCGTTTCGTGAGGCAGTAGTTTGCCCTACACAGAAATAGTGAGTTTGTATCCATTAAATGGAGTTCTATATAAGTGTCGCTAAAATACTTCTCATAAAAACATCTTAGTATATTTATGATATTGTTTTTGTTATGTAATAAAATAATAATAATAGAATAGGTAGTGGAGAAGAAAAATAAAATAAAATAACTTGAGAAAAGGTGTTACCTCTAAATCGAGTAACTCTATTAGATTTGAGCCAAAAGGATTTATTGAATTTCCATATTACTGGGTAAAAGATTTTGAGAGGAATATAGGGATGTTTTGAGCCTCTTGGAGTAGATTTTGGAGAATAAAATGGTCTTTAGAGGTGTGTGTAATGGGTTAGATGTGGTGGCCTTTTATAAGAGGGGGGAGGGGCTCTTTAGAAACGTTTGAAGGAATTATTTTATTATAAAATTATTTTCAGATTCAAAAGGTCCAAAACTCATTAAAGTAGAATATATGATGTATATAATTCGAAATAAAATCATCCAATAATAATTAGATAGGTTTTTTATATTTTTTAATCCTTATATTTTTAATTTAACCCTTTTATACTCTTACCGTTTTATCAAACACTTAACACTTTGAGAATAACAATAGTAACAAAAGTACGAAAAATATCCAATTAAAGAGTCAATAATAAAATTTTAGACTTATTATAACTATTCTTTTGAATATTATATTTTTTGGGATTTATATTATTTAATTAAATGTCTTATATTTTAAAATATGAATTATGTCAATTTTAACACTATTCATATCATGACTTTTTAAAAAATCAATATAAACTGTATTACTTTGAAAAAAATTTATTAATACAAAGATAACATGTAACTATTATCCATAAAATTATTTTATTACATAAAAATAACAAAATTTCCTTTATTTTAATACTTATAATATCATTTATTTGAATCCTTTATTAATGAAACAAACACTACATCATCATTGTTTCATAATTAAATTTATTTATTTAATATCTAAAAATTATAAATAAAATATCATGATGTATAAAATATTTTTATATTTATAATGAATATTTACAGTCCAAATTATCACTTATATAAACCCATATAATTTTTTTTTTACTAAAATATATATGTTTCTGTTATATTTTCTATAACTTTAAATTAAAAGTAATTAAATGTCATTTTTACACACAAGTGGCTTAATGGGGTCCTCAAATAGACCCTAGGATTCCCATGGTTGGAAATATCTCATAAAATAGGGTTAATACATGTGTAAGGGTAATTTTATATTATTATAATATTATGTTTTACACTTATTTACCAGATTTTCCCTTTAACCATGGAAAATAAAATATTTACTGAAGTTACTATTCATAATATATAAAAATAAAAGTTACCTATTTAAATAATTTTGACCTCTTGATTCCAAATATGGAATCCATTTTTCCAAATTCAAAACACAAAATTGGCAGAAATTAATTTAAAATTAATTTTTATTGTCAAAACCAAAAAGCATGTTTTTAAGAATTAAAAAACTACCAAACGATTGACTTGTGTTTATATCCAATTTAAGAGTGAAATTAATTACAATGACCAAAATTGGATTAAATAGTAAAAACATAATCTTATTACACTTTAGAAACCAATTAAAATTACAATCTAACTATGTAAATAAATTAGATTAAAAGGCGGTTTTGAATTAAAATGCGGTATTTTTCAATATTCATTAAAAAATGAACTTTATCATATTAATACCAATATTTCATAAAAAGTAAATTTGGATGTTCCTATAATAAATAAGAATTTTATTTTTTCAAATAGGACATATAAAGTGAAAAAAAAAATATTTAAAAAGGGTTCTCCATCAAAAGGTAGTAAAACTACATTTTAAAAATATTATAGTATTTATGCTTAAAATTGGATTCATTCTCATTTTAAGCCTCTAACTTTTATTGGATAAATGTAAAACATTTAACAAAAATATTTAATAATAATATTGTTAGGTCTATTCATTCCCTCTATTACAACAGTTAGACGTTAACTACCATTTAAAATAATATTATTATATTATTATTTTGTTCAGTATGACTCAGCATTGTGTGCAACATAAGATTTCAGAGAAACCCATTGTTGTGTGCTAGGTATGCCATAAAACATAGAATCCCCATTAATTTAAAATTAATATTTAATTAAAAATTATTAATAAATATGAAAATGTCATATTCTTTATTTACCTGGGATGTTATAACAACCTATAGAAGTTTGAGAGACCTAGTTTAGGTTGGGAGATCAAGGATTGGTTGGAAGCGGTGTAGATTTCTTTTAGATTGATCCATGATCAGAGGGAGAACTATATTACATTGGCTGACTGTATATTTCATATATATTCTCTTAAATAGTAGCTTTTGTTCCTTGGTGATCAAAAGAAGTTATCTATTTTATGTTAAAATTCACATGATCACTTTCTAGTCAAGTTCTTTTCTTTAACTGTGAAGCCAATTTGTCAACATGAGATGATATCTCTCTACTAGATTAATTCCATCATGAATGATTTTAGTATTTTATTCATGAATATTATATATTATGATTATGATATTCTTCCAAGTGATGTGTCTAGAGTGGATAATTTTCAGGAGGAATTTCATCAAGAGATCTAGCATTTGGCCACCCAATTCATCTTTTTTATATGTCTAGAGGTGATAGAAAAGACATATGTTATCTATAGGATGTTGTCTAGGACTAAACTAACATGGGAGGGGAGTCATAGGGACTCTCCGAGGAGAATATTTATTCCCAGAGGCTCATAATTTCTACATCATTTTATGGTTTAGATAGTAGGGAGTTGATTCTAGACTTTTACATCCTGTTTCACCAAAGTAGGAAGTTCTTATATACCTTTCTGGTGATCAGATATTGTTTTTCTTTTCATGAATAGGTCAGGGACATTGAAATATTATGTTTTAAAACTTCTTTAATATTCACCATATATCTAGAGGACCACTCCATGATCAAATATTGTTGAGGTATCCTCTATGGAAGCGGTATTTATTGGGTTCTCAAAGCTTTAATCAGTTGAGAGGATACAAGGTGGGTAAAGGATATCCTCATGATTCTACTTATCCTCAGGGACTAATAGAAGTGTGTGATCATAGAGGAGGTCATCATTAGATTCATATAGGTTACAAAGAAATACATGGTCATATTTATGCATTATATTTTTTAACACCAGGAAAGATAGACAACATTTGGGGTATCATATATTGATATTCCACCTGGGTGTATACTTTTCAAGATTCAAGAGTTATGCACTCATTTAATTCACCAACCCTTTTCCATGCTCTAGGGATTGTGGTGTAGAGTATTTCCATTCATATGTAATTGAATAAACCATTGGGAGTTCTAGTTAGATTATATAATATATGTAGAGACTGTGAGCTAATTTTATAGAAGCATTAGACTTAAGGTGATTTCCTATGTTTGTAGATACAACCATATTATTTAATACTTGTCATGGAATATCTATATTCAATAAATGATATCTTTGATTTATTCATGATTTGAGTCTTATTTTATGAAAATGATGGAGAGAATGTCATTTTCATTGGGAAGGAAAACTATTAGATGGGTTAGAGTCATGTTGATCCCTTATCTTCTATAATGACCAAGATAATGTTGGGTTCAATATAGGTTCACCTAGTGGTGTTTCCTATGGTTATAAAAGGGTAACCTAATGTCTTAAATTGGGATGTTGTGATACTGCCCCCTCGATGTGAGATCATGTTTGGGATATAGTTCTAGTTAGGTGTCTCTTTGATATCGATGTATCCTTATAGGATGGTCCCTTATGAATTTTTGGATCTCTAGATTAAGATATCTTCTATAAAGTTTTTTAACTAAACCTAGTGTATCTGATTAGGGTGCTATAGTCTTTCTTAAAATGAATATGGATGGTAGGCTATGACTATGTATTGATTATCATCACCCAAATCAAGTAAAATTGAATAAATGTTACCATATTTCATGAATTGGTGATGGTTTCAATTACATTAAGATATTTAGTTAGTTTTTGAAGATTTATTTGAAATAAATTTATCATCATATGAGGGTAAAGGTTAAATATATACCTAAGACAACCTTATGGTTTTGTTATGGGAACTTCGAGCACATAGTAATTCCCTTCATATTCATAAACCCCCTATCTATTTTCATAAGACTAATAAACACAGTGTTTTTTAAGTTTCTAGATTGGGCCATGCTGGTGTTCATTGATTACTTACTTTTGTATTATATGTTGAAGAAGAATCATTTAGAGAATCCATGAGCTTCTTTATAAGTCATGGGTTCCATAAACTATTTGGGAAGAAGTTGAAGTATAGGTTTCAATCATGTAAGGTGTATTTATTAAGACATTATATATATCAGTGGGGAGTGGTTTTAGATCCCTATAAGATATAGGTAGTTTTTTCAAGGGCATTCTATGACACCTTGAGATTTTATGATATAGATTCTTTTTAATTTCATTAATGTCTTGTATTGTATGCTACACTAAGATTACCTTGCACTATAGGAAACATTGTATAAGATTACGGTACATGCAACACTATTATTGGCTTTTCTTATACAAAATTTCAAGTTATTTTGATAGAATTCATTTCACACAAGGCAGAGAATAAGTGAACAACTAAATATTATAACCTAGTTATTATAATGGCGGGTATGAATAGTATTAACTTCCTTCTAAAAAACTATTTAAATTAAAATAAGTGAGTCTATAAAATATTAAAATCACTCTTTATGGATTCAATCTAATTTTTAAAATTCATCTTATATGTTTTCAAGATATTATATAAGAATAAATTCAATTTTTCCAGATAAAATAAGTATTTTTCAAAAAAAATGCATTATTGTCGCCTTTTGATAGTGCACCCATTCTAGAAAAAACTTTTTGAAACTTTTATATTTAAATTAAAATAAGTGAGTCTATAAAAAATTCATTATTATCGCCTTTTGTTTTGGTTTAGCTTTAAACTTTAATTATATATTTTTTATTCAATTATGTTTTATGAAAACAAAATTATACATGAATTTATTATAAAAACATTTTCCATTTAAAAAGGGCTATTTTTTCCAAAAAACCTATTTATGTGATATTTAACCAATTTTATTTTAAATTTAATTCTGCAACTTCTTTGTTTTGAATTTTAAAAAATGGATGTAAAATTTGGATATATGAGGTCCAAATTTTGTATGTAGTTCCCATTTATTTTTTACCAATATGAATAGTAACTACAGTAAATTGTGTTACCACGGTAGAGGGTGAATTAGGTAATTTAGGTTAAAAAATTATAATGACTATAAAATGAAAAAAACAAATAAAAAATATTTTATGAATTTAATTCTCTCATTAACACTTACGGATTGAACTAATGTCATTTAATGGACACTTGTACCTGAAAATGACTTAAATAATATTTAAATCAAAGAAATACACAAGTGTCCTTTTCATTGTCTTTAATATCTATTATATGTCCATATAGAGAAAAATGGACAGTATCAACAAATCTAAGTCATTCTGTTTAACTTAATAAACATATATCCCTAATATAAATTTATTTTTGTCATTTTGGTGCTATTTTTGAGATATTATGGTATTTATAATAATATATTTAATGAAAATTTAAAGATGTTACATTCATGTTTTAAATAGTATATAATTTTTAAAATAAGGTTATACAGAAGATATATTCGACTATAAATACTCATTTTAAATATAAAATGTTTTTCTTTATCATGTTATTTTATTTTAAATTTTTAATAAATAAATAATTACCTTAAGGTTTTATAAATTGATGATGTAGAAATTATTTAATTGATGAAAAATCAATAAACTAATTTTATTAAAATGATATTAAGTATTAAAAACTAAAAAACATTCCTCAATCTTAATTTTCGAGTATATATCAACCATAATCATACAATCCTTGAGTTATTGATCATTTGAAGCCTCATATAAGATATTATGACACATATATTATTTTATTTAAAGTGGTGTTAAATTTACCCCCTTTATAATTTAATAAGTATAACATTTTAAATTCTAGGTTTTTTCAAAAGATAAATTATAATAAAAATATTATTCTGAAATATAGTAGATTTATAATCATAATATTATTTTAGTTTTGATTTTTATTCAAAAAATAAGTGTTTTAAATAATTACACAAAACTCATGTTCAAATAATTTTATTAAGGGAATATCAAACTTATGATATTAAAAATATTAAAATAAATATAATTTTTGATAATCAATATATAAAATGAACTTTTTAGAATATATTAACCCCATTGGGATATAATAAAATATTTGTTTGGATAAATAATTATCTTTATATTTTTAAAAAATAATTAATTAAATAGTTCCAAAATTAACACTATTGTTTGTTTATCAAAATAATGTATTATTAAATTATTTAAAAATCATAAAACATTTTAAAAAATACATAATAATTATTATATGGTATAAAATGATATAAATTATTTATTTATGACTTAATTTACATCAAATAATTAAATATTTTACCATTTTAATATTGAAATAATTGTTACCCTAATTAAAATGAAATAGAATAACTACATGATAAATTAAAATGATAAAGTTTAAATGGACCGAGAAAAATTGCCTAAATTTTATTGGTTGATTATATTACAACCTTATCTCATCCAATATTAAAAAATATTACATTTTGGAGGTTTTTTAGTGGGGTTTTATTTTATTATAAGTTAATATTCTTTAGGTTTCCAAAAGTGACCCTCACCTCAATTATAAAAGGCCACCTCCTCCCTCACTTCTTCACATCAATTTGATCCTTCAAGATTATCCATCCCCTAACATTCCCCTTATAAACTTCCCTATTATCATTCTATATGTTATGTTCTTCTTCAAAGACCAACTCTAGTGTTCTAAGAGGGGATTTTGGGTAAGCACGTCAAAGAAGAGGTAATATCCTCTACTGATTCTTTCAAACTTATTTCTTCTTCTACTTCCTCTTAATGATTTGTTTCATTATAAAGTAATAAATCCAGTATAAATTAAATACTGAGATGTTATTATAATTATAAAACAACCATATTGAACCTTCTATCCATCCTACAAAAAAATGAAATCACCATGTGTGTGTACATACTGCATATCATATCCACGTCATGGTGTAATCTGTTTTTCACCACCACTTGACTTGGATGGGTATAATGATTGAAATAATAACTACATATGATTAATATAACAAGTTATTTATTATTTAACAATATATATGTTGGTAATGTATTTTCTCAACAATACTCTATAAATATTATTGATTTTGATGCTCACAAAAACCATTGTTTTTTACTAATGATCTCATTTTAAGTGTGTTTTAAAAAGTTTAAATTATTTACAATTCTTATTTTGGAATAATATTCAAGTATTTATTCGTGATGAATATTCTTTAGAGTATTCGTAATACTCTTAAGTGTATTCTGGAAACAATTTTCATAGCTTGTTGTTTTCTGGAATAATTGTTCATTCCCTACGCTGAAGAATGTAACGTAAGGATCATACCATAAGTTTGTATTGAAGCTTATAATAAAATATCAGAATGTATGGTTTATCAACCTTATATTGGAAGAAATGTATGGTTAAAGAACATTACATTTTAATGAAACCTTGTGTTTTTTAAAGAGAAAGAATATGGTTAAAGAACCCTACATAAGTATGGAACCCTACATTTGAGAAGAAAATGTGTGGATCATAAACCTTACTTTTGTTATCAACCATACATTTTTAACCTTATATTTGAATAATTAATGATAATTATTTAAAAACTATGTTTGGTATTTTTTTCATTTTTTGAAGGAATCTTACATTTGACTTTTCAACGCCGAATATTTGAATTTATGACTTTAATAGAGTTTTCTGTAACAGTCTATGTAGAATATAAGGGTGATTTAGAGCTCGATTTCGACTGATTAAAAGCTCAACTGAAATGATTTTAAACATCCATTTATAGAAGATATTTCTTCTCCTATTCTTAATAGAATTTATTCCTACTCTGAGATGTTTTTTGGAATTTGAATTCTCTCAATTTATCAAGAGTATTTGGTGGATATAAAATCTTTCTACAAGATATATTGTTATATGTATCTATTCTGCATTAGATGATTTAGATATATATCTATCTATATATCAGTTGTGTTTATTTGTTTTATTCTTCGAGTTTTCTTGTGGAAATTAATTCACAGTGCTACATCGATCAAGCATCTCAAAAATGAGGACTGCACTTTGGAGATATACATGTTCAATCCTGGAAGCGTGATGCTCTTTTTTTATGATTCTATTAAAATTGAAGATCTCTTGTGCAATAGGATCTCTTTAGACATATTTCAAATATTATTATTCTTATGAATATGAAGATAAATCTTCTATCTGTTGTGAATGGCTATAACTATGAAGTTCAAAGTGTTTTATCGAATCAACCTCTATCAATTATTTTGAGTATCAGCTGTTCGATTTCAGTTGTGGTGGAGTATAAGATTTTCATGCTAAGCTATGTATATTTCGGTTCCCAATAAGAGAACCATAAGGCTCTATTTTTAGCCTTTTTGTAATGGTGACAACTTTCTATACTCAGTTTTGGATCAGTCTTATGAAAAAAGGACCTGACTAGTAAAATTCACCAAACCTACAGAGATGGTGATTGGTGGAGTGGAATGGGGTTCTTTGTGACCCAAACTACTATAAATTATTGTGCTCTGTTTTCTATTTTTCCACTTCACGTACACTCATACAGAAACACTTCCATCTCTATCTACTATTGATTTGAAATGATAGAATTGTTGAAATTTTTAAAAGGACACAATTCACCCCCCCCCCTCTTGTGTCATAGTCATAGACTTTCCGACCTAACATTTGGTATCAAAGGCTAGTCTCTATAGATTTTCTTTGGTTCTAAGAAACCGGAGTTAAATATTCAAATGAACATCAATGTAGAATCTCAAAGAAGTAATGTCAATGGTTCATGATCCATATTTCAATGGTGAAAACTATGGATTCTGGAAGTCATGTATGATAATATATTTGATAAATATTAGTTTTAAAGTATTCTCAAAGATCATTACTCCTTAAAAAGTCCTGAAAAACCCAACGCCTGGACTGCTACTATAGAGGATGAGTATGAAATGAATTCTAAAGTTATGAATGCAATCATTTATGGTCTTGGACTAGATGAATTCAACTATGTCCCACAATTCCTTACAACTTAAGAAATGTGGCAGACAATTGCAGTTGCTTATGAAGGTATGGACAATGTAAGAAAGGTGAGGTATGTAACAACAAAGTTTAAATTCAATACATTTAGAATGGTTGATGGATAAAGAATCACTCAAATGAATATAAGGCTCATAGAAATTATAACCAACATTACATCCTTAGGTGAACCTATAAAACAAACTGATCAAGCATTGAAAGTACTAAAAGTACTGCCTAATCAGTGAAATGGAATTTCAGCTGCAATTTTCCTATTAGCACTTATCAATAATCAAACAATTAAAGAGTTTATTAGAACTTTAATGATGTATGAATCTGAAATTCAAGATGAAATTGAATATCACAATGTCTTGGTGAAAAAGGATGACATTTATTTAAAGGATACATCTTAAAAGAAAAACAGAAAAATGAAATAAGAAGTTAAAGAAGAAATAAATTCGGACTCATTTGATTCTAAAATCAAGCTAGCTTAATTAGCCAGAAATTGTAGCAAGTTTTATAGGAATAATAGATGATTCCAAAAACCCTTCAAAAAGGATGAGAAAGAGTCGAGGGAAGTTAGATTCTATGAATGAAAAAAAATCATATAATACCTGACTGCCCTCAATTACAAAGTGAAAAGATAAAGACAGAAAGAAGTTTTAGAAAAATTATTACTATGAAAACAATGGAAAAAATCTATGAAGTCTTCTTAGAGTGTTTCTGAACACTTCAGAAGCTTGTCAATCTATGATTCAAAGAAGGAATAATTGAATCTAAAAGCTAATATGTGCTTTATGGTTGAAGAAAATGAGTACAACCCTTCTATTCATTTGATTCTGATTCTAGTTACTCAAATGATAAAATGGATGCCTATTGTACTATGCTATAAGAAATATTTGAATCCTTATTAATGAAACAAAAATTTATAAAGAATATTCATAATTCTATTTTAAGACAAAGGGATAATTTTCTTAAACAATATCAAGAGTTAGTTGAGAAATTTAGCGCATCAACTACAAAATGTATTGACCATGAAAATAAGATTAAAATACTACTGGATGAAGTAGAAACTTATAAAAGTGCTACTCTTATATTTACAAATGGATAAAATATTTTTAATGAACTACTTGGAAAAAAATTTATTAAAAAGGAAATATTTGGTATATGCAGTAAGGGTGAAAAATCTAAACTATATAAGAATTATTTTTTTCCAAATACAAAATTTTCTATTTTTCATTTTTGTGGAACAGAAGGACATATTACAAAAATTTATTATTTGATAAATCCTCAAATAAGTGTAATTAAACAATCTTTTATGTTAAAAATTTATCTAATGTAAATGACATGAGTTATAAAAAATAAAGATGATTTGGATTCCTAAATCCTTGTTAACTATCATTGCTGGACCCAAAAGGATATGAATAACAAAAAACATTTTTGTTTAAATTGTCTCTATAGGTAATAGGTCAAAGAAAAGGAAAATCTATATGGTATATGGATAGTGGATTCTCTAGAAACTTGAGTTTAAATCCATCAAACTTCAATACATTGACACAAATTGATAGAGGTCTATTTACCTTTGGTGATAATGACAGAGGAAAGATAATTGGGCTTGGAATAGTTGGAGATCCAAAGTATGTCTCAATCAATAAATTATTTTATGTACAAGTATTGAAGCATAACCTGATAGGTATATCTCAAATCTATGATAATGGATACTGTGTTGATTTTTTAACAATTCTTATTCTTTATTTAAATATCATTTTCTAAATTTAGAGCACCCAAAATAGATATTTTCTACACCTTGGACATAAATTTGTTGTGTAAATAGAAAGTGAGTTGTTTAAATGACAGGATAAATGAATATTGGATTTGAAAAATAAGAATTGGTCATTGAAATATTAATGCTTTACGTAAATTATATAAGAAACAATTAGTTTCACATTTACCTAGTCCCAAGTTTGATAGTGACAGATTCTATAATGCATGCCAGATTAGAAAGCAACAAAAATCTTCTTTCAAATATGTTAACAAAATTACTACATCAAATCCCTTAGAACTTATCCACATGGATCTGTTTGGACCATCTAGAGTAGAAAGTTTGTCTGGAAAATTATATGTATATGTTTTAGTTGATAGTTATTCTAGATTCACCTGGGTCTATTTTCTAAAACTGAAAAATTAAGCTTTTACTATTTTTAAAAGTTATTGAAAAAGTGTTCCAAATGAAAAAGGTTTTAAAATAATTTCATTAATAAATGGTGGAGAGTTTGAGAATCAATAATTCAATTACTTTTTCTCAAACATGGGTATTAAACACACCTTATCTGCACCAAGAACACCTCAACAAAATGGAATTTTTGAAAGAAGAAATATAACTATTCAGGAAATGGCTAGGACTATGCTAAATAAATACAGTCTTCCTACCTATTTATGGGCAGAAGCTATAATCATAGCTTGTTATATAATAAATAGATTTTTAATTCGGCATATTATCAAAAATACACCTTATGAACTTTAGAATAACATAAAGCCTAAGGTAAAGTACTTTAAAGTTTTTGTATTCAAGGTGTATATATTGAACACCAAGGATAATATTGGTAAGTTCGATCCAAAATCTAATGAAGCAATATTCAAAGGATATTCTACAACTTCTAAATCATATATAGTATTTAATAAAAAGTCAAGGATTTTTTAAGAATCAGTTCATGTGAAGTTTGATGAAACTGAACCTTTGCAAAAGAGAAAGATCAAATTGATGAATCTACTAACTTTTCTGACAAAATGAGACTTGAAAACCAGAAAAATGATTTTGAAACTAAAATTCAGTCTAGTTTAGAATATTAAGATACTAATGAACCTAAAAGTCTTCTACTTAGACAGTCTATAACCCTAAAGAATCATCCTTTAGAAACAGTTATAGGAGACCTAGACATAAGAATAAGGACTAGAATAAATATATGAAATCTAGTTTAATTCTATACCTTTATATCATAACTTGAACCTAAATATTTTGAAGAAGCCTTAGAAGATTAAATTTGGATGTTATCAATGCAAGAAAAATTGAACCAGTTTAAAAGAAATAATGTTTGGGGATTAGTTGAAAGACCATAAAATTATCTAGTTATAGGAACAAAATGGGCCTTTAGAAATTATTCAGTTATAAGAAGAAACACTCAGTTGTCTTATCAACAGCCGAATCAGAGTATATATATGCATGAATTTTTTGTGTGCAAGTGTTGTGGATAAAAAAACTGATGGACCTTGGAATTAATTTTTAAAGTAAACCTATCTTATGTGATAATACAAGTGTTATAAATATTTCAAAAAATTCAATAATTCATTCTAGAAGTATGAATATTGATATTAGACATCATTTTCTAAGATATTATGTTTTAAAAAAAATATATTTCTATAGAATTTGTTAACACTAAATATCAATTAGATGATATTTTCACTAAACTACTTCCCACTATATGTTTTGATTTTATTTAGGGGGATATAGGTTTATTTAATTTTTAAATAAGTTATTTTATTTTATCTTATTTTATTTTATCTTATCTTATGTTTATTACAATAAATCTAATTTATTTTTTTATTTTTATATTACTATATTTTATTTATTTTATATTAAACTTATTTACACCACATAATCATTAAAATGTTTGTCAAAATTACTCTGTGACATTGGAAAAAAAGTGATGCATCAAATTTTAGAAACCCTTTGTTTACCAAAATTGTTTTCGTCTAAACTGAAACACTCATTTTTTCATCCAAAACCTAGAAGTCAAAAACCTCATACTTTCAGATTTTTGAAATGATGAAAACCAAACAATTTGAAGAAAGAGACACAAGTAATCTAAAGTGATAGCGTGTTATAGGAAGAAAAATACTTCAAGGACAACTAGTTGATTCTGATTAGTTATATCGAATAAATCTACTCCTAAAATAGGCATTTGCATTTCAAGAGATGGAGAATACTTTCAATGACATAAATTCAGAATTTCATTATAAGGATGAATGTAACTATTTTTATAAGAGTTTATAATTCATTTTTTGTGATTCTGAAGATATGGTTCTTGCAAGTATTGAAGATAAGGATTTTTCGATTTCTTCAACTGAAGTTTTGAAAATCTTAGACTTCCCTCATAAAATATTTTTTCACTTCGGTCTTCGATCGATTAGAGACAAGAATCACTCTTCCAAAGAAATTATGTATTTTTTTTAACTCGACACACATTGAAAAAAAAATTGTTAAGGATATTGAGGCAGATCATAAGATCTTGGATAAATTCATTCAAAATGGTATTGTGCCAAGGATGGCAGAGATGGAGAAAATTTTGTACCCTAATATGTACATCTTCTTTTTATTTCTAAGTGACATTAAACTAAATTTTACATGATGTATGTTTTTATATTTCCATTATTATTATCAACTGGATGATAGGATGAATTTCTATCCTTATGGGTGGATAATCTCTATAATTTTGTTTAAAAAGGATATGATTTGGTTAGTAGATTCAAGGATGAAGTTTCATCATAGAAATATTTTAAATGTTGGAAATCTATTAAAATTAGGATTTTTCTAGTGTACAGCGAAAGGAAAAAATTTTACTAGTTGGCGTTGAAGAAGAACATAGCTCAGTGGAATTTTCTCAGGGGGAGCAAGGAGCTATTTGAAAAGAAGGTGTTGCAAAATCTTTAACTGATGTAGTTTCTCAACCATCTAAGAGAAGGATTAGTTTTAACACTGAATTATAGAAAGTTGAGGATGAAAAAATTCAAGAGGGACTTGTTATGAAACCAAGAAACAAATATGTTCAACATGTTGAGGAACATGTTTTGGCTTCTGGAGAAGCAACATGTTCAGTTCATTTAGATGAACCGGTCATTAAAGAAGAAATACCAATGGATAGTAAAGCTAGAGAGCTTTCTGTTGTACCTATAATTAGAGATCAAGTACAAGTGAATATTCAAGAAGAAACTATTCAGAAAGAAGATGATCAAGAAGAAAAAATTGTACAGAAATCAGCAACTGAAGTTATAAATGTGGTTGTGAATCAAACTGTGGAATAGTCTGGTCATGTTTCTGGAGATCAGACTGAAGTACTTGACAATCAATCATTTTCAACTGAAAATATGTGGAGAGATCAAGGGAGAATATTTTACCTAATATTGTTGATAATACATTTAATGTAGACAAAGGGACATCTGATTCATTGTCTCATCATGTTGAATAAATTGAGATTAAATTTGATAAGTCTAAGGAAGTGAATTCCACTCTGTGTTAGGAGCTTGAAAATAAAAAGATTAAGATCTAGGAACATAATGAGAATAATATTTATATAATGGATTTTGATGCCTTCAAGAGAGACATGTTAAATGAGATTGGGAAGATTATATTTGAAGCTATTTCGAAGACATATTTTGCAGATTTGAAGTGGTACTTGGGATGTCATTTTGAATCGGTGAAAAGTTCAGTGAATCAGTCCAGTACATCTATTAATACCCCTAAAACCAGTCCATATTTAATTAGATGATTTCAATCCATTAAATATATTATGGTAGACATGAATACTCATATTTTTTACCTTCAATGGAACAGTGATCCTCTATCAGTTTTTTTGGACAATCAGAAATTTCTTGTGGATTAATTGACTCTGAGGGAACCTAGTATCATACTTCTACTAAATAGGTTTATATAAAGTTTCGAATAATTTATTAAGTGAGAGAAGATCATACATAACTTATTGAAAGTCAATCTTGTGGATTATTTTCATGTTAATTATGATTCCAAGCTTCTGATAATGCAGTTGGGTGATAGTTTGATAAAGAAATTGTGGTTACAGATGGCTGAATTGAAGGATTCGTTTAAAGCTGCACAAAATCCTTAGAACCTTAACCGAGCCAACTCCTACCCAATTATTTTTACCCAAACCAACCTTTTATCCCCATTCTCAAACTGAATTTTTTTCATTAGTTTCATCCTTCTTGTATTTTTACATTTTCTAATTAATTAAATTATCTTTATTTATTTTTTTAAAAACTTTATTTTTATATTATTTTATATTTTTGTCTAATAGACAAACATCTAGTCTTCATTACCTTTATCAGTTCATTAAAAAATTCACTTAAAAATATGTTCAACATTAAATTTTTTTTAATATATTTATTTACTTTCTTTTTTGTCTCACAAAATGGGGGAGAAATTTGGATAAATGCGAAATTTCTTTTCAATTCGGAAATATTTGGTGAGAAATTTAGATAAACATAAACATTTATTTTTATCAAAATAATTATATCAAATCAAATTTATTTCAATCTATGTTTATAGAATTATAAATTATGTTACTACATTTATAGTTTTAATTTATGGGTTTTGTGATCATAAAAAAGGGGAAGATTGTTGGTCATGTATTTTCTCAACAATACTCTATAAATATTATTGATTTTGATGCTCACAAAAACCCTTGTTTGTTTTACTAATGATATAATTTTAAGTGTGTTTCATGAATTTTATATTCTTTATAATGCTTATCTTTTAATAATATTCAATTATTTATTCGTGAGAAATATTTGTTAGAGTGTTCAGAATGCTCTTAAGGGTATTCTGGAAACATTGTTCACAGCATTTCATTTTCTGGAACCACTATTACTTCCCTACGCTAAAGAACGTAATGTAAGAATCATACCCTACGTTTATATTAAAGATTATATTAAAGTATCAGTACATATGTTTAATCAATCTTACATTGGAAGAAACATATGGTTAAAGAATATTATGTTTGAATGAAACCTTGAATTTTTTAAAGAGAAAAAGTATGGTTAAAGAACCCTACATAAGTATAGAACCCTATGTTTGAGAAGAAAAAGTATGGATCATTAACCTTACTTTTGTTATCAGCCTTACATTGTCAAACTTATTTTTTAAGAATGAATGCTACATAGTTAAACCCTATGTTTGGTATTATTTCCTTTTGTGAAGGAACCTTACGTTTGACTTTTCAACGCTGGAGATTTGAATTTATGACTTTATTGGAGTTTTCTATAACAGACTTTGTGGAATATTAGGGTGATTTAAATCTTGATTTAGACTAATTTAAAGCTATTTTTAAATTTTTTTAATGATCTATTTACAGTGGATATTTTCTCTCGTATTCTTAAGGGAAGTTACGACTACTCTGATCTATATTTTGGAATTTGAATTCTCTCGATTTATCAGGCGTCTTTTGTGGACTTGAAATCTTGGTGAAAGATATATCGTTATATATATCTATTCTGCATTGGATGATTTGGATATATATATCAATCTATCTCTCAGCTATGTTAATATTTTTTATTCTTTTATTTTTCTTGTGCAAATTAATTTACAGTTCTACAGCGATCAAGATTCTCAAAAATGAGGAGTACACTTTGGAGATATACTTGTTCAATCCTGGAAACGTGATGCTATGTTTTTGTTACTATTATTAAAATCAAATATCTTTTGTGAAACCAAATCTCTTCAGACATATTTCAAAGATTATTATTCTTTTGAAGATGAAGATCCATCTTCTGTCAGTTGTGTTCTGCTGCAATTGTGAAGTTTAAAGTTTTTTATCAAATCAATCTCTATTGATTCTTTTGAGTATTGTCTGCTCAATTTCAGTCATGTTGGATTATCATCTTATTATTATAAGCTGTCTATATTTCATTTCTCTATAAAAGAACTAGAAGGATCTGTTTTTTGCCTTGTTCTACACTCAGTTGTAGATCAGTATTATGAGAAGAGGACCTAACTAGTGAAATTCACCAAACCCGCAGAGAGGGTAATTAGTGGAGTGTAATAGGGGATATGTTTTCCCTGAACCACTTTAAATTTATGTGCTTTATTTTTTGTTTTTCCACTACACATACTCTCATACAGAAATGCCTCCATCTCTATCTACTGTTGATGTGAAATGAAAGAACTGTGGAAATTTTTAAAAGGACACAATTCACCCTCCCCCCCCCCTCTTGTGTCTTCATCATAGACTTTATAACCTAAAAATATATACCATCCAAATTTATACCATTTCAAAATTAATGGAATGATATCATAGCTTATGGGTATGTATTGCCTACCGTCTCCACGATGTGATGTGATTCACTCTACATGATATCTATTAAATCATGACTATATAAATGTAAAAAATAAATAAATATAATATATATTATGTTAATTTCATTTTTTAATGATATAAATATAACCTAAGAAGGATAACATGAACTTATTTAACAAAACATGCATGAGAAAATGAAGCAGTTAATACCCGAATAACGAGTAATAATGAAATATTATTACCGAATAGATGATAATATGATCATATATGATATCATAAAAATTAATATGATTCTAAAATAAGTAAATGACATTATTTAAATCATTATATAAGAGTTTCATATTCATAAAATGTATATTGGACTTAAGGTAAGGGATAATTTTGGAGTCTCATTATTATCTGAGATTATTTATACGTAATTATTTAATGGGGTATATTTATCATCAATGTCCATGTTTTCTAAAAATGTCATCATAAAATGTTTACTATTATCCTATGTATGTTTAAAGTCATTTTTACCAATTTTTACTTCTACTACATGGTTTGGAAGGAATATTTATTTCATTTTCTATTTGAGGTACTTTTTCACTTTTCTAGAAAAAGTACAAGAATAATGTTTTTTAACTTATATGACATGAATAGATTTTTACACCTTATTTCCATAAATATTCCATTATAAGATTTCAATTTTATTTTCAATTAAATTATTTTCTTATAATATTTCACATCATTTTGATAAAATAAAAGATTATTGAAGAAGAAAGGATATTTTGATCAAGAATTAATATCAAGTGTTGTATCAAAATTATTTTCCATCTAAGATGGCATTATTTAAATAGGGTTATGTTTCTAACCATATAATTTCTATGATTTGATTATTTTTATGATGGAATTATATTTATGAAATAAATTTTTTTTACATGTATTGTTTTACGATGGAATGAAGTTTAACAAACCCATTTTATTCCTTGGGTTATTTTTTGATAAATGATCTATGTTTTTGTGGCACACATATGTATGGTTTCCATTATGTGATGGGTGGGACCTATATCTCCCCTAAATGCATTAGGTAATGATTTATATATCATGAGATAGAAATTACTTTAATGTAATGTAAATCTATTTCAGTGATAAAGGGATGGAATGGAATGTAAATTCAGTTCAATAATACAGGTTTGAAACAACTAGTATATCTGGTTCAGTAATACAGGGCTAGGATGATAAGTGAACTCAGTTTATTAATGGATTGTGTCTACTATTATGGTCTTGGTGATGATCCTTGGATAATATGGAGATTATTTTCTATGCTTATGTGTTTACCACAATTTCCATGTTTTTATACCAATTCTATTTTATCATGGTTAATGATCTTTTATGGTTTATTCGTTATGTACTTCCTAGATTTATTTTATGACTCAAGATTTTGATTTTCAAAATATATGTTAATTTTTTTATGTTATTATGTCTATGTTTTGTTTGATGTTCTCCATGTTTACCCTTACTATCCATTTGATCTCACCCTTTTTAGGTTTTCTTTCCCCCATCATATAAATAAAGGTTTTAAGTAGGAAAACTAAAGGGGAAGATATTTATTGGATATGTTGAAGATATTTACCCAGGCTAGAAGAATGTGTTATGAGTTTTCCAAGACACTAAACTAATATGGTCTTTGTGAATTTATTTGTGTAATGTATTAAGTATTCCAAAAATTAAATGTAATGTCCATATACTTCAAGCTCGGTTCGTTAGAGTTGGAAATAGAGTGAAGTTTTAGCTAACCTTTGATAAATGGGATAAGAAAACTTTAGTGATATCCCTATTGATATTTCTAAGGATATATCTAGGTATTTATTTAAGGATAAGTATAACTATTGGTTACTATCTTAGAATGTTGGTAACGACCATAAATAACCTAGGACTAAACCTAAGATGTTAGAAATTGAAAGTACTGCCCCTTGATTATGTTACTTTCTTAGTATGATTCTTTCATCTCACACTAGACTTTTTGGGTTTTATAAAATGGATGGAAACAGAAGGATTTGTGTTAATATAGAATATTATATAAAATTGAATGATATTCCTGATAAAAAAACAAATTAAATGGGAGTTGGAAGGTGAAACATTGTTATTATTCCCAATCATAAATCTCATAATATGATCAATAATCTCAACTTTAGTGAGTTTCCTAACCCACCTAATAAGAGAAATATGGAGTTTCATGGTGATTATAGAGGAAAGACTGTTCAATTTTCCTCATATAAATTATTTGGGAATAGGCGTCAAGGATAATGTTTCAAAGGAACATGAAGATGTCTTGGGTGTAGAAACAAAAGGACACAAAGCTAGTAATTGTAAAAGAAAAGGTACAGTTAACATAATAGAAAAGGATAATGGTATTACTAAGACATTAATAAAGGTTAAAATTTTTAATTTTTAAATATATGGGCATTGTAAAGATAGACACCCTAAGGGAAAATATCATGTAGATAATTAACTTGGTCATATGGGTAGTATTTATGTTGCTGACAATGAAGAGAGTACAAATTAAATATGAGATGAAATAAGTGTTAAGGAATAAAATGATGAATCTCAGTCAATGGTTTAAGAAGATAGTAGAATTATTGTATGTTTATCAAGAATAATTTTGTATAAGTAATTTTGTGGTACTATCGAATAAAGAAACATCTAAGGATTGTTACACTATATTTTTCCTTACGTATTTGAAACTATATGTTGAATGGTACCAGTAACCATGAAAAGTTATTAAGATATTTTTGAAAAATACATGATATGTTCATAATAATGGGTTAGGGATACAATGAGATGTTTGATAGTATTAATGACCTCATGATGGAAATAATGACAATGTGATATCATGGTTTGAGTATATATAATTTTTGGGATTTTTGGTAAGAGTTAATTTTTGACAGCATTCATGTTTTCACTAAGGTTCTATGGTAATTCAAGTTATTACAATGTTCTAAGAGAATACATGATTACGGTATTAACATGTTTTGAATGTGACAACCAAGAACTTCCCTTTGAGATATAGGAGATAAATATTAAGCCTATTTTTTTACCTCTTTCTAACGTTTTAGATTTTCAGTGTTTGAAAGGATTTCAATGTTATCCATTTATAGATAGTATTAGTTATACACTGGTTGAAGTTTTTTAGATTAATTTATTATCTCACTATAGGTGGAATTATGCATATTTCATAATATGTATTAACCTTTTTTCAGACATATATAATGACCTATAATTATATTTATGGATCGCATGATCTTCTAACACTTCAAGAATGAAAAATCCAACTTCATTTCTTTGAATAAAAGACGAATTAGAAATTTTTCAAGTCATGAAAAATGGTGAGATTGTACCAAAATCAAGTAAGTATTTATTCTCATGAAAAATTCATCAAATTTAGGAAAATTATATTGAAACAAAAAATGTTATCCTAATACCTTCTTATCTGATGAATCATACGGTCCCTTAAATCATCGTAGATTTATGGCTTTTTGGTTGTTAACTTTCTCTAAACCTTATTCTCTATCACACTTCATCAGAACTTGATGGTTATATTTTTCTTCCATATCTGTGTTTCCACTTACCACCTATGTTTTTTTATGTTGAAACAAAATTAGGAGTTACTTTGGGTAACCATTATGTTCCTAACTATCCTTTTTAAAATGAATTTTTAGTATTCCTTTTTACGATGTGGGTTTTAATGAAATAAAATTTCAAGTAGTAAACCTTTTATAACCCCAATGAATTTTGAGGGTGAAATTAATTTTACTGGTGTATAATGTGACACCCTAATATTTTATAAGATATATTATTTTTTATTTCTTTGATGTCTTGTGTTGTACGCTACACCAATATTACTTTTCTCTACACATAACATCGTATTATCTTGCGGTATATGCAAAATTATTCTTAGATTGTGTTATACACAATTTCAAGTTATTTTTATAGAATTTATTTCATGCAATACCGAGTATAAGTGAACAACTAAATATTATAACCTTGTCATTATAATGAAGGGTATGAATAGTATTAATTTACTTCTAAAAAACTATTTAAATTAAAATAAGTGAGTCTATAAAATAATAAAATAACTCTTTATGGGTTCAATATAATATTTAAAATTCACCTTATATGTTTTTTAGACATGATATAAGAACAAATTCAATTTTATGGATTAAAGAAGTATTTTAAAAAAAATGCAGTATTATAGCCTTTTGATGGCGCACCCATTTTAAATAATTTTTTTGAAACTTTTTTATATTCAAATTCAAAAACTAAAGTTCTTATTTTAATTTGGAGTATGAAAATTTACTTTGGATTAATTTTTGATATTTTTTTGATAAGTTTTATTCTTTGATGAATAGTAAAAATATTGATTTTTATTAAAAACTTCATTTTCTTTTAAAGTCATTACATAGTAAAATTATGATTTTTTGTTTTAAATTTTAATTAGTTATTTATTATCCAATTATGGTTTTTCAAAATAATTTTATACATGAATTTATTATAAAAACATCTTCTATTTAAAAAAAGGTATTTTGACAAAAATAATTGTTTTTGTGATATTTTACCGATTTTATTTTAAATTTAATAATGAAACTTCTATATTTTGAATTTTTAAAAATGGATGTCAATTTTGGATTCATGAGGTCCAAATTTTTTAGGTTAGTCCCTTTTATTTTTTACTAATATAAATAATAACCATGATAAATTTTATTACCACGTTAAAGGGTAAATTAGGTAAGTTAGGTTAAAAATAAAATTATAATGAGTATAAAATGACCGAAACAAATAAAATATTTATTTGATTAATTTGATTTATCTCTTAAAACTTAAGGATCTAACTTATGTCATTAAAGGACACTTTTCCATGAAAATGACTTAAATAATATTTAAATCAAAGAAAGACACAAGTGTCATTTTCTTTGTCTTTAATATCTATTATGTGTCTACATATGAACAAATGGTTGGTATCAATGAATCTAAATGTTAATTTTAAATTGAAAAAATATATCTCCCTAATAAAAAATTATTTTTGACCTTTTGGTGCGATTTGAGAGATATTATGGTATTTATAATTATATATTAAATGAAAATTTAAAGATGTCACATTCATGTTTTAAATAATATATAGTTTTTAAAATAAGGTTATACAGAAGCTATATTCGACTATAAATACTAATTTTAAATAAAAAATGCTTTTATTTATCATGGTAATTTATTTTTAATTTTTAGGAAATAAATAATTACCTTAAAGGCTTATAAATTGATGATGCAGAAGTTATTTAATTGATGAAAAATTTATAAATTAATTTTATAAAAATGATATTAAATATTAAAAGACTAAAAAACATTCCTTAATATTAATTTTTCAAGTATATATCAACTATAATCATCCAATTCTTAAGTTATTTATCATTTTGAGCCTTATAGAAGAGATTATGACATTTATATTATTTTATTTAAAGTGACGTTAAAGTTGTCTCCTTAATAATTTAAAAAGTATAACATTTTAAATTATGGATTTTTTTCTAAATATAAATTATACTAAATATATCATTCTGAAATCTATTATATTTATCTTCATCAAAGTATTTTATTTTTAATTTTTATTCAAAAAATAAGTGTTTTAAATAATCATACCAAAACTCATGTTGTAATACTTTTATTAATGGAAATATCAAATAAATGTTATTAAAAATATTAAAATAAATATAATTTTTGATAATTAATATATAAAATGAATTTTTTAGATTACCTTGACAACATTGGTATATAAAAAAATATTTTTTTGAGAATAAAATCTTATCTTGATATTTTAAAAATCAATGAATTGAATAGTGTTAAAATTGACATTATTGATTATTTATCAAGATAATGTTTTATTAAATTATTTTAAAATAAAAAATCATTTTTAAAAATATATAATAATTATTATATCGTATAAAATGATATAAATTATTTATTTATGATTTAATTTATATCAAATAAGTAAATATTTCACCATTTTAATATTAAAATAATTGTTACCCTATTTAAAATAAAATAGAATAACTAAGTGTTAAATTAAAATGATAAGGTTTAAATGGACAAAAAAAACCTATGTGACATTTATTGGATGATGATATTGAAACATTATCTCATCCATTATTTACAAATATAACATTTTGTAGGATTTTGAGTGGGTTTTTATTTAATTATAAATTAATATTTTTGTGGTTTCCAAAAGTGCCCCTCACCTCAATTATAAAAGAGAACCTCCTACCTCACTTATTTACATCAATTTGAGACTTAAATATAAGAACCCGATTCTTATTCATGAGGTACAGGTTTCTTCATTTCCCTTTTCCTTAAGTTTTTTTGAGAAAATAAGGAAAATGGGGAAAAATCCCAAATTTTGTGGGTACACGCTGTGTACTTTGGCCGTGTAGGATGAGTACATAGGGAGTGTAGTCCTGTCGGAGATGAAGGTTGTAAAAACTGACTACACACCGTGTACTTAGTATTTGCACGCCGTGTAATCAGTCAGCAGGTGAATAGTAAGGCGGTGGAAGCAGCCGCCAGCAGAGCGACAGTACACGCTGTGTAATCGGGAATACACGTCATGTACTCATGTTGACGGATGAACAGTGTGGTGGTGAAAAGTATCCACTAGAGGAATAGTTAAATGATGAAAGTACACATTGTGTACATTAGAATACACGCTGTGTAGTTTTTTTTCACTTAAAATGGGCAGTAGCCTCCTCTTTGGACAGAGGAAGCTTAAAATGTCAGAGGAGCTAGGGAGAGGAGTTTGGATCATAGGAGATCCTACAACCGCACACCGGGAATCGGATACTTCTGTAGTCGATCTTGTTGGAACCGTGCGGGTAAGAGAATCCTTCTCCTTGAGTCGTTCTTACCAATTCTTTCCCGAGGTTAAGTTATTTTAGGTTGAATTTGTAGTTGTTTATCTCAGATCTACACCATTCTTATACATTTCAGGAGGCGTCGTTCACGTATATCGATCAGTGGAGATCGAGGTAGGTGGTCGGATGTTTATTTGGAACTGTTGCGTTGAATTTGTGTATCATTGTGCTACAAACCCATGGTTGGGGTGTCGTATGGATGAGGCCTTGAATAATTAAATACCTATAATTGTGTAGGTAATATAATAAATATGTACAGCTGATGTTTGGGACCACTGCTTGGATCCAGGACCACCCCTGGGGTGTGTTCCTCTGTTTAACCGTCTGGCCAGGTTACCCGAGGGTATACCATAAAATTTAGCATGCTTTTAAATTTCCATGAGAGGAATTGTATATAATTTCTTGCTTATATGTTGGAATCGGCCCGGTTACTTTAGCATGAGGGAATGGTTACTTTAGCATGAGGTAAATTGGTTACTTTAGCCTGAGGGCAAGTGTTCTATTAGCCTGAGGGAAGGTGTTCTATTAGCCTAAGGGCAAGTGTTCTATTAGACTGAGGGTGGTGTTCTATTAGCCCGAGGTAAAGTGTTCAATTAGCCTAAGGGTAGTGTTATATTAGCCTGAGGGCATGGTGATATTTATCCTGAGGGTGTGACTATATTAGCCTGAGGGCATGGTTACATTTACACTAGTGCAGAAAACGTTATTTATGTCACCATTTTTTACGTCGGTTATATATAACCAACATGATAATTTGTGAAACGTGGTTTTTTACGTCGGTTATTTTATAACCGAAGTAAAAAATGCGGTGAGTAAATTTTTAACGTCAGTTATTTTAATAACCAACGTTACAAATCGTGTGCGTTCATTTTTTACGTCGGTTATAAATTAACCGACATAAAAAACCAAAGCGCAGTGTTTTTTACGTCGGTTATTTGATAACCAACGTAAAAAAATGAGATATCTACGAGTGTTTTACGTCGGTTATTTGATAACCGACGTAACAAAACAATCTGCAAAAGTTTTTTACGTCGGTTATACAATAACCGATGTAAAAAACTATGATTTTTGATGTATTTTTTACGTCGGTTATTCTATAACCGACGTAAAAAAACAACACGCATATTTTTTTACGTCGGTTATAAAATAAAACATGTAAAAAATCAATATATGATACATTTATAATGTCGGTTATTATAATAACCGGTGTTATAAATGTAAAAAAACAGTTTATAACGTCAGTTATTAAATAACAGACGTTATAAAACATTTAAAAAATTAATAAGCACCCTGGATTGTCATTTATGATTTTTCGATCGACAGTCTAGCGGCTCATCACTCTCACGCGGTAAACCCTAATCGACTCGTCAATCTCCCTGTGTTAAACTCATTTTTCCTTCATCGTTTATCATCTTTACTCTCCTTGGATCTATCATCTCAACTCACAACACTCAAGTAAGCCTTCCATGAATTTATTTTGTTTTTTTTTCGGATAGTCTATATTTATGTTTTGCGATTTTTGTGTTTAAACTAGGTAAGATTCTTCAATTTTGAACCCTCTTACCTCTATTTTCTATCATCATCTTATTTATCATCCCCATATCTATTATATCGACTCGAAATATTCACATAATCCTCAACTACTTCTATTTAGTTTGTTGTTGTTTCGCGAATTCCCGACATTGATGGTAATTTTTGTTGTCATTGAAAACTAATGATCTCATTCACCTATATTACTGCATAGAATGCTTATTGATTAAATGTATGAATTCAGAAATGATATTTCATGTGTTTTTGTTGCTTATGTTTATCCTCTTTTATATGAGAATCTATTAGACATGTAATTTAATGGCAGCTGACCTCTATGGCCCTTCGATGCATCGCTATGTCTCATGATTCCAAATAGAAATGGGTTCTGCTGAGGGCTTACCCAAGTATTTTTTGAGGCCTTGGACAAAGCCTTGACAATATGTTTAAGATTTCTAGAATTATCCATTACCTCATTATGATATTAGTTATCAAGAAAACTTGTGATCATTTTACTAGTTGAATATCATTCGTTATTTTTAATTATCATACGATCATTTAAGTAGCCATATTTAATAATATTTAATTCCATCTATTTCATTCTGAAGTATATATTAAATGCATGTGTTTTTATTTGTTCACCATACCTAGTTTTTATATGTAAACCATTGTTTGGGGGTTTGTCCGGGGGGTGGGGGTTGTCCAGAGGGTTGGGGGTGTCCATGTGGGGTGTCCAAGGGGGAGGGTGGTGTGGGGGCTATCCAAGGGGGTGGGGGCCTTTCCAGAGGGTTTTGGGGGTTTTCCGGGGGGTTTTCCGGGGGTGGGGGGCTGTCCAGAGGGTTGGGGGTGTCCAGGGGGGTGTCCAAGGGGGTAGGGGGTGGGGGTGGTGTCCAGGAGGGGTGGGGGTGCTGTCTAGAGGGGTGGGGGATGTCCAGGGGTGGGGGGCTACCCAGAGGGTTGGGGGTGTCCAGGGGGTGTCCAAGGGGGTGGGTGTGTGTGGGTGGCTTTCCACGGGGGTGGGGGCCTGTCCAGAGGGTTTCAGGGTTGTTTGGGAGGTGGGGGATGTCCAGAGGGTTGGGGGTGTCCATGGGGTGTCCAAAAGGGTAGGGGGTGGGGGTGGTGTCCAGAAGGGGTGGGGGCTATCTAGGGGTGGGGGGTTTCCCAGAGGGTTGGGGGGTTTCCAGGGGGTGTCTATGGGGGTGGGTGGGTCTGGGGGGCTGTCCAAGGGGGTGGGGGCCTGTCCAGAGGGTTTTGGGGGTTGTCCGGGGGTGGGGGTGATTCTCAAGTTTACTCCATTTTCTCCAATTTTCTATCAACCATGTAGGAGCCATGGTTTTATTTGATTCAATGGATTTTAAAACTGTTATATCTAACTATATTTTGTTTTAAAAATAATATTCAATCATATTTGTTTAAATACGCATAGATTTTTTTTATATTTCAAAATTGTTTTACATTCAAATTATGATTTTTTTCATATAAACATATATTTGTCTTATCTTAAAAAAATATATATTTTTGATATTTGTTATAGGTAATAATGAGTCAAAGTTGGATTATGGCACATCGAATGAGCAATGAATATGAGGAAGGTGTTGATGTCTTTTCGGAATTTTCTAAACGAAATGTTCCAAGTAGTGACATTTGTTTCTGTCCATGCCTGAAATGTTTGAATATGAAGAAGTTAAAAAGTATAGAGATAAAAGATCATATGATTTTTCATGGTTTTAATCTGAGTTACATCCCTTGTATTTGGCATGGTGAAACTGGACGGAATTTCACTGATGATGATGATTCGCATGATGGTAAATCCGATGGAATTGAAGAAATGATTCGTGATATTATAGCAGAACAAATTGAGATAGAACCGACAGTTGCGCGTCTATATGGTGATGCTGAAAAACCATTATATCCTGGTTGTACAGATTTTACAGTTTTTTCGGCGGTGATAAGATTGATTAACTTGATGTAGAAACATAGATGGAGTGACAGAAGTTTTACAGAGATGCTACAATTGATGAAAGACATTCTTCCAAAAGATAATGATCTTCCATATTCACATTACAAGGCCAAGAAAATATTATACCCGATGGGATTGGGATACAAGAAAATACATGCCTGTCCAAATGACTGCATTATATATAGGAAGGAATATGAATTTCTGTCAAAGTGTACTAAATGTGGTACGTCACGGTATAAGGTGAAAGAAAAATCACAGGCTGATGTAGAGATTACAAAGCTCCCTTCAAAGGTATTTTGGTATCTTCCTATAATTCATCGTTTCAAATGTTTATTTTCAAATTCACATGACGTAAAAAGGTTAAGATGGCATGCTGATGAGCGGGTATGTGATGGAAAAATACGACATCCAGCTAATTTTCCACAATGGAATAAAATTTATGCGCCGTATTCTACATTTGGAAATGAAATTAGAAATCTCATACTAGGGTTGTGTACAGATGGAATGAATCCATACCGAACCCTCAGTAGCACACATAGTTCATGGCCTATTTTATTGGTAATTTACAACCTCTCTCCTGAAGTTTGTATGAAGTGCAAATATTTCATGTTGAGTATAATGATCTCTGGTCCAAAGCAACCCGGCAATGATATTGATGTTTACTTGTCACTGTTGATTGATGATTTGAAACTGTTATAGGCTGATGGTATTAGGTTGTATGATTCTTATAAAATGGAATATTTTCAACTGCATTCAATGCTTCTATTCACTATAAATGACTTCCCAGTGTATGGATATTTTTCTGGATATAGTGTTAACGGGCATAAACCATGTCCAATTTGCGAAAAAACAAACGTCATATTGTCAATTGCATCATGGGAGGAAAACAGTGTACATGGGTCATCGAAAGTTTTTGCCTATGGATCACACTTATAGAAGACTAAAAAATGCATTCAATGGCTCACAAGAATTTGATACTGCTTCAAAACCTTTATCCCCTAATCTGTATTTTGAGAGGGTGAAAAACCTTGATGTGGCATTGGGAAAGACACAGAAATATGGTAATGATAGACATATTTGAAAGAAAAGGTTAATATTTTTTGAGCTACCATATTGGAGGCATCATGAAGTTAAACATATTATTGATTTCATGCACGTGGAGAAAAATATCTGTGATTTTTTGATTGGAACATTGTTAGATATTAAAGGAAAGACAAAAAATGGGTTGAATGCAAGATTAGACTTACTATCAATGGGAATATGTTTGGAGTTAGATCCCACTCCTAAAGGAAGACGAACATTTCTTCCCCCGTCTTGGTATACATTATCGAAGAGGGAGAAAATTATCTTTTGTCAGTGTCTTCATGATATCAAAGTGCCTCAAGGTTATTCTTCAAATGTAAAAAATTTTGTCTCATTGAAGGACTTGAAGTAGATAGGTATGAAATCACATGATTTTCATGTCATGATGTAATAAATTCTACCTGTTGCATTGCATGGAATATTTCCCATTCGTGTTAGAAAGACTATAATGAAGTTGTGTTATTTTTTCAATTCAATTTGTAACAAGGCGATTGATGTGAATTATTTGAACATTTTGGAAAAGGATGAAATTTTTATACTTTGTCAATTGGAAATGTATTTTCCACCAACTTTTTTTGATATAATAGTGTATTTAATGATTCATCTGGTTCAAGAAATAAAGATTTTGGACCTATATATCTTCGTTGGATGTATCCTTTTGAAAGATTTATGAAAATATTAAAGAGGTATGTTAAAAGTCCATATCGACCTGAAGCCTCCATTATTGAAAAGTATATTTCTGAGGAGGTAGCAGAGTTTTGTACGAGATACTTGGCTATGGAGAAACACATAGTTTTGCCTCCATCTCTCCATGAATGATTTAATAATGAGGGAAAGGGGATTCGTGGCTTGAAATTCAAATCATTGTCAGCTAAACAGATGAAGAAGTTAGAATCATACATCTTGAATAACATAGATGATGCTCAACCATATATCACATTGCATATTAATGAGTTCAAACAATGTCATCCAAAGAAGAAAGAAATGTAGATTTTGAATGATCACAACAAAACTTTTTTTTCATGGATTAAAAAGACTTTTCTTGGTAGATCAGATGTATCAGAGACATTAAAATGGATAGTGGGTGGTCCATGTTTAAATGTGATAATATGGTCCGGTTATGACATTAGTGGCTATACATTTCATACAAAAGATTAGGACAACAGAAGTGCAGTTCAGAATAGTGGTTTATTGGTGTTTGCAGAAGAAATGCATTTTCTGAGTGCTAAGGACAAAAACCCAATTTCTGCATCAGGTGCATATTATGGAGTGATTGAAGACATATGGGAGGTTGATTACTTTAAATTTAAAGTTCCTGTTTTTAACTGTAAATGGTTTATCGGTAACAACAGTGTCAGATACGATGAATTTGGAATGACACTTTTTAATCTAAATAGATTGGAAGACATCGCTGATTCTTTTATAATGGAAACACATGAAAAACAAATTTTCTATGTAGTAGATCAATCAGATATGCAGTGGGTTGTCATTTTATAAGGGAAAAAACAATATATTGGTGAGGATGAACTTGATGAAGATTCTGATTTATGTGAGATACCTACTTCCATAGAAAGATTAACAGAACATAACGATGAGCATGTTGAAGACATGTTTTGTTCCATAAGGAACAATCACGACGAAGGAATTTGGGAAAACAGTCCATTTGTACATTCCTAAAACTACAGGTAACATATGTTTATTTCTTGTTTATATTTATTTTTTTCATAAATGTTAGATACTGTAAGTTTTTTATTTATTAAAACATGTTTTAAAACAAAATAAGTATAAGTTTTTGTTTGTTTTAAGTTTGTTTAGTTTACTTTATCATGTTTACCATTACACGAATTATATATCTATTATTTTTGTTCAGTGACAATTACTTTACCATGTTTACCAGGTTTACCATGTTTACCATGTTTACCATCTTGACCATCTTTACCATTGTTTAATATGCTTACCATATTACCAATGTTTAATATTACGTAACTTAGTACACTTTTCTATTTTCTGATTATAGTAGTATTAAAATATTTGAATTTGTATATTTGTGAACTAACGTTTGTTTTTTTGATTTGAAGGATAATGACAGATCATTCAGTTGATCAACCACATGATTCTGGAGATGAGCATATTTGTCATACCTCTGGGGAGGAACATTCACATGCTCCTATTATGACAAAGAGTTCAAAGGTTTGTAAACGTGGGTGCACACATTTACCAAAATTATCACTTACCTGTATGAAGGATTAGAGGATAGTCGTTGAGTTTGATGATGATGATATTCCTAGAGGTCCAAATGCAAAAGATTTTAAGAGTTTTGTAGCAACTCAGGCTAAGAGAAAAGTAAGCATTCTGTATGATGACTGGAGAACTGTGGATAAAGCGATAATCTCTCAGTTGTGGGAGAAGATTTTGGTAAGATCTTTTGCTATTGTTTGACTATTATTTAAATTTTTCTAGTATATATAATATGTTTAACCTTTTCTTTATCAGATGACATTTGATATTCCCGAAACTGGAGGAGTTAGGAAGAAATGCTTATCGTTGGCTTCCAGGAGATGGAAAGATTTCAAATCAACCTTATCATCTGATTTCATTTATGGTCATAGGAGTCATGACAATCCATGTCGTATATATCCTTTTATAGATGAAGACACATGGAGATAGTTTTTTGAAAGTAGAAGAAAAGAGTCTTTTCTGGTAAGGGTAATGTAAAATTTTATAAGCTTTCTTATATAAATGATCTTATTAATGTTTTGTTAATGATTTATTATTCTTAATTGATAGCAAAAAAGGAAAGCTAATCGAGAGATCCAATCTAAAAATGTATACCCTCATAGTTTATCTCGGGGAGGGTATGTATTTTTGGAAGAAAAAATGATGGCGGAAAAATTTCAACAACTAAGAGTTGAGTCTTCAAGCTCTGGAGAGGTGGTCCTTTCATGCCCTCCATCTAGACATGAAAAATGGAAGAGAGCTCAGAAGGGAAAAAAAAGGGCAAATATCTTTCGGAAGAATCGAGAATCGTAGATGAGAGGATTGTAAGATATCTATTTTATTTATTTAAGTTAACTATTTTCTTCATATAATTTCAATCATTACAGAAATGTTCAATTAATTAATACAGGACTCTCTTGAGGAGTAGAGTTCACAGGGGACATTTACAGCTACTAGGAAGGAAGATATTTTATCTGTAGCATTGGGAAAACCTGAACATCCTGGTCGTGTAAGAGGATATCTGGTAGGTGTATCTGTAAGAAAAGTGTATCCACGTTCTTCAACTTCTAACAGTGAGGGGGTTTATAAAAAAAATAGAATCCTTGGAGGCTGAAGTTCATAATATTAATGCAACGATGGAGGATAAGATTAGAGTGTCAGTGCAGTCTATGTTTACAGACATGCAAAGACAATTTCATACTTTAGCTCCCACTCCTACACCTCCCCCTGCAGACCCCATTATTTATCCTCCACCTCCGCCAGTATCTCCCACTCCCCCACCTCAGCCTGCGGACCCCATTTTTTATCCTACTCTTCCGTCGTAGCTTCCTACTTATTGCGAGTTGTATGTCGATTATTCTCAACATCATATAGTAGAATATGGATTGGTATATTGTATTGGAGATACAGTTCATCATCAACAATTAGAGGTAGAGAATTAAAGGGTCACTGTACAGGATATTATAGATAGATCAGCTCGGGTACCATTACCTACAGATGAGGTGGCGACAGTTGGACATAGTATCGGCCATTTTTTAATTTCACCATCCATACTTCTTCGACTCATTACCATAGAGGTATGAATGTTATATCTTTTATTTTGTTTTATTATTAAATTTTTTTATCATTTGAGAACTAATATATTTTTCAATTTATTTTTACAGGAATACTTCAAAGGTAAAGAAATACTGTATAGGCAACAACAAAGACAAATGGCTATGACATCAGATACAGATTCTAGTAGTCTTGACAGAATGTCAAGATATTCAAATTTGTTGGCGGGTCATTATGAGTTTCCAATGGAAGCTCATGTTTGTGGACATGAAATAAGTGTGGGGATTATGAAAACTGATATAATGGAGCTTGTTACTGGCGATAAGTTGGGCATCAACATGGTTCAAATTTTTTCCATGTAAGTCTTAACACCTTTTCCTTATGTTATATTTATTTAAAATGTATACTTATGTTTGTTTTGTATTAGGTATCTTTATAAAATTTGTGAGAGGAATGAGTTTATAGATGTATATGGATTCATGGACCCGCAATTGATTTCACCTGAAGCATGTGCATTGGATGAGGAACAAAGAATGCTTTATATTGCTAAAAGACTTGAAAAGAATATAGTCACACAATGTTAGATGATTATTTTTTGTGAGAGGTATGAAACACATCTCTGTCAAAGAGTTAATTATCTTTTAACATTAAAAACCACTAACGTTTAATTTTCTTTTATCAGTGATCATTAGATGTTAAGGGTATTTTTCCCAAGGGAGAAAGCACTTTATTTGATATTCTCTATCCATGATGATGTGCGGGAAGGTTTTAAGAATATATTGGAAAAGTAAGTTTCAATTTCTCAATAGTTTTATATATTATAATGAATTTTAAATTTACCCCATTCGTATTATTTTCTAACAGGGTATGGTCCTACTTTCGAAAAAACACAAAGAAAAGGAGTGCAAAGATCAAATATGTAAATGCGAAGGTAAATATCCATTTATAATTTGTAATTTTTGATTTATTACATAAAAATAATATATTGAATTTACACTCATTCAAACAGAATTGTCATGAACACCAAGGCGTCATCGAATGCAGATATTATATGTGAAGATTTATGTATGAAATAATAACAAATGGGACAGTTTTGAATTTTGACCTGGTAATATTTCCTCTTAAACTTTTCCATAATATTTCAATTTCATTTATTCATTATACATGTTAACTACTATCCTTTTCATTTGTAGCTTTTTAATGACCCTCAACCCTATACTGTTGAAGACTTCAAACACTTACAACTGGAGTGGTAAAATTATTTTACAGGTTTGATTGAATTTTAGTTGTTCGTAATGTAAAATGTAATTTTGAATATTGTCATTGTAATTGTGTATTTGGTAGTTGTTTAGGTTGGATTTTTTTTTTAAGTTGACATTGTAAGTTTTGAATGTTATTTATGTGAATCTTTTATTTTTCTCTACTACTTATTTTGGTCTACTTTTAATGGTTTTTCTGGTATGGATTTTGGTCTAGGGTGGAGGGGTTCTAAGGGTGTTGGGGGTGTTCAGTGGGGTTGGGGGAGTCCAGGCTTCTAGGAGGGTTGTGCGGTGGGGTGGGGGTAGTCCGGGGGGTGGGAGGGCTATCCAGGGGTGTGGGAGGGGTTGTCCAGGGGTGTGGAAGTGTTGTACAGGGGTTGGGGGTATACATGAAGGTGGGGGGTTGTCCAGGGGTGTTTGGGGCAGTCCAGGGGGTCGGGGGCAGTCCAGGGGTGTGGTGGGGGCTCAAATGGGGTGGGGGAGGGTTGTCCAGGGTGTGGGAGTGTATACATGAGGTTGGGGGGTTGTATCGGGGTTTTTGGAGCTTTCTAGGGGGTCGGGGAAGTCTAGGGGTGTGGTGGGGGCTGTCAAGTGGGGTGAGGGGGTGTTGTTCAGGAGGGTGGGGGTTGTCAAGGGGTGTTTGGGGTTGTCCAGGGGGTCGGGGGGTAGTACAGGGGTGTGGTGGGGGCTCTAATGGGGTGGGGGTTGTTAAGTGGGGTGAGGGGTGCTGTTCAAGAGGGTGGGGGGTTGTCGAGGGGTGTTTGGGGCTGTCTAGGGTGTCGAGGGCAGTCCAGGGGTGTGGTGGGGGATCTAATGGGGTGGGGGAGGGCTATCCAGGGGGTATACATGAGGGTGGGGGCTGTCAAGTGGGGTTTGTCTTATATGTTATCAATGTAAATGTTTAAATTTGATTTAGTTCTTGTTTTGATCTCCTTCTGTTTTTGTGCAAATTCTTGATATGGTTTCTAGTTGATTCTGGGGGAGAGCAGAGGACTGCATTCAAGTTTTTTTTTAAAAAAATTGTCTTCCACATCGGTTATTTTATAACTGATGTGATAAAAAAATTGGTAAGGGTTTATCCCATCAGTTTTTTTAATAATCGACATTATAACCACCTGTGGCATGGTTTATCACGTCGGTTATTTAATAACTGACGTGATAAAAGACCTGGGAAATGGTTTATCACGTCGGTTATTTATTAACCGACATGATAACCCCCCCCCCCCCTCGGACTGCTTTAGCACGTCGGTTATTATATAACGGACGTGATAAATAATCTCCCAGGAGTTTATCACATCGGTTAGTTAATAAACGACATGATAAACTCCCCCGCTCAGGTTTATAACATTGTTTATTATATAACCAACGTGACAACCCCCCCCCCACAGTTTATCACGGAGATTATATAATAAATGATGTTATAACCCCCCCCCCCCCCATTTTTTCACGTCGGTTATTAATTAACCGACGTGATAAACACCGCTATGTTATGTTTTTTATGTCGGTTTTTAAATAACCAATGTAAAAAATGTTTTTTATAAAGTCGTCTGTATTAATGTCGGCTAAAAACCGACGTAAAAAACATTTTCTGCACAAGTGTTAGCCTGTGGGAATGGTTCTGATTAGCATGAGGGCATGGTTCTGATTAGCTCAGAATTAAATTATGCCTAATTTTTAAAAGAATAATTAAAATGGAAATGGGACTGGTAGTGAGAGTTACTTTTGAGTACTTACTAGTTTACTGCATTTTACTTTTATACACTACTATTTCATATTTTCACTGACAGTTGGGCACTGGCCTTTAGTGGGTGCCTATTGGGATTTATTTTTCACACCCTGTTTGGGTCTTGTTTTCGGCCCAAACAGACTATATTGCTGCAGGTGTCGACATGGGAAAGGGCCCCTATACAGGTACATGATTGTATCAGAGGAGTAGGAGATCATGGGACCGAGCTTAGGCTTGCAATGCTGCTGCGTTCTGTTCACTCTATTTTGTTCTGTTAGTTGTACCCTATACTTTGAGTTGTATTGTATTGTATTGTCATGTATCCTGTTCTAGCTTTTTTCATAGAATTAGTGACATGCTTCATCTTTATATATATATGACTGCTGGTTCTCTTTTACTTCATTTGTCTATTCAGTTGAATATTGTTTACTACTTCTATTTTTGTATATTATTTATCTTTTTTGATGCGCTACACTTTGAAAAATGAGGGCATAGTTTCTGTGCTATCATACCTGGTCCCTCACTGCTAGTCATCATCCTCTGGAATTTGTGGAAATGAGCTTGAGGTCATGTGACCAACCAGGTTTGGGGCACCCGTTGAGTGGCACCCGGATCTGGGACGTTACAAAGTGGTATCAGAGTGGGGTTATTTTCTTTGACTTTCTCTTTGGATCCTTAGTCTGGGATAGGACTGACATGGTAGTTGGTAATAAGATGTTTCTGAAAGTAGCTAACTCGTGTACAGGGAAAAGCTGGTCTACCTTGTTTATTTCAATTTTTTTGATCATGCAATTTTACAGTTGACTTGATTTTCACTGTTGGGTGACGCACTTGTGATTGTTCTATTTATATGTTATACATGGGTTCCATTTAGTTTCAACCCGATGAGATGAGGGTATTCCATATCATGCATCATTTAGGCACATACTAGAAATCACATGCCATGCATAGTTTACATGCCATGTAGGTTAATTAGAAATTGCATGTTGTTGTGATAGTTTTTGTGCTAGAAAATCATGTTGTTGTGATAGATGCTTTGATAAATAGATGCTATTAAATAGGGTATTTTTGTAGGAGGTGGTTGGTAGTATGAATGCCAAACTTTTGTTCTTGAAGAGTATGGTCCCTCATTGACTGGAATTTGGTGGATCATTGACTTTTTTACCTTGTTTATAACATGCACAAGATGCCAAGATTTGATTCGCGGGGAGTATGGGCCCTCACGGATCTAAATTTGGCACTTAGGTGTTCGTTTCAGTGTTTTTCTGGGTTCTGGTGTAGTTTCTAAGGCTTACTGTTCGGAAAACCCAGGATACATGTCGTGTAGTTCTTTGGACACACGTCGTGTGTTCTTCTGTTCAGGAAGAAATGAAATCTTTTTAAGTACATGTCGTGTACCCTCAGTACACTCCGTGTAGTATCTTCCCGTGTCATAGGCCATGTGGGAGGGGACACAGGGTAGGGAAGGGCTTGGTAAAACACACCGTGTACCTATTGTACACGTTGTGTAGTGTTGTCTTGGTGTCCTTCGTGTAACTAACAACATAGAGAGTGGAAACCTTAAGACATGCACACTGTTTCCACCTTGAACATGCCATGTAGTCTGACCCAAGTACCCGGCCGTGTCAGTAAAAACACGGGTCGGTGTTACCCTACCTTGTACACTCTGTGTGCCTATGGGACACGCCGTGTAGTATTGACCAGTGGGAGACCTTGTGGACTTGACCGTGTATCTGGGAAAACGGGGTGGATTACATGCCGTGTTCAGGTGTAACATGTTGTGTAGTGTCATCCGAGTAGTCGGCCATGTCACTCACAACACAAGAAGATGGAAATTAAACCGTACACGCTATGTATATATTGTACACACCGTGTAGTGTCGATCAAAAGAGAGGCATGTGCCTTATCCGTGTAGAAGGACTCGGGCAGGGAAGGAGGATTCAAGTACACACAGTGTATTTCGAAGACACGCCATGTGTTTGGGGTGTTACACAACCAGTTTTAGCTAGAGTACATGCCCATGTGAATGGATTGTGAGAACATGATGTGTTGTATTAATACACGTTGTGTAGTCAAGTTTTGTAAGTCTTGAATTCTTTCTTTCTCTTGTTACCTTCTTACACTCCTTGTTCTCAGTCCGTGATAATCTTAAAATTAAGGCGTTTTTTTGACCTTGTAGAGTCATGTCGCTGAGACGACCACACGTTTTTCACCAGGAGAGCGGCAAGGATTATAATCGAGAGGTTTTAGGCCATGGTCTACTGATGGATCCTCCAATAGAGCCAGATGTGGCGCCAGCCGTTATACAGGACACAGGCACAGAGGCGCAGTTCTGTGAAGGCTTTATGAGGTTTATGCATACCTTCCAAGGAGCACAGCCGGCTACCAAATCTATGGTAGAGAGGATGCATATCTTTTAGCCACAGCATCTGCCTTTGTTTTTGGGGGATGGTGGACCATAGGCAGTGGAGTCTTGGCTGGGGTCTATGCAGACTATCTTCGAGCATCTAGAGGCGCATTCAGGGCGGAGGGTCAACCTCGGTACATACATGTTGTGTGATTCTGCCAAGAGGTGGTGGGATGTTACCACCCAGTCTGGGCATCACAGAGACATGGCTTGGGGGATTTTCAAGCAGTCCTCTAGGACTTCTTCTTTCAAGAGATGTTGAGGTTAGATCGAGCTCAAGAGTTCATGAATCTGCAATAGGGAGCTATGTCGGTGATGGACTATTCTACCCGTTTCACCGAGGTTCAACATTTTTCACCTATTCTGGTGGGTGATGAGATTTTGAGGGCTAGACACTTTGAGGATGGTCTTCGATATGACATCCGAGCGCTGGTGAATGTTTTCAGGTTGCCTTCCATGCATGTTATTGTGATCCAGGTACTGATTACTGATCAGAACCTATGGGAAGCTAGTGGTGTGGTCCAGGGATATTTGACAATAGTTTCTGGTACTATTTCTACTGGTAAGAGGAAGTGGTAGATGGATTTCTCTCACGGTGGCAGTATAAGCCAGAATAATTCTACAGGTGGCCCAGTTATTTGCTACCAGTGTGGTAGAGAGGGGAACAAGTGACCTCAATGTCCCCAAGACCTAGTGGAGTGCCGGTCTTGTGGAAATATGGGTCATCTACAGTGCTTTTGTAGGGAATTTCTACTAGTGTATAGTGAGAGGGGTTCTGTGTAGACTCTACGTGCGGGAGAAGGACCAGTAGCTTCTTACCAGTCGGGAAACTGGAATACGTCAGGGCGTGCAGACAGAGATGGTGTTCGTGGTTGTGGTAGTCAGACACCAAGATCTCATAGGCAGTAGGGTGGGATAGCTCAGGGTGTCTAGGTTGTGTCGTTGGGTCGCAGCCCTAGGCAGGCCTATGCAGTGCAACAGTCCCAACAGGAGATGGATCCCGAACCTTTTACTGTCAGAGGTACTATTCTAGTAGCTTTTGTTTTATCTTTAGTAGTTTTTGATACAGGTTCTACACATAGCTTTATATATGTGGCCGTTGTGGAGAGCCTTGGGCTCTATGTTTCTTCTTCTTCTGATATCATGATGCTAGACACTCTGTTGGGAGCAAGGACGACAGGTGTGCGTCAGTACAAGGAGTGCCCCTTGAGATTGGTGGGTGTCACTTTCTATGGGACCTCTATGTCTTGGATATGAAGAGATATGATGTCATTCTTGGGATGGACCGGTTGGTACCCTTTCGATCCTTTGTGGATTTCTACCATCACAGGGTGAGTTTCACGTCACTAGAGGATGCAGAGTTCTTATAGAATGGTGAATGGGATGTTCAGGCGAGTCGAGATGGACCAGAGCATCGTGGGCGAGATGGAGTCATAGCCTCGATTGTGAGTTTATATTTGGATGATCAGGGGACTTGTCAGAAATATTTCCCACCATTAGTTGATCGTTTCAGGGATGTCTTCCCGGATGACTTTTCAGGTCTTCCTCCAGAGAGAGGGGTAGATTTATTTATTGAGCTTATACCAAGAGTGGCACGGGTGTCCATTCTTCTTTATAGGATGGCTACACCTAAGTTGTAGGAGCTCAAGAGGTAGTTGGAGGAGTTACAGGCAAAGTGTTTCATCTGACCCAGTACTTATCAAAGGGGTTTGTCAGTCCTTTTTGTGAAGAAAGCGGATGGTACCCTCAAACTTTGTGTGGACTATTGGAAGAAAAACCAGCTGATGGTTAAGAACCGATATCCCTTACCGAGGATTGATAATCTTTTTGATCTGCTTCAGGGAGCACGAGTGTTCTCAAAGCTTGTCTTGAGATCCAGATATCATCAGTTACACGTTAGACCATCGGACGTACCACTTACATCTTTTCGGAGCTGATATAGTTTATACAAGTACTTGGTTATGTTGTTCGGACTCACAAACGCGCCAGGAGTTTTCTTGGCTTTGATGAATCGCGTGTTCCCCTCCTATCTCAATTATTTTGTGGTAGTCTTCATGGACGACATATTGGTGTACTATAGCACTTGACACGACCATGCCACCCATATTGAGATCATTTTGAGTGCACTAAGAGAGCATCAGTTATTTTCTAAGATCTTAAAGTGCCACTTCTGGATAGACCATATTCACTTCCTAGGTCATATTATATCAGAGGTAGGAGTTGCAATAGACTTAGAGAAGGTGAGAGCAGTAGTTTCCTGGTAGCAGCCTAAAAACGTGTTTGATATACAGAGCTTCTTGGGGATGTCTGGTTACTATAGGCATTTTATATAGGACTTCTCCCGCTTAGCAGTGCCATTGACGGGTTTGACTAAGAAGGGTTTGAAGTTAATTTGGTTAGAAGCTTGTGAGACAGCCTTTCAGGAGCTAAAGGGTAGGTTGACATCAGCACCAGTCCTGATACTTCTAGAGTATGGTAAGAGTTATACAGTTTACTATGATGCATCAGGTATTGGGCTGGGAGCAGGGTTGATGCAGGGAGATCAAGTAGTTGCATATGGGTCTCGACAGTGGAGGCCACATGAGAGGAATTACCCGACACATGATCTTGATTTGGCTACAGTTGTTCATGAGTTATGATATTGGAGACATTATCTCTTTGGAGAACATTTCGTGGTGTTTACAGACCACAAAATTCTCAAGTATATCTTTACCCAGCATGACTTGAACCTGAGACAATGAAAGTGGGTTGAATACCTTCATTCCTTAGACATAGAGCTTGCTTATACACCTGGTAAGGGTAACGCGGTTTCTGATGCACTGATTAGGAAGACTAAGATACAGGAAGTTCATGAGGCTAGTGGTGAGTGGCAGCTTATGGCTTTGTTCTATGAGATGCATTTGGAGGTTCACAATAATTAGGGGAAAACCTATCTTTCTTCCTTAACTGTGACTTCTACCCTCTTGGATAAAGTGAGTATTAGAAAACTATCGGATTCAGAAGGCCTAGTTTTATGGGAGTCTGTGGCAAGTGAGGACCCTCCTCCTGGATGGACGATAGGTGATGATGAAGTACTGCGTTTCCATGGACGAGTGTGGGTTCCAGGTGATATACGCGAGAAACTGATGCGAGAGTTTCATGCTTCAGCATGGGTAGTGCATCTCGGAGTTACCAAAATGTACTGTGACTTGAGACGATAGTATTGGTGGCCGGGTATAAAACGGGAGGTAGCTAGTTTTGTTATGAGATGTTCCATCTGTCAGCAGGTGAAGGCGGAGCATCAGAGGCCTGCCGAACTATTACAGCAGTTACCCATTTCGGAATGGAAATCAGATGATGTCGTGATGGATTTTTTGCTGGGTTGCCAAGGTCACCTCGAGGCAGTGATGTCGAGTGGGTTGCTATGGACAGACTTACAAAGGTATCTCACTTTTTTCGATCAAGGAGACCTTTGGTGTTGACGAGCTCAGGAAGTTGTATATCCTAGAGGTATTACGTCTTCATGGGGTCCCTTGTTATATTGTTTCAGATAGGGATGCCCGATTTATGTCTCGTTTCTGGCAGAGTTTTCAAAGGTCACAGGGTACATAGGTTCTTCTAATCACATCTTACCACCCTCAGACCGATGGCCAGTCAGAGCGTACAATACAGGTGCTTGAGGACATTCTACGTGCATGCATCCTGGCCTTTGGGGGCTCTTATGAGAAGAATATACCCCTGGTCTAGTTTTCCTATAAAAATAGTTTTTAGGAAACTATTGATATCGTGCCTTATGAGGATTTATATGGTAGGCCATTCTGATTACCCTTGTGCTAGATGGAGGCAGGTGAGGCAGCTTTACTAGGGCCACATCTCGTGCAGGAGACATTTGAGAAGGTCTATTTGATTTAGAAGCAGATGGCTATGGAACAGTCTCATCATAAATCTTATGATGATCGCCACAGATGACCCTTGGAGTTCATGGTCAGGGATCAGGTTTTTTTGCATGTTTCGCCGAGGTTTGGACACAGATGGATTAGGAGAGAGGGTAAAATTTTGCCGAGGTATGTGGGGCCATTTGAGATTCTGGAAAGAGTCAGGCCGGTTGCCTATCGGTTTTAGTTTCCACAGAGGTATCGGGTCATGCATGATGTCTTCCATGTATCTCAGCTATGTCGCTATCAGTCAGACCCATCTCATGTCTTTCAACCTGAGGAGGCTGAACTATAGGTCTATGCATCCTTTTAGGAGCATCTGATTCGTATTGTTTATAGGAGCATGAAGGTTCTACGAGGTCAGTCACTTCCTCTCATACGAATGTTATGGCAGCATGGATGAGTGCAGGACAAAACCTGGGAGTGGGAGACCGACATATGTGATCAGTGGCCAGAGTTGTTCACAACTTTATCTTCACAACCCATGGAAGGGAAATTCGGGGACAAATTTCTTTAAGGGGGGAAGTTTGAAAGAACCCAGTTCTTCTTCTTGAGGTACAGATTTCTAATTTTCCCTTTTCCTTAAATTCATTTGAGAAAATAAGGAAAATGGGGAAAAATCCCAAATTTTGTGGGTACACGCCATGTACTTTTCCACACGTCGTTTACTTTGGCCATGTAGGATGAGTACACATGGCATGTAGGCCTATCGGTGATGAAGGGTGTAAAACCTGACTACAAACCGTGTACTTAGTATTTACACGCCATGTAATCAATAATCATGTGAATAGTAAGTTTGTGTATGTAGTCGCCAGTGGAGCGACAGTACACGCCATGTAATCAGGAATACACGTCGTCTACTCATGTCAACGGATGAACAATGTGGTGGTGAAAATTATCAGCCAGAGAAACAGTTCAATGATGAAAGTACACACCATGTACTTTAGAGTACACGCCATATACTTGAGAGTACATGCCATGTAGTTTGTTTTTTTCTCTTAAAATAGGAAGTATCCTCCTATTTGGAAAGAGGAATCTTAGAACACCAGAGGAGCTCAGAAGAGGAGGCCAGATCTTGGGAGAGCCTCCGACTTCACACTGGGAATCATATTCTTTCGTCGTCGATCTTGTTGGAACCGTGCGGGTAAGACCTTGCTTCTCCTTGAGTCGTTCTTACCAATTCTTTCCCGAGGAGAAGTTATTTGTGGTTGAATGTGTATTTGTTTATCTTATATCTACGCCATTCTCGTGCATTTTAGGAGGTGTCATTCACATATATCGATTAGTGGAGATCGAGGTAGGTGGTCTGATGTTTATTTACAACTATTGCATTGAATTTGTGTACTTTTGTGCTGCGAACCCATGGTTGGGGTGTTGTATGGGTGAGGCCTTGAATAATTAAATACCTATAATTGCATAGATAATTTAATAAATATGTGTAGCTGATGTTTGGGATCACTACTTGGATCCAGGACCACCCATGGAGTGTGTTCCTCTTTTTATCCATTTGTTCAAGTTACCCGAGGGTATACCATAAAATTTAGCATGATTTTAAATTTCCATGAGAGGAATTGTATATAATTTCTTGATTATATTTTCGCCGCTGCCCGGTTACTTTAGACTGAGGGCATCGTTACTTTAGCCTGAGGTTAAGTGGTTACTTTAGCCTGAGGGAAAGTGTTCCATTAGCCTGAGGGTAAGTATTCTATTAGCCTGATGGAAAGTGTTCTATTAGCCTGAGGGCAGTGTTCTATTAGCCCGAGGGAAATTGTTCTATTAGCCAGAGGGAAGTGTTATATTATCCTAAGGGCATGGTGATATTTAGCCTGAGGGAATGACTATATTAGCCAAATGGAATGGTTACATTTAGCCTGTGGGAATGGTTCTGATTATCCAGAGGGCATGGTTCTGATTAGCTCAGAATTAAATTATGTTGAATTTTTAAAAGAATAATTAAAATGGAAATGGTAGTGGTAGTGATATGTACTTTTCAGTACTTACTAGTTTACTTCATTTTACTTTTGCATGCTTTTGTTGCATATTTTCAATGACAGTTGGGCATGAGCCTTTGGTGGGTGCCTATTGGGATTTATTTCCCACACCCTATTTGGGTCATGTCTTTGTCCCAAAAAGACTATATTGATGCAGGTGTCGACAGGGGCAAGGGCCCCTATACAAGTACATGATTGTAGCAGAGGAGTTGGAGAGAATGGGACCGAGCTTAGGCTTGCGATGCTGATGCATTCTGTTCACTCTGTTTTGTTATGTTTCTTGTACCCTGTACTTTGAGTTTTATTTTATTGTATTGTCATGTATCATGTTCTGGCTGTTTTCATATAATTAGTGACATGCTGCATCTTTATATACGTATGATTGCTAGTTCTCTTTTAATTTAGTTGTCCATTCAGTTGGATATTGTTTACCACTTCAACTGTTGTATGTTATTTATCTTTTCTGATGTTCTACACTTTGAAAAATTATGTCATAGCTTCCCCACTATCAGACATGGGCCCTCGCTGCTAGTCGGTAGCCTCTGGCATTTGGGGAAATGCGCTTGAGGTCATGTGACCAACCGGGTTCGGGGCACCCGTTGAGTGGAACCCGGATCCAGGACGTTACATTAAAGATCATACATACCATACCCTTTTCTTTTATCAAATTACCTAGTTACATTCTAGAGGTTTTGGTCTTCTTAAAAGACCAACTCTAGTGCTCTAAAAGGATACTTAGAGGAAGCACGTCGAAGAAGTGGTAATCTCCTCTATCGATTCATTCAAACTTATTTATTCTTATACTTCCTATTCCTGATTTGTTTCATCCTAAAGTAATAATTCTAATATAAATTGTATACTACTATTTTATTATAATTATGAAACAACCATATTCCACCTTCTATCCATCACCCAAAAAACAAAATCACGATGTGTGTGTATGTGCAGCTTACTGTCTCCACACCGTGGTGTAATCTTTTTTTCACCACCACTTGACTTGGATGGGTATAATGATGGAACTAATAACTATATATGATTATTATAACAAATTATATATTATTTAACAATATATATTCCATCCATGTAGATACCATTTCATAATTAAAGTAATGATATCATATCTCATGCATACATACGGCTTTCCGTCTCCACGATGTGATGTGATTCGTTCTATATGATATCCATTAATTAGTGACTATATAAATGTATATAATAAATACATATGATATATATAATGTTAATATCATTTTTTAATGATATAACTATGAATTAATAAGGCAAACCTAAAGTTATTTGACAAAAAATGCATGATAAAATGAAGCAGTTAATACCTGACTAACAAGTAATAATGAAATATTATTACCGAATGAATGATAATATGATTATATATTATATCATAAAAATGACTATGATTCTATAATAAGTCAATAAAATTATTTAAACCATTATATAGGAGTTTCGGATACATACAAAGGATATTGGTCCTAAGGTAATGGATAATTTTTCAATCTTACTACTATCTGAGACTGTTTACAGGTAATTATTTACTGGGGTATATTTACCATCCATCTCTAGGATTTCTAAAAATGTTTTCATACAATGCTTAATTTTTTTATATATATGTTCAAAGTCATTTTTAACCATTTTTTACTTTTACTACATGGTTTGGAAGGAATCATTCTTTCGTTTTCCATACGGGGTACTTTTTGACGTTTCTAGAAAAAGTACGAGAAAAATATTTTTTTTAATTTATACAGCCTGAATGGATTTTTAAGCCTTATTTCCATGAAGATTAATTTAAAATATTTCAATTTTATTTTCAACTAAATTATTTTCTTTTAATATTTTTATGCATTTTAAAAAAATAAAATGTTATTGAAGAAGAAAAGATATTTTCCTCAATAATTAATTTCAAGTGTTGTTTCGAAATGTTTTTCCATATAAGATGAAATTATTTAAATAGGGTTATGTTTATACCATTATTATTTATATGATTTGATTATGTTTAGGATGGAATTATATTTATGAAATCCATTTGTTTTACATAGATTATGTTACTATGGAATGATGTTTAAGAAACCCATTTATTTCTTTGGGTTATGTTATGATAAATGATTTATGTTTTTGTGACACACATATGTATACTTTTCATTATGTGATGGGTGGGACCTATATCTCCCTTCAATTAATTGAGTATATTTATATCTCCTATGATAGACATGACTATATGGGAATGTAAATATGATTTATTAATACAGGGCTAGAATGGTAGGTAAATCTGGTTCAGTAATACCCAGCTGAAACAACAAGTATATCTGGTTCAGTAATATAGGGCTAGAACGAGGAGTGAGCGTGGTTCAGTAGTGGGCTTTGCATGTTATGATGGTCTTGATGATGATCCTCAGTTAACAGGTAAATTATTTTATATGCTTATGTGTTTTCCACAATATCCATGTTTTATGCCAATGCTATTTTATCATGGTTAATATTCTTTTATGATTAATGCCTTACGTACTACCAAGATTTATTTTATGACTCAAGATTTTGATTTTAAAATTATATATTCATGTTTTTACATTCTTATGTTTATGTTTTATTTTATGTTCTCCATGTTTACCCTTACTAACCATTTGAGCTCATATTTTTTATGTATTTTTCCCCCAGGATATAAAGAAAGGTTTTAGGTAAGAAAACTAAAGTGGAATATATTTATAGGATATGATGAATATCTTTCACCAAGATAGAATAATGTGTTCCAAGTTTCCAAGTACATTAAACTAATATGATCTTTGGGCATCTATTTTTTTAATGTATTTAGTATTCCAGAAAAGAAATGTAATGTCCATGTACGTCAATCATAGTTCGTTATACATTCCACGTGAATATTATGTGGGTATGGAGTTTCCTTCTTATTGTAGGCTATTATAGGAGGTTTGTTCTAGATTTCTATTAGATTGTGATTCATATGATAACTTTGACTAGGGAGGATTGGGTTTTTATATATATTGACTACTGTTGGGCTTCTTTTGAGTATCTAAAGGATAAAATTTTCAATGATCTTATTCTCCACCTTCCAAAAGATGTTGTTATGTTTATGGTTTCCTATAATTATTTTTACCTTTAACTAGGTTAAATTATAATGTAGTATAGAGAAGAAATATCCTAAGGGTCTTGGTATTTATGATCTAATGAGATTAACTATACTACCCATAATGTCGAGCTTTCCAAATTTGTTTTTTCTTTGAATTTTTTATGACACTATCTCATTGTAAAGTGTTCTTTAGTTTTTATAAACCACAAGAGTTTGAGATATATCTTATCCAAAAGTGATTTTAGATTGAAGTTTTGGTGGTGGATGTAATTCTTATAAGATTATGAATTATATATTTTCTATACCCCAGGGAAATGGAATGTTATGGATAACATGCTATGAAGGAATCAACATGGTGATGTTTTTCGTGAGGTTATAGAATTTTGGAGAGTGATGGAGAAGATTTCATCAATAGACCTTGATATAGGAGAAGTGGAGGGTAGATGGTATCTCTACCAGATGATCATGAAGTCATCCTTGGTGAATTAGGTATAGGAATCTCATTTGGGGGATTCTGAGGTGGAAATTTAGTACGATCATGTTATTTTTAATGGTTCTACTAAGAAATGGTTTGAGAATTATCAACATCAGACGTCATTCCAAGGGAGGATCTTCATCCCTTCAGGTATGTGTGAGGTGGTTATTCATGAGTTCCATAGCTCATATTTGGCAGTATATCCTAATTTGGTTAATATATACTATTCCATTAAGATTTATTTATAATTATCATGGATAAAGAGATCAGTTCTAGAGTTTGTATCTCAATGTTTGGTTTTACAGAATATAAAGGTCCAGAATCATGTTCTAGGTGGGTTACTTCATCCACTCAATGTTCCCTAATGTTAGTGAGATGAAATATTTATGAATGTTTTCACTATTTTACCTCAAGATCAGGGTGGATATGATATTATTTGGGTGATCATGAACTATTTGAAATTATTATCACACTTCTTGGTGATTAAGGAGTCGAGTTTAGTGGATGTTTTATTGAAGTAGTATCGGAAGAATATTTTTGAGGCTCTATGGGATTTAGAAGATGGTCATATTTGATCATGATCCCTATTTTACCCCCTAAGTATTGATAGGTATTTGATATTATTTTTTCTATTAGTTATTCCTTAGTATATCTTTTCATTTATAGATGGATGGTCAGACATAGTGAGATATCTGGATTTTGAAAGATATGTTTCATGCATGCATTTTGGATTTTTTAGGATCATGTGTGAGGTACCACAACATTCTTTAGTTTTCTTAAAATAATATTTATCAATCTACCATTGGCATTTCATTATTTGAATATTTTAATGGATTTCCTTAATGATAACCATTATTTAGGCTGAGGCTAGAGATACAGTCATTCTCGAATAGGAATTTGTTCATAGTATGACATGGAAGGTGTGGGTGATTCATAAATAGATAAGGGTGGATCGAGATCATCATAAGTACTATTTTAATCATAGAATAAGTCCTTTGGATAGATCATATATCTTTAAATTTATATGTTTATCATGGTAAACAAATTTTTGGCAATGTGATCGATCTTTTTCTCGGAATTGTTAGATTTTTTAGGTGTTAAAGTGTATTGGTGATGTTGCGTATCAGTTGGTGATTTCTCCAAAGACGGATACAATAAATGAAATATTCCATGTTTCACAACTTCTTCAGTATCTTCATGATGATTTTTATATCATTTAGTGGGGTTCATTGGGAGTTTAAGATGACATGATGTTCAAGTAATGGTCTATCAATATTTAGAACCATCAATATAAAGTTTCATGTAGGAATTCTATTCCTTTGGTTTATGTCATATAGTGACATGGTGTCTTAGAAAAGTGTTCTTGGGAACATGAGTTTCTTATGCATACTCAATATGCTGAATTTTTTTTGATTTATTTTTATTATATGATATTTATAACCTTAGATCATTTTATGATATACAGATTATTTTTTCCCTTTCCTTATAAGTAATTAGTTGTTCTATTATTATAAAAATATCCTTGAGAGGTATCTCACATGGTGATTATTTATTTGACCCTTTATTTTTCACTTTATTTTTTTTGTTACTCTTCATGATGAAAATCAATTGAGTGGTATTTTATATAAGAGTGATATTTTCTAACCATTAATTTTTGTTTTTTATGATTTTTAAGGGTCAAGAAGGAATTTAAAGGTGTTGGAATGTATAAATTTGAGATTTTTCTCTTTGAAGTAAGAAAAACTTGTGGTGAAATCCATAGTGGAGGTAATTTTTTGGTTATGCATATTGGAGTTATCTATTTTGATGTATAAAGAATATTTGGCTATGAAATACTTATTTTGAATGGTTTACTTTTATAGAGATTTAGTGATATCTCTATGTAACATGGGGGCATAATGGTCTTATTTAAGGGAAAGGAATTATAGGGAGTGTGGATTTACTTCTTATGTATGGATTAAATAATCTTATGAATACACCTTTTTCATCTCTTTGGATAACCCATGTAGAGATCACCATGTTGTGGGGATAGTCATTCATGGGCATGGAATTTGGAATATTTCCCTATGAGAAATGAGGAAAGATAAAAAAAATTATGTTCCATGGTGGTGTTGTGTTGATGTTTGGTTGAGTTGTGAAAGAATATTGAAAAAGGTGAGTGTGGTCCCTTTAAATTGTAGTATGAGTTGTGGTATACTAAAAATGAGTGAAATTCCTCTAAATCATTATTGTTCTTTGAGGAAAATCATAGTTGAGGTCATTATAATTGTTTTGGATACCAATATTACATAGTGTTGGTTTTTCTTATTTTAAAATGGGGGAATTGCCACCAAGAAGAGAGGGATATATGTAATTTTGAAGGATGGAGTTTCAAATATGGCTTTTACTAGAGAAACCATAGTTATGGTTGAAATCACCATGTTCTGGTGAAGGTTCATATGATTTTCTCTATAATTAGGGGTTTTTCTTCCTTTGGTTTGACTTTTATTTCCTTCCTTTCAAATATAACTAATCTCAAATCATCTTTGGTTCCTTTCAATCATATATATACAGATTTAAACCTCTTAATTAATAGGTATAAGTCCGTATCAATCCAAATTGGATCCTTTTTCCCCATTTGTTTCATAGGTTATAGCAATGAGGTTTCTTATGGTTATATTGTATCATTAAATGTGTTTTGATGATGGTTCATGTCGTTATGTCCTGAGTTAGTTTCCATTGAGTCTATAGGTGCTTGATACCTGGTTATTTTATTCTTGAGCAATGTTTCTCAAAGCAATATATCAAGGTAGGGGATTTGAATATTCTTTTTTATTTTATGTTTAAATCTTGGATTAACATGAATTATTTTCAACGAGTAAGTATTTTAGATTAACCTAAATAAGATATCTGGCATTAAGGGATTTATAAGATAATAAAGGGTGTTGTGATTCACATGTGGTTATTCTTTTTTTCATGATGGTTAACTAATGTTACTTTCTGGATAGTTTGATTAATAATTTATATGGTTTTCTATGAATTTTTTCATATTTAGAAATCCATAACGTGATTAAAATTTTTAATACTATAAGGTAAGGAAGATATTAAATGATGCGTCAATTGAATATTATCTTTCTTCTACAGAATTGTTTAACAAAATAAAGTGTTTCTTTGAAAATGTGTATTAGATGAATATTTCTAAAATTATCTATGATTAGTAGATTTATTATTTTTTGAAACATTCTCATAATGAATTGACTTAATCAAGATAGTAAGTAATGTGTTTATTTCAGAAATTAATAGAAATAGTCAACCATTTTTAGACACTGTTTATTATATTATTTTATGATTTGATTAAATAATTGTGGTTTATTCATTGATATTCATTTTTATTTTAAATATTATTTATTTTTATTAATATGTTTAAAATGATAGACCCCTTATAGTGATTTTAAATATAACATGCTACATTTGGATTATTTGGAGATGGTTGGGCTATTGTTCCCGAGTTATAGAAGTGGATTGATTTCATTGATGATGGGATTATGTGGATGATTTTTAAAGGTGTTAGGAATGATTTTTGGATGGTTATATTGATTTAGGATCTTTTCTTGGTGGTTATTTTCTTATTTATTGTATATTTTTCTTACTCTTGCTTACTGAAAATTTTTTATTTCTTTAAAAGTGCATTTATTCCTTGAGATAAGTCTATCCAAGTCCTAGAATACCTAGGATTATGGAATGATAATTAATTATAAATAAACTAAAGCTAATGGGTGTCAATGATGGCCAATATTAAAAGATTTTAGACATAATATCTAGATTATGATATTGAATGAATGCACCTTGTATTTGTATGGTTGATATATTAAACTGCTAATGGTGATGAGTTATTAAATAATGGTTGGTAATTGAACTATAATAAGTGATTATCATTAATGATTAACCTTTATTCTTGTGTTCTTAGTAATATCTTCCTAGTCTTAGTGATGGAATTTGGGTTATCATGTGGGACATTACTAATAATTCGACTCTAGGGTTTGGTAATTTCCCCTAGAATGGTTTTCATCAATATATTCCTTAATATATAATATTTCTTACATTACACCACTAGAGTCAATTGTGGTTACTAGTTCCAATAATTGGCATTATGGTCTAGGTGTCTTCTCAATATCTAGGATGTTAATGGTATGGATGGCTGACTACAACCCCACTCCACTCTCTCTTCTAGACAAATCATGGTATGTAAGAATATTTGAGTTGAGGTGACTTCTAGTATAGGGTATGTTATCATATAGTTTGTAATAGATCTATGTTAAAACATATATTTATATGAAATTTTTGTAGTCTTAATGTTATATCATATACTTTTATTAGGTTTTAATGGATTATGGTTATTATATGTGTACTTACAAACGGGTTGTGATAGATTAAGTTATTTGGTGAATTTACATGTGTTATAATGGCTCTTGAATTTAATATGTGATTATGGGTATATGAAGATAATTTTTTTGTTATGTGTTTTTATAGATGTATAGGATGAGATTATGATGCAACTGTGATGTGTTGCATAAATGTTTATTATGACTCGTGGTGGGAATGAGAGCTCTAGGATATAAGACATTGGGGTTTAAGGAGACTTATATAGTGATAAAGTGTAAGTAGAATATCTTTATTCAATATATTTGATTTTGACATATTTTTACATATTCATATGCATTAATTGGTGATAAATCCTTATAAATTTTGGGATTATATTTCACTTGATTTTAGAAAAAATTTGGTTTCTCTATTTATTCACTGAGGTTAGTATGCTTCTTCTATATTTTCACGAGAAGTTTTAAGGTGGATTGTACTAAGTATAAATATATTATCACCCATATATATATAAGGTCTACATAAGGGATTTGATTAATTAATTGTACATTACTAGCCTATGGAGGTTGTTTGTGGGTTGTTGGTGTTCATGGTCATTATCTTAGGACATTCTATGATTTTTTTGGTTTTTCATTATATGACATTCATGATCTGAGATTTTGTTTTATATATCATTATAGAGTAGATTGGTGGATTATTATATTTTCCTAGGGATTTTGAGGGTAATTCCGCCTATATTTTCATGTTTTATACCATTAATGCTAGTCACTAACCCATGGCCTATTAGAGGTGGGCCTTGGGGGTTACTTCTATCTTCATGGCCAACCCCAGAGGGGTAGTAGTTGGGCTGGGTCATGAAAATCTTCATATCAAATAATATTATTACTATATCCCATTACATGCATTTATTTAAATATAATTTATTAATCAAATTAATTAATATTTATTTAAATGATATTTAATAAAATATATCATTTCCATTAGTCCATTAGCTCGACCCATTAATCCTACAGCAAAATTTATCCAACCTAAAATAGTAAACTTTTTACTCAAATAAATATTATTCATTTGATAAATAAATAAATATTATATTCACTAAAATCATGAATAAATATTTATTTTAATATTAACATAACTAAATAAATATTTATATATTAATCTATTAACTAAAATTATAAATAAATAAATATTTATTTATTACCTTGTGAATAATAAACTAGAGATAAAATTCAAATCATATATTTTAAACTCAAATATCTCATGAATAAATTTATATGATCAAATTTAATTCAATAATTATTATTCCACTAGCTGAGAGTAATATTTATTCTTAATATTAAATTAAATATAATTCAATATGATTATGGATACACTTAATATGAGACCCTCTAGGCCGCTTTTTCATGAGCATTAGGTGAACATACCTAAATTCCAAGATCAATGTATTGAAACCAATCAAGGAACCTATAGATAGAGAAGTTAATTTTATAATGATAAAAACCTTCCTATGAAATATACTATGTAATACAATCCCCTTTTCTACAAATATTTCATTATGTAGGATGCATAGTTGTTTCATCACCCTATATACTTGATTTATCTTTTTTTGAATTTCCTAAATGAACTCATTAATGAACTGCCATGTCCATAGATTTAATCAGATGGTTTCACTTCAATCAAAGGGTTATATATATCTTCTTCCATTAATATTCAATTGGAAAACATTTCTTCACTTATTCACTAATGACACACCCAATGTATGATACCTCACTTTGAGAAAATTTCATTACATTTTTCATCCATTCAAAAAAAGTATATGATTCCTGATACATGTTAACAATAATATCAAGTCTAAGGACCAATACACACATTCACATAAAAATTATCTAATAACATATAAACATGGGGAATTTATATTGGTGGGACTTTTCCTCTTGAACTCCCTTATTGGAGATCACCAAGTGAAAACTTCATGAGAATAAGTCTCAATGTCGTATAAACCCCCATCACTAGATAGTTAAACCTCATTTGTGTCTCATCGGATAGATATTATCTAGCCTATAAGAAAAAATAATAATAATATTGTCATATAATCTCTGTTTTATCATTATAGTGAGGACCTATTATGACCATTCGACATAAAAAATACTCTAAGGACATTATCAAATTAATTTCACATATATGAACAATCACTATATGGTCTTATATTCATTCATATTCTGGTAATAAAAAGTACAATGTCAGTTGGTTCTAATGAACCAACTCTAATACACTTCCACTTAAATTATCTCAAACTTATAAAAACATTCATTCTATTATATTTCACATGATATTCATTCTTATTTTGAGATATTTCTTTCATTAATGGGTTTTACATATTTTCTTTTATGGATACTCTAATTTTGGTGAATTCACCCCTTTAAGAAAAATAACTTAAGAGGTGATACTTCCAAATTATATACTTCATTCATTGATGTGACATGGTCTCTCTGTATAGAAACCATTATAAAATATTATCATAGTATAAAGAAATAAGATCTTTACTACTAGGTATAACAACAAACTCTTGGATGAAGTTTTATATCGACACTACTTCTGGACTTGTATGAAAAGGCACAATATAATTAGAATATGATACACCAGTATGAAAAGACACATATCTTGACAATGCTTTTAAATAATTATGATATATTTAAAAACTATAATTTGTATATCCTCTTACAATGAGTTCTATATCTCCTCTATAAACCATGAACATGTCCATATTATGCCATAGGTACTTCTGGGTAGTATTTACTATCGACCAATGTGGACATCCTAGGTCTACTTTATATATTTCTATCATTCTCAAGTCATAAAAAACATCATGCTTGGTAAAAATCAGGGAATACATGATATACCCAATCATATAATCATAAGGGATTATACTTACTCATTCTCTATAATCTTGAATCTAGGTATAAATTTTATTTTAGATATTCATATCATTCATAATTGAAAACATCCCTCTCTTTTATTTTTCTATATTTAATATCATTAATACTTTGTCAATGTATGTTCCTTGACTTAGTCCGTATAGCCTATTATATCTATCTCAATAGATCTTTATCCCTAGAATATAAGAAAAGTTTCCTATGTATTTCATAGATATTCATTTATATACCAACATGTTAACTGACTATAGGAATGGTATCTCATTTCTCGTTAATAATATATCATCAACATGTACAATTTGGAAAACTAACACACTCCCACTAAACCTCTTATTGAAATGGGTCTCACATTCATACTTTAGGAAAACAATTATCTTATTGCATCATCCAAACTAATGTTTCATGATCTTAGTGCTTTATTCAATCAATAAATTTATCCTTATATCTTTGTTATAACCTTGTGAACAATACACACTAAGATGGGTGTGAATTAGGTTATTAAATTATTAAATTCTTATACTATATATTGTTATAATGTTAGAAAAAACATATTGAATTTATCAACATTCAATCACACAAAATATATAGATGCTAAAATTAAATTAAGGTACAAAGATATTTTATTTAGTTCACTATAATGGTCTAATATATGGATAATAAACTAATGGTGTGTCAACATATGAGGAGATAATACTACTCACTATATGTGTTACAAATTTTTAGGAAATAATTCATTTTCAATCCTAGGTACAATCCCTTATATTATATCTCTATGCACTACTTTGAGATAAGGATTAAAATAAAATGGGACACAATGATCACTCACAATAATTATTTATAATATATGAACACCATTTCAAAAAATGTGTTTTCATTATACTTTAGTCCCTCCTTTAAGTCCTGGTCTTAAATAAAATTTTTTAACAAAATTCAACCTTCTTTTTAATCATAAAAATCTATAAATTCTCTCATTTCCCTTATTTTTTAATGTTATATACATCATGTATTTATTTATCTAAATCAAGATCCATAAATTTGATACTTATTACCCATTGATTGTTTCTTCAAACGACACATTAAGCTGACCAATTCAACTATAATGTCATAAAATTCAGTTTGAACACAAACCACTAGAATTTTCTATATTTTTCTTCTTTGTTTCATAACCCATTCACTAATTTTTTATTCATATTACAAACTAATATATTATAGTGTTATTTTGTTCCCATAGGCATGATCTAAGTCAACAACTAGATCCATAAAATCTAGTTAAATATCATATTTAAATCTATGAAATATCACATTATGATCTCCTTTGATAATCTCAATACATGAACCAATTTTTGCATGGTCCTTGTAATTGTGATTTGAGTTACTACGTCTCAAAAACATTATCCTTGCATAATTTTACTTAGAACACAACCTCAAGGGAATGAGAACTCTTATTTCATTGTGATTGTTTTTTCTATTGTAAAAGTATGTATTTACCCTTACTTGTTGAGTAATTATGATAAAAATTACATATCCCTCTAAGTACCCTTATATATCATAGTGACTCAATAATTTTTCAATTTCTCGTCTACAGGGTCTTGAAAACACTTAAATATCATATAAATAACCCTTACATATTTTGTAGGTAAACCTTACATATCAAGTAGATGAATCTTATGTATAGGCACATTTCCATTTAACATATCATATAGATGACCCTTGCGTATCATATTGGTGGCCCTAACACATTATATACGTAACCCTTATATGTGAGGACTTTATTAATTTAAATTTACCCTTTCACATCATAAATACCCTTATTTATAAGAACATAACAATTTTTTCAGATCTAGTATACTCAGCACCAAAACATCTTCAAACTTCTTCCAAACACCTTGAGACTTCTTATAAACACATCCAAAAATCTAATTTTCAAAAAATTCCAACAATACAACATATGGTTGAAATAGGCTTTCACGCCTAATTGGCTTCATTTTGTGTCACAAAACCTTCTAGTTATATTATATATAAATCTTCTACAAAGTTTCCATTAAGGAAGATGGTATTGACATCCATTACCTAGATCTCATAATCAAGGAATGTTTCAATGGAAACTATATTTCTAATTGATTTCAATATAGTGAATTTGAAAAATGTTCATCATATTATATAAATTTACATTTCTTAAACCCTTTTGTAACTATTCATTATTTATAGGAACTAACTTTATCATCCATGTACAGTTTTTTCTTGAATATCCATTTATACAAAATAGTGTTAACCTCAACTAGATAATCTATCAAAATAAAAACTTATTTTTGGTACATGGAATTCATTTTATATTTCCTGGATTATTTTCCCTTCAAAACATCTGAGCTATAAAAAAAATCTTATAGGATAGTGGTTCATTATTTTCAACTAATACGTTTTTAGTTACCTCAATAGTAAGAAAATCATACCTCTCTAGTGATATTATAAAACACTTATGTCACTAGAATAACTTTTTATACTAGGATGTGTGGAATTAATTCAGGTTCCAACTCCTATATATCTTGATCTTCAACATCATCAAAGTTTAACTTTATCCCACTATCACTTTTAGATATATGTTCAATTTCATGAAATATGGAACGTCTATCGACAATGACCCATTTATCTGAGTAATTGTATAGGTAATGTACTTTGGTTTCATTAGGATATCCTGTAAAGATGAACTATGTTCCGTATGATGTAATTTTTTTTCTAGGATTACCCTTTAAAAATACATTGCATTCCCAACACATTAATATGTGAAAATAAAAATCATACAATAATATATCTCATATGTAATTCTCCTTGCTACTTTTTTCACTTGTTTAGTGTGTGTGATTCGGTCTATAAGGGATATACCTAAAAGGATAATAGATTATATTAATGGATCATCATAAATTTCATCATGTATAGTAAGGTTTGGTACCTCATTTCACTATCACCATTCCACTATGGTGTATAAGTTGGAGTGAGTTAGGATAGTATCCATGTCTCTTTTTGATAATTGATTAACTCTTAGTTAAGATACTCTCTACCTTAGTTTAAGAAGATTTTCTTTATCATACCTAGATGATTCTATACTTTATTATTATATTCCTTAAATTTATAAAAATAATTATATTAATACCACATTAATTAGATATATCTATATATATTAAAATCATTGATAAAATTTATGATGTGAGAGTATCCACCTCTAGATTTCACTGAAAAGTTTTACACACATATGTTTGAAAAAATTCTAAATTTTTTGGGCTCTTTTACATTTTCCAATAAATATATACATATTAATTTTTCTTTTAAATTGTTTTTGAAACATATCCAAGGTTTTTAACTCAAAATAATATAAATACCATTCTTGATATAATTTTTTCAATCACTTCTTGTTTACATGAGTATGCTAGTGATACCACAACTAGGTGTGATATGAGTCATGTAAACTTGATTCATTTCATATTGTAAAGAATTTTCTTCATATTCTAGTACTTAAATATCATTATTTAAATGTTCTATCTATATATCATATTTTATCTTTATAAAAGTAGAAAATTTTATATTTATACATGAAAAAAATCCGTCTATGTCTAAATTGGACACAAAAGTTATATTATTGATAACACTAGGCACATAATAACAATTATATAAAACTAAAATCAGTCCAATTATCAATGTGATATTATAGTCTCATATATAAAATATAAATATTCTTGCTCCATTGGAAGATCAAATATCAATCCCACCTTTAGCAGTCTTACAAATTATACATGGTTCTTACATTTGGATAAAAATGTGAGATATACAAGCAGTATCTAATACCCAATTTATATAAATATATATTACAGTAAATAATTAATGTACCTGAATCATACCATTACTTCATTACTAATTCACATTTCTTACTCCAATTGCCTTTCATTCCAAAATAAAAAAACTACATATTTTTCTTTATCCTCCTTCTAGATATTTATATTTTTCAAAGGGCAGTGTGAAGGTTCCTTAGACTAAGAATTTTTATTAAAACCTTTTAAATTTACTTTCCTCTTTTTCATGATAAGGAAAAAAATTATTTTCATGCTTCATTCCTTTTTCATCTTGTAAAATCATTGATAAGAGATCTGGTAGAATATTTTCTATATTATTCATGTTAAAATTCACAATAAAACCTAAAAAGATATGAGGATGTGAGGAAAGAATGAGGTATGTGTAAAATTATTTAGGAAGATTGAATCTCATAATTTTTAACCAATCAATGTATCCAATAATCTTAATTACATTAATTACATCTGGAAGACTTTATCCTAGTAAGCACATAAAGAATGCCTTAGTGATTGCATACCTCTCTTTTCTTTCTTTTTTTCTTATATAGATCATAGAGATGAAATATCATGGTGTTTACATCCATGTCTTTATGAATCATCTAGATCTCACTAATCATGGATGATAACATGTGGAATTAGAAATCCAATGCATTATCCAAATTTTTCAAGAATATTTTTTTATCCTCCTCACTAGACACCTGAGAAGGATCAATAGTAACTGGGGACTGTAATGCATAAAACATATGATCTTTTAATAGTATAATGAACAAGAACAGGACCATTATTGGAAGTTAAAACTAGTAAGAAGATTATCTTTCTCCAAAAGGGGTCTTAGGGATACTAAGGCTTCCCAATAATAACATACAAGAATATTACATAATTTTAGATTAATATTAAATACAAATCCTAATAATTCAGTCCCAATAGCTTAATTGTTCAGTATATTTTAATCATAGATACATAATAAATTTATTTCAAAACCATTTTTCAATATTTAACATAAAAACTATCCAAAAATGGTATCATTCTAGACATATCATACTTAACACCCTTCTTCATAACCTAGGTAATTTGAAATATAAGAAGGGTGAGCCCAAATTCATAATAAGATTAAACATTGGCGATAAAAATAAAATATCATAAGTTAACATAAGATAAGAATAAGGGGATTAGATCAAAATAAAGGTACATGATCATGTAATATGAAAATATTACCCAAAAATTCATAGATCATCAATCATAATTCATGTCATGTGGATTTAGAATAACATAATAAAGGATTCATAAGAGTTCATAAACATGAATCATAAGTAAGTAATCTTGAGTCATGGGAGTATATAATAGGTATAATAATATAGAAGAAATGTGTTCCACATACATAATAATAAAAAATAATTTTCTTTTTCAAGTATTATTGTCAGGGCCATCTTAACATAGTGGAAAGAGTCCCATAGTGTATTAGGTTCACTCCTCATTCCCTTTAAACATTGGTGTACAAAGTCCCCAACTAGATTGTGTTCAATACCCAGTCCATTACATGTTACATCGGAATATATAAATCTTAAAAAAATGAATTTTATGGATGTATAATTCTATTCACACCCATAAAATAATGAAAACTATATGTATGTGTTCCATAATAATATAAAAATGTTCATATTTCCACTATATCATAATTAAACCATGTGATAGAAATGGGTTTCATGAAAACTTCCATAAAACATAATCAAATTCATACATGGAATGAAGGTTTACTGTTTCATTAGAGAATATCCCCAATGGAAAATAAGAAACATTAAATGATGTTTACGTAGATGAAAAATACTTTTATAAAATCATTATAAATATCTTCAAAAAATGAAATATGTTTTTCTTTTGGTAACTTTTAAAAATGAAAAATTAGAAGAAAAATGGAAGTGTAATTTTATTTTAAATACCATGGATACTTTAAAAGTAATATCTATAATTAATAATGATCATGAGTGTGGTAAAAATTATTCATGTGGTAAACATTAAAAAATAATTTCACACCTATATAAAGAAATTCAAAAATAACCTGCAAGCAAAACATTAAAAGGATTACATTTTATACAATTATAAAAAAGATTAAATATAGTTAAAAATTAACTTAAACAATTATTTAAATATATAAAATATAATTATTTATATATTCTAAATAATATGGATATGGAGGAAAATAGTTGGCTAAAATACTTTAAAAAATTTAATGTAATGATTTTAAATAAAACCCCTTACGAATTTTAAAATTGAAACCCCCTTGAAAGATAGAAAATGAAAAGGAACTTAAAATTTCTTGATTATAAATATATTCATGAGATAATATGTCAAATAGAAATTATATACCTTATATAAATGAAAATTTTTTCATAATATGAAACATGTCTCAATTAATTAAAATTGAGATCAAAAACTCTTACCTTAGATTTATGACTGGTCAGACATGCTCTGAACCCATGTATAATAAATTTATATTTATCATTCATATATATATATATATATATATATATCAAGAAAATATTTATATTTATATTACTATATAACTTTCACTTATAATTTATTATTAACCCTTTAGTAATAATTCTTTGATAAAATCAATAGTTTTGTGTTAATTATTTAGTTTTCCATGCATGTTCTGATTTAGTGATTCTGATCCTTACACCTTGGTCATGATTTAATAATCTCTATAATGTTCCTGAATTTTTATAGTATGTTTTTTATATAGATATGTAGTCCCATGGTCATTTCATAGAACTTGTTGTTATAATTTTCATGGAAATATTAAATATCCTATTTCTTATAAATTTTGGTTCCATAAAAAGAATTGATTTTATCAGTGAATATATATATATATATATAATTAAATAATCATTAAAAATATTTAATTAATTATGTTTAAATATTATTTGTAGCATATAATATTATTTAATCATTTATGACATGAAAATTATGACATCGTTCATGTTGATGGTAAAATCGAGCAAGACAAGTGGTTGTTATGATGACTGAATTAATAAGAACATTCTATTTCCGGATGATAATGTCAATTTTATAGAATATTAATAATTTAGAAATAATTTTTTTAATGTGATAATTTAGATTTAAGAAGAGGTGTATGAAAAAGATATAGAATAAAAATCAAGAAGAAGATATCGCTTACATTGGGAGCTTGAATCTCCTCTTGAAGAGCCTCTTGGAAAGGTTTAGGGATTATTCTTAGGACCAGAGGTTACAAAAATTTAGACATGATTATTATAGAGATAATTTATTATGGGATTCAGGATAACTTTTAAATAATATTCTGGTTTAAGGTCAGGAAATTAGGGTTTATTTTTTAGCTTGGAAGGGTGTCTATTTTTTTAAATACTCTTAACTTTAAAAAAATATGTCATTATCAAAGGATAGTGACACAAAATTATCTAAATATCAATAATAAGATTAGGGATTCAATAATACATTCATAAAATAAATTATAGATTAGGTTTTTTGTATATTTTTTCCTTATCACATAGTTTAACCCCTTGTTAACCTTTTAAACAGTTTGCAACTTTTTCCATGGAAAATTATTTTTATGACCAAAAATGAAATAAAAAATATTACTTAATTTGAATATTATAATTTTAAATATTAAAACCTTATTTAAATATTAATCTTATATAGTTGATAAACACTAATTTTAATATAAGTACACCTAATGCAACAAAAATGGTTTTTAGAAGAAAAAAATACCCTTCAAGTACAAATTGTATTTGCACCAAAATCATGTATAGTATCAATTCCCATGAAATTTATTAGTTTATAATTAAAATAATATGTTTTTTAATTTCTAATATATAAAAAACCCTATGGATCATAGTGAATAATTGATTATATTAAAATAACCAAAATATGTTTCTATTAGAATAAAATTCAACTTCTGTTCCAAAAAGTCAAGCATGAGTCTCCAAATTCAACAAAATATTTTTAAAAAGCGTTATATTACTCATTAAATACATATTTGGTCGATCCAAATGTTTTTAAAAAAATTATGTCATATTTATATCTTGATGATGTCATAAATGTTATGATATTAGTAAAAACTGTATTATTCACTATCTACCTAAAAAAAATCATAAAAATACTAAAAATTCACCATAATATATTTTTGATGAGATGAATAAAAAAATGAAATTTATTTTATAAAATTATAATTATGAAATTTATAAATTTATCTTTTAAATAAATCATAGAAAAAAAATGTTTTTATAGAAAACATTTTTAATTAGCCATAAATAATTAAAGTAATAAAACTGATAAATAATTAATTATTTCATGGATGATGATAATTTATATTCAAAATAATTAATAAAATTTTATCAATACATTTTATGGGTATAATTTATTAAAATAATTAAATTTGAAATAAAAATCATAAACACCGTTTATTTTAAATCAATTGTATTTCCAATGTTAATAAAAATCTTTTAATTGTAAAATAATTGTTTATTTTAACTATGTTTTTTCTAAATATCATGAAATTTTTTCCATTTTGTATTGTGTAAAACAATATTATCTTTGTTTCGATGTTGTGTGTATCATAAGATATTAAACATAATCAATTTATTCTGAAGGTAAATTTCATACTAAAATCAAAAGGTGTTATATTCAAACCCCTTAATATATTTTTTTACTTGAAATTTTATTACATTATTGATAAAGATAAGGATACCACTACCTCATTTCATCCTCAAGTTTCCACATTGCTTCCTTAAACTTATGATTATTTCATAAAACCTTAACAAAGTGAGTGGTCTTGTTTTATAGTAATTTATCTCTAAGATCATAGATTTATAATATTTTATCCTTATAAAAAAGGTCATGATCCAATTTTATAACCTATGGGTTTAGAACATTTGAAGGTTTAGGTATATACTTCTTCAAAAGTGATACATGGAATGCATCATTCACTTGGGATTTGTTTGAAGGAAATGAAATATGATAATCCACTGCTCCCATGTGATCAAGGATTTCAAATGTGTTTATGTACATAAGGATCAAATTTTCCTTCTTTAGAAATATCATAACCATATTATAAGGAGTTATTCAAAGGAATACATTTTTTCTTAATTCAAAATCCAACTTTCACCGATAATTATAGAAATATGTTTTTTGTTAACTTTTCATAGATTTATTTTGTAACTGAATGGTTTGAATATTCTCTAACATGTATTGATCAATATCTCACCCCAACACCTTATGCTCTCCAACATCATCATAACATGTTGGATTTCAACACCTCTTCCCATAAAAATCCTAATATAGACTCATTTGAATGTTATAATGGAAACTATTATTATCTAATAACACTTCCAAGGTAAGTTATTGATTCTAACCTCCTTTGAAATCCATTTAATAAGATCTCATTATATCTTTAATGGTTTGAATGGTCCAGTTAGACGGACAATTTGACATAGGATGATATATAGTGCTAAAGATCAACTCTGAATTTAATTCTTATTGAAGGCTTCTTAAAAAATTCATTGTAAACCTATGATACCAATCAGATAGAATTTAAAGTGACACTTCATGTATTTTTACAACTTCCTTCATGAATATAACAACATTTTTCTTAAGTAATAAATATTCTCTAAAAATAATTAAATGTACCGACTTTATAGGGTGGTAATTTATAGAGCAATCATAATGCTTGATCAACTTCAATGATATCCTTTGGCACATATTCAAGTATTTATATATTAATGTATACATTAATATATCATTATCATTATATATATCAAACCTATAAAAAAAGAGATAATTCCTCATATTTATAAGGAAAACATTACCACTACTAGATCCAAATAGTGAGTCATGTAATTTTTCTCATAAAACTTCAATAGGTGAGAGGAATATGATACCACCGTGTAATGTTTCTTGAGGAAACATCCCAATAATTCTTTGATGAATCACATTATATTGAAAACCCTGTTGTACTTCAAGTTAATGTGAGTATAGGTGCATTGATCAACCTTCTCTTAAGAACATTGGAATTTTCTTTACATTCACCTATACAAAGAAACATGGATCCCTTATGAGTTAGCATGGTTAAAGTATTTCATATTCATGATAAATTTCTCATGAATAATTTATATTATCCATATAATTTAACAAAACTATAGATCATAGTCAGATTGGTTGTTCTGGGACATTGTTAAAAAAATTATTTTTAAAGAATCCACAGATATACCCTCGCTTGAGAATACATAAACCAAGATTGGGACTTTATATATGCATAATTCACACATTAAATTTTTTTATATAGTTTATCCTTCCTAGATGTCTAAAAACAATCCCCAATTGATATCCATGATCTTCCTTGATCTTTTAATATGTAATAATATCACGTATAAAGTCTATCACAAATTTATTGAGGTAATATCTAAAGGTACTATTCATTAGATCCATGAAGAATGTCGGGGAATTTCTTTGTATGAATGAAATAACTATCAATTCATAGTATCTATACTTCATAAGGAAGCTCGTATCGGGTATATACTCCCCTTTCACATTTAATTGATGATATCCAGATCAAAGTGTAATCTTTGATAAGTATTGATCCCCTTATATTCGATCAAGCAATTCATCAATATGGAGTAGAGGATATTTATTATTTATCATTATCCTATTAAGTTCAGGATAATAAATTTATAGAACCTTTAATCTATCATCATTCATAAAAAAAGAACTATTTAACCCCATAGTGAATCACTAGGGTGAATGAATCCCTTATCTATATTCTAATGGGGTTTCTTTTTCAATTACAAAAATTCAATTGGATCCATTCTATAATGATCCTTTGAAATATTCATATCATTAGGCATGAGTTCTATTGGAAACTAAACTTCACTATTATTGGGAAGACAAAGAAACTCTTCAAGAAATATATCAGCAAACTTCTACAAAATTAGAATATCTTTAATTTTTAGGTTCTCTTAATCCATTTGATCTTGATACCCATATAATTTAAGTAATTTCCATTATGATCTCAAATTCATCCTCACATTGATAGACAATCATAGGTGGATTTTGAATATGAAATGTGACTTCCCTACCTCAGTAATTGATAAGGGATCTATATAGAGAGACAAAATACATTCCAAAAATCATTTAAAATTCCATTATATGAAAAATAATAATATTTATAGGAAGAAAATTCCCACAAACTTCTATCGAAGAATATTTATACAATTAATATTTAATCATCGGGCCTTTAAGAGTTTTAACTAATAATTTAACATCTAATCCTTGAGGTGGTCATGTAATAACCTTAGAAAATTTTCAAGATATAAAAGATTGGTTAGAACCAAAATCAAATAATACATTAATAGTTCTTGAGTGGATGACTAGTATACCTTTCACTACATCATTATATTAACCCTATTTAGAATTTTTGACTCTATAATATTTACCTCCGTACCTTTGATCAATAATTTACTAATATTGATTATAATCATTAACCCTTGGATTCATGAATTTATTGGCATAATTTTCATACTCCATTCAATTAATTCATTAGAGTGTGGGTCATTCATTTTTTATCTTTATATCTATTAAATTTATTGGTTGGACTCTTCAAATATCTCCAACATTATTTTTTCCAATGTATTTTATTTCCAAACATGAAGCATTTACACATCCACTTATATAAATTTCACCCATTATTATTTCCACATTTTTTACATGAACTGTGATTTATTTTATTTCCTATATTGGTTTTTTTATCGAAGTTTCCTAAAGACTCCATTTTTCTCCTCTTATCCCCAAAACTGCATGAACAATGGGATTCTATATTCAAAATTTTTACCTTGATATCACATAGAATGATTAATTTTTATCTAAAAAAGTCTCATATAGCCAACTCTTTCTAGTTACATGGTTTTAATCCACTAAACAACCGATCACTTTTTCTTTCAGGGTTGAAAATAAAAGTAGAATCATACCTTGTATGTTTTGTAATGTTTTATTCGTATGTACTAATAGATTCATCATCAATTTATTTTAACTCTAATAATTCTTACTTTATTTTAGTGTGAAGGGTTTAGGGAAAATACCTATTGAAAATTTCCTTCTTAAACTCCTCCCACTTCTTGAGGTAAATTTCTTTCTCATTCATAATATTCATGATAAGAGTCCACTATTTATTAGTTTCACCTTCTAAAAGATAAATGGATAAAAATACATTTTCATGCTTCGAGTACTATATAATATAAAATATATTTTATATTTTACTAATACATTTCTTGGTAAGTAATGGATCTAAAAACCCACTAAAGTAAGGTGGTAGTTACCGCATAAACGACTCAATGGTGAGTAACTTTTCTTGTTTATAAGTTCATCATGATTCATATTATTATTCATATCTAGATAGATTTGGGTGAGAATATCCATAAAATTTTTCATTAAAACTCTCATTCAATTTAGTTTCTCACAAGGATGTTCATTGAATTGTCCGTAACATTTATTATTATCACAATTCCACATGGTTCCATCTATTTAATAAAACCAAATGGTTAATATGAGTATGTATAATTAACAATCATAGAGAAACCATATGATAAGGAAAATTATTCCAAATATTTCATAAATTATAAAACCAATTTCTCAATTCGTAACATTTTAGGTTCATTCTATATCACTTTGGTTCGTCGTAGTTTTTTTTAGGTTCTATCATCTTATTCTTTATAACTTAATCCCAAAAAAAACTAAACCCTACTTTAACACAAATTGAGTTTTCTCGATCATAACATATATGAATATTTCAACATTTTAGATGAATAATCAAAACATCTCAAAATAATTAACACCCTGAAATATAAAGGTTTAGTTTCTTTGAATATTAGATAAGTAATAAATTTATTTCATAACTATTATTCAATATTTCTAAAAAAATACTCTTGAAACATGGTACCCTTATAGACATATCATACTTAACACCCTTCTCCATAACCTAGGGAAGTGGGAACATAAGAAGGGATGAGATTAAATGATCAGTAAAGGTAAAAATGAGAGATAATGATCAAATATTATATGTGATTTTGAGATAAGAATAATAGTATGATATCATAATCAAGGTAAATTATCACAACATATTAAAATCATACCCAACAAGTCGTAGATCAAAATTTATGATTCATAGAATAGGTATTTGGCATAAAATAAGATAGGATTCATAAGAGTGAGTAATTATAAGTTATAAGTAAATAATCTTGAGCCATGAGAGCATAATATAAGAACCAGGGGTGGTTTAAGGGGCCTCTGTAAAGGGATATGAATTGCAGGCATGAGTAATTCCCTTAGCTGTGAGATGTTGGACCATCTGGACTGCCAGGAATAAGTCTTGAGTTGATGGATCTACCTATTCCAATATGTCCATTAGAATGCATTCAGGTTGTATTGTGGTTGAACTAGGTTTTCTTGTTAGGCAACGGGACTCCTACCATGCCTTGAGGATGTTTTTAAGTAGGTCTCTAAATTCCCCTCCCCCCTAGAGACTTCATCGTCTAGAAAACTGGGTTTGTTGAAGACCTCCGAACTCTGGGGTTAAACTCAAAATTTATGGGTCCTACAGTTTAAACCTCATTAAGGGTGGTGGATTCATTATAGATACCAATGTTTTGGTGTTCCTAGACTTTATTAGCTTCTTTGGACAAGGTAATTCCCTTATGGTGGAAGCTAGATCCATGTTGAATGGGATTGATATTTACCTCTCCTCCAACATCTAGGTGGAAGCTGTTGAAACTGACTCCTCGATCCTCTTCAAAGAACTTCAAGTAATGTGATAGACTACATGGTCTATCTCCTACGTAGTTATAAGATTTCAGAGCCTTATTTGACAAGCCCATATACCCCACACATGGGGAGAAGGAAATTTTGTGGATAATTAGCTTACCTCCAAGGTTATCTAGGATCACCCCTACACCATTTTCTCTAGCTTGGGATCCCCCCAAATGTAATAAGTTTGTTAGAGAATATGCACTTGGGCTCCATTATTTTATGCCCCCTCGAACTGTCTTCCTACTCCATGTCTTGGATATCCCTTTCTTAAATAAAAAATTACACTTTCATGCATGTAGGAATAGTAATATGAAATAAAAATGTGTAAAATAAATAATCATATAAAATAATTTAATTTTTCATGGATTACAAATAATACCATTATCACATAATGGATATATTTTGATGGTGGATTGGGTTCACTCCCAATTCCCTTTAAACCTTGGGGGATATAGTCCCTTAGTGAATTGGGATCACTCTCCAATCCCTTACTTTTTATCTCACAATATACAAATATTTGACCAATGAATTAGATGGATATATAATTATATCCCCACCCACCACATAATGAAAACTATAAATATATGTTCCATAAAAACATAAAAAGTTTTATATTTTCCATATAAAATAATTAACCCATGGAATATAAATGGATCTCATGAAAACTTACATAAAACATAATCATATTTTATCCATGGAATGAACATTGATGATTTTATTTTAGTGTATCCCTAGTGAGGTATAAGAAACATTAATGTATATTGATAAATATTAAAAAAAATTATAAAATCAATATAAATATTCTTTTGAAAAATAATAAGAAATATCATTTTTTCATAACTTTTAAAAATTAATAATTCAAAAAATAATAATAATATAATTTTTATTGAAAACACATTGAAATTTTAAAATTAAGCTTAATAATGAAGAATGATCGTGATTGTGGAAAAATATGGCCATGTGGTAAATGTTAAAAATTATTTTTTCACACATTTATAAAGAAATTAAAAAGTAACCCATATGGAAAATGTTAAAAGATTCCTTTTTAAACCATTGTTAATAAGTTCAAAGATAATTGAAAATGACCTTAAAAAATAATTGAAATATATAGAATAGAATTATTGAAATTGTGTAAATAATATGTATATATAAGAAATTAATTGGGTAATAGACTTCAAAACATTTAATAAAATTATTTTAAATAAAACCCCTTACAGCTTTTAAAATCAAAACCCCTTTGAAAGAAATAATATTAGAAGGATCTTAAAATACCATGAGTATAAATAGATTCATGATATAATATGTAAAAGAGTTGTTATATACAGTATATCTGAGGTGACCAGAGCATAACATATATGCATATTATATCATTTTAAATTAATATTAAATAGATATCACAACATTTCACACTTCATAACCTAAAAGTTTAGTCAATTTGAATATTATTTACATAATCACTTCATTTCACAACCAATATTCAATATTTTCTATGATTACTCTTCAAACATAGTACCTTCTTCGACATATCATACATAACACCCTTCTTCACAACCTGGTAGAAATATAATCATTATAAGGGGTTATCTCAGATGCTCGGTAAGGGTAAACATAGGATTCAACAAATGAAGATTATAATTGAGAATAAAATTATCATAATTATGTGATAACATAATAAATATACATTATTATAAAATATAAAAATCATTCTCAACAAATCATTGATCATAAATCATTAGTCAGGAGAGAATAACATTAGCCTAATAATATGGAATAAAATTGTGGCACATATATAAGCATAGAAAATCTTTTCCTTTATTAAGGATCACTACTAAGACCATCATCACATAGTTAAAGGAGTCCCATATTGGATTGGTTTCACTCCCAATTATTTTTAAACCTTAGTGGGTAGATTCCCTTAGTATATTGGGTTTATTCCTCATTCACTTTAAATCTTGGTGGGTGATAGATATAATATTTTCATCATTTTTTATATGTTTATAAATTATTTAATCCATAACAATTTATCAATTTGAGTGTATTTTGATGAATTTTGGATTTTTGATGTATTTTGGGCTAAAATGTAAAAATTCTAAATTCTATAATTTTAATAGATTTTAATAATAAGGGTATTTTGGGAATGACATTTTAAATATTATTCCAGTTTGCGTGATTTTTTTTAATATTTTCTATTTTATACACTTTAACTTTTTATTCAACAACAAGAGCTGATTCAAACATCTAAAGCCCCAAAAAAACAATCCAGGTGAAAAAAATTCGGGCAGACAGAGTGAACCCCACCTCCAGAAATGATACATAACTCTTGATACACACCTCTAATTAAGTTTATTGCATTTGGATATGAAGGAGGATACATAGGTTCATTTCCAAAATAAATTCCACTGAGTTATTAAATCTCTAAGGTGAATATTTAACGATATAAATTGAAGGAATATATTTGGAATTCTCTGCAATAAAAATTCATACTCATTATCAATTCCATAACACCATCTATACACATGCAATTAATTTAAAATTTGGGTAAAATATACGAAATTAAATTTCTCGAATCTTATAAGAAGGGAACTTATGTTTATTCGAACATATGGTGTTCTAAACTTAAGAAAACATTCACAAGACATATTCTCCTATACAAATTTTCTACTTTTCTTTTCTCTCTTTTCTTTTTCATAGTTTTGTAATGCCTTCTTCTTACCAATTAATCTCGATTACCCTTAGCATAGTAATGTAAACATTTGAGTGATTGGGGAAATTTTGGTTTTATATTTTTTTAATGCTTGAGTTATTAGTCTTAATTAAATAAAATCTATTTCTCTCTTCCAAGATATCGTTTTCAATTCAATATAGTGGTTTTTATATCAAGTGTGATAATATTTGGTTTTTTATTACATTATTAATTTTTTATTTTCTTAATGATAATTATCTCCCTCTTCTAGGTTCTAGTTTATATACTAAGAATATACTAGGTCCTAGTGGTAAAGTACTCGATGATCTTCCATATGTGTGAAAGAGGTAGTGGATGTTCTTGATTTTTGGGGATAAACAATACCCTATCAGGTATTACTCAAGTCAATTGAAGATATTTATTGAAACTATCTTGAACGTGGATGGAGAGTATACCAAACTAAAATCTTGGTAAGTTTTTCTCTCACCATAACCATTTTACAAATAGAGTGAGAGGAAATGATCATGGAATCTGATTTCAAACAACTTTGCAGAAGAAGATTGAACAAAATAGAACAAGGATAGCATTGCAATTAGAAAATCAGCACCCACCTAATCACCATTAAAATATGATAAATTTTAATAACTTTAATTTCTAATTTCATTTCAATCATTTTATTAATTGATTTTATTTATTTTGTTTCATTGAAAACCAAACAATTCCAAAAACCCTAAATTTTTCATCTAATTAAATATTGACAAACTGTTTGGTGTCCAATTCTCTTCAGGAGACTACCTAGGGTTAATCACTATGCTATACTTAGGTAATAAAAATTGTTTTCCCACACCCCATGATAGGTGTGTTTTAAACATGTTTTAGTTTCTGGTGAGGCATTTCCCCAAACTAATTGTAAAAATTTAACTCTTTTCAAATTGAAGAAAATAAAAAAAATCTTCTTTTACAATGTTAATTCTAAATGACTATTTATTTAATTCATGGAATAATTACCCATCAATGTAACAAAAATTAATATCTCTCTCTCTTTCAGGGAGTATAGTGTTTCTTCTATTGTTTGACAAGTGAGTTTATTTTTTAAATCAAATAATGGGGATCAAGCATTCAAATAATTCATCGATGGCCTGAGGGAGGACATGAACAAAAATCATTTTGAAGCAATGGACCGAGACATAAGTGAGTTCTCCCATTACTTTTTAAAATTTTATAAACTGTCTAAGGACTAAGAATATTCCCCATTAATCTTCACTAATTTTTCTAAGTAAATCTAAGAAATGGAGTAGTCTGACTACCTACCTCTATCAGCTACAACTCAACTAGAAGAGGTTTTTTCCACTAAAGAAGCAATTTAATTTGAACAGACTTAGGGAGATGATATTTTCATGAACTCATTGTATTCTAATCTTGTTGACACCGAATTGAGAATCACCAATAATTATTTAAAATTTTAAATTTTTTCCAATACTTTCATTTTCTTGGAGAAGGAATATGATGAAAAAGAAGATTCACCCAATGAGAAACATATGGAGATCCGTAAACAAGTTGAAAATTTATTAGAGGGAGTTCATGAGGTGATCCAAGTGTATTTTCTTAATAAAACCAAGAAAATAACTTCTTAATTTTAAGGGGAATAATTTAATATTGATACTTTATTATTTAATGTTTTTCAAATATAATTACACTCTATCTTTCCCTTTGATTATAATTTTGATGCAGTATTCCTTGAGAAACCACTAAAAATGAATAAGAGGTTTTTCAAGTGGAAAGGAAGAAATAGGGTGACCCATTCTATATCCTACACCCACTATGATTGTTTTATTTAATTCCCATGGGGGTGGATTTGGAATACTAGATCCATGGAGTTCTTAACAAAAAAGAATAACTTCATGTTAGAAAAAAGAATTTTTTTTGTTTCATGAGTAAGAAACTACACCCACCATCAAATTGTGGATAACCAACTAGAACTACCCATTTAGAGGTAGTCAAAACATAGGTCCCACTTGGGTGATTAAAACAAGATCTATCCTTATTTTCTGATTCTTTTTTTATTTTCTTTTATTTTAATAAATTTTTTATATCTTCTTTTCTGATATTACTTTTAGGCTTTAAGTGTTCACCTCTTAAGAGAATAACTCGTTGTTGTAATGCTAATAAGTCTAGTTGTAACTCTCCATAAAACCTATTTTATTATGATTATTTAATTAAAAATAAGGTTACATGTTAAAATCTAACTGAATTAATTGAGTATATTGTACGATTTAATTATGGGGGAGGGAAACATTGATGTTTAGTATTTTCAATTTTTCTTCTTCTATTTTTTTTGATGTTCCTTTAAATTTTTTTTGGGTTTTTGAAACTTGTGAGATTAAATGATTTTCATTGACATTTTTGAAACCCATGTATATGAGTGAAAAAAATTATTACATGAAACTGAGCCTAAATGAATACTAAAAGTGAATTTTTTTCATGTTCAAATATTTTGTGAATTTCATGAAATTTCATCTAATTTTTTAATCCCATACCATAATTCTATATATTTATTTTAGAAATCACCTTCCAAGGAGGCTTCTAAACCATTTTTTTAAAATTAATTTCACTCATCCCAATTCCTGATAAAACCATACCATGATTTCTTTAACAAGAATTTAATTTATTCCAATCAAAACATAAGGGTTTGAGTTACTTATTACTTAAATGATTAAGGCATTTATTTGGTTTCAAATCCCCCTTTTAAAAAAAATCATTTTTTGTTCTGGACTTCCTTATATATTTAATCCTTTTATTCCTTAGAATTCATGAATATCCTGTTAGGTTAGCCACATTAAAAAACAATTTTACCTATCCAACCTACTCTTGAAGTGAGATTGCATAATCGTATTGAACATAAGTGTGGGGGAAGATTTATTATATTGTTCTACCTAAATTTATAATAATTTGGTGTAAATACAATGTTTAATAGATTATTTTGTTTCTAAATAATTCATTATATTGAAATATGTGACTTTATATAGAATTCATGATAAAAGAAGTTGTTTATTTATAGAGCTTCCAAAGGATAAAGAAATTTGTGCCTATCTGAAACTCTTAATAAAAATTATGATTGAGAAAATTGAAATTTTTAATGTTGAAATGATGAATGGTGTGCCCTTTACTTGAAATTTTATGATGATGGATCTGATTTTCTACTAAGAGGGGTGAGGAGGAGGCCATACCTGATTGAAAATTAGTATCTTGTAATTTTTATTTAAAAAGATCCAAGCTCTCCTTATTCAACCTCATAATTTTTAACATCTAAATACTACTAAACAAACTCTACATAATAACCCTTAAAAGTCTTAATGATAAACATGTTTCCTTGACACAAATCAGGTTGATAAGTATGAATTTATCAAGCCTATGGTGACTCTTTCAGGAGTTTGTATGAGAAAATCTTTTCTGAAAATTTAAATTGGTGTGATGAGAGAAAATTCATGTGAGGTATGTGTTTTGTGTGCATGGAAGTCTTAGGTTGAATATGGTAATAGAATATGGTCTAAAGGGGGGTTAATATACGAGATTAAAAAATTTAACAAATAAAATTCTTCATTAAATTAATTATCAAATTAAATTGTTAAGGTTAATTAGCATTGGAAAATGTAAACAATGCATGGTTTTTTATAATATTTCATTCCAAAGTGAGTCTACTTATACTCTTATACCTCTCTAATTAACTAGAGATACATGGGAACTAAAAAAGATTCATATGGGGGAATCATAACCCAATTACAAAATCTATTTTTTGTGGAGGGATAACCATGACACTGACCTTTGTGTGGGGAGTCAAAACCCTTAAAACCTGAATTTAGACACTTTGAGTCACAACTCAAACAGTTCTGGCTTTAAATACAGGGAGTCACAACCCTTAAATCCTGAATTTAGAATCTGGGAGTCACAACCCAATAAAAAAATTAACAAATAATTATTTTGTGATTAAAATTATAAACATAAAAATAGAGTGCATGTGAGAGATGGGAAAAAGTGTTTTAGATGTAAAACCAGATGCAAGAAGATAAAAAATGAGACCACATGTACTGCTTATTGAGGTTTTGATCAGCTTATCTCATCAAGTCAATTGTGGTCAAAGAAAAAATAATTCTTACCTTGAGAGATCATGTGGGTGATGAAAATAGAGTGTCATAGGATGTTGAAAATGCATAGCAGATTCAAAGTTCACAGTACTTTCTCTTTGAAAAAACATAGTATCAAAAATGTAAACGTGTGACTCTATATTTCTCTTTTCATCTGTTACCTAAAAGAGATAATAATATATATATAGGGAATAAATATTCATTAGTTTCATCTGATCCACTTCCTTCAGAAAAATGAATTGAGTCAACAATTTTCATTAATATCTCCATGAAAAATGTAGCATTGATGCTTCTTTATTCATTTAGAATAAATCATAAAATGAATTTGAAATAATAACTCTTCTAAAAATGACTCCATAAAAATATCATCATTTAATGATTTAAAACTCCTATTTAAATACATTCTGACTAATTTAAACTCAGTCAAAATAGTTCATAAAAATTAGCACAAAAAATTGAAATTAAATTCAAATATTTGAATTTAAATAAAATTTTAACCTCTCATTTTATTAGAAAAATATTGTGATTTTTTTTAATTTTTCTCTTTAAATATAGAACCAAAAACTTCTAAATTTCATTGATAAAAATAATTAGATTTAATGTGAATTTATTCGACAGAAAAACCGTTGAAAATAATCCATATATATGCATAAAATATATTTTCAGAAAAAATTCATGGAATGAACAGTAACATCAGGGATTAACAGTAACGTAGCGTAGGGATGATGAGAGGTAACGTAGCGTAGGGATGATGAATAGTAACATAGGGTAGGGATGATTAAAAGTAACGTACCATAGGGATGATAAACAGTAATGTAGTGTACGAATTAACCATACTTTGTGAAAATGAATAGTAATATAGGGTTGACGAACCATACTTATCACTATTCATGAACAGTAACGTAGGGTTGATGAACCATACATTTAACTATTATGAAATTAGGGTTTCTTATACTTTGTGAAAAACTGGATAACATACTTTAACAAACATCAATGAATTTTTAAGAAGTATAAATAGTAGATTCAGCATTGTTTCAAGAAGAATTATTTTTATAAAAACATATTAGATTTCTAAAAAATCATGAATTGAATAAAACCATTTTCTACATCTCCCCAAATCATTGAAAAATAGAATAAAAAACATTCTGGAAAACATCAGTTCTGAAAAATCAAAGCAGAACTTCAAGAAATTTAATCACCATTCAAATGACCTTTTTATACTTTGATGTAAACTAATGAAATAAATATTAACATCTTTTACTTTTATAAAATCAAGTTTCATGAAAATCATAAACCTATATAAGTTTTAGTAAAATAAATATAGAAACTTTTTAAAACTAAAAACTCAAGAGTTTCTAAAAACTGTAATAGAAAATTCATTGAATGTTTAGAGTAATAAAAATTCATTTTCAGAATTACTCAAAAACTAATGAAATGTAGATAAATATCTTATATATACAATATAATGAGAATCACACAAATACATACACTATAGTTTAATAACTAATCAAAATATAAAAAGGTTTTTAAACAAAAAATCACATGTAATCAAACAAAATAAAACATGCACATGCAAAAACAATCTCCCCAAATATTCAAATAAGTAATCAAACAAAAGAGAATTCACATCCATAAAAAATCTCCCCATTTTTTATTACAAAACCAAAACATTTTAAAAATTAAAACCAATTTATTTCTCCCCATTTATTGCTCCCAATTTTCTCTTAAAATGTCTCTCCCAAAATATCTCTCCCCATTTTTTGTAAATAAACAAAAAGTGAAAACAAACTCCCCCTAAAAAAATAAAGTCATAAAAAAATAAAATTCCAACAATCCAAGTTCAAATTTAATTTTTTTCAAACTGAGAAAAGTATAAAGGATTTGTTAAAATATCTAATAGCTGATTTTTAGAAGGTATAAATTCTAAAACGATATCTCCCTCGCTCACATGATCTCTAATAAAATGAAATCAAAGGTCAATATGATTTGTTCTAGAATGATGTAAGGGGTCTTTAGAAATAGAAATTGTATAAGTTTTGTCACAATAAATAGGCAATTTATCAAGATAAACACCAAAATAATATAATGTTTTCTTAATCTATAAAATTTAATCACAACTACTAGCAGTAGAGATCTATTCAACTTATGAAGTAGATAAATAAATAGATAGTTATTTCTTAGAATACCATAAAATTAATATTTTTACCAGAAAATGACACATACCTAATTTAATTTTTCTATCAATTCTACATCCTCCAAAATCAAAATCAGAATAAGATGTTAAATCAAAACAGTTTTATTTTTGGATAAAATAAACTAGAATCTATACTTCCTTTAACATATCTAATTATTCTTTTGACATATTTAATATGAATTTATTTAAGATATTCTTGAAATGTAGCACATAAAAAACACTAAAAATGGTTTTGAGTCTAGATGTAGTTAAGTATAAAAAGATACCTATCATGCCTCTATAAACATTAAAAACAACAGATTTACCAGAAGCATCAATATCAAATTTAAAATTAGTACCCATAATATTTTTCATAGATTTAGAAGAATAAAGACCAACTCTTTTAACTAACTCTTTAGAATACTTATATTTATTAACAAAAAACCATCTTTTCTTTGAAAATTTTGAAGACCAAGAAAGAATTTTAATCTTCCCATTAAACTCATGTCAAATTTAGAAGACATCAAAGAAAAATTAATTATTGATTATTTCACTAGATGATCCAAAAACTATATCATCAACATAAATTTGAAAAATTAAAATATAAATAGAATTACCTTTAATAAAAAGAGTAGGATTGACATTGTATTTCTTGAAATCATTATTTAATAAAAACAAATAAATCCTTTCATACCAAGAATGAGGTGCTTGTTTGAGACTGTACAAAGATTTAGATAATTTAAAAACATGGTTAAGAAATTTTTCGCTTTCAAAACCAAGGTGTTGACAAACATAAACTTTTTTAGTTATAAAACCATTTATGAAAGCACTTTTTACATCTATTTGATTTAATTTAAAACCTTGAAAACAAGAAAAATCCAACAAAATTATAATTACCTCTAACCTGGAAATAGGTGAAAAAGAATCTTTAAAGTCTATACCTTCTTTTTGAGAGTATCCTTGAACAACAATCTTGGATTTATTTCTGAAAATCTGTCCATATTCATCTAGCTTGTTTCTAAAGGTCCACTTAGTTCCAATTACCTGTTCATCCTTAAGAAATTATACTAAAGTCAAAACATTATTTCTAACAAACTGATTTAATTCATCTTGCTTTGAAATAATCCAGTTTGCATCTTTCAAAGAATCATTAACATTAAAAGAAAAAAATCTGAAATAAAAACAAAATTGGCACAAAAATATATAATAGAATTTCTAGTTTTAACACCAGAATTAACATTTCTAATTACATTTTAAACAAGATGATATTTGTGAATCTTCCATGATTTTGGATCTGGTTTAGAAAAATTATGATCCCCTTAAATTGATTCATTAATATTCTTGGGTATTTATTTACAAATATTAAATTCTCTAAACACTTCATCTTAAACATTATAATTATAATTTATTTTAACATTATTTTTATTAAACAAAACATGAATAGATTCTTAGATAATCAAAGTTCTTTTATTATAAACACTATATTATTTACTATTATTATACTATCCAAGAAAAATACTCTAATAACTCTTAGAATCAAATTTATATAATTTATACTTTGGATTTAATATAATAACTTTACAACCAAAAACTCTAAAGTAACAAAATTTAGGATTTTTATTTTTGAATAATTCATAAAGGGTTTTCTTTAAAAAAAGGTATAATAAGAATTATATTTTAAATATTAAAATATGAAAAATAGACTCAACCCAAAAATATATAGGAAAATTATATTCACTTAACATAGTTCAAGACATTTCAATAAGATTTCTATTTTTCGTTCTACAACACCATTTTTTGTAGTGTTCTAGAAGCAGAAAAATTATGAAAACAATCATTCTTTTAAAAAAAATCTAAATCTAAATAATGAAATCCACCTCTTTTATCACTACGAATATAAATAATCATACATCCCTTTTCATTTTGAACTAATTTTCAATAGTAAGTAAATCTATAAAATTTATCATATTTATGAGCAAAAAAAGTATACCCAAATTAATCTGCAATAATTTTCCATAATAACTCAGGTATATTTCTTTCCACCAAGGCTAGAAATTTGAGTGGGGACAAATAAATCAATATGTATTAGCTGTAAAGTTCTATTAGTACTTATCTGATTGATGGTTCTAAAAGAAGTTTTGTGTTGCTTCCCTTTCATGAAAGCATCACAAATATAAAGATGTTCTTTCTTCATGGATGGAAGCTATAACACATTCTCGTGTATTGAGAATTTATGTAACAATATGAAATTAACATGACCTAAATGTTTATACCAAAGGATGTTGTTATTCTATATAGCATTAAACACTTTAAATGTAGAAAACATAGTTCATAAAAATCAATAATATAAATATTATCTTTTTGATTAGAATAAAATAATAATGAATCATCTTTAAAAACAAAACATTTATCATTTTAAAATTTAACTTCCATTCCATTATCACTATAAGAACCCGGTTTTTTCTGCATAAGACTTTGGAATATTCTTGATGATATTCCAGAGTAGTGCCTTCAGACGGCGTGCGATTCCGAGCTCCGGTGTGGCCGAAATTAAATTTTCAGTGCGTTCACACTGGAAACGCCAAATAAATGAAATAACTCCTAAACAGTGATCCGGATCAGAGATCCGAGTGTACAGATGGGTCCGGAATGGGGTTTTTACCATGGGAATGACATAAGGTATGTCAGCGCGAGACGTTTGGACCCCTCGCTCACTTCCGGAATGAGAAACGGATAAATTAAATAATTGATTTATTCTTTTAAGGGTGAAGCTCAAGTATCTCTTAAACGGTGGCTCGTATTGGAAAAATGAGGGCACCGTTGAGTTCGGAATGTACCGTTTACCCTAAGAGAGGTATAAGCTTCGCGGGCGCGGGCCGTCTGTGAAAAATGGCCCCGGGGGCGTTTTCGTAATTTGGCGGCCTCAGGCTCTAAGTTTAATAACATTCGAACGGGGTCTTGGATTAAAATTATGAGACCGTCGTTGTGCTCGAGAGGTGGTTTTTACCCAAGGGGAGCTTAATCTTGACCACGCCAGAGGGTTTGGATGCGGGTGTTTTAGGGGTCGGGACTTTTAATTAAAGAGTTTATTTATTTAAACTCTCCCCTCCTCCCCTTCCTCCCCATTGAACCCCATAGAGAAACCCCTCCCCTCTCCTCCATCTCTGGAGAGGCGACTCTGGAAAGGTGTGATGATGCCGGCGGATCGACGCGAAGCTTCGGGCAACGCCCAAGAGGTAGGAGTTATTTCGTTTTCATTTTCAAATTCCTGCAATATCTGAGCCCAATTTATATTGTCGAATTGCTGTCTGATCATCGATCGAAGCCCACATATGTGTAGTATATGTTCTAAGGTTTCCGACGCTCTTCTTAGATCGAAAATCCGAGTCCTGGGGTGCCCGGGGCAGCCCCGGGAAGTTCCGGCCAAATTTCTGGTTTTCCGGCGGTTCCAGGCGGCGGATGGTGGTTCCGGGACGGCAGCGCAGCAGAAGGCTGGCCGACCATCCGGCCAGCTAGGTGGCATCTCGCTGGTGCGGGGTGGCTCGGGCTCGCCGGCTGAGGGTGCCGGCCACGGGCTCCGATGAGAGGGGATGGCCGGGGTCATGCTGTACGACCCCGCGGCTGGACAGAGACCCGTGCGACGCGGGTCTCTGCGTGGAAAGTCGACCGGGCGTGTCGGCCGGTCGGTGGAAGAGGCACCCGTGCGGTGCGCGGGCGAGGCGGCTTCGCAGGAGCCAGCTGGGCCGCGGTCCCAGCGGGCCGGCCGGAGCGGGCCGGCTCGAGCGGGGCGGACCGGCCGGATCGGGCCGGCTCGAGCGGGGCGGACCGGGCCGGTCCGGCCCAAGCAACCCCCCCCCCCCCCCCCGTTTTAAAATGTTTCCAACGCCCGTAGCTTTCGCTGCTGACGTCCGTTTTGCGCGCCGTCTGCGGCGGTGCAGACCTGACATTGAGGATATCCTTTTGAAAAGGTTCCTAGAGTTTTAACTTCCGAGACGAGGGGCTCGGGGGCACAGCACGTGCGTAAGGAAACTAAGCGGGCTTCCCGGGAATTTTTGTTTTGGATGGCGCGGACGCGTCCGACGTCCGTTTTAAGCGCTGTCAGTGGCATTGGGACCCTGGCACCGAGGCGGAGCTTTCCAGGGTGGTTTCAGGCGTTGAGGCTGAAGTTGAGGCACAGGCCCCATGACCCGTCTTTTGAGTTGCGCACATCGTTTAGCAACTTTCTCATCGGTCGTCCGTTCGGGGCTAGTGAGCAGTCGTTTCTGGATGTTTTCTGAGGGGATTGAAATGGTGCAATCCACCTGCTCTAATTCGGCACGATGGTGCGGGGCCCACGAGGTCTGTTTGGGTGTCGACGGTGATTTTCCATCTTTATCATCGGGCGACCGTTTTGGATAAGTGCATAGTCCATCTTGTGTGCTTTTTTGAGAGGATCACAACGGTGCGATCCGTTCGTTGTGTTTCAGGACCGGGGTGTGGGTCCCACGTAGTACCGCTCGTGTGCAGTAAGCCGGAATGCATCTTTTTCTCCGGATACCCATTCCATGCAAGTAAGAAGTCAATTTGACGTGCTTTTCTGAGAGCATTGCGATGGCGCAGTTCGCCCGACCCTTTTTCGGGGACGTGGTGTGGGTCCCACCCGACCTGGCTATGGTGAATAGTACCTTTTTCACCGGGTGTCTATTTTGGGCGATTGAGTAGTCAATCCTGTGTGTTTTTCCGAGGAGATCCCAGTGGCTTATCTCATTTGTTCATTTTTGGGATCTTTGGGTGGGCCCCACACGGGTTGGTTACGGTGAATAGTATCTTTTTCACCGGTTGACCGTTTCAGGCAAGTTAGTATTCTATCTCACATGTTTTTCCGCGAGGATTACAACGGTACGATCCGTTTGGTTGTCTGGAGCCTCATACGCGATCTTATTAAATGTGGAAATATGAAAGGTGCCCTGGCGGCGGTTCTTCTACCATGGTTGTAGCAGACCCGTGGCATGTGATCGCGTGCACTCATGGGGGAGAGATGTGAATGTTTCATAAGATGTGGTCGGTCGTGCCTGGGCCTTTGAGTTGGAGATGTTACGTCACGCCCTCATGTTGACGTTGGGTGCCGTGTGCACGATAGCCCTTGGGATGAAAATGAGGTATACTCGGGGAGTATACGGGAGTTTTTTGAGGTATGTGTGGTTTACCCATGAGGATGTTTGTGCGCTTGGTTGGGGATTGACTTGGGGCCACACGTCGTGTGGGCCCCATGTGCGTAATGTGTTCTGCTTTGCGTACTTGACCTCTCGTGACGTAGAGGGTCCCTCTGTGCTCATTTGTTTGACCAGCAGAGTGGAGTATTTCCCCTGGCTCTGTGCTCGTTTGTTTGACCAGCAGGGTTGAGTGGTCTTCCCCTGGTTTTGTTGTCAATGGATCGGTCGGTAGTAGTGCTAGTGACACCCAGTGATGGAGGAGGCATTGAACCTCTTTTGGGTGAGTTGTTCTGGAGTTGGGTGGTTGCGTGATACCGACTCCGTGTTTGGTTGGCCAGTGTTGTACCCTTTAGTGGATATGGCCAGAGCAGTTCTGAGTTTTACCCTCCCGCAGGGTTGGGCAGTGGGTTACTCATCTGCTTCTAGGGTCTACCCTCCAGCAGAGACTGGGCAGTGGGTCACCCGACACTCTTAGGGTCTAGCCTCCAGCAGAGACAGGGCAGTGGGTCACCCGACGCACTTAAGGTCTACCCTCCAGTAGAGACTGGGCAGTGGGTCACCCGAAGGCCTCTTAGGGTCTACCCTCCAGCAAGGCTAGGCAGTGGGTCGTCTGTCGACTTATTCCAGTTCTACCCTCCATCGGGGCGGGTCAGTGGGTCTCCTGATGATATATTAAGGTCTACCCACCAACGGGGCTGGGCAGTGGGTTGCCTGATGATGTATTAAGGTCTACCCTCTAGCGGGGCTGGGCAGTGGTTCTCCTGATGATGTATTAAGGTCTACCCTCTAGTGGGGCTGGGCAGTGGGTCACCTGATGATGTATTATGGTTTACCCTCCAGCAGGGTTGGGTAGTGGGTCACCCGATATCATATTATGAATTACCCTCCAGCAGGGCTGGGCAGTGGGTCATCCATTGGCATTCCAGGCTCAGTCCTTTCTACTAGGCTTGCATGTGTCTTTCTTCCATGATTACCGGAGTGGGACCCTTGGTTATACGTGTCAGTGTTGTGATGGATTTGACTTTGAGAAAACATCTCAACTGCGGGGCAGTGACGAGTTGTGGTTTGACGTTCCCCCCAGAACTCTCAAGTACGAGGAGCGCTTTCCCCCACCGAGACGCATCCTTGTGATGCGACCTAAAACTGTGCAGGCGAGTCAGTGCCACCCAAAGTGGATAGTGTCGAGGTGTGGTGGTTTGAGCCCCTTGACTTGCGGTTCGGGGAAGACATGCGGGATGCTGGGCATCGATGGAATTTACTCATGGGACTGTTGGCGACTCACTTTATTGGGCTAAGCTACGGGATGGAGATCCCCTTACGATCTTGTTTGGGATTCTTATTGAGCATATAGATATGTATATACCTTGTTCCAGAACCCACTTCTTGGGTTTGGTTACTCTCATTCCAGGAGAGGCGAAGACGCACGGGGTATGCCACGTGCTTTCCGTGTCTAGCTTCTCGTGGTTGGACGAGTCTACTCTCCTGCTATAGGTAGTGAAGACTCGACGGGAAGTTCATCTTCTCACTGTTTCCAGCTCCTTGTGTCTAGACGAGTCTACCTTCTCTCCTATTGTTGGGTTAACCTAGACTCCTTACTTCACTCTCTGTTGTACTCCTTTACTTTTCTTGTTCGCTCTACCGCTCACCCTTCGGTACCTCCTTTGTTTCTCCCTTGAGCCTTCGAGATATCCTACTGAGTATTTTTATACTCACCCCTGCTTGGGATTTTCCTTCACTTGGTGTGCCCTTGCAGATGACGAACAGGTTGGTCGTGACTTCAGTGGAGATTATGAGTTCAGGAGCGTGGACCGCGTGCGGTGGTCGGAGTCATGTTCCAGGTGGAGGACCCTTCCAGCTGTTTTCCTTTCTGTTTACCTGTTGCCGGGTTGTGGCACTTTGTTTTGGTTGGGCGCGTGTTTTCCCCTTTTCTTTTTTCAGTTACTTTCAGCACTTTTACCTTGTACTGTTATAGGTCGATGCACTTGTGGTTTATTTATAGCAGTTTCCCTTTGTTTTCCTTTTTACTCTGCACTTTTTCATTGAGTGTGTTGCGTGTGTGCGTGTACAGGTACTTAGGCAAAGGCCTCCCTAAATTTTTGTGCCTTCGGTGCTGGTCGCCAGCCCCTGGCCTATGTAGGCGAGCTTGGGGTAGTTGCGGCTCGAGACCGAGTAGGGTCGGGTCTTAACAAAGTGGTATCAGAGGTGGTTCATTACTTCGGACGTTGTTCGGAAGTCCTTAAAAAGTAATTGGTTGGGATTTAGGGCAACAGTGTTAACGTGTCTCGAGAGCGGCTCTCGGGCCAGGGAGTCCAGTTATGGTGCGGCGGTCGACGTATCCATTCACCAGGACCATGATAACCCACTTTTCGACTCGTCATGCTGAGACACTTGTTGCACGGAAGATTTGTTTGTGCATCACATAAAACTGAGTCTTAACTGTCCTTCTTGAGTCAGCTCCCCATCGTTTTTGTTATTGGTATATACATATATGCTCATCTGACCGTGGAACTCCTTGATAACATTCAGGATGTCTCCGCGAAGACAGCCAGCCAGGATACTAGTTTTGGTTCATAACGACGACCCTGTGAGCTACGAGGCCACAGTCCAGGACCCATCATACGGGCCCCTTTCTCTGGGTGGGCTGCTAGCAGCACCCCCCCTGTTGAGCAGCAGATAGCTTCAGTAGAGTAGACTGAGCTTGAGCGCAGGATGAGTGCGCTCTGTGAGTTCTAGTGAAAGAGACCGCTGAGGTTCAGTGGTGAGCCAGACCCTCATGCAGCAGAGGTTCGGCTGGAGATAGTAGTTCACCTTTTTAGGCTTGTGCAGACGCTGTCAGATCAGAGAGTGGCTTTAGTAGCTGACCTTTTCCACGTAGTAGCTTGGCATTGGTGGAGTCTGGTGACTCAATTTCTTGACGAGTCGTCGCTTTTGTGGGGCAACTTTTAGTTGTTGTTTCGTGAGGAGTTTTGGCCCACCTGCTTACGCTCCGTTCGGATTCATGAGCTCCTGCAGTTTCAGCAGGGAGGGATGATGGTGGCCGAGTGCATGGCTAGTTTCGCAGACCGTGCATGATTTTACCCGGTCTTGGTCAACGATGATAACTTCCAAGTGCGGAAGTTCGAGAAGGGTATCCGCATAGAGATTCGTGCTTTCATAGTACCTTTGTGCATTCCCACATATGTCAGGGTACTAGAGCATGTGCTGACGACAGAGAGCATCCTGTCGCACTCTACAGTTAGTGGTGGCAGCAAGCTCGACCGAGCCGAGACGTCTGCCGCAGCAAGCGGGCATCGGCAAGCAGAGCCTCGACGCAGGTGGCTTTCTGACAACCGGACTCAGGGGCGTGGTCGAACACCATAGTGGCACCAGAGGGTACCAGTGAAGCCCAGAGGGATTCATTGCTATGCTTGTGACGGGCGAGGTCACTTTCCACGATACTGACCGACCAGACATGCGGAGAGCTTCGGGCAAGCAGCAGGTGCACCACCACAATGGAGGCAACGTCGTGATCGGAGTAGTGCCCAGAGAGGTGGTGCTAGTAGAGGAGCGAGAGGAGCGGGAGGATCTGGTAGTGGGGGATGACTTTACGAGGTCTTCCCATCACTACTAGGTGGTCCACGTCAGGCTCCAAGAGCTGACAGTTGGAGTCATGGATATCTGTGAGCTTTGGATGTCCATGATACTGTAGAGCATGAGGTGGTAACAGGTACGCTCTATAGCTCTTCTACTTTTTGCAGTAGAATTTTTTGACTCTGTGTGTGGAATTCTTTCCTCCCTACTCCTTGTTTGAGGTGTTACTATGGTGATGCGGGGCGTCGGTGTAACCCTGTGTTAGTAAGGTAAAAGGTGTGGGACCTTTCTCTTTAGTCGATGGTGTTGACTCCTTTGCCTTTCGAGCATGTAAGAGAGTATTGGTTGATAGACATCACCTGTGAAATCTTGTGTGACCAGATATCCTTGGGTGTTTCACCATATGGATATTATGAAGGAGGGAATCATTGGGCCTTGTTCCAGGTGTGGGCAGTGATTCCAGTCGCGGCATGCGACGTAAGGGTTCAGTCAGGGAGGTAAGCTACCCCCGAGAGCCATCGGGCTGTTTGAAACCGTGCAAATGGATGGCGAGGTTCCCTACCACCTTTCCCTAACCCCAAAGTCTAGAGTGGGTGCACGACATCGGCAACAGCCGACCTCGCGTGAACAGATCAATCCTTTGGTTTGTGTGCGGTGGCGCAAAACTGTGCGAGAGTTCTTCTGGGTACGGGGGAGCCAGGTGTGGGCTTAGTACCCTGTGTTGCTCCCTAGTTTTTCTTTTAGGGGACGAAAATCATGAAGTAAGGAATGATGTAAGAACCCGGTTTTTTCTACGGAAGAATTTTGAATATTCTTGATGATATTCCCGAGCAGCGCCTTCAGATGGCGTGCGATTCCGAGCTCTGGTGTGGCCAGAATTAAATTTTCAGTGCTTTCAAACTGGAAACGCCAAATAAATGCGATAACTCCTAAACGGTGATCCGGATCAAAGATCCGAGTGTACGGATGGGTCTAGAAGTGGGTTTTTACCCTGGGAACGACATAAGGTATGTCGGCGCGGGACGTTTGGACCCCTCGCTCACTTCCGGAATGAGAAACGGATAAATTAAATAATTAATTTATTCGTTTAAGGGTGAAGCTCAAGTATCTCTTAAACGGTAGCTCAGATTGGAAAACTAAGGGCACCGTTGAGTTTGGAATTTACTTTTTACCCTAGGAGAGGTATATGTTTCGCGGGGGCGGGCCGTCTGTGAAAAATGGCCCAGGGGGCGTTTTCGTAATTTGGTGGCCTCGGGCGCTAAGTTTAATAACTTTTGAATGGTGTCTCGGATTAAAATTCTGAGACCGCCGTTGTGCTCGAGAGGTGGTTTTTACCCTCGGGGGAGCTTAATCTTGACCACGCCAGAGGGTTTGGACGCGGGTGTTTTAGGGGTCGGGACTTTTAATTAAAGAGTTTATTTATTTAAACTCTCCCCTCCTCCCCTTCCTCCCCATTGAACCCCCTGTAAAAACCCCGCACCTATCCTCCTCCATCTCTGGCGAGGCGAATCTAGCAAGGTGCGATGATGCCGGTAGATCGACATGAAGCTTCGGGCAACAACCAAGAGGTAGGAGTTATTTCGTTTTCATTTTCAAATTCTTGCAATACTTGAGCCCAATTTATACTGTCGAATTGATGTCCGATCATTGATCGAATCCCACGGATGTGTATTATATGTTCTAAGGTTTCTGACGCTCTTCTCGGATCAAAACTCCGAGTCTCGGGGTGCCTGGGGAAGCCCCGGGAAGTTCCGGCCGAATTTCTGGTTTTTCGGCGGTTCCAGGCGGCGGACGGTGGTTCCGGGACGGCGGCACGGCAGCGGGCGCGGCAGAAGGCCGGCCGGCCATCCGGCCGGCTGGGCGGCATCTCGACTGTGCGGGGCGGCTTGGGCTTGCTGGCTGAGGGTGCCGGCCGCGGGCACCGGAGAGAGGGGACGGTCGGGGTCGTGCTGTGACCCCGTGGCTGGAAAGAGACCCGCGCGACGCGGGTCTCCGCGTGGAAAGCCGACCGGCCGTGTCGACCGGTCGGTGGAAGAGGAGCCCGCGTGGCGCGCGGGCGAGGCGGCCTTGCGGGAGGTGGCTTGGCCACGGTCCCAGCGGGCCAGCCAGAGCGGGCCGGCTCGAGCAGGGCGGACCGGCCGGACCGGCCCGGTCCGACCCAAGAGGGTCCCCCCCCTTTTTTAAATGTTTCTGACTCCCGTAGCTTTCGCTACGGACGTCCATTTTGTGCGCCGTCTACGGCGGCACAGACCTGACGTCGAGGCGATCCGTTTGAGGGGTTTCAGGGAGTTTAAACTTCCGAGATGAGGGGCTCAGGGGGCACGGCACGTGCGTAAGGCACCTAAGCGGTCTTCCAGGGAATTCTTGTTTTGGATGGCGCAGATGCGTCCGACGTCCGTTTTAAGCGCCGTCAGTGGCATTGGGACCCTGGCACCATGGCGTAGCATTCCAGGGTGGTTTTAGGCATTGAGTCCGAAGATGAGGCGCGGGCCCCACGGCCCGTCTTTTGAGTTGCGCGCAGCGTTTAACAACTTTTTCATCGAGCGTCCGTTCGGGGAGAGTGAGGAGTCATTTCTGGATGTTTTTACGAGGGGATTGCAATGGTGCAATCCGCCCTCTCTAATTCGGCATGATGGTGCGGGGCCCACGAGGGTCGTTTGGGTGTCGATGGAGATTTTCCATCTTTATTACCGGGCGACCGTTTTGGACAATTGAATAGTCCATCTTGTGTGCTTTTTCGAGAGGATCGCAACGGTGTGATCCGTTCATTGTGTTTCAGGACCGGGGTGCGGGTCCCGCGTAGTACTGCTCGTGCACGGTAAGCCGGAAAGCATATTTTTCTCCGGATACCCGTTCCACGCAAGTAAGCAGTCAATTTGTCATGCTTTTCCGAGAGCATTGTGATGGCGCAGTTCGCTTGACCTTTTTTCGGGGACGTGGTGTGGGTCCCACCTGAACTGGCTATGGTGAATAGTACCTTTTTCACCGGGTGTCCATTTTGGTTGATTGAGTAGTCAGTCCTGTGTGTTTTTATGAGGAGATCGTAGTGGCGTGTCTCATTTGTTTAGTTTCGGGATCTTTGGGTGGGCCCCACACGGGTTGGTTACGGTGAATAGAACCTTTTTCACCGGTTGACCGTTTCAGGAATGTAAGTAGTCTATCTCACATGTTTTTTCGTGAGGATTACAATGGTACGATCCGTTTGGTTGTGTGGAGCCTCATACGTGATCTTATTAAATGTGGAAATATGAAAGGTGCCCCGGCGACGGTTCTTCTACCGTGGTTGGAGAGGACCCATGGCATGTGATCGCGTGCACTCATGGGAGAGAGATATGAATGTTTCAAAAGATGTGGTTGGCCGTTCCTGGGCCTTTGAGTTAGATATGTTACGTCACGCCCTCACGTTGACGTTGGGTGTCGTGTGCACGATATCCCTTGGGCTGAAAATGAGGTATACTCCAGAAGTATACGGGAGCGCTTGGAGGTACATGTGGTTTATACCTGAGGATGTCTGTGCGCTTGTTTGGGGATTGACTTGGGGCCACAGGTCGTGTGGGCCCCATGTGTGTGTTGTGTTCTGCTTTTCGTACTTGACCTCTCGCGACGTAGAGGGTCCCTCTATGCTCGTTTGTTTGACCAGCAGGGTGGAGTTTTTCCCCTGGCTTTGTGCTCGTTTTTTTGACCAGTAGGGTTGAGTGGTCTTCCCCTAGTTTCGTTCTCAATGGATCGGCCGATAGCGGTGCTAGTGACACCCAGTGATGGAGGAGGCACTGAAACTCTTTTGGGTGAGTTGTTCTGGAGTTGGGTGGTTGCGCGATACTCACATCGTGTTCGGTTGGCCAGTGTTGTACCCTCAAGTGGATATGGCCAAAACAGTTCTGAGTTTTACCCTCCAGCAGGGCTGGGTAGTGGGTTACTCATCGACTTCTAGAATCTACCCTCCAGTAGAGACTGGGTAGTGGGTCACCCGACACTCTTAGGGTCTACCCTTCAGCAGAGACTGGGCAGTGGGTCACCCAACGCACATAGGGTCTACCCTCCAGCAGAGACTGGGCAGTGGGTCACCCGACGACCTCTTAGGGTCTACCCTCCAGCAAGGCTGGGTAGTGGGTCGCCTGTCGACTTATTGCAGTTCTACCCTCCAGCAGGGCTGGACAGTGGGTCGCCTGATGATGTATTAAGGTTTACCCTCCAGCGGGGCTGGGCAGTGGGTCGCTTAATGATGTATTAAGGTCTACCCTCCAGCGGGGCTAGGTAGTGGGTCTCCTGATGATGTATTAAGGTCTACCCTCGAGCGGGTCTGGGCAGTGGATCACCTGATGATGTATTATGGTTTACCCTCCAGCAGGGCGGGGCAGTGGGTCACCCGATATCATATTATCAATTACCCTCCAGCAGGGATGGGCAGTGGGTCATCCGTTGGCATTCCAGGATCATTCCTTTCTACTAGGCTAGCATGTGGCTTTCCTCCGTGATTATCGGAGCGGGACCCTTGGTTATACGGGTCAGTGTTGTGATGGCTTTGAATTTGAGAAGACCTCTCGACTGTGGGGCAGTGACGAGTTGTGGTTTGACGTTCCCCCAGAACTCTTAAGTACGAGGAGTTCTTTCCCCCACCGAGACGCGTCCTTGTGATGCGACCTAAAACCGTGCAGGCGAGTCAGTGCCGCCCAAAGCGAATAGTGTCGAGGTGCGGTGGTTTGAACCCCTTGACTTGCGGTTCGGGGAAGACGTGCAGGATTTTGGGCATCGATGGAGTTTACTCCTGGGACTGTTCGCGACTCACTTTCTTGGGCTGAGCTACGGGATGGAGATCCCCTTACAATCTTGTTTGGGATTCTTGTTGACCATACATATATGTATATACCTTGTTCCAGAACCCACTACTTGGGTTTGGTTACTCTTATTCCAAGAGAGGCGATGACGCGCGGGGTACGCCACATGCTTTCTGTGTCTAGCTTCTCATGGTTGGAAGAGTCTACTCTCCAGCTATAGGTAGTGAAGACTCGACAGGAAGTTTATCTTCTCACCGTTTCTAGCTCCTTGTGTATGGACGATTCTACCTTCTCTCCTCTTGTTGGGTTGATCTGGACTCTTTACTGTACTCTCTGTTGTACTCCTTTACTTTTCATGTTCTCTCTACCGCTCACCCTTCGTTACCTCCATTATTTCTCCCTCGAGCCTTCGGGGTATCCTACTGAGTATTTTTATACTCTCCCCTGCTTGGGATTTTCCCACACATGTTGTGCCCTTGCAGACGACGGACAGGTTGGTCATGACTTCTGTGGAGCTTAGGAGTTCAGGAGCGTGGACTGTGTGCGGTGGTCTGAGTTGGGTTCCAGGTGGAGGACCCTTCCAACTGTTTTCCTTTCTGTTTACTTGTTTTCGGTTGTGGCACTTTGTTTTGGTTGGGCGCGTGTTTTCCCCTTTTCTCATTCTGTTACTTTCATCACTTGTACCTTGTACAGTTAGAGGAAAAATGCACTTGTGGTTTATTTATAGAAGTATCCCTTTGTTTTCCTTTTTACTCTGCACTATTTCATTGAGTGTGCTCTATGTGTGCGTGTACAGGTACTTAGGCAAAGTCCTCCCCGAGTTGTTATGCCTTCGGCGCTGGTCGCTAGCCCCTGGCCTATGGAGGCGGGCTTGGGGTAGTTGCGGCTCGAGCCTAAGTAGGGTCTGGTCGTGACACTCACAAAATTGTGATATACTAATTAAATTATGTTTTAAACCTTCAACATATAAAATTTTAGAAATAAAAGTAGAATTTAAAATACCAACTTTATCAAAACCTTTTATTTTTTCCTTTGGAATTGTCTCCAAAAGTAAAAGTTCCTCCATCACATGTGTTGTAAGTGGTAAATTTGATTGGTCTCTGGTTATATACCTAGATCAACCACTATCCAGGTACCATATTTCATTCTTGATATATCCATTGAATTTTTTCTAAAATATCAATTACTTGACAATTTGGGTACCCAAGATACTTTGGGTCCAATAGGATTTGTTATATAATTTTTAAGCACCCATAAAAGATTTAAACATATATTATAATGTACTCTAGATAATAAAGATTTAGAAATATTAGTTTTTGTAATTCCCAAGGATTATTTAAATATAAGAGAATAATCATTTTCATAGTAACCTTTCATGCCCCATTAAAAACAAGTAATAGGTGAAATATAACTATTTTTACTTTTTAAAAAATGAGTTTTATAAATTTGTGGTAATCTCCTATCATAAACAAAACCATTTTCATTTCTATCAGTTTTTTCAAAGATATTATCTCATGATATTTTTCAAAATCTTGAATAAAAGTAGATAAACTTTTTTTATGACATTCAACTTATTTTTTCAAATTTTTATTCTGATCTTGAGAATATTTCAAAATTTCATAAACTTTTGAATAAGAAGAAGAAGAACCATTGTTACTTAGTTTTTCATTCTACTATAAAATTATTTTATTTTCAGAAACAAGTTTCTTATTGTTTTCTGTAAGCTTATTATATAAATCAACAGGTTTAAAAATATATTTTCTAAATATTTCAATTTCTTTATTTAATTTAAAAACATTAGGATTTTTAGAATCAAATTCAGAAATTGAATATTCAGAATAAAAATAGTACTTACTAACCTTATCCATTGATTCCATAAAGCACAAGTTAACAAATTCTTTTTCATTTCCAGATTGTTCACTAGAATCATATTCTTCTGTAAAACTCCAACTAGTGGTCAATGGATTTATTTCCTAATTTTTTATTTGTATTTATTATTTATTTTAGGATAATAAGGTTTGATATTCCCTTTCTTTATGCACTCATAATAGGTTATATTTGAAGCATTATAATTCATATCACCTTTCTTATTTCCCTTATATTTTTCATTTTGAGGGTTTCTTCTAAACTGATTCTGGAATCCTTTCTTTTCCATTATTTTGTAAACTCCAGTCACAATTTGAGCTATATCTTATTTTTCACAATATTATAGATCAGAATTAGAAGAGTCAGTAGAATCAACATTCAAATATTTAAAATCTATACGTTTTCTTTTTGTTGTCTCCTCAGCAGCTATGTTATTCATTTCAAGTTCATATTGTAATAGTGATCCAGTTAATTCATCTAGGGTGTATTCTTTGAAATTTTTTCTTTCATAAATGGAAACCTTCTTTTCATACCATTTCATTAGTAAGGCTTATAGGGCTTTTTCCAAATGTACAGGTTTTTCGATATCTTCTTGAGCTGAATTCATTCCATTCACAATGCTTGTGAACCTGTGGAACATTTGGTTTACTATTTAATCTTCACCCATCTTGAAGTGTTTGTACTCAGCATGAAGAATTACAAGTTTGGTACAGATTAGTTTGTCAAATCCAAGGAAAGTAACTTATAGAATATTCTATATTTCATAAGTTTTCTTACAAGAAGACGCGTGACTAAAAACACTTATACTAATAGAACAATATAAAAAATTAACAACATTATAATTTAAAACATATCTAGTGGAATCAATTTTAGTAAGATTATTTGGGTTAGATTAAGGAAGTCTGTACTGTTTTTAAATGATAGACCAGTTCTCAATTCTCAATTGTTTAATGTAAGCCTCTATTCAAGATCTCCAATAATCATAATCATTACCATTAATGTGTGGTGAATTTTGAGGAATCCAAGCATCATTGTGGTTCAATACTTGTATATTATAATATCTTTTCCTTGGACTATGAGGTCTAAGAAAATTTTATCATAAATAAAATCAAAGAAGGCTCTAGAGAGGGATTTGATAATTCCAAATGGAAAAATATTTTGATACAAATTGAATGGTATCCGATTAAGAATATCAAAGCTAATCAATTATAAAAAGTATTTTACTTTGATACTAATTGTTAGGTTAGATAGAGTAATGGAATATGGTCTATAGGGGGTAAATAGACTAGATTAAAAATTTAATCAAATAAATTGATTAATTAAATTAATTATCAAAGTTAATTATTAAGGTTAATTAGTATTGGAAAAAGTAAGTAATGTGAGGATGTTTTTTATATTAGTTTAGTCCAAAGTGCGCCTACTTCTACTCTTATACATCTCTAATTGACGAGATATATGTGTGAAATAAAACAAATATTTATGGGGTAATAATAACCTAATTAGAAAATCCTTTTCTATTGGATGGATAACCACAACACCGACTTTTGTGTGGGGAGTCACAACCCTTACAACCTGACTTTAAACAATGGGAGTCACAACCTAAATAGTCCTAAATTTAGATATAGGGAGTCACAACCCTTAGATCCTAACTTTAGAATCTAGGATTCACAACCCAAAAAATAGAATAACAAATAATTCTTTTATGAGTAAAAGCATAAGTAGAAAAATAGAGTATGTGTGAGAGATGGGAAAAAGTGTTACAAACTGAAAACCAGACGGAAGACGATAAATAATGAGAGCACAGGTACTAGTTATTGAGGTTTAGATCAGGTCATATCATCAAGGAAATTGTAGACTAAGATAAATTAATTCAACCTTTAAGAGATTGGTGATTAAAATAGAGTGTTATGAGATGTTTCAAATGCAGTAGATTCAAAGATCACAACACTTTCTCTTTGAAAAAATAGAGTATGAAAATTTTTAACAAGTTTATCTATATTTATATTTTCATATTTTACGTACAAGATAGAATAATATATATATATATATATAGAAAATAAATATTTATTAGTTTCAGTAGCTCCACTTCATTCGAAAAAATAAATTGAGTCAAGAGTGTTAATAAATATCTCCATGAAAAATAGAGCATTGTTTCCACTTTATTCCTGTAGAATAAATATATAAAATAATTTAAAATAATAACTCTTCCAAAAATGTATCCATATAAATAAAATTATTGAATTATCTGAAACTTCCATTTAAATCCTTTCATACTAATTTAAATCTAGTCAAAACAGTTCTTAAAAACTAAAAGCAAAAATCAAAAATAAATTCAAATATTTGAATTTAAATAAACTTTTCACAGTCAATTTTATTCAAAAAAGACATTGAGAAAATTATTACTTTTTCTCTTTAAATATAGAACCAAAAACATTAAAAATTCATTGATAAAAATACTTACATCTAATGTGAATTTATCCAGTAGAAAAACTGTTGAAAATAATCAATATATATGCAGAAAATCAATTTTCAAAAAAAATGAATAGAATGAACAGTAACTTTGGGAATAAATAGAAATTTATCATAGGTATGTTTAATAGTAACATAGAGTAGGGATGATAAATAGTAACATAATGTAGGGATGATGAACAGTAATGTAGCATAGGGATGAAACATGTTTTGCAGAAATGTATCATAGGGTTAATTAATCATACTTGTCCCTATTCCTGAACAGTAATATAGGGATGATGAACCATAATTTTCACTATTCATTAACAGTAATGTTTGGTTCATGAACTATACATTTCACTTTTCATGAACAGTAACGTAGTGATGATGAACCATACTCTACACTATTCATGAATAGTAAAATAGTGATAATGAACCATACTTTGAACTGTTCATGAATAGGAGAATAGGGATGATGAACCATACATTTAAATATTCATGAACACTAACATAGGGTTTATTAATCATACTTTTCACTATTGTGAAAGTATGGTTACCCATTCTTTGTGAAAAACTCGACAGCATACTTTAACAAACATCAATGAATTTTTAAGCGATCTAAATAGAAGATTCAGACTTTGTTCGAGCATACTTATTTGTATAAAAACATACTAACATTATAAAAAATAAATAATCAAGTAAAAACTATTTCTACATCTCCCTAAATCATTGAAAAACATAACAAAAAACATTTTTAAAAAATAGCAGTTCTGAAAAATCGAAGCAGAACTTCAAACAATTTAATCACCATTCAAATGACCTTTTTAAACTTTGATGTATACTAATGAAATCAATATAGGAATATTTTATTTCTATAAAATCAAATTTCATGAAAATCATATATCTATAGATGTTTTAGTAAAATAAATACATAAAAGTTTTAAAACTAAAAAGTGTAGAGTTTCTAAAAACTGCAGTGTCAAATTCATTGAATTTTTAGATTAAAAAAAATGCATTTTCAGACTTTCTTATAAACTAATGAAATATAGATTAATATATTTTATATATAATTTGATAAAAATAATATAAATATGTACACTTGATTTTATAAATCATCAAAATATAGAATGGTTTTTAAGCAAAAAATCACATGTAATCAAACAAAAGAAAACATGCACATGAAAAAACAATCTCCCCAAATAATCAAATGAGTAATAAAAAAAGATAATGAACATGCACAAATATAAAGGATAAATTAAGTGTAAATATATTAATTTATTTAAATGGATAACTTTAAATAATGGTGTTTTATTAGACATGATATCTTTTTGTTTCATGGTGTGGAACTAGTGGATCTCATGGGTATATGTTTTGAATTTTCTTTGATTTTATTTGGATACTTACCTGTGCAGGAGTCAAAGTGATAAGTGTGGGGAAATTTATAGAGATAATATTTTCATCCTTTTTTATATGTTATTAAATGATTTAATCCACACCAATTTATCAATTTGAGTGTATTTTCATGTATTTTGAATTTTTTGTGTTTTGTGCTTAAATGTGAAAATTTTCTTAACTATATAATTTTAACATATTTTAATCATATGGTTATTTTGGGAATAACTTTTAAAATATTATTCCAATTTGAGTGATTATTTTTTTAGGATTCCCTAATTTATATGATTCAACATTTTCTTCTGGAACAAGATCTGATTCAAACATCTAGAAGCATGAATAAAACAATCAAGGTGAAAATTTGTTCGAGTGGAGAGAGTGGACCCCACCTCCGGAAATGAGGCATAACTCGGGATAAACACATAAAATTGAGTTAATTATACTTTTATATGAAATTATAATCATATTTTATTTTCAAAAATAAATTACATAGAGTTATGAAATCATTAAGGTGGACATTGAATAATATACATTGAAGGAAGATTTCTATAATTCTCGGCCAGAAAAAGTCATTATTATTATAAATTCCATAAAATCATCTATAAACTTCCAATTAATGTAAAATTTTTATGGAATATATGAAATTAAATTTCTATAATCCTATAATAAGGGACCTTGGAGGTTATTCGAACATATGGTGTGCCAAACAGAAGTAAACATTCAGATAACAGATTCTGCTGGACAACTTTTAGGATTTTCTTTTCTCTCTTTTATTTTTCATAGTTTTGTTAGGCCTTATTCTTCCCAATTAATATCCATTACCATTACTATGGTGGGGTAAATATTTTAGTTATTGGGTAAAGGGTTGGTTTTCTATTTTGTAATTCTTTAGTTCTTTGTCTTAATTTAATGAAATCGCTTTCTCTCTTTTGTGATGTTGTTTTCAATTTCATATAGTGGTTTTTATATCAAGTATGATAATATTTGGTTTTTTATTCCATTATTGATTTTTGATTTTGTTAATTATCATTATATCCCTCTACTAGTTTCTAGTTTATATGCGATGTAATATACCAGGGATTAGTGGTGAAGTACATGATTATCATCACTACATGTGAAAGGTGTAGCAGATGTTCTTGATTGTTTGGGATAAACAAGACATGATCAGGTATTTCCCAAGTCAATTGAGGATATTTATTTAAAATCTATTTCACATGTAAGGTTAGTAGAAAAAACTGATATCTTGGTAAGGTTTTCTCTCACCATAACAATTTTACCAATGGAGTGAGAGGAAACGACTATGGAATCTCATTTCAAACAACTTTGCAGAAGAGGATTAAATAATGTAGAACAAGGATATCATTGCAATTTGAAAACCTACCACAGACTAATCACTATTATCATATCATAATTTTCAATCACTTTAATTTCCAATTTCATTTCATTAATTTTCATAATTTATTACATTTAATTTGTTTCATTCAAAACCAAACATTTCCAAAAATGCTACATTTTTCCTCTAATTAGAAAGTGAAAGACTGTTTTGTGTGCACTCCTCATCGGGAGACTACCTAGGGTTAATAAATATACCATACTTAGGTAATAAAAAAATTACATTCCCCATTATAGGCATGTGTTAGTGGGTAGATTCCCTTGGTGTATTAGGTTCACTCCCCAATACATTACCTATTATCGAATGAGTCATAAATCTTTACCCAATTCATTGGAGGCATATAATGGACTCACCCATCACATAATAATAAACTATGTATATGTTCCATAATAACATATGAGTATTCATCAATAATTGATAGCTTAATTAACTCTTAGAAATAAATGTGTTTCATGGAAATTTCCTTAAAACATAATCATAATCCATCCACAGAAAGAAAGTGAATGGTATCATTAGATCATATCCCCAGTGAATCATAATAATAATTAAATGATATTGATATGGATGTCAAAATACCTTTATAAAATCATGAGAAATATAATTTGAAAACCAGAAGAAATATCCTTTTCTTTTAATAAAATTTAAACATTCACAAAACAATGGAAATAGGATTATAATTTAAAAACCATGAAAACTTGAAAACTAAGATTAATAATGATTAACAGTAATGATGATGGGATAAGGTGGTCATGCAGTAAACATTAAAAACATTCTTTTCATGCCTTTATAAATAAAGTCAAAAAAGAACCATTTAGAAAATAATGAAAAGATTCCTTTAAAAAAATTGTAAATAAAGTAAAAGATAGTTGAAAATGACCTTAAAAACCATTTAATTATAGATAAGAAAATTATTAAAATATTATAAACAATACGGATAATGAAGAGGAATAGTATGATAAAGGAATTCATTTAAATCATTGATTTTAAATAAAACCCCTTATAAATTTTAAAATAACATCCAACATAAAATAATCGAATTTAGATAGAACTTAAAATACCATGAGTATGAATATATTCATGACTTAATAAAGAGGTAGTATATTAACCATATAAATAAATATAAGTACATAATATGAAATATATCTCAAAGAAGAAAATTTGACATGAAAAACCCTTACCTCAAACATTTGCTTAGTCAAACTCACTATAAAATCATGTATTATAAATTTATATTTATTATAAATAAATATCATAACAGCATTTATAATTACATTACAAGATAACATTAACTTATAATTTCTTATTACCCATTTAATAATAATTCTTTGTTAAGTTCAACAATTTTTTTAACTGATCAGTTTACCATTCATGTTTCAATTTGAAAATTCCGGTCCTTGAACCTTTCTCATGGTTACATAATCTATATATGGTGTATATTTTTTTATATATTTATAGATTCCCATTTTCATTTCACATAACTTATGGGGATGATTTCCATGGAAAGCATAAAAATATCATTTTTATAAATTCAAATTCCATAAAAATAATTGATTTTATTAGTGAATAAAAATATGTATATAACCATTAATAAATAATTAAAATAACTTAAATTAATTTATTCTACATAATATTACCATTAAATTACATTCTGTAATCATTCATGATATAGAAATTGTAACATTGTTAATATAGTTGGTAAAATCGAACAAAATAAGAGCATGTTATATGACTGAATGAGTAAGAAAATGTTATTTTATAATGATAATATAACATTCAAATAGGATTAATAAAGTTATAAATTCCATATATATATTCACTAAATTCATTTTTAAATCTATCCATGTAAGTTGGCGATAAAAATTAAAATGTGTCGTTCATGGAGGCAGTGGTGTGTATGTATACACAATAAACATTTTCATTTATAATGGATGGATGGATAAAAGATAATGGTTATTATATTGAAATAATAATATTTTATTATACTGATGACACTTATTTAATTATATAAGTAAGGTTATAATATATTTTGATGAGGGTGAAGAAGAAACAAACTTGAAAAACTCGGTTAAGATGATTGCCTCTTCTTTGGGTATATTTATTTTGATCTCTTCTTAAACCTTCTTAGGTTCATATTTTAGTGAGAAAAAATCATCTAGGTGATGAATAAAAGTTTTGTTATGTTATTTTGGTAGATATTTTTCAAAATAATTTTCTTCAATTCTGTGTATAAGTGAGGGGTGAAGGGGTCCTTTTATAAGTGAGAGGAATGGCACCCTTGTAAATATTAAAAACTATTAAATATAAAAAAAATAATTCTAAAGTAAAGTGGATAAAATTCAACTTGTATTATAATATAAAGTTAGTTAGTTATAAATCTACTCAACCAATCAAATAAATATAAATTTTTTGTGATATTTTAATCCATATGCCTTAGTTTTATCCCTTTTAACCCATGCTAACCTTTACTATGATGACTTAACTTTTACCATGGTATCTTTTATTTATGAAATAAATAAAATGGAAATTATTAACAAAATTGAGTCCATTAATTCAAAAAATTAAAACCATTTTATAAAATACAATTTATATAGGTGGTAAATTTTAAGTTTAATATAATTACATATAACGCCACAAAACCATTTTTTTAGGAAAATTTTTTTTCTAAGAAAAAAATATAAACTTACTCAAATATCATGTATAGTATTTATTCCGATGAAATTTATTGGTTAATGGATAAAAAATAAGTGTTTTATTAAATTAAAAGTAATTTAAAGATTAATGCATCATTGGGAGTACTTAATTATAGGAAATGGGCTGAAATAATTTTTTAATAGAATAAATAAAATTTAGGTGCCAAAAAGTAAATAATGTGATTCTTAATTCAATATAATAGTTTTAAATGATTTATTTTACTCTTTAAATGAATATTTTTGGATAAAAATGGTTCATATATTTTTAATTCATGCTTATATCATAATTCTTTCATAAAGTTTGTGGTATTTTTAAAAATATTGTTTTCACCATTCACTTAAAAATCAATAATTTAATTAAAATACAAGAAATTTACCCTAAGATAATTTTGACTTTTTGAATTCAAAATAAAATTAATTTTTTAAAATTTTAGTTATAAAATTTTTTAAATTTATATTTTAAATAAAACAAATATAAAATAAAATAAAATTAATGTTTTTAAACACAACATTTTTATTTATCTATGAATAATTGAAGTAGTTCATAATTGATATTACTAATTATGTTTCATTTAATTTTATTGAAATATATTTCATTTTGAGTTATAATAAATCATTAATTTATTTAGTTCATTATTGTGTGAATTAAAATCTATTGAACATATTGAATTTATTCACATGGAAAATGCATAATAAAACATGTGGTGTTACATTCTACCCCCGTAAAATAATTTCACCCTCAAAATTCCATTACGTAGATGAAAAATAAAAGGAGGCCACTACCTAATTATATCTTTATGTTCAAACATTACTTCCTTAAGCATATGATTCCACTAGATACCCTTAGCTGAGTGAGTGGTCTTATTTCGAAGTACTTTATCTCTATGATAAAATCATTCTACCAGTTTCTCCTCATAAGAAATGTCATGATCCAATTATATAATTGTTGAGTTTAGTACATGATATCGGTCAGATATGTACTTCCTCAAAATCAATACATGGGATATATCATGAAATTGGGAGGTTTTAATGATAATGCAAGACAATAATCCATTACTCCCACACAATCAAGGATTTAAAAAGGGACAAGTTACCTTGGGCAACACATTCCCTTCTTTAAAAATCTCGTAACAATATTCCATAGAGATATTCAAAGGAATACCTTTTATCCAACTTCAAAATACAAACTTCATCAATAATTATCAGCATATATTTTATGTTGAATTTTAATAGTTTTACTGTGTCATTGAATGGTTTTAATCTTCTCTTAAATCTCTTGAGAAAGATTCATACCTAGAAGCTTATTCTTTCTAACATCATCCTAATATGTTGGAGTTATGAACCTCTTCCAATATAGAGTCAAATATAGTTCATCTAAATGTAATAATTGAAACAATTTTTATATTATAACTCTTTTAAGGAAAGGTATTGATCATAAAAACATTTTAAATCCATTAAATAAGATCTAATTATATCTTCTAGGGTTTGAATGGTCCTCTTAGACTATCCATATCTCTAAAGATGATATACACTGCTAAAATTCAGCTTCATATTCAATGTTTTCTAAATAACTCTCTTGAAATTTGACATAAACCTCATATGATCATATAAAATTGAAAGTGGTAATATATATAGTCTTACCCCTTCTTTAATGTATATCTTGGATGGTTGGTCAAGTGATAAATCATCTATGATAGCGATGAAACCCTTTGTTACTGGTTCGGCGGTGCACCTAAGGGACGTCCTTTCTCCCATTATTCCCCTATTTTCTCCTATTCTTCCTTATTTCTACCTAATTGTGCAGCTTCTTCATGGGATCTTCCCCCTTTTCTATTTCACATCTTTTCCGCACATGTTTTTTTTACTCTCTAGTTTTTCTTCAGCGGTGGCATCTGTTTTCTGAACTGATGAATGTTGTGTCAAAGACCTTCGTCCCTTATCTACTTCTTTGACCTCACTATCCTCAGTGACTCTCTATTTTGTATTTTTATCATTGGATTCAATGATTTTTTTGGTTTTATGGTTTGGTGGTTAATGGTTTTCAAAAGCCTCCTGAGTTTGCTTGCCTTTTTTTACTCAATTTTTTTGGCCTTGTTTATGAAGCACGTTCAGATCCCTCAATTGTCGTTTCCTTGATCTGATCTCTCGATCCTCTCAGAATCCCCAAGGTGGAACAAGAGTGGTGGTAAATAATGGGTTTAGGTTTTGTGTTTTGGCGGACAATGGCTCTCTAAGTGTGAGCCCCATTGATTATGGTTCAGATCAAGAGTTGACATCGTCATCATCTCAGTGAAGTTTTTAGATTTTCTAGTTTGTTGGGTGTTTCTTCCTTAGACTTCAGTGATGGTTTGTAGGTTTTTTTTTATTCTTTATGTGGTTTTTTCTTGTTCTGGGTGATTTGAGTTGTGTCGGTGGTCTACAATGGTGCTCTTCATTAATGGTGGTTTTATACGGCATTGTGCATGTTTTCGATGATGAGGATGGTTTCTAGCGAGATGGTTTCGAAGAGGGTTGGTTTGTTTTAAAGTACTCATAATGAGGCATTAGGTTCGAGGAGTTGATTATGGTCTCTCTTTTGAAATTCTAAACAGTTTATGTGTTAGGGGGTGCATAGTGAGGTGATGATATGGATCTCATTTGAATCGTTTGAAACAAGGTTTGTTATGTAGAAGCATGGGACGAGATCATTTAAAGTTTGAAATTTTTAATGTGTTTTGCATTTTTTGTGGATTTTATGTTGGTTCCCACATACCTTAAAGTGGATTTTTTAATAAAACAAAAAAAATGGACTGGATGGTTAGATGGAATTATTAGCTTCAGATGTCTTTGGGATTCATAAAATGATATGCATGGTGATATTTTTTCATTTATTTATTGGTATGGGTAATAGTAATATCATCCCGTTAGACTTTGGATATTCTGCCTTAATTTTCTGGAATTCCAAGCATTGAAATACAAACTCTTCAAAATACCTTTGCATTTTGTGCCACCAAAATTGATTTTGAGATCATTGTACATCTTTTTACTTCCATAATGGATAATGAATGGGGATTTATGTTATTTTTCTAATAGATCCTTATTCAATTCTATTATTGATGTAACACATGTCCAGGTTTTCAACCATACCATTCCATCATGGTCAAGGTTTAACTCTAGAACATTTCTTACATTATTTTGTATCTCTATATCTTTATTATGATCCTCCTTGATCTTCACATGGATGGAGGTTTGAGTGTAAATTTGATAAATATGGTATTTCTACTATTTCCTTATTATTTCAAGATCCATCATCTATAAATTCATGAGTATTGAATATTTTTGAAAACTCATCATAGAATAGTTAGAATAATCCTTTCAACTTTAAACAGCATCCATTTTTTTCCTTCCTGGGATAGTAATGTATTGATAAATCACAATCCTTAATCAACTCCAAATTTATCCTTTGGAACATAATCAACTCCTTTTCTATGAATATATAATTTAATCCTTTATGATTTGTATATATATCACACTTTTCACCATGTAGATAACTACTCCATATTTTCAAGGAAAAAATTAGTACATACAACTCAAAATCTTGAGTAAGGTGAATTTTCTCATTAACCTTCAATTAAAATGTTGAACATGTTACGACCATGTCATTTTTCAAGAAGAAACATCCCAACCCATTTTTGTATGCAATATATAAAAAATTCTTCCCCACTATAGGATAATGTAAGTACTGGTGCAATAACTAACATCCTTTTAAGATTCTTAAAGCTTTATTCACATTCCTATATCTATATAAACTTCACTCCCTTGTGATTTTACTTGCATAGTGAATTTGATTATTAGGAGAAATTTATTATAAAGTGTTGATATTATCCATCCAATCAAAGAACACTATAGGTATTGTTCACTGTTGTTAGTCTAGGACATTTTCCAATAACCTGTCTTTTTAAGAATCCATAGATATACCCTCACTTGTGACTACATAACCCAAGAATGAGACTTTATGAAACTAGAATTCACACTTACTAAATTTGGTATACAAATTATCCTTCTTGAAGGTCTTTGAAACAATACTCAAATGATCTCTTGGATATTTCTTTATCTTATAATATATAATAATATCATCTATAAATTATATGAAAAAATTGGTTGAGGTTATCTCTCAATGATTTATTCATTATATACATGAAGATATTGGGGAAATTAGTAAGTCTAAATAGAATTACTATAAATTTATAGCTTGCATACCTCGTATAAAATATTTTCTTGGGTATATCCTACCTTTTGACCCTTAATTGATGATATACTAATCAAATTTAAATCTTTGAGAATTATTGATCCCCTCATGGTTGAATGAACATGTTATCAATATATGGTCGACGATACTTTTCAATTATCATGATCTTATTAATTGAAGGATAATCAATGAAAAAAATCATTGAACCATATTTCTACTTAATAAAAATAACAGTTCACCCAATGGTTAAGAACTATGGTGAATTAATCTATTATAAATATTCTCTTGGACTTTTTTATTTAATTCCTATAACTCAATCAGCTCCATTCAATAAAGATTATTTAAAATAGTCATAGGAAAATGTATGATTTCTATTGAAAACTCAACTTCAAAATTCAAGGGAACACTAGGAAAATCTTGAATAAATACATCAAAATACTATTAAAAATAGGCATATCTTCAATGTTGATTTTCTCCCATTACCATCTGATATTGATAACCCTCATAAATAGGTATTAAGACCCACATAATTGAAGGAATTTTCATTGGGAGTTCATAGTCATCATCACACTAATAAATTATCATAGGTTTACTTAGGATATAAAATATGAACTAACTACCTCAACAATTGATATAGGATATATATTGAGAGAGACAACTATGCCCAAGATCATATCAAATTATTCTATAGGGATAATTTTAATATTTTCAAAAAAACTCATTCCTACAAACATACATCAGAGAGGATTTATATACTTGAGATGAAATCATCATTCCATTAGAATTTTTAATTTATATTTAAATATATAATTTTTCTGTGGTTATGTGACACCCATATAAAATTCAGCATATATAAATGGGTGGGAAGAACTTAAATCAAACAAGACATTTGTAGTTATTGATTCGATGATAAGTGTACCTTTCACTAATTTGTTCTCATGATCCACTTCAATTGTTATGAAGACATTGGATTTAACTTTTTCCCTTCGAATAAGAGTTTTCTGACATATATTTTCATCATTAACCCTTGAATTCATTCATTTTTTAACATAATTTCAATACTCCTTACAATTAAATAATTGGAGTATGGGTAGTGAATTTGTTTGATCTTTCACTATATTAATTTAATTGGTTTTCCTCTTCATGTATACTTGGAATTAATTTTATTAACAGCCTTATTTTATAAACATAAAAAATTTACCTATACCCTTAATTAAATTTACCCCATGCTTCATTCCACATTTTTACTCTAAACGAATATTGATTTCATTTCTCCATGGGTTTTATTACTATAGTTTCCTATAAAATACACCTTAATTTGTGTTACCCAAAAATCAATAGAATAATGGGAATTCCTAGTGTCCATTTCTACCTTGAGGTATCATTGAAAAACTTATTCATAACAACAAAATTCCCTTATATCCAATTCTTTGTTGTGAAACCTCTTAAAGTTTTGTATGTTGGGAAGATCTATCTTGTGGTGTCAATCTTTGGGGCCCTTAAAGGACTATACGTAAGGATATATATGCCTCAAGGGACTATGGTTCATGTATTGGGATTAAGTGCCTCTAGGATTATGAGACATGTAAGTTTACCCCTTAACCCAGTTAAAAAGGGAAAAAATAAATAATTAATTAAAAGGCCTTTAGGCTTGGAGGTTCCCTGTGATGTTGTTCATTGAATTTTTTGTCACATTAATTGATTACATGATTCATATTGGTTCTATACAATGAATAAAAAATGGTTAATGTGAGTATTATGATTTAATAATAATAACGAGTAATCATATGATAAGGAAAGTCATTACTAAGATTTTCTAAATTATGAAACATTATTTCATCACCTAACATTTTAGGTTCATTATATTTAATTTTTGGTTTATCATGGTCTTTTCCAAGTAATATTCTCTAATTATTAATAACCTAATCCCAACGAATAACTAAACCCTTCCCTAATACTAACTAAGGTGACTCGACTATAATATACATGCATATTACATAATTTTAGATAAATATCCAATTCATATCACAATAATCCACACCCCAAAACCTAAAGGCTTAGTTCCTTTTTATTATTAGATAGATAATAATTTTATTTCAAAAAAAATATTAAATATTTCCCACAATTACTCTTCGAAATGGTACCCTCCTAGACATTTCATACTTAACACCCATCTTCAAAACCTGGAGAAATGGAAACATAAGAATGTGTTTACTTAAATACTTAGGAAGGTTAAACATAAGATTAAATAATTAAGGATTATAAGTGATCATAATATGAGAATAATTTTATGAGATCATAATTAAGGTACATATCATAACATATAAAAATCATGACTAATAAGTTATGGATCATAAATCATGACTCATGACATCATAACATATGCATAAAAATGTCATATAAAAGTTTGGCACAAACATAGACATAGAAAATAATTTCCTTTTTCAAGGATCACTTACAATACCATCATTAAATATTGTACATATTCCCATAGGGAATTGGGGTTGCTACCCCATTTCATTTAATCCTTTGTAGATAGAGTCCCTTAGTGGATTGGGTTCACTCCTCATTCCCTTTAAATCTTAGTGGACGGGGTCATTTATTAGATTGGGTTCACTCCACAGTCCCTTAAATATTATCACATGAGATATAAAGCTTTAATAAATTCATTTTAGGTTGATAATATACCCACACATCACATATTAATAAACCACATATATTTATTCAACAAAAACATTATAGAATTCATCATTAATTCATAACTTAATTAACTTTTGGAAAGAAAAGGGTTTCATGAAAATTTCCTTAAAACATTATCATAATCAATCCATATTAATAATTTGGATGGTATAACTAGATAATATACCTATATAATCATTACAATCATTAAATGGTGTTTATATAGATGAAAATTCATTTATAACAGTAATAGAAATCTACTTTTAAAATTAAGTAGAAGTATCCTTTTCTTTTGATAAAGTTTAAAAGTTAAAAGAACAATGGGAATGAAATTTTCTTCAAAACACATGGAAACCTAACTTTAAACCTTAATAATGATGAATTGTCCTGAAAATGGTAAAATTTGTTCATATAGTAAATGTTAAAAATTTTATTTTAAGACCTTTATAAATAAAGTCAAAAAAGACCCATGAAAAAACATTGAAAAGATTAATTTTAAAACCTTCATAAAGGAAGTAAAATATAATTGAAACTGTAATAAAAAATAATTTTAGTATAGTGAAGAAATTTTTTCAAACATTATAAATATATGTATATTTAATATAAAGAGTTTGATAAAAGACTTCAAAACTTTTAAAGCATTGATTTTAAATAAAACCCATTATGGATTTTAAAATAAAATCCCCTTTAAAATAAATAACATGAGAGGGTACTTATAATTACATGAATATAAATATATTAATGATATAATATTTTAAAATTTTATTTTACTAACCATATAAATGAATATAGGTGATTAATATGAAACATGTCACAAAGAAAGAAATTATAGATGAAAAAACCCTTAACTCAGACTTCTGCTTGTTCAAACTCACTCTTAACTTCTTTTTAATAAATGTAGATTTATTATAAATATATATATATATTTTATAATTATATTAGTATATTCCATTCACTTATAATTTATTATTACCCATTTCATAATAATTATTTTTTAAAATCAATATTTTTTTGTTAATTATTCAGTTTTACACTCATGTTTCGATTAGGTTGTTATGATAATTTCACCTCATTAAAAGTTTTATCATCTCAAGAATGTTAAATATGGTTTATATTACGTTTTTAATATATATCTTCAGTACCATGGTAAATTCATCAAACTTATAGTGTCAATTTACATGAAAATCATAAAAATATTGTTTTTAGAAATTTAGATTTCATAAAAAATAATAAATTTTATTAGAGAATAAAAAAATTTATATAACAATTATTAAAGAATTAAAACATATTTAATTAATTAATTTTCTATAATATTACTATTATATGAAATCCTATAATCATTCATGACATAAACATTATATCATCATTCATGTAGGTGGTAAAATTGACCAAAAAAGAGCATGTTATAACAACTAAAGGAGTAAAAACATTATATTTTATAATGATAATATAAAATTAAAATAGTATTAATAATGTATTAAATATCAAATATATTTATTAACTCTATTCATAGAACCATCCATTTAATTTGGTGATGTAAAATTAAATATGATGTTCATGGAGGCGGTAGTTCGCACGTACACACGGGTGATGTTTTCATTTTCTAATAGATAAAGGGAGAGTACATAATGGTTATTAAATCAATATAATATCATTTAAATATAAAAATTATACTTATTTAATTATATTATTATGGTTATAATTTATATTTAGGAGGTTAATGAGAAAATAAACTTGAAAGAACTCAATTAAGATGATTACCTCTTCCTTGGGTGTCCTCCGTTGGACATCTCCTTAAGCCTTCTTAGGTTAGTCTTTTTGTGAGAATAAAAACTATAGGTCATGGATAAGTGTTTTGGGAAGTGATTTTGTAATATATTTTTCAATATAATTAGCTCAAAGTGTGTGTATAAGTGGGGGGTTAATGGATTATTTTACAAGTGAGAAAACTGGCACCCTTGTAAATATTTATAAATTTTAAATATAATAAATTTCATTATCAAGTAAAGTGGATCCAATTTAGAAAAAAATTCAAAAATAAAATGAATTAGGTAAAAATTAACTCAAACAAAAAAATAAATATATGGTTTTTTGTGAAATTTTAGGCTTTATCCCTTAGTTTTAACCAATTTTAATATTTACTGTGATGACTTAACTTTTACAATGGTAAATATTATTTATGGATAAAAATAAAATGTTCCTTATTACCAAATTTGAATATTCTGATTCCAAATATGAAAAATAATATATAAAATACAATTTCTACAGGTTATAAAATTTAATTTTAACATAAGTATACAAAATGAAACAAAAATAGTTTTTATAAAAATTCCATTTTTAAGCATAAAAATGAATCTACACCAAAATCATGTATAGTATTGATTACCATAGAGTTTATTACTATATGTATTAAAATAATGTTTTTATGAATTTAAAATAAATCCAAAACTAAATGGATCATTTTAGATACATAGTTAAAACTAAAGGACCAAAAAAATATTAGAATAAAATAAAACTTAGTTTCCAAAATGTCATGTATGGGTTTCCAAATTCAATATAATTGTTTTAAATGCTTCATTGTTTTCCCTTAAATACATATTTTATTGATCCAAAATTCTTATATATTGTAAATTCATGCTTATATCATAATTTTTTTATAAAATTTATGGTATTTATAAAAAAATTATTTTTCAGTATTCACCTAAAAATAAACCATTTCAAAAAAATTATAAAAAATCAATCTAAGATATTTTTGACATTCTGAACTCAAAAATAAAGCTTATTTTTTCAAATTTAATTATAAAATTTGAAAAACATAGAGTTTAAATACAAAATACAAAATTAAAAATTAGCTTTTAGGAAAAAAAATTATTAAGATATAAATAATTAAATTATTTATTTAATAATTTTACTAATTATGTATTATTTAATTTTCCTAAAATATATTTAATTATTTATTATAATAAATAGTTATCCACTTTATTTTGTGTTTATTCAATTAAAAGATATCAAAAATATTGAATTTATTCCCATGGGAAGTGCATACTAAAATCACAAGGTGTTATGATATAAATGAAAATAGGTGTATAATATAAAACATGACTCAATGAAGTGAAGTTGAGATGAAAAACCCTTACCTAATACTTTGAATTAGTTATAAATTCTCTAACCTCCTATATAATAAATTTATATTTATTATCCATCTATATAGGAATCGTATTTATATTTTTTTTACTAGATACTATTCACTTATAATTTTTTATTTCTCATTTAGTAATAATTCTTTGATAAAATACATATTTTCATGTTGATTTTTCAGTTTTCCACAAATGTTCCAATTCAGAAATTATGGTCCTTGCATTGTGGTCATGGTTTCATCATATAAAAAATTTTAATTAAGGTTTATATTATGTTTTTCATATAGTTCTAGAGTCCCAGGTTTATTTCACGGAACTTATGGTGATGATTTTTGTGAAAGCTAAAAAATATCATTTTTATAAATTTTTATTCCATAAAAAGAATTGATTTTTTTATTGAATATAATATATATATATAACCATTAAAAATTGATAATAACATTTTAAATTTATTAAATTTATATAATATTACTTGTGTGTAACATTACTTAATCATTCATGAAATAACTATTATAATATTATTCAAATATGAGGTAAAAAAACCCAGATAAGAGTGTGTCATAATGACTGAATGAGTATGAAAATTCCATTTCATAATGAAAATATCAATTTTAAATGATATTAATTAATTAAAAACCATTTTATGAAATTAATAAATTTTATTTAAGAAGAGAAAGATAAATAAGATATAGAAGAAAAATTAAGAAGAGGATATCGTTTATGTTGAGATGTTGAATCTCCTCTTGACGTACCTCTTAGAAATGACACATTTCAGACTTCTTCTTAGGACTAGATATTACCAAAAGTGGTATAGGATTATTTGTTCAATAATTTTGGTAAGTATTAATGATAAATTTAAAGTAATTTTGTGGTTTTGGGTGGGTAGAGGAGGGTTACTTTTATAGGTGAGAGGGTTGGCACCATTGTAAATACTCATAACTTTAAATAAAATAAATTTCATTATAAAAAAAGGTACCAAATTATCTAAATATTGAAGAAAATATAATTTTTTCAAGAATAGACACATCCAATCAATTATAGATAATTTTTTTTGGATATTTTTGTCCTTAAAACTAAGTTTCACCCCTTATCGACCATTTAAACTTTTACTATAGTGACTAACTTCTACCTTGGTAACTTATTTTTATGAAAAAAATGAAATGGACCTTATTAAATAATTTCAATATTATGATTCCAAATATGAAAACCAATTTAAAATATTATATTTATATAAGTGGTAGAAATAAATGTTAATATGAGTACATATAATTAAATAAAAATAATTTTTATAAAAAATCCCTTTTAAGCATCAAAATAATTTACAAAAAAATCATCTATAGTATTGATTAACGTGAAATTTATTAGATTATTATTAAATAAATAATATTTTTTTACTTTAAAATCTATCCAAAAAATAATGGATAACTATGAATACTTAATTAAAGGAAAAGAACCAAAATAGTATTTATAGAATAAAATATAACTTAGGTTCCAAAAAGTCAAACATGGTTTTAAAAATTCAAAATAATAATTTTAAATTATTTATTTTAATAATTAAATAAATATTTTATCAATAAAAAGTTTTTATAAATTTCTAAGTCATGTTTATATCATGATGGTGTCATGAAAGTTACAGTATTTGTAAAAACATTATTTTTCACTATTCTCCTAAGAGAAAATAATTTCATAAAAATTATAAAATTCATCCTAATCTAATTTTGAGATGATTAATCCAAAAATAAAGTTCATGTTATTAAATTAAAAATATAAAATTTATGAATTTTTCTTTTAAATAAAACATATATAAAAATAATGTTTTTAAACCAAACATTTTTATTTATCCTTGAATGATTAAAGTAATACTTTTATAATTACAAAATCATTTCAAATATGTTACTAATTTATTTTAAAAATCATTTCTTTAATTTTATCACTACATTTGGTTGATATAAATTCATAAAATTATTAAATTAAATAAAAATTTACAATTCATAAAAATGGGTTCTTTAAAATCAATTTTATTTCCTATGTGAATTAAATCATTTAATTATAAAATAATCATTTATTTTTTGAATTATGTTTTCACTAAATATATTTTATTTTTTCATTTTATATTATGTAAAACATTATTCAATTTATTTTAGTGTTTCATGTATCACAACCTATCAAACATGTTGAATATGTTCCAATGAGAAAATACATACTAAAATTATAAGGTGTTATAGATAGTGATATGGTTGAATTGCTTTCTAATTTTCTAGAAAAAATAAAATAATATATTTAGTAATTTATCTTGACTATGGGTTATGACATAATAAATTAATATTATTATTCTCCCTATACTTTATCAAATCTCAACATCCCTCACTATTGGATTCAGAATATCTTGTTTCTCAGATAATCTAGTAGTAAGGGTCTATAATCCCCTTCTCATAACCCAAACTATAGATATAAAAATTACTCAAAGTTATTTTGGTAGGATTTAATTTCCAATGTAATTAACTCATAACTCTTTGATCCATTGAGTGGTATGAGAACACTAAAATTACACTTGAAAGTTATGGGGCACAACAGAAGTGGTGGTTGGGTTCTTGATTTTGGTTTTTCAACTCTTCAAATGGGTAGATATGAATAACATGATGAACACGACCTCATAATCTCGTAGAGAGGGTTTTTTAAAATTTTATTTGTAATTAATTTTAAATAATAAATATCTTAAATTGATAATTTCTTTTGATTAATTGAAATTTTTTCTCTTGTATTATTGTCGTTACGGTGGAGAATATAAGTGACAATTATTGAGTCAATAAGGTTTCCTTATGAATTTTCCTTTCCTTCATGTTTGGGGAGATTGTTGAGTCAATAAGGTTTCCTTATGAATTTACCATTTCTTCATGTTTTGAAAATCACAAACACATTATCTTAAGGAAAAATTTCATTTACCCTTTGTTTTACTTTCATAAGGAAAATTTTCCTTCTGTAAAGAAATTTATCCTTACCATGTTTTTCATTGTTCATCTCGTATAAGTATAAAATATAGTTTCGTATCTAAAACCTCAGAATAATTTATATAATTAGATATAAATCATTATTTTTTTCAGAATATTAATTCAGACTCCAAACACTTCTGAGCTCTGACTCTAAGTTCTCTGAATTCAGACTCTAAACTCTTTTGAGTTCTGACTCCGAGTTCTCTAAATTCAGACTTCGAATTCTTTTGAGTTCTGACTCTGAGTTCGCTGAATTCAGACTCCATACTCTTCTATGTTCTGACTCCGAGTTCTCTGAATTCGGACTCCGAACTCTTCTAAGTTTTGACTCTGTGTTCTCTGAATTCAGACCCCGAACTCTTCTGAGTTCTGACTCCGAGTTCTCTGAATTCAGACTCTGAACTCTTATGAGTTCAGATTTCAAATTCTTATGAATTCAGACTCAGAATTTCCTTAAAATTCAGACTCCAAATTCTATAGATTTCTAACACCAAATTCTTCTGATAAACAGAATCTGAATATCCATGTATTATAGACTCCAAATAGTTTTTGGGTAGACTCTATGTTTTTATTTTTTCTTACACTCTGTAAAATTAATTTGGTTATGTATTATATTCTTGTTTACTCATTTTTTGTTATAAAATGATGTCATGCATTCTGTTACTAACCAACTATTGTTTGAGTGACAGGTGTACAGGTCCCTCTAAAATTCAAGGAGAAATATGACAGTTGGAGGATGGTGTCTACCGTTGAGAATGTTCCTATAAATAGAAGCTCATTTGAATGAGCTCAATACTGTTATGCAACTCTAGAGATTACATGCTACTGAAGTGATTTCTAGAGAGAGACTTCCATTATTTGTGTGTACTGAACATATTTTTCAGAATTGCTTCGTGCGACTCTAAATGTTGCTGAGTACATTTGAGAGCTTCTGGGGATAAGAAGATAGAGTTGATGACTACCTTAAAGTTTGAGGAATTATTTGCTGAGAAAGAAAGAGGTGTCGACTACCTTGAAGTTGAGGGCTTGTAGGGATAACAATATAGACTCCGATCTTTGTATCTAGGGCTTACCCTGGTGTGGGTAAGACAGACTTTCTTGAAAGTATAAATCAAGGGACCTTTATCCAAAGTTATTGGATACCCTACTCTTTGGGTTAAAAGATTTACTACTTATTACTTGTTTGTTTCAAGTTTTACACTGCATTTTGATTGTTGAGGAAAGAATAACTATCTTATACATTCTTATACTTGTATACTCTGATTTAGTAAGATTCTATACACTTCAAGGTAGAATCTTTATCTTTGTAAACTTTTGTTAAGTTTCATTTCCAAAACCAAATTTCTGGAATTACATTCTCAAAATAATATTTCTGGAATCAAGAAAGTTTGTAGAACTTAGAGGTTTTGTGAATTTACCTTATTTAACCTCGTTAAACAATAGAAAGGTTTCTAACCAACTTTAAAAGTTCCAAAAGAATTTTTAAATTATACAATTCACCCCCCCCCCCCTCTTGTATATTGAGAATCATTATTACGATACTAATATTTGTATTGTTTATCATTTCAATCCAACAATTGGTATCAAAAGAGAATATCACACTCTATACCAACCCAAAAATTGGTATCAAAGGAGGTCTCTGAAATACTTATATTCACATATAAGTTTTCCTTGCTCAAGTTTTTCATTGTTCTACTTTTTCCTTGCTTAGGATATTATTATTCTTGTGTGCAAAAAAAATTCTGACAAGTTTGTGAGGAAATTTTTTCTTTAAGATGGAAGGAATCAATGTCGGTTCCATTGAAAACCTAAATCCAACTAGACCACCTATTTTTTATGGGAATTATTGCGAATATTGGAGATATCGCATGAAGACATTCATTATCAACACTGGATTAGATAATTTTGTTATGCTTATTAGAGGATATAAAATCCCAGACAAGGAAGTTAGTACTTTAACCAACCAAAAAAATCATGAATATTAACTGAATTATAAGGTACGCAATACATTTATTTTTTCTATGACTAGAAATATATATAACCAAATATCATCTTGTGAAGCATCAAATTGTATTTGGAAGAAGCTTTTAGTTACACACTTTGGAACTTCCAAAGTTATTAAAACTAGAAGAGTCATGCTCAGAGCTGAATATCATTCTTTCTACTTTCCTTATGGAGAACCCATATGTAAGGTGCAATAGAGATTCATGAATATTGTTAATAGTTTACAATCTATGGGTGAGGAAGGATTATATAATGAATCTCTTATGGATAATATCATATACATCATGCCCAATGAGTGAGAATCCAAGATTAATTTTATTGATGAGAATAGAAAGGTTACTCAGATTTCACTTGATGAACTTTTTGGAACTCTTATTCAGTATGAGACTAGAATAAAGAGATATGTTGATAATGTTAAGAAGAAGAATGGTAATGGTAGTGTTTATTTTACAAAAACTTCAAATCATATGAAAGCCAAGACTCCTGAGAGAGTTACAAGATCAAAATCTAAGAAGATTATTATTCAATCCGAATCTAGTGGAAGTGAATCTTCAGAAAATGAGTTATCAAATATTGCTTGAAGGATGAACAAGATTGTTGGACAGAAGAACTTTCAATTCATATACAAGAAGAAAGAATGAAAATATAAGAATGATTCAGAAGTCACATGTTATGAATGCAAAAGATCTGGACATATAAGACCAGATTTTTCTATGCTTAAGAGAAAGGAAATAAAGGAAAAGCATTATAAGAGAAACAGAAAGAAGTACTAAAAAAACTAAAGCTAAGAAATTATTGAAAGATAATGAAACCTGGAGTGCCAGTGGTGGTGACTCTTCAGATGAATCATCATATTACAAATCTTCTGGACAGAAGAATCTTGGTTTAATAGCCAGAGTGCCTATTGAAAATCATTGTTTAATAGCTAAGGTACACAATGTTGAATCCATGACCAATGTATATTTAAATGCTAATTATAGTAATAATAAATATTATAACTCTTCTGATGAAGAATTTTCTTCTGATGAAGATAATACTTTACCTACCTATGAAGAAGTTTCTAGGTTTTCTAAGCTTCTTGAGAATAATAATTCAAAACTCAAGAAAAATATTGATAAGGAAAATTCTAGGAATATTATTCTTATTAAGGAAATATCATATCTTTCTAAAGATATTGATAAGAAAAACCTTTATTTTGAAAGTATTTCAAAAAATATTGAGGAAGTTCATTCTGAGAAGGATAAACTTTCTAAGGATCTAAAAAAAGTAATTTCTAAGAAAAATGTTTTCGAGCTGAACTCTCGTTCTAAAGATAATGTTTTGGAAGATAAGAACTTAGTCATTAGACTAAAATCTGAAATTTTTTCCTTAAGGATGTGTTCATCAAACTTTACCTTAGGTAAGGAAAATTTTGATAATATGTATTCTCAAATCCGACCTCTTAGGAATAATTCTAGATCTGGTTATACAAGTTCAAAACTGATTTTTTGTAACAATTATATTGTTTTTCAAAGTGCTCCATTCTACACTAAGTGTCAGTGTAGTGGACACTGGGAATAAATTTGTTCCATAAAAAAACCCAGACATTTGGATTTCATAAAGCTTATTTTTTAAAGAAAATGTGGGTGCCTAAAATTTTGCTTTTTGAAATTTTCGGATCCAAGAAAGTTTGGATTCTGAAAGTCTAACTTTATTATTTTTAGGAAAATAAAGAAAGTACCAATAGAAATACATGGTACATGGATAGTGGATGTTCTCGACATATGACTAGTAACAAAAACTTATTTGAAATGATTATCAAGATGAAAGGAGTAAAAGTAACTTTCGGAGATAATGCTAAGGGAGAAATTATTGGTATATGTAACATTGTTCTTCTTGGAAAAACTTTTATTTTAAATGATTTATTTGTTAAAGTTCTTAAGAACAACCTCATTATCATAAGTCAATTATTTGATGAAGGTTACCTTGTCAATTTTAGGAATGACAAATGCTTAGTACACAATTCCAAGGAGTAGTTTATTCTTTTTTCCCATAGGCAAGATAATTTATACACACTAAACTTAGAAGATATTAGGAGCCAAGACTTACCTTGTCTTAGTGCAATGGAAGATCATTCTTGGTTATGAAATAGAAGGCTAGGACACTGTAACCTTAGGAACCTATGAAAACTCTCTAAGAAAAAGACTAGTTAAGGATCTACTAGAGCATAGATTCGATTCTTCAAAATTTTGTGATCCTTGTCAGTATTGAAAGAAACATAGATCAAGTTTTAAATTAGTAGTTGAAGTCTCAACCACTGATTCATTATAGTTAGTGCATATGGATCTTTTTGGTCCAACACAAACTGTAATCATTGATGGAAAATATTATGTATTTTTTCTAGTTGATGATTGCACTAAATTTACGTTGGTCTATTTTCTAGCAACGAAATATAAATATTTTTCTTATTTCAAAAGTTTTAGATCCCAAGTTAAAAATGAGAAAAATATTCCTTTGCTAACTATTCATTGTGATCATGGAAGAAAATATCAAAATTCTGATTTCGAAACTTTTTGTAGTAGAAAAGGCATTACTCATAACTCTTCATCACCCAGAACACCTCAGCAGAATGTTGTTGTTGAAAGAAGAAATAGAATTCTTCAAGAGATAACAAGAACCACGATGAGTGAGTATTCAGTAGCCAAACATTTTTTGGCTGAAGTTTTAAGTACTACTTATTATACTATAAATCATGTTTTGATTAGACCTTTTCTTAATAAAACTCCTTATTAGTTATGGTATGGTAAAAAACCTAGACTTTACTACTTCAAGGTTTTTTCTTGCAAGGTATTCATTCTGAATACTAAAGATAATCTTTACAAATTCGCACCAAAATATGGTGAAGGAATTTTCTGAGGATACTCCACAACTTCTAAGGCTTATAGAGTTTTCAATAAAAATACTTGTACTGTTGAAGAGACAGTACATGTCAAATTTTATGAAACAAATCCTTTTGTTTTTAAAAAACCTCAACCTACATCCTCGGATGTGTTTTCAAAAACTAATTATCAACCCTTGATAGAAGATCCTTCTAATAAGGAAAATATCCAAGAAGATAATTCTGAAACATTTACCCTATAAGATTTCCTACCCTATGTAGATGAATAGGTTTTACAAAACCCAAATCAGTTGTCTATTAAGAATCATCCCAGTGATAGTATCATTGGTGATGTAAATCAACCTATAAGAACTAAAAGTACCATAAGAAATGAAGTAGAACATCTAGCATTACTTTTCCGATTAGAACTAAAAAGCACTGATGAATCTTTAGGTGGTGATGATTAGATAAAAGCTGTGCAAGATGAACTAAATGAATTAGAAAGGAATAAAGTTTGGACCTTAGTTGAAAGACCTAAGGAAACTTCTGTTATTGGAGTAAAATGGGTCTTTAGAAATAAGTGTGATGAAAATGGAATCATAGTAGGAAATAAAGCTAGATTCGTTGCTAAAGGCTATAATCAACAAGAAGGAATAGACTATGAAGAAACCTATACTCCAGTAGCTAGACTTGAATCAATTTGTATTCTACTTGCCTTTGCAGAATTCTTCCATTTCAAACTTTTTCAAATGGATGTGAAATGTGGTTTCCTTAATGGATATGTTCAAGAGAAAGTTTTTGTTGAACAACTAATTAGTTTTGAAGATCTAAAACATCCCGATAATGTTTACAAACTTACCAAAGCTTTGTATGGACTTAAGAAAGCCCCTCAAGCATGGTATGATAGACTTACAATATTTTTGGTTCAAAATAATTATATTAAGGGAAATACAGATCCAACCCTTTTTATGAAGAAAGAAAAGAAAAATGTTTTGATTGTTCAAATTTATGTTGATGACATTATATTCGGTTCAACTCAGAAATATTTAACTGATTATTTTGAGGATATAATAAAATTTGAGTTTGAAATGAGTATGATGGGTGAGTTAATATTTTTCCTTGTTTTCAAATTTCTCAAAAACCAGAATGATTCTATATATCCCAACATAAATATATTAAATATCTTATTAAAAAGTATGGATATGAAAATACTAAGAGTATTAATACTCTCATTGGTACCTCAAACACACTTGATCTTGATGAATCTGGGAAACTAGTAGATCAAACATCTTTTAGTGGTATGATAGGAAGTTTACTTTACTTGATATCTAGTCGTCTAGACTTAATGTTTTCAGTATGATTATGCGCAAGATATCAATCCAATAATAAGTAATCTCATTTAAAGTCAGTGAAAAGAATTTTTTGCTACTTAAAGGGAACCATGGATCTGGGACTCTTTTATACTTCAGGAAATTACTTTGTTTTTAAAACATTTTTGGATGATGAATTTAGTGGATGTAGAATTTATAGGAAAAGTACATCCAGAACTTGTCATTTATTAGGAAATTCATTAGTTTCTTGTTCATGCAAAAATCAACACTTAGTAGCACTTTCCACTACTGAAGCTGAATATATAGCAGCTGGAATTTGTTGTGCTCAAGTGTTGTGGATGTAATACACACTCACAGAATATGGTATGAGTTTTACCAAAACACAGATGTTTTGTGATAACACTAGTTCCATTTCATTAAGTAAAAACTCTACACATCACTATTGTGAAAAACATATAGATATTAAGCATCACTTTCTTAGGGAACACACACAAAAAGAGGATATCATTATTCAATTTATTGTAACACAAGATCAACTTGCTAATATTTTCACAAAATCTTTACCCTCTGATAGAATTGAATACATTAAACATAAGTTAGGAATGATAACCATAAGTTGATCTTCCTTGTTAACTTTCTATTGAAACCAATCTCCTTACAGTAACAAACTCCTTTTCATAAAGGGAGTACATTTTCTTGTTAGTTAGATCAAAATATTTCGTAATGGAAATTTTCGTAGTCATATTTTTCAAATCATTCGTAATGGAAATTTTTGTAGTCAGATTTTCCAAATCTTTCATAATGAAAATTTTTGTAGTCAGTTTTTTCAAATCTTTCGTAATGTAAAATTTTTGTAGTCAGATTTTCCAAATCTTTCGTAATGAAAATTTTTGTAGTCATATTTTTCAAATCTTTCGTAATGGAAATTGTCATAGTAAGATTTTCCAAATGGTTCATAATGAAAATTTTCATAGTCATATTTTCTAAATATTTTGTAATGGAAATTTTCATAGTTAGATTTTCCAAATCTTTCGTAAATTTTTTTTCATATTCATATTTTCTAAATCTTTTGTAATGGAAATTTTCATATTCAGGTTTTCCAAAACTTTCATAATGGAAATTTTCATTGTCATATTTTTCAAATCTTTCGTAATAAAAATTTTCATAGTAAGATTTTCTAAATATTTCATAATAAAAATTTTCAAAGTAAGATTTTATGAATTAATTTATATATATATATAGTTTTTCTAAAAGTCTTTTCATTGTTAGTTTTTTTAAAAAAAATTCATAATGAAAAGTTTGTTTCGAAATCTAAAGTTTTTCAAGAAAAATTTTCCTCACTACGAATAATCTTCCTAGAAATTTGAAAGGTATTTTTCCTTTCTTGAGTTTTCATAATCACCCTTTACTTGTTGGTATTTTCTTTTGTTTTTAATTTTTTTTGGATTCTATTTTTCTTAAATCAGAATGTTTCTATTAAAACCTCAAAAGATCATATTTTTTCAAAATTTCCTTGTGGCTATCTTTTCAACCATCAGATCTGATCAGAATGTTTATCAATCATTGGATTAGATATGGAAGTTGAATTGTCGCTTCAAACACCTATATAAAGGACTCCCCTATGGTTTTCCCACAGTGAAACTAAAGCCTTCGCATGTTGAAGCTCCGCCCTTCTACATAAGTCTGTTATGAACTACTCAGATCTTGTTGAACGCTGAATGGATGACGAAGAATATTCTCAGAAAGATATGTCAACTGACAATCCGATCTTGGAGTAGAAGGTTTATAGGGAAAGGTTAGTGCATTCAAACTTCTTCACCAGGTATGATTCTATAATTTCAAAAAACACCAAGATCAATGGATGGAAGAGTGTTTTCGTATCGAATCCAGGAGCTCAAGATTTAGTGTATCTGGATCTGCTAGTTTAATTCTAGGAAACAGTAAGCCTTTTTCATGGAAGAAGGTAGAGACAAATTCTTTTTCAAAAGCTATGGGAATACTTATGCTCTCTTGTATACTAAGGCTATAAATTTTATTGGAGTTCCATATGAAGTAAAATATGAATTTTGTTCTCATAAGTTTCAAAATGTTCAAGGATGTTTTGTTAAGGTGAAAGCTATATAATGCCTTGGTCTTGATGATTTTAAGATTCTGAAGATTGTTCTCCTCACTAAAAATTTCTGGATACTTGAATTATGGGTTCAAGGTTCATTATACCAAGAAAAGGTGATAAGGATACATTGAAGAAAAGTGATATCTATATTTTTGGTTTTTCTGGTGCACCTGAGAAAGATCAACTTAGTTAAGCATATTATTATTACGATAGAGAATATAAAGAATTGAAATCTGAAGTATCAGATCATTATGTATCCAGCCAATCTTTCGAAGCTGATTGTTCAGTTCTTGGAGTCTTTCAAAATTCCTTAAAGTTCAAAACCAAGGAATTTCAAAGTCATTCTGGTTAGTGATGATACTCTTAGAAGAATGAATGTTGGATTTTATAAGTAATCCAAAGAATTTTATGACTTGCCCGAGGAAGAAGCTGAAGTTGTTCTAGAGAAACAAGAGGTGGTTGAACCATCAAAAAAGTCAAACAAGTAAAAGAGGTAGAAGAAGTTGAAGAAGAAGCAGAAAGTAGTGGTGAAACTGAAGATCTCATTAAGCAAGTTGAGGATTTTCATGATAAGGAAAGCCCTTCAGAAAAATTATCAACCCAAACTTCTCAAGCTGAATCATCAAAGCTTGCTATTCTTGGAAAGGAAGAAGAGAAGGGTGAAGAAGAAGCGAATAAGATGTCTGAGGAAGAAAGTTATTATCATGAATTCATTCATCCAGAAGATTTTAAGGCAATGGATGAGAAGGAAAAGGTTGATGAAGATATATTTGTTCAACTATCTGATAGTGAACATGAATCCACTGATGAGGAAGCTATTCTGAAGGCTGATAAGGGAAAACAGGTGGTTGTTGATACACCTAGTGAAGTTTTTGTAAAGAAGAAAGTTGTAGGTGTCACATCAAAGAGGAAGGCAGATGAACTAGAGAAAGAAGCCTCACTAAGTAAGGATTCAGATTCGGAGTCTTCCTCCCATGGACATGATTTTGTAGTCCAATCCTTGAAGAATATTTTTGGGACTATTCTGATATTTCCAACTATTGACTCAAGATGACAGATTCTCCAACACACCCTAAATCAAAAGTCAGATTCAGTATCCATGGTGATTGATAAGTGTGTAAAAATGGAGGCAGATTTCAAGACTTTTATCATAGGCTATGAGGCTCACAAGATATCTTGAAAGAAGATAACTAGTTGTTCAAAGAAAAATATTCAAGTGATGGGAATCCTTGATGAATTTCATGAAAGTTTCAAGGATTCTTTTGACACCGAAGATGGGAAGATCAAGGATCTCATGAATATCTTTGAGGAAAAGTTAACTCTTGAGAAAAATACTCGGATGCAAGAAGTGAAACATCTGAATGGAAATATATACTCAGTTTCCCAAAGTTGGAAAAGAGAAAGGGATCTTCGGATTGGGATTGAATAAAAGCTTTCTAATCAAGATGAACTATTGAAGACTCAGGCAGAGGCTCTCAAGGCTCAGGAAGAAAAAAGTCAAATCCTTAGAGAAGAATTCAGAAGATCAGGATTAGTTTCTAAAATGAGCAGAGGAAGATCACAAGGAGCACAAAAAGATAAAAACCATTGTAAATAATTTGATGCCCAAATGAGAAGGAAGGATGATGTACCCAATCCTATATTTTGTTTTATTTTCCTTGTTGTATAAATTTTTTCAATCTTAATGAAATTTTGGTCACTCGTTTTTGTTTGGATGTTTTGTACTAATATTACAGGTACCATATTTACTTTTCCATTCCATGTATTTCTTTTTGAAAATCACAATGGGGAGAAAGGAAAAATAATTCTATGAAAAGAAGAAATTTCCCTAAGTAAGGGGGGGTTCTTATACAAAAAGATTTTTGTATGAAATAAAATACTAAGTCTCATTCCAAAAATCCAAAATAAGATCCTTAGTGTTCCAAATCCTAAAGGGGAGTTAGTCGTATTCATCATTTCCCATGTGATAAGGGAGATAAGTTTTGTATTCAAAGTATAGGAAAATATTTTCTAAGTCTTTATATTCTTTTTCATAAGGATGTTTGTGCTTTCCAAAAAAGGGGGAGATTGTTGACTCAATAAGGTTTACTTATGAATTTTCCATTCCTTCATGTTTTGGGAGATTATTGAGTCAATAATATTTCCTTATGACTTTACCAATTATTCATGTTTTGAAAATCACAAACACCTTAGCTTAAGGCAAAATTTCATTTACCCTTTGTTTTATTTTCAAAAGTAAAATTTTCCTTCCTCAAGGAAATTTTTCCTTGCCATGTTTTTCATTGTTCATCTTGTCTAAGTATAAAATTCTTTTTCATATCCAAAATCTTGGAATCATATATATACTTAGATATAAAGCATTCTATTTTCAGAATATGAATTAAGATTTTGAACTCTTCTAAGATCTGACTCTGAGTTCTCTGAATTCAGACTCCGAACTCTTCTGAGTTCTGACTCTGAGTTCTCTGAACTCAAACTCCGAACTCTTTTGAGTTATGACTCCGAGTTCTTTGAATTCAGAATTTGAACTATTATGAGTTCTGACTCTGAGTTATCTAAATTTTGACTCCAAACTCTTCTGAGTTCTGACTCCGAGTTCTCTGAATTCAAACTCCGAACTCTTCTGAGTTCTGACTCCGAGTTCTCTTAATTCTAACTCCAAACTCTTATGAGTTCATATTTCTAAAACTTATGAATTCAGACTCCAAAATTCCTTAAAATTAAGACACCAGATTCTATATAATTCTAACTTCTAATTCTTTTTATAAACAGAATCTGAATATCCATGTATTATAGACTCTGAATAGTTTTTGGGTAAACTCCGAGTTTTCATTTTTTCTTACACTCTGAAAAATGAATTTGGTTAAGTATCATATTTTTTCTTACTCATGTTTTGGTTATAAAATGATGTCGTGCATTTATTTACTAACTAACCATTTTTTGAGTGACACGTGAACAGGTCCCTCCTAAATTCAAGGAAAAATATGACCATTGGAGGAGGGTGTCGACCGTTGAGAATGTGCCTATAAATAGGATCTCATTTGAACGATCTCAATACTGTTCTGCAACTCTAGAGATTACAGGTTGCTGAAGTGATTTCCAGAGATATACTTTCATGCTTTGTGTGTACTGAACATCTTGTTCAGAATTGCTTCTTGTGACTCTGAATATTACTGAGTACATTTGAGGGCTTCCAGGTATAGGAAGACAGAGGTTTTGACTACCTTAAAGTTCGAGGACATCCTTTCTGAGGAAGATAGAGGTGCATACTACCTTAAAGTTGAGGGAATGCGGGGATAGCAAGACAGACTCCGATCGTCATATTGAGGGATTACCCTGGTGTGGGTAAGACATACTTTCTTGAAAGTATAAATCAAGGGACCTTTATCCAAGGTTTTTGGATACCCTTCTCTTTGGCTTAAAATATTTACTACTTGTTACTTGTTTGTTTCATGTTTTCCTATGCATTTTCATTATTGAGGAATGTTTAACTATCTTATACGTTCTTATACTTGTATACTCTGATTTAGTAAGATTCTATATTCTTTAAGGTAGAATCTTTATCTTTGTAAACTTTTGTTAAGTTTCATTTCTGGAACAACATTTCAGGAATTACATTCTAGAAATCAAATTTCTAGAATCAAACAAGTTTGTACAACTTAGAGGTTTTGTGAATTTACCTTGTTTAACCTTGTTAAGCAATAGAAAGGTTTCTAACCAATTTTAAAAGTTAAAAATAGAATTTTTAAAGTATACAATTCACCCCCCCCCCCTCTTGTACATTGACCATCATTATTATGATATTACTATTTGTATCATCTATCATTTCGATCCAAAAAGGATTACTATAGGTGTATCCATACATCATCTATTAATCTCTTAATAATTATCTTGTTATTACGAGTGCTAGAATAAAGGAACCTAGATCTTCACGGTGTTCATCGTTGATCACAATATTGAGTTATCTTGTTCTATCTACATTATTTATAAATAGGATGGGATGATTTTATCTCTTGGTCATGAGAGAATTATAAATATATTTTTATTGTGCACTAAAGTTCCTAAGGATTTTTGAATCACTTAAAAGGGGGAATCAGTGATTTCCTTTTAAAAAAATTCAAATTTAAAAAACTAACCACTTATAAATTATCATAGTTTCTTCCATATAAAGTTTCAGCAAACTAAAATTCATGAAAAAGTAAGAAATTAAACAAGGCATGGAAGATTGACAAGGTTCAGCCTCAGTGTGAGAACCTACATCCTTGTTATATCGACTCCAATGGGTCTATGAAAATTCACTATTATGAAGAATTGAATAAAATATTTTTGTTAAATCCTATTAAAAACCTTATATCTATCAATAGGAATGATTATAATGACTCCCATTAGTTTTCAAATTTTTCTTAAAAAATTTGAGCCACAATGAAAAGTAACTTTCATCAAACTGCTCTAAATGGAATCTGTCTAGAATCACTATCTGATATTTCATCTGTTTGATATTCTATATTTGGAAGTAATCCATCCAGTAATATTAATCCATTTAACCTTTTATCATACTTCACCTGAAACAAAGTTCTATTCTTCCCACCTAACAAAACTTGGCACCTCCCAAACTTTTCTTAGAAATTTTTTGGATACGCTCTATGAATTTCTCTCTATCTAGTAAGATAAAATTTATATTGTATGATATTATAATTTAAGAATCTATCCAAAAATATACTTTGACACAAAACTTTCTGAGTATCATATTTATTATCACTCAATAGTCATCAAGTATGGTGTACTTTCTGCCTATATTTATAGGTGCTCACAAAAATAGCTAAGACAAGAAACATAAAAAGTATTCACATGCACCCAAATTAATAAATATAAATTTTTATGATATTTTAAATCTATTTCAGTGATTTTAAAACTATATAAAATCATCTAGATTCTTATCAAATATTCTTAAATTCTCTATAAATTCATCATTATCAACATTACTCAAATTAAAACATTACAAATTTCTTCTAAATGTTCTATTCAGAAATTGATTATCTAAAACTCTCTTCATCTATCTAGTTATATTGACTCACATGAAATAAAAAAAATTAATTTAGTCTACTAAAATTTCTTAGTTTAAACTTGGTAACTTCATAATAATTCAAACATTTTCCATATTGTTATAAAAACTATGATCTTCAAATTTCATATAAGTTTTCTTTTTGAAAACTCATCTCATTCCATTATATGTCCCTTTATAGAAACTAAAGATGATTGAATATATTGTTAAAAATTAGAAAATAATTCAATTGAATATGATGGTTTTTGGGTATAAAATTCAACACATTTGAATTTTTCTCTTTTGGATGACTCTGTCTGCTCAACTAAATCAGATCACTGAGTAATACTGTATTCGATCTGGTTTGTTCAGAGAATAGTGACTGATTTAAAAACTAGATATCCCCATTTATCATTGTTCAACTTTTCAAATATGATTACTTGATTCACTTTTCAAATATTTTAAATTTTTTAAAACTTCAAAAACATGAAAATAACGACTTCATAGATTCTTACAAATTCTTTGTTGGATGAGCTGTGTCTTTTGCATCTTTTCTATTCCATCTGATAGCCATCATCCAATCTGGTCAGTCTGCTACATTAGTCTTTTTAGTTCTATCTAATAATCTATGTATCAGTATCATATATTCTTATAAAAACCTATACCTTTTCGACTTGACTGAAAACCATCATCTTCTTCTTCGCTTATTTTAATGAACTCGGTAATTTTTAAAAACATGAACTATTAAACAAAAACTTTGATTGAAACTTAAATGTTGAAAGTTCTTCCAATAAATAGTAAGGTTTCACTTAATTGAACTTCACAAACATAAAAATTCTCACTCTATTGTAGTTTCATATTCCATAGAAATGTTTCTGAAAGTATGAGTTTAGAAACTTCATCAATGTATGAAATATCGCATGTCACAGAATTGTCTAGTAAATGTATCAAGAGTTGTATATGAAACTCTTCATCTGGAAAATTTGTGTCCAGAAAACTACAACTCTCCTTTCTTCAAAATTATTGGATCATGAAATCATTTAAATATGTTTTGTAACATTTAATAATAGTTTTATCATTTTCTGATTTATAAGAGCTATAAATTTGGAAATTTATAACTTACTGAATTTCATACTTCTTTTATCCAATAAACTTCTTTTCACTATATTCATCTAGATTTTTTTAACTTTCATAACACAATTTCCCACAACTCATCCTTTCCTATTTTATAAAAACAATCATTAATAAAAGTTAGTTTTCAACAAAAAATAAAACTTTGTTAAAACAAAACATCACAAAGGATCTTAAATATCTCCCATTAGATTTCATGACAACCCTCATGAAAAAAAAATTCAAATCATTATCTCTCAATACTTAGACTTTTTACAACTCATTCTTGTAACAACTCAAATTTTTTACTTTTACCAAAAAATATCCTTTCTCAAATGATATTTTTCTAACACTACCCTATTAGATAAATTAATTTATTTGATGGAATTTCATCCCTCAATGATAAGAAAATTTGTGTCCATGTTAAGATAAACGCCCCTTTAATTTTCTTTACTCTCACCTTTCTTTCTCTCCACTATTTTATGATAACCATGGAATCATATTCATTTAAGTAATAAAAGTAATTTTCTTCCCCATATAGTAAAAAGGTGCACATATTCTCCACCTTTGTCAATATAATCCTAATCATATTGGGGGGAACTTCTTTATAATTATTATTAAGTCTTTAGTGGAGGCTAAACGCGAATATTCAGCCTCAATTCTAAAAATATATCCCTTGGAATGTCTTTTTTGAAAACATCATCAATTTTATATTTCATTGAAATATATTCTAGAAAAACATCTCTATCATTTACTTTCACTTTTATAAAGTGAAACTTAATATAAATATGCTTTGATTTTGAGTGTTGGATATAATTTTTTAAAAGATCAATTGCACTGTGGTTATCAAATATTATCTTCAATGGTTTTAAAACTTCAACTTTCAAATATTCTAATTGAACTTTCATCTACAACAGTTGAGGACAAGACTAAGTAGATATAACATATTGTGATTTTATTTTTATTAAAGTTACTTAACTATATTTATTACTATGAGAACACTCACCACATTATCCTAAGTAAACTATCCCTCTATAAGCAGATTTTTTTCATTGAAATATTCATCCCAATCAGCATTTGTATAACCATGAATGTTCATATCACAACTTAATTTGTATAATAACCCATGTGATGGTATTGATTTATCATATCTCATGATTGTATTTTCTTATAACATATGAGATTATTTTATATCACTCTAATACATAGCACATAAAGTCACAGTATAAACAATATCAGTTCTTGAGGTTGTAAGGTAAAGCATCCTTCTGGACAAAATTTTGAAAATATTTTTGATTTTTACTTTTCTCAACTTCATATTTAATCAAATTCATTCCAACTGAAATATGATTATAAACTTCTTTAGATTATGTTGTACCAAATTTTTTAATAATTCTCTAGAATACTTTTTTTAAGATAACAAAACGTATTTTTCATTTTTATGAACTAGTAAACTAAGGAATAAAGGTAATTCTCCTAACACTAATATCTCAAAATTCAATTTCATTTCCTTATATAATTATTTAAAAACTTTTTCTTCATATCAAGAAAAAAATTATATCATCTAGATAAATAATTAAAATTAGGATTTTGGGGAGTTGACTTCTATCACATACAAGGTACTATCAACTTTTATTTTAGAAAAATTCAATATTCTCAATCAATTATCAAGTTTTGAAATAATAAAAACATGGGGGTTGTTTCAACCCATAAAAAGGATTTATTTAATTTAAAATTATTTCTTCCATCTTCATCAAGTAGAGACACACAAGGTTGGTCAATGAAAATATTTTCTTTAATATCACTGATAAAGAAATACAACTATATATCTATGTGATAAAAATTGTATCTTTGATTTGAATCCACTAATAGAATCATTCTAATAGTTTATAATCTTACAATAGGGGAAAATTTTTCTCAAAAATATACACCTTCTACCTGTGAATAGACTTTACAAATAAATCTTTCTCTATTTATTGAAACTTCTCCATGTTCAATTAAATTTTTCTGAACAAAAATTTGTTCCCAATAATATGTTTATCTAATGGTAATGGAATAGGTTCTCACATTTAATTTTTCTCAATTTTATTCAACTCTTAATTTATTTAATTCACCTGTTATTTGTGTTTTACTACTTCAGAAACTGATTATGGGTCAATTTTTGAAATGAGTAATGTTTGATTTTATAATATAAACCTTCTTCTAGTCTAAATCTGATCTTTCTAATTTCCAAGTATATTTTCAGTTTCAACTTGTTTTTATAAGGTGGGAAATTTTAAATTTTCTCTGCCAAATTCACTTTTTTTCATCACACAATTCCTCTAAGATTTGATAAATCTATTTTGGATCACTTTAACTTTAATCAGAAATTTTCATTTTTTCTTCCTCAACATTTTCGACATCCTTTGTTAAGGAATTTTAATTTTAAATAACTTTCACGTCATAGGAATCCATAAAATTTTGTAAAAATTTATTCCAACATGTGTCCCTTATTTTATTAGGTTAATATCCCATAAAAGTTCCTTCCTCACCTTTTTAATCAAATTTTAAAATATCTAAATTTTTTATTTTTAATAAATAGGGAATTCCAAAAACCATGAAGTATTTCAATGAAGGTTTTTTATACCACATTTTTTTTAAATTCTTTTTTTACTCTGACTTTAAAAAAAATTGGTTTTGTACATGTAAAGCAATAAAAACAGTTTCTCTCTAGTAGAACATTGAATTTTTATATTCTTGTAACATGATTCTTCCCATTTCCCCAAAACATTTATTTATTCTTTCTGCTACTCCATTTCTTTGTGGGGTGTATGTAGTACTATACTAATGTTTGATTCCATGATTTTTTATATAAGATTCAAAATAATTTCATGTTAACTCTATAAATTATTTGTTCTCAACTTCTTTATATAAACCTTTATTTCTCTCTCAACATCTCTTCTAGAAAATATGAACATTTCTACAGCCTCTGACTTTTGTTCCATAAACATGGTGTTGTTCATCCTAGTGAAATCATCAATAAAAGTGATAAATTACAAATATACTTTTCTTGATTGATATCTTATTAGTCCAAAAATATCTAAATGAATAAGTTTAATAGGTCTGGTAGATAGAATCTCAACTTTATTATGGATTTTAATAATAATTTTCCCTTTATAGAAAGTTATGAAAACATCATCTTCTATTATTTTCAATGCTATAAAATTTCATATAGTAACAAATTTAGAAAAAAATTCATTCTTTTATACCCAACATAGCTTAGTCTGCGATGCCATAATTTATTTTTATCTTTAGTGATTAGATAACAAGAGTCATAATGTTGTCTTATCTAGAGAATATTTCCACCAGTTCTTTCTCAATTATTTACAACTTTTCTATCTTTCACACTTTTGATGATATAAGAATATTTTATAAAGATAACTTTTTTCCCATCATCACAAAGCTGACTTGCACTAAGTAAGTTTATTTACCCCATTTACAAATAAAACTTCCTTAGATTTAAATTTTCTACTTCAATATCATTTATTCCAATTCCTCTGATTTTTAAGGAACTATCATTCCTGAAGTGAATTACTCCTCTATCTCGATTTTCAACATCTTCAAATATTTTCAAATATCATTTCATGTGTTAAGAACAACCACTATCAATAATCCATAGTTTGTTCCTTTTAGTTTAATTTAAATTTTTCTCAACAAAAAAAGTATTTCCTTACCTTTTTTATTTTTAGTTTCCTTTTATTTTCAATCATAAGAACTTTTCCCTAGAAGATATCTCATACTTTCCTTGGCATGGTCAACAACCTGTTTACATATTCCATATACTTTTTTCTAAAAAATTAATTTTTTTTCCTTTGGATTTTTTTTAACATATTGAAATTCCACTTTTTGAACTTTTTATGTCTTTGTAAAGTTAATCATTTGATTTACACCACTACTTTATTTTCAGACCTTGTTTAAGGAAGTAAAAAAAATATTCCAATAGTTATATGACAACTTCCTATAGATTCCACAACACCAAAAAAAACAATCAAATCTTGGTTTTCTATATAATTATGATATTTTTTTGTAGAAACTTTTTCTATGTTCATAAATTTTTTTTAATCGAAAGGATAAACATCTTCAGAATATTGAATTTTCATCTTTATCATACCTTTAAAATCCATTTCATATTTGATCTTCTTTTTTAATGTTAGAGATTTTCTCATTTCATAGGAAACGTGAAAGTTAAGAAATTTATCAAGAGATAAATCTTCTTTATCTTATAAAGTATAGATTTTAGAATCAAACATTTCTAGAAAGTTTCTCATGAGTTTCTTAACATTTAGAGAATATTAAAATACATATCTAAAACATATGATGTCATAAAAAACTTCATTAACTCTAGTGAAGTTCTTATTAATAGTTTATTTATATATCATTCTTACGTCTTAAAACTTTCTATGCTAGATTTGTAGTTTTTATTCCTTGACTTTAGTATTTACTTTGAAAATACTTCTGATCTTGTCCCATATTATCTTCTCTATTTTGAGACCCATAACCATCATGTAAAAGTTTTTTGATAGAGATATAAGAATAGTATTCCTATATTTTTCATCATCTTCAATGTTTATCTTTTCAATAAAATCCATAGGGGTATATTTATAAATGGGTGGAAACCTAATTGTAGCAACATCAATAACTTCTAGGTCAAGTGACAGAAGATTGGGAATCATTCTATTTTTTCATCCATAATAATGTTTTCCATAAAAAGTTGGAATTCCTCAATTGTTGAAGGAATTGAGATTATCCATGAAAATGAATCAATAGGGGAACCTACCCTATGATACCACTTGAAGTTCTTAAAGATCATTTAATCAATGAGAAGGGGGTTGAATCGTTGATTTCCTTTTAACAAAATTATAATTTAAGAAATTAAACCCCTATAACTTGTTAGATTTTCTTCCTTATCAAATTTCTATAAACTATAATGCATGAAAATGTGTAAAATTAAACAAAGTATGCAATATTTACAAGGTTCACCCTCAGTGTGAGAACCCACATCCTTTCCATAGCCACACTCATGGGTATATGGAAATTTACTATTATGAAGAAGTGAATAAAATTTTTTTCAACTCCAATTAGACACATTATATCTGTCAATAGGTATGATTATATGAAACCTCATCAGTTTGAAAATTATACTTACAAAATTTGAGCAACAATGAAAAAGAAAGTACATTTGATGAAAATAATCTATAGAGGTTCTGTCTGAAATCTCTGTCTTATTTTCCCTAAATCAAATATTCTCTATCCATAAATCCTTTATACAGTAATCTTTGTATGTTACACCTTTTCTCAAAATTTTCTTGAATTTTTATTTTGTTTTTTCCAATTAACAAAACTTGGCACCACGTAAACTTTTCTCAGAACACTGTCTGATCAACTCTGTCTAATTCTCTCTATCTAGTGAGTTGAACTTTCTATTTTCTGACATTATGATTAAAGACTCTATCCAGTAATCTCCTCAAAAAAAATCATCATTTTATCTTTTTTCTCACTCAACAATCATCATGTATGATGTGCTTCCCACATCTATTTATAGGTTCTCTCATAAATATCAAAGGTGGAAAACCTGAAAAGTTGTCCTACTCACAAAAATTCATAAATCCTAATTTCTCATATATTTGACCTTTATTTGACTGATTTTCAAACCTTCTCAAATAATTTGGAGTCTTCTAGAATCTTTTTCAATTCTCCAAAACTTCATAATTCTCAAATTTACTATAATTATAAATTTACATGGTTTCTCCAAATGTTATGTCTGAAAATTGATTTTCTAAAACTCTCTTCATCTTTCTAGTTGTCTTCACTTAGATGAAAGAAAAAATTCATTTAGTCTAATCGATATATCTTATTTTAAACTTAGTAAATTCACAATAATTCAAATTTTATACATAATATTAAAAAACCAATGATCTTAAAACATCATAAGAGCTATCTATCTGAAAACTCATTTCATTCCTCTGTCCATTCCTTCAAATAAACGAAAGATGGTTGACTACATTTTTGAAACTTCTAAAGTCTTTAGTTTCTTATTGTCTAGTAGAAACATCAAAATATCTTAATTTTTCCTTATCTGGAGACTCTATCCACTCAACTGAATCTAGTCACTCAGTAATAATATATTTGATCTTGTTAGATAAGAGAATAGTGTTTAATTACAAACTTTATCTCTCCCTTTTTATTTCATTGGATATTTCAATTTGATTACTTAAGTCACTTTTTATTTATTCTACATTTTCTAAAATAGAAAATACTCATAAAAAATATCTTCAGATGTTCTTATAAAGTCTTTTCTATTGAGCTACATCCTATGAAAATTGTTTGTTCCATTTGATAGACATCATCCAGTCCAGTCAGTCTGCTAGATTAGTCTAATCAATTATTTTCAATAAGCAATGTTGTCACATCATAGTTTCTTATAAAAACCTTTAACTTATTGGTGTAACTGAAAAATAACATATTCATATTCTCACATCTTTATGAACTTAGTGATTTTCACAAAATTATAATATATATCAAAAACTTCAGATGAAACTTATATCTAGAAAGTGTGTCTGATTAACAGTAAGGTTTTACTGCATTAGACCTCAACCACTTCAAACTTCTTAATCTCTTGTATTTTCTCATCTTAGAGAAATTTTTCCAGAACTCTAAGTCCAGAAACATCAACATTGTATAAAATATATTCCATTCTGGATCTATTTAGTAACTGTATCAGAAGATGCATCTGAAATGCTTCATCTAGAAAATCTGTGTTTTGGAAAACTTCATCTCTCCTTTCTTCAAAAATATTGTATCATGAAAAAATTTCATTATGTTTATTTAGATTGAACAACATTTTTTTATCTTCTTATTTATGGGAGTTAGAAATTTATAAATTTCTAACTTACTGAATTTCATACTTCTTTTATCTAGAAAATTTTGTTACACTATCTACATTAGGACTTTCTAAATTTTATAACACGATTGTAAGGAACTCTTCTAATCCTATTTTAAAAAAAATCTTTAACAAAATTTTGTTATCAAAAAAAAACTTTGTTAAAAAAAATCACAAAGTATTTTTATGCACAATAGTTTTATGCCTATAAAATGATAAAATTAGAATTTTATACTTAAGATTAAATAATTAAAAATTACAAAAAGGTCATTTATCAAGTTGTTAATTCTAATTAACCCTATCAATTATTATTATTATTATTATTATTATTATTATTATTATTATATCTTATGAAATCCATTTATTTAAAAATAATTTCATTTATTAATTAATTAATATTTATTTAAATGATATTAATTAAAATATATCAATTCCATTAATACATTAACTCGATCTATTAATCCTACCATGGAATTTATTGAACCTTAAATAATAAAATATTTAATAAATAAACATTATATTCACTAATGTTATGAGTAAATATTTATTTTAATATTCATATGACTAAATAAATATTTATATATTAATCTATTCATTAGGCTGGTGAATAAATACTTATTTATTTGTTACCTTTTAAATAATAATTTATAGATAAAATTAAGCTCATATATTCTAAACTTGAATATATCACGATTTAATTTATACAATCAATTTCACTTAAATAATTCTTATTCCACTAGCTAAGAATAATATTTATTCTTAATATTAAATTAAATTGAATTTAATGATATTTAGATACAATTAGTGTGTGGCCTTTAAAACTCATTCTCAATGGAATTAGGTGAACATACCTGAAGTCCAAGATCATCATTTAACAATATTTCAATGAAACTATATGGAAAGAGGTTATTTTTACAATGATAACAACCTTCCTTTGAATGAAAATTTTCAATGTAATCCCTTTGTATACCTATATCTAATCACAAAGGATGCATACTTGTGTAATCACCCTATATATAACACCATGAAAAATTAGTTGAAAATAATAATAATCTCAATAACTTTTTTAACTTGCAACACTGAGATTTAAGTGAATTACGATATACTATAAAAATATAATTATTCAAATGTGATCATTATAACTTGGTCGTTGAACTAACGAGTCTGAATAGGAGTAATAAAATTATGAAATATATGTATAATAGTATTAATATAAATTTATAGATTAATTCATTGTAAATAATCACTCAATTTTTAGTGAACTTGTTTTATTCTTTAAAAATATTTTTTATTAAAAATTTGTTTTTATTGCTCTTTATGAGCATATATTATAATTAATTTCTAGCAATTTTAGAAATTATATTTTATAAAAAGGATATAATTTTTTAAGTAATCATATCAAAATTAGACAAATGTAAAATATTGGGAATTTTGTGAAAAATATTAATTTTTTAGTGAATTGTGAAAAAATTTAAATTTTATAAAAAACTATATTTTCTAGTCAAGTATTTATAAATTACTATTTTTTGAATTGATTTTAAAATTTTATTATTTCCTAATGATTAAAAATAATCCAATTAATTTTATTGTAATTGAAATTATTCTTAATTTTGGTATCAAACCATATTTATACTTAAAATTTTATTTTTCTGAAAAATCCTTTTCCATCACGTTTTGCAGGTTTATTTTGGAAGAAATTAATGTTAATTATAGGGAATTAATTTGATAAAATGTATTCCATATATAGAATCCTAATTTTAAAATTTGATAAATAGGTCAACTTTATTTTTTGGGTATAATGAATAGTAATCTTGGTAAAAATGGTCTCACAATGGTAAGGGTAAAATTGGTAGAACAAAGTTAAAACTATGTGATAAGGATTCAAAATCATACATAAAATTTACTATATTTCACTAGATGAGTTTAATTTTACCACCATCTTAAAATATTTGAAATTATGTCATATTTTCAATAATTCTTTGATAATAACTTTTATAAGGAAAATTCCAAAATGTCACTTTCTTGTTTTTAATATCTATAATATTTTTTGATATGGATAAAAACAATTTCTGAATTTTTATAAATTGTTATTTTCAATATGAATATTTTTTTTGAATAATATTTGTATAATTTTTTTAATGGTTATTTTGAATTTTTTAACATAAAAATTTTTTATATATAATTACCTTAAATTCTTATGCAATGCTGATACAGTGTTTGTGAAAGCAGTGGAAAAGTCAACTAAATGATTTTGAAAACATACAAAGTAATATTTATTTGGGTGATTTATAGATTTACATGAATTTTTTTTGCATAATTATAATATGTTAGGTATGTCTTAGAAGTTTATATTATAATTAAATTACTTTCTTGGTTTTTTTAAATTCATCTATGTGAATAGTTATGAAAAATGACTTTAATGGTATCTTATATTAAAAAATATTTAATTAAATAAATTAAAATTAATATAAATTTTATCTTCATCCAAGTAAATGGGATATTGTTGATAATTCCAACCATTTTCCACTTATGGTTTACTTTTCATTTTATAGTAATATTCTTGACCCCTAAAGAGTAAAAAACATTGATATCTCGCTAATCATTAAAAGGTTTAACGGTGGTTAAAACTAAGAAATAAGGGTTAAAACATCACTTAAACTTGTATAAATATTATTTTATGAATGGGTTTAAAATTATCTTAATAATAGTTTTTATATATATCAATTTATATCTACTTTAAAATGAAAATTAATTTATATTAATTTAATACTTTGAGTAATTCCAAGGGTGCCCCTCTCCTCTATTATATAAAGGCACCACCTATCCTCTCTTACTCACACTTCATAAGCCACTTGTCTCAACCAACCCCTAAAAATCCTCTACTTAACTTCCTTAGATACATTAAATATGTTCTTTTATTCTTAAAATACCATCCCTAGGGTCCTTAAGGAGATATCCAAGAGAGGTTCTTCAAAGTGGTTGTAATTGTCTTAACCAATATTTTTCGTTTTATGTCTTCTTATAACTCCTTAAATTTTTTTCTTAAACATTAAAATATAATAAAATTAGTGTCTCCTGTATACTTATATTTTATCATGTTAATGTAATAACCTCATTTATCTCCTTTTTTCATCAAATGGGAAATAAAAGTATCACTTGTGTGTTCATGTGGACTACTACCTCAATGAATAAATACAATAAATTTTCTATAATCTCCTCACATGGATGATTATAATGATGGATTTAATAAATATATATTATATATATGAGGTACTTAATATTTTTTAATAATAAAATATTCTTTATTTTCCATTCCTTCTTTTCATTAAAAAATGAAAGCAGTGTTCATGCGTTCTTTATCTCAATATTGTTTCATTGAGACATGCTTCATTTTATGAACCTATTATTGTTTATGAGGTGTATATATTTAACCTTTAAAAAATAATTTATCCTTATCAATCCATGGTATTTAAAGTTAAAATTGATATTATTTTATTTAATGGTTTTTTATTTAGAAGTTACCAAAGTGGTAAGTATTTATCATATCAAATTATCTTCTTTAGAACATATTTTATACACCTATATTTTTTTATGAGGTGTAAATACTTACCCTTTTACATATTATGTCATTAATATCCTTATTTTCATGAAATTTATATTTTCATTTGAAGTTATTATTTCATGGTCTTATATTATTTAACTCTTCTAAAAGCCCTTGTATTTTCTTATTATCTATTTAATTCATAATTTTTCTTGTTTTATTCTCATTTTCCTCTCTTTGGTACTCAAAGATAACTGAATTAATTTTTTTAAGAAAAATCAGCCTTATTTCTTCTTGTGGTTGGTAATCTGTTTCTTCAATGTCTATATTTTCAAAATATTTTAAAGAAAGTTATTTTATATGGTAAAATGATTGTTTCAAGGAATTTTTAACTACGTTTAAAATTTTACAAAAAAAATTAAAGGGATATTCTTGTTGTTTTCTAAACGAGGAACCTTTTTACTTTTTACCAAATTATAAAAAGAATTTTTTTTAAACATATAAGGAATTAGAGGATTTTCCCACCATCTTGTCCATATTAAATTTTAACCTTAAACTAAAAGTTTCTATTATTATTTTCAAATAAAATCATTTATTAATATCCTGGTAATTTTTTATTTTTAAAGATATCAAAAGAAATGGATATTTTCTATGTTTGTAAATAAATGTTTTAAATGTTCTTTTAAACGTATTTTTCATCTAATTCAGCATCCTTTGATGTGTATTATGCTCCATTAAAGGTATTTTATTATCATACCATAGATATTATTTTTATTTATGGTTTATTATGATTTTTGAATTGACATGAAACCCATTTTCTTTACACTGGTCAATTAAGACATGATGAATTTCGTTATGATTATGACGATGATATGTTTGAAAAACCCCATTTATTTTACATGGGTTATGATATGATGATATAATTAATGGCTTATGATTTTTTTCATACATATTAATACATTATGATTATGTTATGGGTGGGCCTCAAATTATATATCCTTCGAATTCATTGTGTAATGATGATGGGGTTAACTGTATGGATGTTACACCTAAGAGAATATTGGAATTTTTTGAGTGTGATTTTACATAATGAGTTTATGTCCACTAAGAAATGATAGTCATGGAAGTGATCCTTGACATATGATTTCAGTGATTATTATTATTATTATTACACACATTATGACACTCTTTAATGACATGATCATATTATTATAAAATGTTCTCATGGATCATGAATTTTGATTCTCTTATGATTCATGTATTATGAACTGTCATGCTTTACTCCATGACTCGTGATTATGATCTATGAATTATTAGGTATTCTTTTCTGTTATTATTATCATGTTACCATTCACTTATGCTCATTTTATTATTACAAATTATCACTGAATGATATCTCTCATGTTTACCCTTATTAATCATATGAGATCACCCCTTCTTATGTTTTAATTTTTCCCAAGGTTATGAAGAATGGTACTGAGTATGATGGTCCTATAAGGGTTCCTTATGTAAATAAATATATTAGATATGATGATACTTAAATAATATTTTTATATATCTAGCCTCCTAACAAGTTATACCTTTATTGTTCTCAGACATGTTTATTTGGGAGATATATTGAATATTCATTGAAAAGATGTAATATTTATATATGTAATGTTTGGGTTGATATAGTTAGTATTAGAGGAGAGTTTAGTTGTTTTTTGAGATTTCGGTTATAAATATTTGGTAAAACCTATGAGGATAAGTATAAGTATATGATACCATCCTGAAGTTTTGATAAAGTTGAGATTGTGTGTTTTCCTAGAAAATAAATCACTTTCGGGATACTGGAGAGTGGATGTGGTTGTGGCATATATGCACCTAGGTGTACCAACTCTGAAAGGTGTATATTGGGTATTAACATGATTGTCATTGATTTATGATGAGTGGTCCTAAGATAGTATATGATGCTATATACTCTTGAGGGATATGTATGGGTCAAATCACATTTTATTTGTGATCCATTATGAGTGATTTGAATATATGATTATCATGGATGAACTAGGTTAAAACTGGGGTGTCATATATTGAAAATAATGTATCATGATTTTGACATCCTATAAATTATTTTTGTAATTATATGGTTTATCACAATGATTATTGTTACTTAAACTATCCTTTTTTATTATATTCAATGGATATAACCAAAATGAATTATTTGAACACTAAATTTTATAGATAATTAAATGGTTGTTCTCTTGATAAACCAAATGAAATGGGAGTTGGAATATGAAATTTTGTTATTATTTATAAGAAACTATCTCATTATATAATTAACAACCTCAACTTGGGTGAGTTTCTTGATGCACCTAATAAGAGAAAAATAGAGCTTCATGAAGACCATAAATGAAATATGATTTATCTTCATACATATCAATAATGTGGAAAGAATAACTTAGGTAAATTTCTAAAAATAATGATAAGATGTTTTATGTATGAAAAATAAGGGAATAAAGAAACAAATTACAGAGAAAAAATAAAGAGTTAAATGTTGGTAAATAAAAAACATTATAAGTTACCATTTATAGTTCAATGTTTTGTGTGTGGGGAACATGGTAATTATCTGAGATGATTCTAAAATTCAAGGCTTAACTCATAGACCAAGGAAGGTAATGTGTTATTCCAATTGATGAAGTGGAATGATAGAAGTGTTTATGTATTTGGATTTGAGATTATGTTATAGAAGTTTTTTATCAATGATATTATGGTAATAATAATCTTAGAACATCTAATAATTTTTCTTAAAGTAGTTTTTCTTTAAGGATTTTCAATAATATGACGAATGGTACTGATAACCTAGAAAGTGATTTAATGGTAGGGGTATTATAACACCTCGAACCCTCTAGGCTGGAGTCATTGTATTACTTGTGATATTAGCACGGTTAGAAGGAATAAAAATCCTAAAGGAACAATCAGTTTAGTAGTCTTGAAGAAACAAGATACATAGATGTAACTCAAATTACATTGTAAAAGGTTACAAAATACAATACATAACAAAAACTAAAAACTACAACCACAGGAACTTAATAAACGATCACCTATTCATCACCTATCGATGGATAACAATGAATGGGGTGAGCTTAAATGCTCAGTAAGGGTTAAAAATAGTGGAAACATGAATACAATAATAATTGAATCATAATCAATCTGACATAATCAATATGGCATGGTGAATAAATGAAAAACTCACATCATTAATAAACTGAGAATTCAACTACGTCCATAGATTTTGTCATAGTGATAACCTCATAGATAGTAAAAACCGATAATGAATAAAGAAAATTATTATTAATTGAACGTCATGTATCTGGCACATGAAACCATAATACCGTTAAAATGGTTTAGTTCTATGGGTAGAAACCTGTCTGATTTTTGGAAACAAACTCGAAGTGTTTGTCGCCAAACTGATTTGTCACAAGAGACCTACTGATGAATCGAGGGGCTATAGTGGGCCCCACCTTCCACTTCATGTCCAAATAATTCTTTATACAATAATTCAATACAATAGTAATATGCCTTTTAAATATCCGTATATAGTAGAGTATACGGATTCATCAATATTTCCATCATTAAAATAACTTTCCAAATAAACACCATATGTATAATGGTATACGGTTTAGACAGAAAACATATCCATGATATGAGATTATGGATATTTAATATAAATATAATTTCAAAATGAAAAGTGATCTTAAATGGGTAGTTGTTACACCACAAAAGGATTATTAGGTGCATAATACAAAGTTAGTCACAACAAAATAGTAGTTGAGACAAAGTCTCTTACCATAATGTAATCGATCGAATCATATTACAATAAATTAATAGCCCTCAAATGAGTCATTAAATACCATGAATATAAAGAGAATAATGTGATTATATATCAAATGGATGTACACATATACCACATACAAGAAATAATTGGCGAACAATGGAAATCTCACGGAAATGAAAGTGAGATGAGAAACCCCTTATAAACATTTCGGCATGGTAATGAGTGTTATTGCGAGGGCTTAATGAGATATAAAGGGGTATTCCATTATTTTTTATGTCACAAGGGTAGTATGGTGGAGGTTCTAAAATGTATCCCATCATTATGAATTAAAAATAAAAGAGCACGACATAGGGGATATTCTTGAACAAAATTGAGAGAGAGGATCCCTTACCTTATGGTTGAAGGTCTTATTGACTTGTTATTAAAGATATGAATAAATAAATAGGGCTTATTAATTCATATTTCCAGAACCTATACTATATTTAAAGGATTTATTATAACCATTTTTTGTTTATTCAAGGCCTTTTTGATTAGTTATAATGTTTAATTTCTTTGTTCGGGCTTGTTTGATAACTTGTTTTTAAAAGATCGGTTCACTTATATTCAAGTTTGGAAAAATATGAATGATGGAAGTTGTTGTATAGAAATGAAGTTATATTCCATTATTGAACTTCCATAATATTAAATGTTTTTAAATTTAATTTGGTTACTTAGAGTGAGGTCAAATTATTACATATATATAACCTTAGTGATAACCATTTTGGTTAAACGGTGGGTTTGAATACAATAACCATGTTTTTCTTTATAACTTAATACCATTTGTACAAAAGGATTAAAAAACTAAAAATAGGATATATTATAGATATAAAAATCTATTTCAACCATAACACAAATGGTTTCATTAAAATAATTAAATATTATAATAGAAATTAATAAACTGTTGTCCCTGAATGTGAAAAATTAGCACATCTCAAACGGTGCATTCATTTCTTCCAAATAAAGGGTGGGGAAAGGAGAGAAGATTATGAAATATCCCATTATCATAAAAACATTATAGTACATGTATTTTTCTGGAGTTATCATACTATTTTGGTGAAGGTAGGTGAGGAAAGAAACAAAAAGAAAAGAACATAAAAGAAATGAAGGAATTGTAAAGAGGAGTTTCCCTCTTGAGACTTCCTCCTTTAAGAACCTCTTAAGAGGAGATGTTTTGGTATTTTGAAGAGTCTAAGAGCTTTTGGACGTGGGGGAGGATCTTGTGGATATATTTGTTAATAATATTGGCATGTAACAAAGCTTGAGAGGAGTGAAGAGAAGAGGGAGTGAAGGGGGGTTTTTTATAGTGGAGGGGAGAAGAGTTTTCTTAATATTATAATTATTAATTTATTATTTCCTCTCAAGACAACCAATAGTGAGAATTCCATGACCAAGAATATTAATATATGCATGTTACTTCGAACCAATTGATCTTTCATCATCAATTACTCAATAAATTCCCTATTTACCATTTATCATAAATTATCGCATTTTACTATTCATCAAAAATTTAAGTATTTCAGAAAAACCTAAAAATTCACCCTAACCATTTTTTGATGAGTAGAATCCAAAAATGAAGTCCATTTTTCAAATATAATATCCGAAGTATGATTAATTAAATATTTAATTAAATTCATTATTTAATCAAAAAATATAAATACTTAAAATATTCATCATCATTTTTAAGGTGCCTAAATTCACTTATACACTCAAGGGTATGGATACCATTCATAAAAGTCATATTACTATTCATAAGGGTAAGTTAATATTCATAAGGGCAGGTTACTATTCATAAGGGTAGGTTACTATTCATAAAAAATTATGTTAATTCTATCGGACTCTAAATATCATCTTGAACACAACCGTGTATGTAAAATTTTTAAAATTCAAATTGCAGAGTTGGAAAATTTAAGTTCAATGGCTAGGTTATGGATATCTCATATAAGTAACCATGTTTTGTTCCATATAGTCTCAGTGATTTCTGAAATATAGGCTATAACTAGAATGTATTTAAGAGAAACATACCATAAAGTGTTTGGGTGCTACATTATTCCCTCCTTAGAAAATTTCTTCCTCGAAATTTTATGTATAAAACTCACCAAAAAATTGTGGGTGATTCTTTTTCATAACATCCTCTCGTTCCCATGTTGCTCCCTCCATATTCAAGTTTCTCCAAAGAACCTTTACTAGATGAGTTGCTTGATTTCTCAATACCTTCTCCCTTGTGCCAAGAATCCCGATAGGCATTTCACAGTATGAAAAATCTGGTTCCATTTCAATTTCTTCATATTTGAGTACATGCATTGGGTCTGGCATGTATTTCTTTAACAATGACACTTGGAACACATCATGAACTCTAGAAAGACTTGGTGGCATCGCTAAACAGTAAGATATAGCTTTTATTCTTTCCATAATTTCAAATGGTTCGATGTACTTGGGGCTTAGTTTCCCTTTTTTACTGAACATTAAGACACCCTTCCATGGAGATACTTTCAAAAATACATGATCTCCTACTTGGAATTCCAAGTCATTTCTCCAGTTTTCAGCATAACACTCCTGCCTACTTAGGGCTGCTTTAATATGGGTTTGTATTTTCTTCACTTTTATCATGGTCACTTCAATACATTCTTGGCCTATAAGTTTCATCTCACCAACTTCATCCCAACAAGTTGGAGTTTGACATATCTTTCTATATAATGCTTCATATGGAGCCATTTGAATACTATAATGGAAACTATTGTTGTAGGAAAATTCCACCAAAGGCAAGTATTCATCTGACATACCTTGGAAGTCAGATGAGCATGACCTCATCATGTATTTTAAAGTTTGAATAGTCCTTTCAGACTATCCATCAGTTTGGGGGTGATAAGCAGTACTTATACGAAGCTCGGAATTCAAAGATTTCTGGAGACTTTTCCATAATTTAGATGTAAATAGGGGATCTTGATCGGATACAATTGATAGAGGTGCACCATGAAGTCTTAAAACTTCATTAATATAAAGTCTTTTCAAGTGGTCAAGTTTAAAATCCTCTCTTATAGGAAGGAAATGTTCTGATTTTGTGAGACGATCAACAATTACCCATATTTCATCATTCCTTCTATGTTTCCTTGGTAGTTTGGTGACAAAATCCATCATAATGTTATCCCACTTCCACATAAGAATAGGTAGAGGTTTCATCACTTATTTGGGATGTTTTCTCTCTGCCTTCACTTGTTGACAAACTAGACATCTTGACATGTAGTCAGTAATTTCCCGCTTCATATTATCCCACCAAAAATATTCCTTCAGATCTCTATACATCTTGGTGTTACCCGGGTGTATAGAGAAATTTGAGCTATTGTAACGACCCAAAGTTTCATTAATGGAAATATCTCTTGATCTAATTAAATATCACTTTATGTAAAACGTTTATATAAAATGTCAACTTCTTTGGTTTTATGTTAAGAATTGTGACCGTTACTTTTCTAGTCGTTGAACAGTAATCACATGATTAGTATAAATATAAGGCTTTAACAAACCCAATTTACTCATACAAAAGAAGTGATAGCCTCATCCAGTATAATTGCTCCATACGAAGCCCATTTGTTAGAGCTCAGAAAAGAGGTGGCATCCTTGGGCTTTATTCTTGACCAAGCCCAAGCAGAGCTTCATCATGTCAAGCTTGAACGATACCGTCTATGGGAAAAGTGGAAGTTGATAGAGATTACCACTCGAGCAATGTTATCTGAGCCACCCCAAGAGTCGGTCACCATCGCACACCTTACCCTTAGGTCTTATGCGGTTGTTTTAAGGGGTTATGTAACAAATATCTAGTATTATGTTCATGTACATTATTTTTCTATATAATAATGAATATACTTTCTTGTCATCATTGATACATTGTAAATAGTTTTTAAAGTACAAGTAGTGTTTTTAGTTATTATTTAATTAAGAAATCTAATTTATTAAATTAAGATATTTTTAAATTAAATAATATTTTAATAAAATATTATTATTATTATTAAATTAATTTTATTATATATAAATGATCATGTAATTTTATGAATGCAATTATAATTTTTTATTAAGGTTTGAAAGCCATTTCTGTCAAAACCCGTGAATTTTCGATAAATGTCGGTTTTTATTTTAAAAGAGAAAATTAACATTTTTAGAATATTATTTAAATAAAATAAATGATATTTTTGGAATCAGGACGTCAAAATTATGCAACGGTGAATTTTCATAATTTTCTGAGATAGTCAAATTTTTGGGTAAAAATTAAATACCATTTAAATATATAATGTGTTTTATGACATCAAAATGATCCAATAGTGATGTAATAAAATAGTATAAGCTTTATGTTCGGCCAATATATGTTTTACCATTAAAATAATGTGATTTTGGGTTTGTTTGACTTACTTTTCAAAGCATTAATGGACCCCTCAAGACTTATTAAACATCTTGTCTTTTGAAATTATTTTTCATGGGAGTGTGACTCACCTCCACATAAGAAACCCCATTATTTTATTAATTTCAGACTTTTAACATATAAAATATTGTTTTCCTCTTCCCTTTTCAAAAAACCATGGGAAAAAACCATGATCTGATTTGTGGTTTGGATTAGTTTAATGTAAGGGGTCCCAAACCTAAATAATAAAGAATTCACTCACCTTTCCTATATAAACCCACCCAAGCTCCCACTTCCTCCTCACTCAAAGCCTTTGAATTTCATCCAACATCTGCACTACTCTATCTAGAATCCTCCCAAGGTGACCCAATCTCCCAAGAAGCCTCTCTCAATCCTCTCTCAAGCCTTGGAAGCACACTTCCATGTAAGGTTTTTTTCTTCCTTTCACATTTTTGTCCAATTTTCTTAATATTTTTATGCCCTTTTAATTTCAATTATAAACGCTGGGGTATGGTTTTTCACCTCCCCCATACTTCCCTCTTATTTTTTGAATGATGGGAGACCCCTTTCTCTCTCATTAAATTTCTCCCATGTACACCCGTTACTATGCCGAAATTTCGAAAGGAACTTCTCCCTCTTCATTTACATTCAAGAAATACTTTTGTATCATGAATCTAGATTCCATTTCAATTTTTTGGACATGTATATATATTACCCCCTTACTTTCCATTTCATGTAAATATGATGATACACCCATTTTCTCTCTCATCAACCATTTTTATGAATTCTTATGTCATGCCGTTACGCTGCCGAAATTGCACCGATTTTCTAAGCCAATGCCTTTGTGTAGTGAATACCATGCCCATTTCTCCATCAAGGGTATTCACCTTTATGCGCATTTACTTATTGATTATAAAGTTTATTGTGTTAATCCCGCATTCCTTTATCGTGGAATAAATGATTATCTTTAATGAATCCATGTTTTATGATCCATGTGGCACACTTATGCATGAAATGAAATGTTTAAGAAGGGTGTGCCCTTATAGCACTCCAATGCATTGGGTAAAGTATAGTATCATGATACATCATGTGGAATTAGTGTTTATTCATGATAATTCAAGTGAAACTAAGGTTTACTCATGATTCATGTGCAATGAGAATTTACTCGCGCTCCATGTGCAATGATCCTTGGCTCATGATAATTCCATGTTAAGTGTTGTTTCCACATTTCCATGTTATGAATATCATGCTTTATCAGGCCTTTATGTTCATGTTTCTCTTGTTCTCTATTGATATACCTATTATCTAACATATATTGTAATCCTCATGTATTCTATTTTTATTCCCTTACTGGGCTTTATAGCTCACCCCTTTTCTTATGCATGTCCTCTGGTTATCTCATGAAATTCTAAGTACGAGGGAATGTAGTGGTCATGTAAAGGAAGTTTTCAATAAAGATGTTGTATTTCATGTTTTAAGTTGTTATTTAATGATCTTAAGCCCCAAAGACACTAGACCTCTCAACCTTCCATGTTGTATCAAGTTAATAGTTTATGTAATAAATCATGTTCAAGTTTTCATTAAAAGCAGGGTTGTCTTAGTTGGTATCAGAGGATAGGTTTAGTTATTTTTTGGATTAGGAATAGAAAACCCTAGTAAAGCCTTAGATAAAAGAATAAGTATAATAAGAACATCCCTAAGTTTTGGTAAGTACTGAGTTAGTTGTTTATTAAACAAATACATCTGTGTCTGGATACGAGCAGCTAGAGGCGGATCTGACACAGATGTATCCTAGGGGTAAAACCCGAAAACACCGCTTTGAGCTAGACTCGAACGGGAACTGGTGCATGACAATGGGCCTTGTTGCACTCTTGGTTACGAAACTCATGGGGGATATGTTTTGATAAATTCACAAGATTATTATGAACCCTTATTAAGGTAATTAAAAAAAATTCCCCTAGGAATATATGTTAGAAAGTATATCATGAAAATCCAAGATTGAAGCATATATACTCGTGAGTTAAGGAAATAAAAGTTTATTTATAAGTCATAAACTTTTTTATTTGGATTAACCTTTATGTATTACCCACTAATTTTCATTTTATTCCATCCAATGGCTGGTAATAGGAGGACTCGGGCTAAAAACCGATGTGAAGATCAGTGTGATGACTGTACTAATAAGATGCCCAATCCAATGGGAGTGGGAATCTCGAACTTTGTCACGCTTCTCTATCAGCTAACTCAATCTTTGAATAGAAACAAGGGTCAAGAGGAAATTCCAAACCCCCCAAAGAAGGAACAAGTCACTATCGAGAGCTTCATGAGATAAAGGCCTCCTACTTTTAGTGGATCATCTGATCCCACGATCGCTGAACAATGGATCAACTCCATTGAAAAGATCTTTTCCATCCTTCAATGTTCTTAACAAGAGAAGGTTCTCCTGGCAGCTTATCGTATGAAGGGTGAAGCTGATCAATGGTGGACGTTGATCAAAAATACAAAGCCTGAGTAGGACATCGGTACGTTGGAATGGAAGGATTTCCAGAAGATGCTTCTCGATAAATATTTTCAGTGCACCCTCTAGCTTAAGATGGTAATGGAATTCCTTTCCCTTAAGAAAAAATAAGAAGAATCTGTTGGAGCGTACGAGGCAAACTTCACAAGACTTGCACGACACACTTTCGGCTTTTTCGTTACCCCCGAATGCAAGGTTGAGCACTTCTTTGGTTGGCTGAAGCCTAGCCTGCGGAAAGCATTAGAGATCCGTGACTTCGACAACTATGAGGAAATTGTCCGATGTGACCTCAAGGTCGAAATGGAGATCGGGGAATCACAGGGGTATCATGGGGACACGAAGCGTAAAGTGGACTTCAATACTGGCTATCTGATGGATAAATCCAATGGTGTTAAGAAGATCCATCACCCCACTTGACAAAAATGCGGAAAGAAGCACCCTGGAAATTACTTGAAGGGGACGAGGAAATGCTTTAGGTGTGGAAGAGAAGAACACCTAATTGTTAACTATCAGCAAGAAAGACCCACGGTTGCGATAGAGGAAAGGAACGCTATGTTCGAACCTCAACACGTTGTTCATTGCAACAACTGCAAAGAACCAGGGCATTTTGCAAATCAGTTCCCTAATCCAAGGGTTTTTGGAGGCAACCAACAACCTCCAAGGCAGTAAGGAATAGTTTTTGCCATCACTTCTGCCGAAGTGAACCCCAAAAACGAAGTGGTGACAGGTACGCTAGTTATTCATTCAAGAATAGAGAATTTACTTTTTGATTCAGGTTCTATGGATTCTTTTATATCTCGAAAGTTTATTAGAACAATCACAGCACCACCACAAATCATGGAAGTGAAGATGTTGGTGAGTACCGAAAATGGGGCAATCATTGCATCCCATGAATATAAGTCCTACCCTATTATAATCTGTGGATTGAATTTCCCAGCGAACCTCATCATACTCCCTCTGGTGGAATTTTATGCAATTCATGGCATGGATCGGCTTTCCATATATAGAGCCAACATAAATTGTTGGTAAAGGGAAATCACACTCCATATGGAGAATCGACCCCCTATTCTTTAAAATTGTAAGGAAGAAGATGAATCTCATTTAGCTTCATCATCTCAAGCATGGATATTATTTCCCTATGAGCACGCGTATCTGGCTTAGATGATTGAGTCCAAGGAAGAAACCATCCTTGAAGAAATGCCTATTGTGAGGGAATTCACTGAAGTATTTCCTGAGGAACTGTTTGTTCTTCCACCTAGAAGAGATGTTTAATTATCAATTGAACTTATACCAGGGTCTCTACCAATATCCAGGACTCCATATATAATGGTTGTCATGGAGCTTGAAGAGCTAAAGAAACAACTATAGGAGAATCTGGAATAAGGGTTTATACGCCCAAGTGCTTCACCATGGGGTGCACCAGTCCTCTTCGTCAAGAAGAAGGATGGGTCAATACGCCTTTGCATCGATTATCGTGAGCTCAAAAAAATCACGATAAAGAATAAGTATCCTCTCCCATGAATTTATGACTTGTTTGATAAACTATGTGGTGAACAATACTTCTCCAATGTAGATTTGCGGTCGGGATATTATCAAGTAAGGGTGAAGAAGGAAGATGTCCCCAAGATTGCTTTTCGTACAAGATACGGGCACTAAGAATTCATAGTATTTCCTTTTGGACACACTAATGCTCTAGAAATATTAATGGAATTGATGAAAAGAGTATTTAGAGATTACCTCGACAAATTTGTGGTAGTCTTTATAGATGATATTCTAATATACTCCAAAACCAAGGAGGATCATGAGGAGCATTTAAGAACTTTACTAGAGACTTTTCTCAAGGAAAATATCTATTCAAGGTACAACAAGTGTGAGTTCTGGTTGAAGGAGATCTCATTCTTGGGCCATATCATCACAAGAAATGGGATATCTGTGGATCCCTCCAAAATAGATTTAATTGAGGGATGGTCGAGGCCAACATCGGTAACAGATATTCATAGCTTCTTGGGGTTAGCTGGATATTATCGACGATTTGTGAGAAATTTTTCACGATTGTCCAACCCTCTTACCAAGATAACTCGAAAGGGAGTAAAGTTTTCTTGGAGTGATGAATGCGAAGAAAGCTACAAGGATTTGAAAAGCAGGCTTATCACTGCGCATATGCTCACTTTACCCACAAGTGGGGAAATTTTTGTGGTATTCAGTGATGCTTCGAAGAAGGGCTTAGGTTGTGTGCTGTTGTAGAATGATAAAGTGATATCCTATGCCTCAAGGCAGTTAAAATCCATGAGAGAAACTATCCAATGCATGATCTGGAGTTGGCGGCGGTGATCTTTGCCTTGAAAATCTGGCGGAATTATCTCTATGGGGAGAAATGTGAGATATATACTGACCACAAGAGTCTTAAATATATATTCACACAGAAATATCTTAATATGTGCCCGAGAAGATGGATAGAGCTCATCAAGTATTATGACTGTTCAATACATTACCACCTTGGGAAAGCAAACAAGGTGGCAGATGCCCTAAGTAGAAAGGACCCAGTGATTTTATCAATGATGAGAATTGAGAAGGGTCTAATCTTCTTAGACTTTATGAATATGGACATGGGAATCATAAAGAAGGGAACATCATCAATCCTTTCACAAATGATCGCTCAACCGTCTCTTTTGGAAAGGTTAAAGGATGCTTAAAAGGATTATGTGGGAATTCAAAAAAAAAGTAGAAGCTATCGAAAAAGGGAAATCCTCGGAGTTTAATGTTAATGAAGAAGGAATTGTACGGTTTGGGAAAATACTACGTGTTTCATCAATTCCAGATATGAAGAAGGAACTTTTGGATGATGCACATAGTTCAAATTTCTCTATTCACCCAGGGAGCACAAAGATGTATCGAGATCTCCGAGAAAACATTTGTTGGGATAATATGAAAAAGGAGATCGCTAAATATACATCAAAGTGCCTGGTGTTCCAGCAAGTGAAGGAAGAGAGTCAGAAGTCTAAGGGGATGATGCAACCATTTCCCATACCAGAATGTAAATGGGAGAACATCACCATGGACTTTGTCACCGGACTTCCGAGGACATCCAAAGGAAACAATGCAATCTGGGTTGTGGTGGATCGTCTTACAAAGACTGCACACTACATTGATATTTGGGAGGATTTCTCATTGGATCAATAGGCACAGATATATATCATAGAAGTGGTAAGGCTGCATGAAGTGCCACTATCTATTTTGTCTGAACGAGATCCAAGATTCACCTTTAAGTTTTGGAAGATTCTTCAACATGATCTGAATACTGAACTGAACTTCAGTAAGGCCTATCATCCTCAAAATGATGGCCAATACGAGCGGACTATCCAAACACTTGAGGACATGTTGAGAGCGTGCTCAATGGACTTTAAATGAGTATGGGATCAACATATTCCTCTAGTTGAGTTCTCTTATAATAACAGTTTCCACTCAAGCATCCAAATGGCACCTTATGAAGCCCTGTATGGGAAAAGGTGCAGAATACCTACATGTTGGGATGAGGTCGGTGAGCATAAGCTACTTGGACCAGAAATGGCCGAAGAAATTGTAGAGAAGGTAAAAACCATTCAACATCATATCAAGGCATCCCAGAGTCGACAGAAGAGTTATGCAGATAATCGACGATGATACCTTGAGTTTAAAGATGGAGACATAGTTTTTCTATACATATCTCAGTGGAATAAGGTCATGAGGAAAGAAAGGGAATTTAAGTCCAAGGTATATCCGCCCCTTCAAGATTCTTTATTGTGTCGAGGCTATGGCCTATCTACTAGCACTTCCACCTACCATGACCAAAGTACATGATGTCTTTCATGTATCCCTCTTAAGGAAGTACATACCAGACCCTTCATATATACTCTCTTCTGAGGTGGTACAGTTGGAGGATGATCTTTCTTATGAGGAGAAACCAGTGAAGATCTTAGATCATAGAGAAAAATTTCTACGAAATAAGATGATGCCCCTCGTCAAGGTGTTATTGTGAAACTACGAGTTCAAAGAAGCGACATGGGAATCGGAGGAAATGATGAAGCTAAGTTACCCACATCTTTTTTATTGTAGGAAAAAGAAAATTTCGAGGGTGAAATTTCTTAAGGGGGGATATTTTAACGACTCAAAGTTCCATTAATAGAAATCCCTCTTGATCTAATTAAATATCTCTTTATGTAAAACATTTATATAAAATGTCAACTTTTTGGTTTTATGTTAAGAATTGTGACTATTACTTTTATAGTCGTTGAACAGTGATCACATGATTAGTATAAATATAAGGATTTAACAAACCCAATTTACTCAGACAAAAGAAGTGATGGCCTCATCCAATAGAATTGCTCCATACGAAGCCCATTTGTTAGAGCTCAGAAAAGAGGTGGCATCCTTGGGCTTCGCTCTTGACCAAGCCCAAGCTAAGATTCATCATGTCAAGCTCGAACGAGACCATCTATAGGAAAAGTGTAAGTTGATAGAGATTACCACTCGAGCGATGTTATCTGAGCCACCCCAAGAGTCTGTCATCATCGCACACCTTACCTTTAAGTCTTATGCGGTTGTTTTAAGGGGTTATGTAACAAATCACTAGTACTATGTTCATGTGCATTATTTTTGTATATAATAATGAATATACTTTCTTGTCATCATTGATATATTGTAAATAGTTTTTAAAGTACAAGTAGTGTTTTTAGTTATTATTTAATTAAGAAAACTATTTTATTAAATTAAGGGATTTTTTAATTAAATAATATTTTAATAAAATATTATTATTATTATTATATTAATCTTATTATATATAAATGATCATATAATTTTATGAATGCAATTATAATTTTTTATTAAGGTTTGAAAGCCATTTCTATCAAAACCCGTGAATTTTCGATAAATGTCAGTTTTTATTTTAAAAGTGAAAATTAACATATTTAGAAAATTATTTAAATAAAATAAATGATATTTCTGGAATTAGTACATCAAAATTATCCAACGGTGAATTTTTCATAATTTTCTGAGACAATCAAATTTTTGGGTAAAAATTAAATACTGTTTAAATATATGATGTGTTTTATGACATCATATTGACCCAATAGTGATTTAATAAAATACTATAAGATTTATGTTCGGACAATATATGTTCTAACATTAAAATAATGTGATTTTGGGTTTGTTTGACTTACTTTTCAAAGAATTAATGGAACCCTCAAGACTTATTAAACATCTTGTCTTTTAAAATTATTTTCCATGGGAGTGTGACTCACCTTCACATAAGAAAACCCATTATTTTAAGAAGTTAAGACTTTGGCCTTAAAAATATTTTTTCATCTTCCCTTTCCAACAAAACTATGGGCAAAAACCATGAGCTGATTTGTGGTTTGGATTAGTTTAATGTAAGTGGTCCCAAACCTAAATAATAAATAATTCACTCACCTTTCCTAGATAAACCCACCCAAGCTCCCACTTCCTCCTCACTCAAATCCTTTGAAGTTCATCCAACCTCTTCCCTACTCTCTATAGAATCCTCCCAAGGTGCCCCAAGCTCCCAAGAATCCTCTCTCAAGCCTCTCTCAAGCCTTGGAAGCACACTTCCAAGTAAGGGTTTTTTCTTCCTTTCACCTTTTTATCCAATTTTCATAATATTGTTATTCCATTTTAATTTCAATTATAAATGGTGGGGTATGGTTTTTCACCTCCCCCATACTGCCATATTATTGTTTGAATGATGGGAGAACCCTTTCTCTCTCATTAAATTCCTCCCATGTACACCCGTTACTATGCCGAAATTCTAAAATGAACTTCTCTCTCTTCATTTACATTTAAGCAATACTTTTGTATCATGAATCTATATTACATTATAATTGTTTGGACATGTATTTATATGACCCCCTTACTGTCCATTTCATGTAAATATTATTAGACATCCCTTTTCTCTCTCATCAACCATTTTTATGAATTCTTATGTCACGTCATTACGCTGCCGAAATTGCACCGATTTTCTAAGCCAATGACTTTGTGTAGTGAATACCATGCCCATTTCTCCATCAAGGGTATTCACCTTTATGCACATTTACTTATTGATTATAAATATTCATGTATTAATTCCACATTCTTTTATCGTGGAATAAATGATTATGTTTAATGAATCCATGTTTTTTGATCCATGTGGCACACTTATGCATGAAATGAAATGCTTAAGAAGGGTGCACCCTTATAGCGCTCCAATGCATTGGGTAAAGTATAGTATAATGATACATCATGTGCAATTATTTTTGACTCATTCTAATTCAAGTGAAATGAGGGTTTACTCGTGCTTCATGTGCAATGATAATTTACTCATACTCCATGTGCAATGATCCTTGGATAATGCTAATTCTATATTAAGTGTTGTTGCCACATTTCCATGTTATGATTATCATGCTTTATCATTCCTTTATGTTCATGTTTCTCTTGTGCTCTATTGATATACCTATTGTCTAACATGTATTTTACTCCTCATGTATTCCATGTTTATTCCCTTACTGGGCTTTATAGTTCACCCCTTTTCTTATGCATGTCCTCAGGTTATCTCATGCAATGATAAGTAACAGGGAATGTAGTAGTCATGTAAAGGAAGTTTTCAGATATTGTATTTCATGTTTTAATTTGTTATGTAATGATCCTAATCCCCAAAGACACTAGTCCTCTCAATCTTCCATGTTTTTTCAAGTGAATAGTTTATGTAATAAATCATGTTCAAGTTTGCATTAAAAGAAGGGTTTTCATAGCTATGAGCATCATCTAATAGTTACCTTTTTAGCTCAGGTACTGATGGAACACATAACCTCTTCCCAAATTTCAAAACTCCTTCTTCATACACGAAGTCATCCAGTCTCCCATCCTTGACAGCATTAATTTTCTTATGCAGATTCTCATCATCAGATTGAGAGTTTTTATCTTCTCTAATAAAGATGATTTAGCAATCATTTGAATGAGGAAATATGTTTCCCTTTCCTTAAAAATTCCCATATCCATATTTAGTATATCCAAAAATATAGGATCTCTCTCAATACTCATTTGAGTCAGAAGTCCATGATATTTCCTACTTAATGCATCTGCCACCATATTCACTTTTCATGGGTGGTAGTGTATTGAACAATCGCAATATTTGAGTAACTAAATCCATATCATTTGCCTCATGTTGAGTTCTTTTTTTGTAAAAATGTATTCCAAACTCTTGTGGTCTATATAAATCTCACATCTCTCTCTGTAGAGATAATGCCTCCATATTTTCATAGCAAAGATTACGGCCAATAACTCAAGATCATGAGTTGGATAATTTTTCACATGAGTCTTCAACTGTCTTGATGTATAAGTAATAACTTTATCATTTTTCATAAGGACTAAACCTAGTCTATTCTTTGATGCATCACTGTATATTACAAATAAACCACTTCCATATGAAAGAGTAAAAATTGGAGCATTGACCAATCTTCTTTTCAATTAGTCGAAGAATTATTTATATTCTTTTTTCTAGAAAAACTTAACTCCTTTACGTGTGATCTTGGTTAGAGGGTTATCCAGTTGGGAAAAATACTGAACAAAATGCTGATAGAAACCAGCTAAGCCAATAAAACTGTGTACCTCAGTTATGTTTGTTGGCATGGTCCATTCATGGATTGCCTTTTTCTTTGCAGGATCAACTAGGATTCCATCTTTAGAGACAATATGGCCTAGAAAAGAAACTGATTGAATCCATAATTCGCACTTGCTAAACTTCCAATATAATTTATTTCTTCTAAGAGTTCCCAGAATAACCCACAAGTGATTCTCATGGTATTCATATCTTTTTGAGTATAGAAGGATATCATCAATGAATACCACAACAAAGTTATCAAGATATTTCTTGAAAACTCTATTCATTAAATCCATAAAAATAGAGGGTGCATTTTTCAGTCCAAAAGGCATCATTCTAAACTTTTAATTCTCATACAGGGTCTAAAATGATATCTTAGGAATATCTTCCTTCCTCAAATGCAATTGATGATATCCGGATCGAAGTTTAATATTTGAAAAATATTTAGCTCCATGATGTTGATCAAAGAAATCATCAATCTGAGGCAGAGGATACTTATTCTTTACTGTAATATCATTGATTTCCCTTTAATCAATGAAAAGCCTCATGGATCCATCTTTCTTCTTGACAAAGAGGAAAGGGGCTCCCCATGGAGAAACACTAGGTCGAATAAAACCTTTTTCACTAAAATCCTCTAGTTGTTTCTTTAGCTATACTAATTCCATAGTGGTATTTCTATAGGGAGTCTTTGATATAGGTCTTGCACCAAGAATTAAATCAATAGAGAACTCAATTTCCTACTCTGAAGGATGTCCAGGTAAATCCTCTGGAAATACATCAATGTACTCTTCCACTATGTTCACATCTTCAATTTGAAGATTTCTTTCCCCGCACATAGATATTGGTTTTTCTTCCTCTCCAAGTATTGCATTCAGTTGAGCTACTGGGGGTGGTTCTAGATAAGAATCGGGTGGTGAAGTTTCTTCCCTAAAGACAAGGGATTATACCCCATTTTCAAAAATTGTAACTTCTTTCTTAATACAATAAATCTTTGAATCATGATTTGAAAACCAATTCATACCGAGAATTATATCAAATACATTAACTGGTATGATGAAAAGTTTAGAAACTAAAGCAAATTTTGGTGTTTGGAGGGGAACTAGTTGACATGCCTTTGTTGAAATGATACATCCCCTGGGAGTTTTGACTGAAAAATACTTTATTAAATCAAATTGTTCATATCTAATTTTCTTAGAAAACTGAGAAGATATAAATGAATGCGATGATCCATAATTAAATAAAGTGTAGGCTAGGTTTGAGGAAACAATTAAAGTACCTTCCACCACATCATTATGAACTTTAACCTCTGCGGTTGTAATCACTTAATCTCTCCCTTGCTCTCTTGTCCTTTTCTGAGTCAAGTTTCCTTGGTGCATAGGACACTCTTTTTCATAGTGTTGCATCTCTCTACAATTTTAGCATTGATTATCATTGAATTTTTTCTTCCCATTGCATTCATCAGATCGATGACCCTTTTCTCCGTAGTTATAGTAGACTCCCATGCCTTTCAACAATTTCCTAAGATGATTATTTCCATAGTTCTCACATAATGGTAATAGCTTTATTCCCTTGTTCTTCTTTGGTACTTCTCATTTTCCTTTGTTATCAGAGTACCACTTCTTATCTTGGTTTCCTTTGAAAAGATTTGATCTAGCAAATTCCTTCTCTGTTTTGATGGCACTTGATATAATTTCATCATATGATGAAAATTATTGAGAAGTCAGTGCCCTTCGAAGACTTGGATTAAGACCTTTAAAGAAATGATCAATATTTTTTTCCAATTCATGTACGTAATCTACGACATACCTAGCCAGCCTTGTGAAGGTAGCCTCACACTCTACAACACTAACTTTTTTCCTTTGTTTTAAGCTAAGGAATTTCCTCTTCATTTCAGTTTGTTGCTCATAAAGGAAATATTTTTCAAAGAATATTTCCTTAAAATTCCTCCATTACATATCTTCTATTTATTCTTCCTCCATGGTATTCTAGATCAAATACCACGATTGATCTTTGTAACCCTTGAGATAATATACTGCCAACACTACCTTCTAATTTTCATCACATCTTAATGACATGAATATATTTTCAAGTGAATTGATCCACTACTCAGCTACTATCAGATTAGTAGTCCCACTAAAAGATGGGGGATTCTGCCACATAAAATGATCCAACACAGGTGTAGCATGGTTATTCATCACGACCTGGGTAAGTTGTCCAAATATGGTCATAATCTGATCTGTTCTAACATTGACAGTGTTGACTTTCTCAGTGGGGAAATCCCTACATTGTCCACGAGTATTGATTCCCCTTCTTCCATTAGGTTCCATTTCTAAATAATGGCATACACTAGATCAGTTTATGAATCTAAAATAGAAAGAACTTAATATAGATTGAAATTGTACACATAGCTAATCTCCTAAACATGGTTTCTATGATGAAAAATTTACATTCCAATCCTTCATAATGGATTGTAAAGAAAATATGAATTTTCTTAATAATATCCCTTGAGAGTTTCCTAACCAATAGTGCAGCAATGCCCTTTGTCGTGTACTGGGATAACTCGGGTCAAGCCAGAAACTTCCTGTTTGAGTTTTCACTCCTAGGTACATATGTGCCAGAGCCGCCTCTACCTGCTCGTATCCAGACAGGGATCTATTTGCTAGAAAGATCTACATAATATATTCCTTACCAAAATACTAGGACTTTATTGTACATTTATCCTCAAATACTAAATTAGGTCTTTGTTCCCTACTATATATTTTCTACTATAGTTTCCATGTTTCCTACTAAACTTCCTCTGATACCAACTGTAACACCCTAACCCCACAAGGCTGGAGTTGATGCATTACTTGTGATATTGGAATGGTTAGAAGGAATGAAAATACCGAAGGGACAATCAGTTTTTTAGTCTTGAATAAACTAGGTACATATATGTAACTCAAATTACATTGTAAAGGTTAAAAAATACAATACATAACAAAAACTAAAAACTACATCCACATGAACTCAATAAACGATCGCCTCTTCATCACCTGTTGATGGATAATAATGAAAGGGGTGAGCTCAAATTATTAGTAAGGGTTAAATATAGTTAAATAATGAATATAATAATAATTGAATCATAATAAATCTGACATAATCAATATTTCTTGGTGAATAAATGAAAAAATCACGCCATTAATAAACTGAGAATGAAACCGCATCAATAGATTTTTTTCATAGTAAAAACCTCATGGATTGTAAAAACAAATAATGAATAAATAGAATTATTATTAATTGTACATCATGTATCTGTAACATGAAACCATAATACCATTAAAATGGTTTAGTTCTATAGGTATAAACATGTCTGGGTTTTGGAAACAAACTCGAAGGGTTTGTCGCCAAACTGATTTGTCTCATGAGACCTACAGATGCATCGAGGAGCTATAGCAGTCTTCAACTGCCACTGCATGTCCAAAGAATTCTTTATACATTGATTCAATACAAGAGTATTATGCCTTTTCAATATCTGTATAGAGTAGAGTATACGGATTCATCAATATTTCCATAATTAAAATAACTTTCCAAATAAACATCGTATGTAAAATGGTATACGGTTTAGAAGAAAAAAATATACATGATATGAGATTATGGATATTTAATATAAATATAATTTTAAAATTAAAATTGATCTCAAATGAGCAGTAGGTACACCATATAAGTATTATTATGTGCACAATACAAATTTAGTCACAACAAAATAGTAGTTGAGACAAATTCTCTTTCCCATATATAGTCATTCGAATAATATGATAAGAACTTAATAACCCTAAAATGAGTCATTAAATAACATGAATATAAATAGAATAATTTGATTATATATCAAATGGATATACACATATACCACATACAAGAATTAATTGGCTAACAATGAAAATCTCACAGAAATGAAAGTGAGATGAGAAACCCCTTCCAAATATTTCAGCATGGTAATGAGTGTTATTACGAGGGATTAATGAGAGGTAAAGAGGTGTTAAATTATTTATATGTCAAAAGGTAATTATGGGGGAGGTTCAAAAACATACCCCATCATTAGGAATTAAAAATAAAAGAGCACAACATAGGGGGGATTCTTGAACAAAAGTGAGAGAGAGGATCCCTTACCTTATGCTTGAAGGTGTTCTTGACTTGTTATTAAATACCTGAATAAATAAATTATGCTTATTAATTAATAATTCCAGGACCTATACTATATGTAAACGATTTATTATAACCCATTTTTGTTCATTAAAGGCCTTTTTTATTAGTTATAATGTTCAATTTCATTGTCCAGGCTCGTTTGCTTACTTGTTTTTAAAAGATCGGTTCACTTATATTCAAGTTTGGATAAATATAAAAGATGGAAGTGGTTGTCTAGAAATGAAGTTATATTCCATTAGTGAACTTCTATAAGATTAAATGGTTTTAAATTTAATTTTGTTACTTAGAGTGAGGTTGAATTATTACATATATATATAACCTCAGTGACAACCGTTTTGGTTAAATGGTGGGTTTGATTACAATGAACATGTTTTGCTATATAACCTAATAACATTTTTAAAAAAGGGTTACATAACTAAAAATAGGATATATTACATATATAATAATCTGGTTAAACCATAACACAAATGGTTTCATTACTAGAATTAAAGATTATAATAGAAATTGATAAATTGTTGTCCTTGAATGTGCAAAATTAGCACATCTCAAACGGTGCTTTCATTTCTTCCAAATAAAGAGTGGAGAAAGGAGAGAAAGTAATGAAATATCTCATTAGAACAAAAACATTCCATTACATGTATTTTAATGGAGTTATCATACTATTTGGTTTAAGGGACGTGAGGAAAGAAACAAAAAGAAATGAACTTAAAAGAAATGAAGGAATTGGAAAGAGGAGTTTACCTCTTGAGACTTCCTCCATTGAGAACCTCTTTAGGGGAGAGGTTTTGGTATTTTTAAGGGTCTAGGAAATTTTGGACGTGGGGGAGGATCTTGGTGAGAGATTTGGAAAGAATATTGTCAAGGAACAAGGATTGAGAGGAGTGAAGAGAAGAGGGAGTGAAGGGGGGTTTTATAGTGGAGGGGGGAGGAGTTTTCTTAATATTATAATCATTAATTTATTATTTCCTCTCAAGAAAAAAATAGTGATTATTCCATGAAAAATAACAGTAATATATGCATGTGACTTCGAACCAATTGGGATTACATCAGTAGATCATCATCAATGACTCAATAAATTTCTTATTTAGCATTTATTGTAAATTATAGCATTTTACTATTCAACAAAAATTTTAGTATTTTAGAAAAATCACAAAAATTCACCCTAACCATTTTTCAATGTGTAGAATCCAAAAATGAAATCCATTTTCCAAAAATAATTTCATTAATTTGATTAATTAAATATTTAATTAAAATCATTATTTAATCAAAAAATATAAACACTTAAAATATTCATCTTCATTTTTAAGGTGCCTAAATTCACTTATACACTCAAGGGTATAGATACCATTGATAAAAGTCATATTAATATTCATAAGGGTAAGTTACTATTCATAAGGGTAGGTTACTATTCATAAGGGTAGTTTACTATTCACTGAAAATTAAGTTAATTCTATCAGACTCTAAATATCATCTTGAACACAACCATGTATGTCATATTTTTTAAATTCAAATCGTAGAGTTGGAAAAAATATATTTAATGGCTAGGTTATGGATATTTCATATAAGTAACCATGTTTTGTTCCATATAGGCTCAGTGATTCATGAAATATAGGCTATAACTATAATGTATTTAAGTGAAACATACCATTAAGTGTTTGGGGTGCTACAGGTATTTTTGAAAAATGCATGATTTGGGGATAGATAACCCTTAATATATACCTAATATTGAGATAATGAATTTTATTTAGGATAAATAGATTATGGATATTGATAAAGTAATTTAGATAGCATTGGAGGCCTTAAAAATGATTAGTGATTTTATGATAAAGTAATTTATGTTATCTTTGATGGGTTTATGGAATATATTCGATAGTCAGTGATTTTATTTGTAAAATAAGGATAGAGTAATGTTTTTCAAGAATATATGTTTTCATTGAGGTTTTATGGTGATTCAGGTTATTATTATGTTTTATAAGAATATGTGACCAAGGTGTTCATGTGTTTGGTATGTGAAATTACAAGATACTTGATATTGTTTGGGGAATAAATTTAAATTGATATTAGAAAATTTTTAAACTTTTTTTATGAAATGTTTTGGTTTTTAATACTGGTTAAAAATTATTTTATGAGTTTCAGAATTTAGTTATTTGTGTAAATAATTAAGTAGATCATTGGGTATTATTTTTGAAATATTTAAGAATATTATTTCAAATGATTGTCTATTAATATTAGTTATCTTATAATGTGTGAACTATTTTTTGTTTTAGTAACTAAATAGAGATAGCAGGAATAGTTTTCTATACTTGTATAGATTTAATGATCTATTATAACTTTATCTTAGTTCTTCATATGTGAAAAATTCATATTTTTCATCCATAAGTGGAATACGGGATGAAAAGAGGTGGAAACTAACATGCAACAAAGTATAAAATTACATTTATATATTTGAAGAAATGAAGTAATTATATTTTTTCATATTCCATAATGAAATAATTCCTCAAATCTAGGAATAGGATCATGAAAATAAAAATGATTTTCTTTTTACAATCGTTTTTTATGAATTAATAGTATTTTCACCCCTCATCAGTTTATGGTTTGGAGGTTATTAACTTTCTCATTACCACATTATCTATCACTCTCTATTAATCCTTGGGTATTATTTTTCTCCTACACATCTATATTTTAACGTCCCATTAATTTTCTCCTTATTTGAGAACCTACTTATCTGTTATTTCGGGTAACCATTATATTTATCACTTCACTTTTTCAAATGAAGTTTTATTATCTCATTCTATGTTGTAGGTTTTCAGATAAGGTATTTTAAAATATTGAACCTTTGATGACTGAGTTATTATTTCAAGGATACAATTTTTTTAAATTTCATATAATTTGACACACTAAAAATTTAGCTTAAAATAATAATAACAAGATATCTTTCTTAACACGCAACACTGAGCTTTAAGTGAATTACGATATAATATAAAAATATTATTATTTAAATGTGATTATTGTAACCTAGATGTTGAATTGGAGGGTATTAATAAGAGAAACTTAATTATTAAATATATTTATAATGGTATTAATATATATTAATTAATTTATTAATGATTAGGAAATAAGAAATCAATTTTTAGTGAAGTCATTTTATGTTTCAAAAATATTTTTTCTTTAAAAATATCATCCATTTATTTTTGTGAGTAGATATTATAATTAATTTCTACCACATTGAGAAATTAGATTTATAAAAATTATATAATTTTTAAAATTATCATATCAAAATTATCTTACGGTGAAAGTTTGGTAATTTTATGAAAATATTAATTTATCACTTAATAGTGAAAAAAATGATGATTTTATTAAAAATTATCTTTTCTAATCAAGTATTTACAAAGTATCATTGTTTTTTTTACTTTAAATTTTAATTAGTTACTTTTTATTAAAAATAATCCAATTAATTTCATTTGAATCAATATTATGCGTAATTTTTGTATAAGAATATTTTTATATTTCAAAATGCATTTTTCTAGAAACCTGTTTTTCGTTAGCTTTTACATGTTTATTTCAAAGGTTATTTCTACCAATTACAAGTATTGAATATTATAAAATGGATTCCATATTTTTAATCATAATTTACAAAAAAATGGTTATCTTTATTTTTTTATAATGAATAGTAATCTTGGTAAAAATGGAGCCACCATGCTAAGGGTAAAACAGGTAGAACAAAGTTAAAACTATGAGTTAAGGATTCAAAATCATCTATACACATTCATATATTTCATTTTATGAGTTTAATATGACTAAACCATTAAAATATTCTAAATTATTTCATTTTGCTTCCATAATTCTTTGATAAATAACTCTATATAATTTTAAGTAAAGGAAGATTCAAAACTATCTCTTTCTTAATTTTAATATCTATAATATTTTTTGACAAGGACAAAAATAATTTACGAATGGTTATAAAATTATTTTTTTAATATGAATAAATTTTTTTATTGTATAAAATTATTTTTAATTTTTAGTAATTAAATAATTACCTTAATTGCTTACGCAACATCGACACGGTGTTTGTGTAAGCAGCATAAAAATCAGGTAAATGATTTTAAAAACATATAAAGTAATATTTTTGGGTTATTTATAATGTTCTAATAATTTTGTCGATAAATAAAATATATTCCAGTTTTTTAAAAGTTTATATTCAAATTAAAACACTGTATTTATTTTTTTTAAAGTCAAATCTGTGGATAGTCCCAAAAATGACATTGATGTTATCTTATATTAAATAATATATTATTAAAAGAATTAAAATTAAAAAAATATATTATATTCATCCAATTGAATGGTATATTTTATAAAATATCATCTATTTTCCACTTATGTATCACTTGTACTTGTATAGTATCATTCTTGAGTAACAAAATTTTTCATCATCGTAATCATCAAAATGGTTAACAGGGGTTAAAACTAAGAGATAAGTGTTAAAACATCACAAAAACTTATATAAATATCATTTAATGAGATTATGTACACTTATATTTATTATATATTCTAAATATATCAATTTTTATTCACTTTAACATGAAAATTAATTTATATTAATTTAATGATTTAATTAATTCCAAGGGTGCCCCAATCCTCTCTTATATAAGGTCACCACCTCTCCTCCCTTCATCGTACTTATTGGGGAACTTATCTCAAAAAACTCTTCCAAAAACTCTTCTTAGATTCCACATATACACTCTAGATGTTATTTTATTCTTTAAATACCATAAATACGGTCCTTAATGAAGATTATAAGGTGGTTCTTTAAAGAGTATATAATCCTATTAATCAAGCATTTTAATTTTATTTATTCTTCTACATCCTTAAATTATATCATAAACATTCCAATATAATAAAATATGTATCTACCATATACTAAGATTTTATTTTTTTTAATTCAATAACCTTACTTATATACTTTTTCTATCAAATGAGAAATGATAGTATCGATCATCCGTATATGTAAACTACCACCACCACAAAGTGATACGATTCATCCTCCATCACCAACTAAAATGGATATTTATAATGATGTAATTAATAAATATATATTATATTTTTTATTTAATTAATATTATATATGATAAAATATTATTTATCTTTCTTTTCTTCTTTTCATTACAAAATAAAAACAATATTCATGTGAACATATGGACTACCGTCTCCATGAATGATGTAATTAATTTTTCTATCTCTACCTTTTATGGATGGTTATAAATATGTATATAATTAATATATAATACTATGATGATTAAAATTCTAGAGATTATGTAACCATGATCAAGATTCAAGGACCAAAACTATTGAAATGAAACTTACATGAAAAAACCACTTAACACCTGAAAATGGGGAATTTGATAAATAATAGTTGATAAATGTGTATTGAAGAGTTATAATTTGATCATATATGATATTATAAATATTTATTTGGTTATTTTATATAATTAAAATAAATTTAAATTTATTATATATGATTTTACAGTGCCTATAAAGAAAGTCGGGTGTGAGGTAAGGGTCCTTCATCCCAATATTATTTTGTTGAGATATGCTTAATGTTATGAACCTATTTATATTTATGATATGTATATACTTCCCTTTTTTATATGTTATATCATTTATCATTCTTAATTATTTCTATTTAAAGTTACAATTTATATTATTTCATCCAAGTGGATTTGATTTAGATGTTACAAAAGTGGTGAGGATTTATCACCTCAAATCATCTTCTTTGGGACATATATTATGCACCTACCTTATTTTATGAGGTATAAATTCTACCCCTTTAAAATGTTATATCACGAATATACTTATTTTCATATTATTTAAAGTTTCATTTTAAGTTATTCTTTCATGGGGTATACTATCCAAAATTTATCAAAGTGGTAAGGGTAAGTGATTCGATCTCACTATTAATTGGGATCACTTAAGTTTAAGTTTTATTTAGGGGAATTTTATGGTTTCACTACTATAAAAGCCTATGAATTTTATTTTCCTCTATATAATTATAAATTTTTCAGGTATTCTTCTCATTTTTCTCTCTTTGGTACTCAAATACAACCGAAATAATGTTTTTAAGGAATATTGACCTTATTTATTCTTATGGTAGGGAATAGTTTTCTTCCATTTACATATTTTCTAAAATGTTTTTAAAGAAATATCTTTTTTATGATTCAATGATTGTTTAAAGTCATTTTTAATTATGTTTTACTTTTAAAAAAAAGTTTTACAATGAATATTCTTTTAGTTTTCTAGATTAGTCACTTTTTGACAATTTACTAAAGTGTGAAAAGATTGTTTTTTTAACGTACATGGAAAGAGAGGATTTTCCCACCATCATGAACTTTCTTCTCTTTTAAGATTCATTTAAAAGTTTCAAAATTTATCTTTGAAGAAAATAATTTTCTCAATACTTTGTAAATTTTTACTTTTAAATAGATCTATACAAATGGATATTTTCCATGTGCAATTCTACACTAGACAAGGCACTAGATGAGGATTTAGAGCTGGATAATTCACCAGAGAAGAGATAACAAGAATTAGAATAATGATAGGGTATGAAATTTCCATCATTATTGGGCTTGTGCAACTCTGCACAGGACAACTAGTCGACCAGCCTTGTGAAGGTGGAGCACTGATATCGTGGAATTTCATAGGGAAGGAGAAGTTCCATGTTTTCTTATCTAGGTTATTCCCTTAAGACCTATGGGTCATGTAATTTTCTCTTAAGACTTCAGTCTGTGTAAGGGTTCTACCTCACCCCTTGAAAGGGGGATTATCAAAAATAAAAAAAAAATGAAGGCCTTCGGCCCATTCAGGAAACATCCTTTGATGTTTCTTATTCTCCACTTGCAATATGTTTTTATGATATAATATATATTATATTTATAGATATTTTCTGATTATGTGGGAATACATATGAAACTAATTTTCTTTTCATGAGTCAATTAATCCATGATAAATGATTTTATGATTATTATGATGAGATATTTACAAAACTCATATATTTTCCATCAATTATGCTATGTTGATATGATGAATGTTTTATCATATTGTGGAATGAATATAAATGGGTCATGATTATGTGATGGTTTTTTCTATAATTATATATCCCTCTAATTCATTAGGTAATTATGAAAGAGTTAATTGGGTGGAAGTTACGCCTAAGAGAATGTTGAAACTCACTGGGTAAGATTTTCCATAATTTGTTTATGTCCACTCAGTAATGATGATCTAGGAAGTGATCTTTGACATATGATTTTTATGATTATTATTATGCCACACTTTATACCACTATTTTATGAGATTTTCATATGCTTATGATATGTTCTCATGGGTCATGAGTTTTCATTCCCTTATGATTCATGTATTATAAACTACCAAGATTTATTACATGACTCATGATTATGATCTATGAATTGTTGGGTATGATTTTCTATTGTTATGATCGTTTTATCTAACCACTATGCTCATGTTGTGCTTAAAAATTATTATTAACTAATATATATCATTTTACACTTATTGAGATTCTGATATCATCCCTTCTGATGTTTTAATTTTTTCCTCAAGTTATGAATAATGGTAATAATTAGGATGAGTCTCGAAGGGTAGATTATGAAGAAAAGAAACTAAAGATGATGAATATTTTGTGTAAATAATATTTTGATGTCTCTAGTATATAATTACACTAAACCATTAATATTATTGGGAATGTTTATTTGATATGTGTATTTAATATTCATCAAAAATATTTAATATTTATGTATGTAATATTTGGGTCGATGTACTATATGGTTGATTTTTCTTTATTTGACTTTCTCAAATGAATATGGTGATGGACTACCATAGAATTGGATTTAATTAGATTATACTATGTCTATAAAAGTTTTATATATATCTTATTTCATTAATATAGAAGATAAAAAACCTTACTTGATTTATTTAATTAATTCCATAGCACTTATAACATACCAAACACATGCTACCACACCGTGAGCATATGTCAACACAGTTTTTATACATATATAAAAGTATAGGAATAATAATACACATTAATAATAATATCAATTCCAAGGACCAATAAACATGTTCATGGATATAAATATCCTATGACACAAAAACATGTAGAATTACTATTGGTGGTCCTTGTCCTCATGATCTCCATTTTTTGAGATCACAAAGTGAAAACTTCGTGAGAAGAGGTCTCAATGACTTATGCACCCCCAACACCTGATATTCACACATAATTTGTGTTCCATCAGAGTGATTTTATCTCACCCATACGAAACATGTTTAATATTATTTTCCTATAATCTTTAGGTTCTCATTAGGGAGAGGAACTGGGATAACCTTTCAATGTGAAAAATACTCTAAGAAAATTATCACAATAATGTTACATTGATGAAAAATAACTATGTGATAAGATATTTTTTATAATTATAGTAATTTAAAGTAAATCTTCATCTGGTTATAGGGGACTAACTTTAACATTCTTGATTGATAGGTCCCTTATTCCATATAGTACTATGACTTAAATTCTAATCAAGGGTAAAAGTGGATTTGGATGATCCCTGATAGGATTTGTTAGCATGTTAGAAAAGAAAATTTAGATTATTTAGCCATAATTTAATTGATCAATTGATTTTTGGTTAATTTGTTTTCTTCTTAACATGTACTATTTTATTGTACACTTGGTTTTATAATAGACTGATTGAGGTTAGGTGGTGACTTCCACAAGGCATCATATACTCACACCATACACATTATCCTTTAGAATGTGTGTAGACCTTGTTTTATATAACCAAGGGAAATAAAAATACACATATTAATTAGGGATAAATAAATTATACCTTGGGTGGTCATATCACATGGTGTATCGAGTTGATATAGACACTTTTAGAAGTTATTAGAAGATAATCTTTTCAAGTTCATACAGGTTTTCCATGGACATTCCATTTGGGATGTATCAGATAAGGTACCTTTTGTCTTATTCCATAGGGTATGTTTAGTTCCCTAAGTACTTTTATATAGTTATTATTTATAGTAAAAAAATTTAGTTATTTTTATGGATTTTATTAGAGTAATTTTTAAATAGGTTGAATTTCATATAGATTTTACATTTTTTAATTTTCCAACTATCACTAATAAATAAGTACCTTGATAAAAGATGGATTTAGGTATTTGGTTATTCTAAATATATAAGTATCAAGCTAGAATTTTAATGTAACATCTAAGGATTTGTTTATAACTCTAACGAGTGTAAATTTTATTCCACGCTTATATAATTCATCTCACAGTGTTTAGACTAGCCACCAGTGATCAAGAGGTGCACATGAGATGTTATGGTGGCCAGAATCTAGTATTGATTGGGTAATCAACTCATGGTAATTAGAAAATGGTATTAGAGAACACTAAGGGGTCTTTAGTGATAGATTTATTCTTTCAAGTATTATTTGATAAACTTAATAACTTCCTATTATACCCTTCCAGGGTTTGACATAAATTGAATTAAAACTCCCACTACAAAGGCAATGTCGAACTATGAAAAAATCATCATATACATCAAACTTCCAATGGTTAATGAAAATAAGAAATTTCTCCATATACTATATATCTTCATCTATTTATAGTGTGTGTGTCTTAGAAAACATGAAGTGTCTAAAAAGTGGGGTTGATATTGGTTTGCATTCGATCATTAAAATCTTTTCAATTTTCTTTTCGATCTAATCTCATTGGGATAACACTAATGTTTTATCTTTAATCTCACTCTATATCCTTATCATAAAATTTTCTTAGCATGTTTAAGATCCTTCATTTCCAATATTCTGGAAAACTTATTCATTAGATTCTGAGTCTATGAAACCCTCAAACTCACCAGTAATATATCATCCACATTGTAGAGAAGTATAATGAATGTCCCACAATTCCACAACTTTTAGTAACAATAATGATTTATATTGAACATTTATAATTCTTATTCATATATAAATACATAAAAAATTTAATTCCTTTTTCTTGGTACTTTTTTAACCCATAAATACTTTTATACAATTCACAATAATTCACACCATAAAATCTAAAGGTTTAATTTCTTTTAAGATTAGATAAATAATAAATTTATTTCATAAATATTATTTAATATTTCTCAAAAATACTCTAAAAACATGGTACCCTTATAAAAATATCATACTTAACCCCCTTATCCATAACCTAAGGAAGTGGTAACATACGAATGGATGAGATTAAATGCCCAGTAAAGGTAAACATAGGAAATAATGATCAAATATTATAAGTGATAAAAATATGAGATTAAGGGTATGATTTTATAATCAAGGTACATTATCACAATATATTAAAATCATACCCAATAAGTCATAGATAAAAAATTATGATTCATGGAATAGGGATTTGGAATAACATAAGATAGGATTCATAAGAGTGAGTAATTATAAGTTATAAGTAAATAATATTGATCCATGATAGCATAATATAGGAACGAAACATGGTTTTAAGGGGCCTTCATGAAGGGCTCTGAATAGTAGGCAAGGGTCATTCTTTTATCCGTGAGCTGCTGAATCATCTGGACTTCTAAGAATAATTCTCGAGTTGAGGGATATAACTATTATAGTATGGCCATTAAAATTCATTCAAGATGTATTACAGGAAAACTAGGTTCTCTTTTAAGGAATTGGGACTCCTTCCACAACTTGAGGATGGTTTTAAGAAGGTCTATGAATTCCCCTCTTGTCCAAAGACCGCATCGTCTGAAAAAATGGGTTTTTTGGAGGCCTTGGACCTCTAGGTTTAAACTCAAAATTGATGGATCCTAAAGATTCAACCTCATGAATGTTGGTGGAGTACTTTGGGACCCCAATGGTTTGATGGTCTTAACCTTCAGGAGATTTCATGGACAAGGAAATTCCCTTATGGCGGAAGCTAGATCCATGTTAAATGGGACTGAGATATGCCTCTCCTCCAACATCTAGGTGGAATATGTTGAAACTAACTCCTTGATCCTCTAAAAATAACTACAAGGAATGTTCCGGAGTCCCTGGTCTATCTCCTACCAGATCCAAAGATGTCAGAGCCTTATTGGAAAAGCCTAAGTAACTCACACAGGGTGGAAAGAAAACTTTATGGATGATTCGCTTGCCTCCAAGGGTATCCAGTATCACCCCTCCACCATTTTTTATAGCTTGGGATCTCCCACCACCCCCAAAATGTAACAATTTTGTTATATAATATTCACTCAACCTCCACTATTTTAGGCCCTCTAAACTATCCACTTACTCCACGTCTTGGAGATCGCTTTCTTAAATAAAAAATTACACTTTCATGCATGTAGGAATAGGAATAATAAATAAAAATATGGAAAAAATAAGCATATAAAATCATTTCCTTTGTCATGGATTACAAATAATACCATTATCACATAGTGGATAGAGTTTGATAGTGTATTAGGTTCACTCCCCATTCCCTTTAAACCTTGGTGGATATAGTCCCTTAGTGAATTGGGATCACTCCCATGTCCCTTACATGTTATCTCACGAGATATAAATATTTAACTAATGAATTATATGGAAATATAATTATATCCCCACCCACCACATAATGAAAAATGTAACACCCTAAGATTTTATAGTACGTTATTTCTTCAATGTAATTCAATAACTTGCACTACACGCAACACTGAGTTCAAGCGCACCACGACTTACCAAACCAACCGTTCAAAAGAGGTTATGAATAGTATTAACTGAATTTTGAATTTTATATTATCATTATAATTTTAGAATCCATATTATGAGTTTCTTAGACATAATATAAGAACAAATTCATTTTTTCAGATAAAAGAAGTATTTTTTTAAATGCAATTTTACAGCCTTTTAATGGAAAACTCTTTTTAAATCCAATATTTGAAACTTTTATATATTAAATTTGAAAAAATAAACTTCTTATTTATAATGGAGATATAAAAATTTAGTTTTGATAAATTTTTGGTGTTTTTCTGATAACTTTCATATTTGGGTGAATAGTGAAAAATACTAAATTTTAACTGAAAACAACTTTTTTAATCAAAATAATTTATAGTGTTAAAATATAAATTTAAATGGGTTGGAAGTATAATTAGATTATATTTTTTACCATTTAATCCAATGTTGGTCATTGGAAGTAATTTCATTTTAAAATTGGACATTAGTGTCAATCTTTTAGTGATTATTATTTCTTAAAATGCGGTTTTTAGTTTTGACAATGGGAATTAATTTTAAATTAATAAATGCAATTTCTATGATTTTAATTTGGTAAAATAGAATTCATTTTTAAATTCGTAATATCAAAATTATCTTAAGGTAAATTTTTGGAATGTTTATGAAAACATTCAATTTTTGATGAATAGTGAAAAACATTGCGTTATTGGTTAAAACCAACTTTTCATTTAAATAATTATTTATTTTATTTAATTTATTTTAGGTCAAAATAGATACATAATACCTATATAAGTTCAATTTAATTCATTGGATTCATTTTATAATAATTTTATATATATATAAAATTTATTGAAGTTTTACCGTCTTTTACCCACCTCCTAGGAGCATTTGCAAATTTGCATAAAACTTAATTTTACTGCTTCTGTGAATTAAATTTCAAAAATCCAAGAGACATGGTTTACTAAGTAAAATGTGGTTCAATATGATAAAAATTATTTTTGGTGAATAGTAACTTTTCACTTTTATTTAGCATGGTTAAAAGTAAATAAGGTAATTAAAGGTAAAAATGACATTATTAATACCCTAACACATGTCTTAATTCTATTGGATAAGTGTAATTTGACCAAAAACAACCTTATGAATAAAATATTATCCTTTAGGTCCACTTGGATTAGATTAGGAAATTTATTATTATTTAATTCAAAGAATAGTTAAAAGTGTTAAATTCAAAGATTAATAACTAAACCATTTTTAATATAGGGATAAAAAAAGATAAATTCGACTATAAATATTAATTAGAAAGATAAAAATATTTCCTAAATAATGGTATTTTATTTATAATTTTTAGACATTAAATAACTTAATTTATTTATGACACAATGATGATGCATTAATTACCTTATTAATGAAATATTGAAATAATTGATATTATAAATACCCAAATAAATGTAATTTAAGACTTTTTATGAATTACAATAATTTTATAAGTTAATATGAAATGTTAGGGTTGCTTAGATGAATTTTTTTGAAGTAATAATGTTGTTGTGAATTTAGAAAAAAATAAAATACCAAATAGTGTCAAAATTGACATAAAAGAGTTTTTGAAACAAATATTATATTATTAATTGATATTATATTCCTAGAAATCTATGTTTCAGCCAAAGGGCTTAAATACTATTATATATGTCATTATTTAACCACTTGGGTTCTCTTGGAAGTATATAGTAAGTTTATTAACCATATAATATAAAAATACAAAGAGACATGGTAAATGTCAAACTATTTAACAAAGAGTTAAATCTAAAAGATAAGGTTAATATAGTGACCCAAACCTATCTAAAACCTATTGGTTGACTGGTTTTTGACCCTTCCCCACATTATACTTTAAATAATCCCTTTTGGATCCATTAGAAACCTAAAATTAATTTATTATAAATTAATATTTTAAGTTTTTTCTAAGGTGCCCCTCACCCCTCTTACAAAAGGGCACTTCCCCTTCTCTAAAATTAACACCCCCAAAGCCATTTGTCTCAGCCAACCCCTGCCCAAATATCCTTCCAACTATCCTACCTTCATTATAGAGGCCATCCTTTGGTCGGAAAGCCAACCTAAGGATCCCTTTTGATCAAATCAAAATTAAGAACCCGAAGAAGAGGTAAATATTTCATTAGACATTACATCAAATTTTAAGAATATTTAAAACATTACAAAAACACATGCCCAATGACCTTATTAGTTTAGTGCCTTTGGAAACTTTGAACATATTCTTTTAATTTGGTGAAATATCTTCAACATATCCCCTAAATATCTTCTCCTTTAGTACCCCTAACTAAAACCTTTATTTATAACTTGAGGAAAAGAAAACATATAAAGGAGTGAGCTCAGATGCTCAGTAAGGGTATAAAAAGGAAATATGTAGTCATATCATTAGAATAATGGTATGAGAACATGATCATGAAAATAAAATATCATACCATGCGTATCAAAAATCATGGAATAAATTTTGGCAATTCATAAGACATGTATCATAAGGGAATCAAAGAACATAATCCATGAGATCATAACTTTAACATAAGACATGAGCTTGTGGAATACACAAAAACTTGTAACTTTGTGGACATGTATAAATAGTAATAGATTCACTCATTAAATTAGGGACATTAAATAAGACCCTTTCATAAACATATGTACATGGAAACCAATTCCACTCATAAAATTATGTATATGAAAACTAGGTCCACACATAGCATTGTGAACATTAAATCTGGTCCACAAATAACATATATACCCCATGAGTTATCTATATTTACCCAATGCATTAGAGGAAGATATAGGTTACACCCATAAAATAATGAAAACCATACATATTTGTGCCACAAGAACATAAAATAATTCATCATATTAGAACCCATGGAATGAAGTGGATTCAATCATAATATAACCCATAAAAAATGAATTTCATAAATATAATTCCATCATAAACCTAAATCATTTTTAGAAATATTAAAAATGATAGAATTAAATCATATCCTCAGTGAAGCATTAGTAACATCAATTAACGTTATCTTATATGTAAAATAATCTTGAGAGATCACTTGAAAAAAATTCTTGAAGAAAATATCTGTTATTATTTGAAAAATTCTTTTTGAAACATAAAACATTTTTAAAACCCTTTTCATTGAAAATAAACATGAAAAATTGTAAATAAATATTGATTTTTTTTTGAAAACCTTCTTTCTTAAAAACATATGATTGAATATTTAAAACAATTTTAATTATTTTTTCCTTGAAAATGATCTTAATAGATTTTTTAAAAACATTTCTTAAGGAAAATAATCTTTAAACATTTCAAAGTAACCCATAACAATTTGAAACATTGGAATCATAATCTCCATGAAATAATAACATTAAAATAAGTTTAAAATATCATTAAAAGAAGTATATTACTAATATAACATGTCAAATGGTAGTTTATACACCTTGTAAAATAACAAAGCTGCATAACAAAACATGTGTCTCAAAGAAAGTAAATCAAGACAAAAACCACCTTACTCATTCGTAACTTTTGAAATGTAAAATCCCATGAAATAGAGATCATATAATGGACCTGTAAATACCCATAAATTAAATTATAAAAATAATATAATGCATTCATGGTAATTATATACACCATATAGAAGAAATAAGTGGTGTATAAGACATGTTTCCCACAAAAATAAATGTGAGACATAAATCCCTTACCTTAGGTCTGGGTTTCTTTATATGTGCTTGAGCCTTTTGTATAAGGGTTTAAATATTGTTATTAAATTATTACAGAATAATATTCATTTTTATGATATCATATGTGATCATATTATACCTATTTGTTAATAACATTTTTACTCATCTTTCGGGTGTTAATTGCTTCATGTTCTTATGCAGGTTTTTCCATATAAGTTTTGGTTAATGCACATAGGATATAGTTATTTCATTTATATAATGATATTAAGGTAGTAAATAGAATAATTATTCATTATATATATTGATATAATCATTATTTAATGGTGAATAAGGAAAATGAATCACATTGTGTTGTGGAGATAGTAGGTCGTACGTGTGCACGAGCGATGATATCATTCCATAAATAGTAAAAACATAAGGAATTGTATGGTATATATGTTGTTATAAAAACAAATATCATGTTATAATCACTATATATGTATATTATTTCCATAATTATACTCATATAAATAAATTTGTGATGAAAAACATATTACACCATGGTGTGGAGATGATAAATCGTACGTACGCACGCATGGTGATTTAATTTTTTATAGGATGGGTAGACAATGGAATATGTTTGTTACATAATAATAATAACATCTCATCATATAATTTATACTATGTTTATTACTTTATAATTTAAACAACTCATGAAGAGGGATTATAAGAAGAAATAAGGTTAAAAGAATTGGTAGAGGAGATTACCTCTTCTTCGACGAGCTCCCTCTAGGTCTCCTCTTAAAGGCACTAGAGTTTGTCATTTGAGAAGAAAATAAAATCTATAATATAACTAAAGAAGTTGAAAAGGGAAATGGATAGGGTATATTTGAGCTTTAAGGCTCAAAGTGAAGTGAAGTTGTGAGGGAGGATGTTCCCTTTTATAATTGAGGTGAGGGGCACTTTTGGAATCTCAAAAACATTAATTTTTAATAAAATCAAAACCCATAAAAATATCTAAAATGTAATATTTTTAAATATTAGATGATATAAGGTTGTAATATCATAAAAAAATAAATTTTAGACAAGTTTTTCTATCCATTAATACCTTATCATTTTAATTAACCCTTAGTTATTCGATTTTAATTTTAACTAAGGTAACAAATTATTCAATATTAAAATAGTGTACTTTTTACTTATTTGATGCCAATTAGATAGTAAATGAAAAGTTTAGAACATTTTAGACCATATAATAATTATTTTATATTTTTAAAAAAATTATTATTATTTTTAAATAAATTAATAAGACATTATTTTTACAAAATATGAATAGTTTCAATTTTAACACTATTCATTTCTTGGATTTTTTAAAATATCAATATAAGATGTTATCCTCTAAAAACAATATTTTAATAGATCCTAAAAGGGTTAATTTCATCTATAAAATTCATTGGATATATTAATTACCCCAAATTATATTTATTTTAATATTTTTAATAACATTTATTTATTATCTCCATTAATAAAATAATTACTACATTAGTTTTGTGTAATTATTTAATATAATTATTTGTTGAATAAAAAATAAAATAATATTATGAGTATAAATCCTCTATATTTTAGGATAATACTTATAATAGAGTATACCTTCTAGAAAATCTTACAATAAAAATGTTATATTTATTAAAACATAAATCTTACAACTTTAACATCACTTTAAATAAAATATTATAAGTGACATAATATTTTATATATGGATCCAACTGTTCAATAACTTAACCCTTCTATGATTATAGTCGATATATACTCGAAAAATAATATTTGGACAAGTGTTTTAGTCTTTTAATGGTTATTATAATTTTAATAAAAATAATTTATTTGATTTTTCATCAATTAAATAATTTTTGTATCATCAATGTATATTCCTTTAATGTAAGTATTTATTTCCTAAAAGTTAAAAATAAATTAACATGATAAATAAAAACATTTTATATTTTAAATGAGTATTTATAGTCTAATTTTTCTTCTTTATAACCTTATATTAAAAATGATACAATTATTACAATTTGTGTAAGTTATTTTTAACTTTTCTTTAAATAAAATATATGATTTGTCCTAATCTCATCCAAGTGGATTCAAAAGGATTCAATTTCAACCCAAGGATGATTTAGGTCTAAACACACTCATCCAATGATATTAGGAAAAAATTTATGATAATTTTATAATATTATTTTTACTTTTAATTACACAATTTACCTTTTTATCGTATTAATAAAAAATTACTAAATTTACTATTCATAGTGCCAAAAAATAAAAGAAATAAATTTAAATAATTTAGAACCAGTGATTCCAAATATGAATTCCAATTTTGAAAATTCAAAATACATAAGTTTTAGTAAATAATTTAAAATTAACCTCATTGTCGGAATGAGATAATGGGTTTTAACAGTTAAAACATGGAAAAGATTGAAATGTTTTTACATATAAATTCAATGTAAAATTATTTAAAATGACCTAAATTATATTAAATAATAAAAATATAATCTATTTATACTTTAAAACCATTAAAATATATAATTTTTTACTATAAATAAATTTGATGAAATTTAGTTCTCAATTAAAATGAATTATTTTTATATTATTCATCAAAATGTGAAACTTATCAGAAAAATACAAAAAATTAAACCAAATTAAATTTTGATACTATTATTTCAAATAAAAAGTTTATTTTGTCAAATATAATATAAAAATGTTTCAAAAACTAGATTTAAAATGGGTGTGTCATTAAAAGGTGGGAAAACTACATTTTTTGAAAAATACTTCTTTTATCCGAAAAATTGAATTTGTTCTTATATAATGTCTATAAAACATATAATATGAATTTTAAACAATATATTTAATATATTAAATATGTATTTCATTAATAAAATCCATAAATATTGATTGTATTATTTTATAAATTCACTTATTTTCATTTAAATAGTTTTTTAGGAAAAATATTTCTTTTATTTAAAAAGGGTTTTATTTTCATTTATAATTAATTTCTCACCAAATTTTTAATTATATGTACATGTGTAAATCATATTTTCATAATTCATTTAATATTTTTCATACTCAACATTATAATGTCTAGGTTATAAGGTAACATAATAATAATATATTGTTCACTTAAACTCGGTCTTATGTGAAATGAAATCTATAAAAATAACACAAAATTATGTGTTACACAAACAAAGAATAATGTTGTGTATATCGCAAGATAATTAGGTGTTGCATGTAGAAAAAAACATATCTTGGTGTAGCGTACAAAAAAACATCAAATAAATTAAAAATATATATCTCATAAAAATATCATGGTGTGACATTCTACCCCCCTTAAAATGTATTTCACCCTAAAAATTCATATGGGTTATCAAAGGTTTAATAATTGAAATTTTCTTACATAGAAACTCACACCATAAAAACAAATACTAAAACTTCCTTTTAAAAGTAATAGTTGAAAAATAATAGTTACCCAAAGAAAATAATAATTAGGTATCTACATATGAGAACATAGGTGAAGATTTGGGTAAGGAGGAAAAGCGTCAATAGTCTTAGAGATTGATAAATATCGCTGATCACAAGAAAGTGGGTGATCCATAGAAAGTTAACAATTACAAAACCATAAACTAAGGAAGAATGAAAGTGGTCATTTATATCATAAAAATGATTATAATAATACACCCTTTTACATCATGATCCCTTTTCCTTATATTGAAGAATTTTCATGAGAAGATATAATTGATTTCGATACAATCTCACCATTAGTCGTTCCTTGAATAGTTTTCACTTCATCTCTTATTCAAAGAAATAAAGTTGAATTTTTCATTCTTAAACATCAGTAGATCATGAAATCCATAAGTAGAATGATAGGTCATTACATCTATCTTAATCACCAAAAAAAGGTTAGAACAGGTTATAAAATATGCATATGTCCACCTATAGTGAGATAATAATTTATTCTAACAAAATTCATCAGAAGTTTAATTTAAAATTTCCTTAAATTGGTAGCCTTACAATCCTTCTAAAAGATGAAAATCCAGAACTTTAGAAAGAGGTGTAATAACTTGGCTTAACAATTATACCCCATATATCATATGGTATCTCTTGTTGGTCATATTCCAAACATGTGAACACCTTCATCATGTATTCTCGTGAGTCAGGGTAATAACTTGAATTGCTATACATACTCATTGAAAACATGCATGTTTCATTATCCCAAAGCTTATTGGATATATTCCCTAAGTCTCAAAAAAATTTATACTTCATCCATGATATCATAACCCTCTTGACAACAAATCCATAATTAGTTCCCAAGAAACTAGCATCGTCTAATTTACTTCTTCATATCCAATATATCTTTATCCAAACATAGTTATCTTAACATAAGGGGCACATTAAGGGTTATATTTCCCTTAATAATCTATTATCTAAATATATCACCTTAGCCTTAAAACACATTTTTAGGTCATTAGAACTATACAACATATCCTTTCTAATCCATAATGAAAAACTTATATTTAAAACACTTATATATTTCATGTTTCGTATAAAATAATCTTTGAATTCTAAAAAATATACACCTTAATCATTTAACTTTATTCTTATTCCATTATTTAGGATCCATCATATTATTCTTTCCTAAAATACGAATCATTTATTAAGGTTTCTCACCCTTAATGTAACCAAGATTATTTGGTTTAATGTAAACAATAATTCTAAAACATCCCATACCGTTCACATGTCGTTTATAATCATAGTATTATAACTAATACTCCTAACACCTTCATGATATTTCCACTTAGGAAATAAATTTTTATAATTCCCATATTTTCCACATTTGAAAAATTCAATGTTAAACATGTTCTATCTAGTTTCGGCTATTGACTAAGACCAGAAAGAAAAGTGTGATAAATAATTATCATATATGAAAATAAAATAAACAAGGGAAATTACTTACAATATTTAAATCTATGACACCTTTGGTTTAATCCTAGTTTATTTATGATTTGTATAAAAAAATATAGGATTGTAACCTATAGTTAGACTTATCCTTAGGGATATCCCAATGCATATCCTTAGAAATATCTCTAGGGATTTCACTAAAGTTTTCACATCGTAGTTTCCAAATGTTGATTAAACCTTCATTCTGATACCAATTGTAACAACCCAAGATTTACGTACATAGAAATTACATAAAATTTATGCAATGATTAAAACATTACACAAACACATTCCCAATAACCATATTAGTTTAGTGAATTTGGAAACATGGAACACGTTATTATAATTTGGTGAAAGATATTCAACATCTCCCATAAAGATATTCCCCTTTAGCACCCCTAACTAAGACCTTTCTCAATAACCTCAGGAAAAGAAAACATATAAATGGGTAAGATCATATTCTCAATAAGGGTATAAGAAGGAAATATATAGGCATGTCATGATAATAAGGGTATGATAAAATGATCAAGAAAATAAAAGATCATACCCTAGATATGAAAAATCATAGATTAAATTTTTTGCAGTTCATAAGACATGAATCATAAGGGAATCAATGAACATAATCCATGAGATCCTAACCCTAACATAAGACATGATATTATAGAATACACATAAACTTGTAACTTTGTGAAAATGTATAAATAGTAACAGGTTCACTCATTAAATTAAGGACATTAAATCAGGCCCTTTTATAAACATATGGTAATGGAAACAAATTCCACTCATAAAATTATAGACATGAAAACTATTTCCACACATATCATTGTGAATATGAAATCAGGCTCACACATAACATATATACCTTACAAGTTATCCATATTTACCCAATGCATTGGAGGGAAATATAGGTACCACCCATCACATAATTAAAACCATACATATGTGTGCCACAAGAATATAAAATAATTCATCATATCATAACCCATGGAATGGAATGGAATGGATTCAATAATAATATAACCCATAAAAAGAAATGAATTTCATAAATATCATTCCAGCATAAACATAAATCATTTTTAGATAGAATAAGAATGATATAATTAAATAATATCCCTAGAAAAACATAAGTAACATTAAACAACGTAATCTTAGATAGAAAATAATCTTGAGAGATCACTTGAAAATAGTTCTTAAGAAAAATATCCTTTATTCTTTGAAAAATGATTTTTGAAACATAAAACATTTTAAAAACCCTTTTCACTGAAAATAAAAATAAAATTTTGTAAATAAATATTGAAAAAAAATTAAACCCTTTTTCCTTGAAAATATATGATGTCATCTTGACAGCATTTTAAATCCTTTTTCCTTGAAAATGATCTTAATAGATATTTTAAAAACATTTCCTGATGAAAATAATCTTTAAACATTTTAATGTATCCCATACCACTTTGAAACATTTTAATCACAATATCCATGAGATAATAAAATTAAAAGAAGCTTAAAATATCATGAAAATAAGTATATTCCAAACATAACATATCAAATATAATTTTATACACCTTGAAAAAGAATATAGGTATATAAAAAACATGTGTCTCAAAGAAGGAAAATCATAACAAAAACTACCTTACTCATTTGGTAACTTTTGAACTGTAAAATCCCATGAAATAGAGATCATGAAATGGACATGAAAATACCCATAAATTAAATTATAAAAATCAAAGAATACATTCATAGGCGGTATCTACACCATGTAGAAGAAACAAGTGACGTATAAGACATGTTTCCCATAGAAATAAAAGTGAGACATAAATCCCTTACCTTAGGTCTGGGTTCCTTCATACATGTCCAAACCTTATATATAAGGTTTTAAATAATGTTATTAACTTATTACATAATCATATTAATTTTATGATATCATATGTGATCATATTAATACCTATTTGTTAATAACATTATTACTCATCTTTTGGGTGTAAACTGCTTCATGTTATTATACATGTTTTGTCATATAAGTTTTGGTGTATGAATGTAAGATACAATTATTGCATTTACATAATGATATTAAGGCAGTAAATATAATATTTATTCATTCTATATATTTATATAATCATTATTAAATACCGAATAAAGAAAATAAATTGCATCGCGTCGTAGAGATGGTAGGTTGTACCCACACATAAGTGATGGTTTCATTCCATTAATAATAAAAACATAATGAAGTATTTGTTATACATGTTGATCCAGAAAAAATATAATGTTATAATAACTATATGTGTCTATTATTTCCATCATTATACCCATTCAAATAATGTCGTGATGAAAAACAGATTACACCATGTGAGGAGACGGTAAGCCATACGTATGCACGCATGATGATTTAATTTTTCATAGGATGGTTAGAAGGTGGAATACGGTTATACATAATCATAATAACATATCATCATATAAGTGATATGGGATTTATTAATTTATAATAGAAAAAACTAATGAATAGGGAGTATAAGAAGAAATAAGTTTGAAAGAATCGATAGAGGAGATTACCTCTTCTTCGACGAGCTACCTATAGATCTCTTCTTAAAGGAACTAGAGTTGGTCATTTGAGAAGACAAGAACCACTAGAATATAACTAGGGACGTTGATAAGGGAAATGGTTAGGTGTTATCCAATCTTGAAGTCTCAATGTGAAGTGAATTTGTGAGGGAGGATGTTCTCTTTTATAATTGAGGTGAGGGGTAATTTTGGAATCTCTAGAAATATTAATTTATAATAAAATAAAAACCCATAAAAACCTAACAAAATTCATATTTTAAAATATTATATGAGATAATATTATAATATCATCAACCAATAAACTTTATACAAGTTTTTCTATCAATTTAAACCTTATCATTTTAATTAACCCTTAGTTATTCTATTTTAATTTTAACTAAGGTAACACTTTATTCAATATTTAAATAGTGTAATTTTTACTTATTTGATGTCAATTAGACCATAAATAACCAATTTATAATATTTTATACTATATAATAATTATTTTATATTTTAAAAAAGCTGTATTAATATTTTTAAATAATTTAATAATACATTATTTTGACAGAATATCAATAGTAGAAATTTTAACACTATTTATTTGCTTGATTTAAAAAAATATAAAGATAAGATGTTATACTAGAAGAAAATATTTCATTATATACCTAAGTGGTTAAGTTAATATATAAAATTTATTTTATATATTAATTATCCCAAATTATATTTATTTTAGTATTTTTAATAACATTTATTTGTTATCTCCGTTAATAAAATAATTACTACATTAGTTTTATGTAATTATTTAATATACTTATTTTTTAAATAAAATTTAAAAATAAAATACTATGATGAGGATAAATCCTCTATATTTTAGAATAATACTTATAGTAGAGTATATCTTTTGTAAAATCCTACATTAAAAATGTTATATTTATTAAAACATGAGTGTGACAACTTTAACATCACTTTAAATAATATATTATAAGTGTCATAATATTTTCCATATGGATCCAAATGGTGAATAACTATACCCCTGGATGATTATGGTTGATATATACTCAAAAAACAATATTTGGACAAGTTTTTTGGTCTTTTAATAGTTATTATCATTTTAAGAAAAAAAATTATTGATTTTTTGTCAATTGAATAATTTTTTCATTGTCAATTTATAAGTTGTTAAGGTAATTATTTATTTCATAAAAATTAAAAAATAAATTACCATGATAAAGAAAAAAAATTATATTTTAAACAAGTATTTATAATCGAAATTTTCTTCTTTATAACTATATATTAAATATGTTGTAGTTATTACAATTTGGGTAATACATATTTAACTTTTCTTTAAATATAATATATTAAATGTCCTAATCTCATCCAAGTGGATTTCAAAGGATACCATTTTTACCCAAGGATTATTTAGGTAAAAAAATCATCCAATTATATTAGGACAAGTGTTAGGGTAATTTTATAATATTATGTTTACCTTTAATTACCCAATTTACCTTTTTTACTGTACTAATAATAAATTACCGAAGTTACTATTCATAATGTCCAAAAATAAAAGGAAAGATATTTACATAATTTTGAACCACTAATTAAAAATATGGAATCCATTTTTCAAAATTCAAAACACATAATTTTCAGTAATTAATTTAAAATTAATCCCTTTGTCGGAATGAGATAACGAGTTTTAAAAGTTAAAACATGAAAAAGATTCGAATGTTTTTACATCTAAATTCAATGACATAAATTATATTAAATGATAAAAATATAATATATTTTTAATTTAAAACCATTCAAATATATAATTTAATACTATAAATAAATTTTATGAAAATTAGTTTTCAATTAAAATGCATTATTTTTTTACTATTTATCATAACACGAAACATATCATAAAAATACCAAAAATTAAACAAAAGTAAATTTTGATTCTATGATTTCAAATAATATGTTTATTTTATCAAATATAATATAAATAATTATAGAAAATATATATTTAAAATGGATGCACCATCAAAAGGCGGCAAAACTACATTTTTTTAAAAATACTTCTTTTATCTGAAAAAATGAATTTGTTCTTATATGATGTATATGAAACATATAATATGAATTATAAACATTATATAAAATATATTACATATATATTTCACTAATAAAATTCATCATGAGTGATTTTATTATTTTATAAAGTCACTTATTTTCATTTAAATAGTTTTCAGAAAACTATTTCCTTTTATTTAAAAAAAGTTTTATTTTCATTTATAATTAGTAAATCACCAAAGGATTAATTATATATACATGTGTAAAGAATATTTTCAAAATTTAGTTAATACTATTCATACTCTCCATTATAATGGCTATGTTATAAGGTAACATAATAATATTTTGTTTTTCTCCTAAACTTGGTCTTTCTTGAAATGTAATCTATCAAAAGAACACAAAATTGTGTGTAACACAAGCCAAACATAGTGTTGCATATAACACAAGATAATTCGATGTTGCATGTAGTTCCAGTTTATCTTGGTGTAGCATACAATAACAAACATCAAATAAATTAAAAAAATCTATCTCATAAAAATCTCAAGATGTTACATATGTTTCATGGATTCATAATTCTGAATACATCTTCTATTATCATTGATATCTTTTAGACCTTATAGTGTCCATTTTCCATACTTGATAACCAAAGTTTGGATCATTCGAAAGATAGTGATTCTATTGCAATGTTCCTTTCATCATAATAGTCAAAATGGATTGTATAATATGTCAAATGGTTCATTGGTGAAACCTTGGTCAGTAGAGTTTTGGTGGATCAATTTTTATTTTTCTTTGGTGTAATGAGTATATTTGACTAGGTTTTAAAAATAAATGGTTTTTAATGGTATTTTAAAATGAAATGGGTTATTTAAGGATTTGGTTTTGAAATTATATTTTAAAATAAATATTGGTATTCTTTAGAGGATTTGACTTAGTTTTAAATAAAATCCATGCCATCTATTTGGAGACATGTTTTTGTATGTTTGAACTATTTAAGGAAATTTCCTATTTTTTAAAGATTGTGTGCTTATATATGTGCTTCTTGATTATGGTTTCCCAGTATATTATATACCATTTCACAATGATTCATGAAAAGATATAATCTATATGAGAAACTTTCTCTTGGGTGATGAGTTGGTTAGATCAGTTTGAGTCATTGGTTTGGTTTACTTTTGGAATGGGTCCATGAGAACCTTGGGATACCCTTGGGATGGATATTAGTCATGAAGATTGACTGATTAATGAGTTAGATGTTCACTATTGGACTTTGGGAAAATTCTAACATTCTTTATCGATTTTATAGCCTCTTAAGTTCATTAGGATAGAGCCTCATGATTTTGAATTAGTGGTTGAGATGAGATGTAGTTCCCATGTTCTTAGATTAGTAACTTAGGATAGATTCATGAGTTAAATTTATAGTGATAAAGCAATACTTGGTATGGACCCAGTGATGGGATGAGAGAGGTGAGATTCCTTCTTTGTTCTATTGTGAGGAGGATGGTGAGTTTCCCTCCCAGCTAATGTTGGTTATGCCATTGTGACAAAATGATTGGTCATGTATCCAGTGAGGAAATGAAACTTATATGAAAAACCACTTGGTGGATTATAGATACCTATGGGAGGTTATTTATAAGATAAAAACATGGGTTAATGATCAGATCATGGTGCATGTTGTCTTTTATGATGATATCACATACATTTTGTATTTTCTTAGTTTGTATATAACTTATCCTAATCTGATATTCCCCATAAGAATCATAAAATATAGTGATGGTTGATGAGACACTAGACAGGATGTTGGATAACCCTTGGGAGGTAATTAGAAGTCTGCATGTAATTGAGATGAACCAAATCATTAGAAGGACCCACTTTAGGTAAAACCATGGTCATGGACACTATTTTTTGTTTGATGGTGTTGATGTTGAGTTATGATCCAAGTGATCAATGAGTATCTAGAGTGTTGTGACACTATTAAGTGGGAGATAAAACCTTTGATGACATAGGATATATGGTATTAATCCAGTGTCACTCTATATGTAGTTTGGTGGATAACTCTAATGAGGATCAGCTAGATGATATGAGGTAGGGTATAAGAGTTAGGGTTATTATATTTCATACGGCTGAGCCATGTTCTTTAGTTTTCATATTTAATTAATCATGGTATTATTTTTTGGTTTTTATTTGATTCTTTGGGCCCTTTTTGTTTCTCAATTTTCAGTTTGTTTATCATTTTATATATGATTGATGGTTGGTCCCTCTTTAATTGCACACTTTTGGAGATTTTTATTTGATCATTATTTCCCAAGATATTTAAGGGTTTTGGTTTATTTATGGGAAATAATATGACTAATGGGTTAAGTGAGACTTCAATGGATGATTATTATATATATAACGAGCCTTCATGTGATTATGTCTATTGTGATGAGAGAGTCTAAGGTATACCTCATTGGGTTATAAGGCTATACAAGACAATGATCATAGGTTTGTGGGTCCTATATAGAGTTGGGTGGTACTAGTATAAGTCATCAATGGTGCATGTGTCTTCTATACACATGGGTATATGTATGAATTGTATGTTTATCTCATGTTATGTTTTTAGGTGGTTGAGTTATATTGAGAACCATCTTTCACTCTCCCAATATTTGCATGTTGATCTATTGGATTACTAGCACATAATGTAACAAGTAAAACAAGGTAAATTCAAGGTCATTGGACTCACCCCTACCTACATAAATGATACAAGTTTCTATATATGTGGGTAGAGAGTTATGTTTCATTTTAGGAATAGTTATCAACTTGGATATGGACCTATGACTTTGATTGAGAAAGGTATTGAAGTTTGTGGATTTGATGATACATCATTGTGAGTTGGGATCAAGGCCATTGGATATTTATTTTTATGTTGTACAACACCTGTATTATCTAGTGTGTAAATTTCATATGGTTATGTATTGTGTTATATGTACACTACTGGAATTCTTGATAATTGCAATGGTCTATTTGCGACGGGATCTCGTTACAAATAGGCTTTAGTGACGAGGCGCCGTCGCAAATGGCCCGTTGCAGAAAACGCCGTCACAAATACAATTATTTTTGATGGGCCCGTCGTAAATAATTGTATTTACGATGGTAAACATCTCCATCACAAATAATTCTCCGATTATATGTATTATATATACATAAACGTTTTGGAAACGATCCCATCGCGAAAACTATTTTCGACGGGCTCTTGTCCTGTCGCAAAAAAATATATATATATAAATATTTAATTAGACTATTTGTGACGGGGTCCCATCGCAAAAGGTCCCGTCACAAATAATAAATTAATTTTAAAAAAATAAAATTTAATAATATTAAGATTAATGAAAAAATAATATTACTATTATTAAAACTATAAAAAATAAAAAATATTAAAATTCTCTATATTCACAAAAAAATAGAAAAAGATAATAAAATATTACAAATTAAATTATGTAATATTTGCACCGATATAAAAGATAGAAAATGTAAATAATTCATATTACAATGTTAAATTCAAATGTTTGTAATATAAAAAAATCACTGGGGGTCGTCTTCTGGAGGAGGTGGTGGAGCTGAAGGAGCTGGTGGAGGAAACTCTATCCCAAAACTACGAGTCATATGGCGCATGTACGCCATCTTCTCATGATGCTTTTTCTACCATGGAAGAATCTCCTCCTCATGCTGTTGTTTCTGTTGCTGCCACCGACACATCTCTTCTTGCTGCTTCTGCAAAATCTTTATATGCTCAGCCTGAGCTCGCAACTGCTCCTGATACTGTGAGCCAGAAGATGATGTCGCTCCACGAGCTCCTCTCGAGCTAGACGCCGACATCGTAGTAGTACCATAATAAGTTCCAGGAGTCAAATGAGAGTTGATTCCAACTACTCTGCCCTACTCAAAGCCATACTGAGTTGCCTACAACCTAGCCACCTAATTTAAATGGTGAGCACTGGTCTGCTTAGCCATCTCGTCCTGACCCTCATCCTGTGTCTGAGAGGTCGCAGCCTCATATGACTCCTTCAATTCCAATTTAAAATTAAAATTGTAAAAATATTACATGCAGTTAATTGTTAAACTGAAAAAATAATACTAACCACAATCTGACACTGGAGATCACCTCTAATCTCTCCAGTGGATGGATCACTATACATCCTCCGATAAACGTCGAACTTCGTAATATTTGGATGCTCGACTGCCTACAGAAATATAAAATAAACTATTTATATTTATAGTTATATAAAATATTTTAAAAATATACTTACCATATTCTCTTTATGTGAACTAAATATACGGATACCAGCTCGATGCGTCACCTCATGTCTCCCCTGGTTCTGTCGTCCCACTGAAGATCTCCTCTGAAATCCACCACCCAACCAGTATAAACATAATCCATCCCAAATGTGAAATGAAATGTACTCTGGTCGGTGGTCTCTACATGACTCATCAAATTCTGTCACCCCTACATTCTTAATGGATGTCCTTTTCAAATTGTGCAAAATTGGCGGAAACGGTCACGCATAGAAACCTGACATGCCGGGTGGATAGTGTTGTGCATGCTATCATCGATAGGATTCCATAAACCCTACAAATAATTTATAATATCAAGTTGTTAATAAAATAAATTTCAAAATAAATATTATTTATTTACGTACCATCCAATGATGGACCTTGATGCGTCGCACATCAACAGGAATATATTCCCATGTGATTCATGGCTGAGAATAATAATTGTACAATATATCACTCCCTTGTCCAATATCTACATGTTGAAAAACTATGAAAAAAGAATAAATAATCAAACAATTAGTATATATATAAAATATACAGGTTACCATACCTCTGTGTGCGTGGATTGAAACCAATATGTGACATAGCTGAGGGATAGGGTCAGTAATCATCAGTCGTGCAAGACCACACCCCCTCTGCGTACCTCTTAAACCACCAGTAGGCTAAGGGTCAGCTGAAGCCACATCCTTATAATCCAAAGGTAGCTCAGCCTCCTGCAACTCACGAAATAAATCATCGTCCATCTGAAACAAAAATTAATTGTTGTTAGTAGATAGTTGAAAATAACTATTATATATAGTTATGTATTAGTTATGATTATAACCATCATTTAACTATTTCAATGTGCATCTTCATCCTATTCTCTATTGCTATCAATTTCAATGTCTTCATCTTCCTCCTCAGCATCATCAATATCCATATGAGTTTCAGTTTCATCATCTCTTGTCATTTCAAATTCATTTGTAACATCATTAACATATTCATTATCAACGATCCTTAATTGTGAGGTTTCATCGTCGATATTCACGTCTCTTTGTGAATCAGATGGATTTTGAGTAGTCTCTTGAAAAATTTCAATTCCTTCCACTTCAGAGGAACCACATTCAGTTTGAGTAAACTTATTTTCCCAAGATTTCATTTTTATTATGCTCCACCAATCGCTCAAGTCTCTTGAAGTAGCACAGTACTTTGCACAATTATAGAGTTTACATTGGCCATGACTGACACAAACTTTTTATTCTGCATGACCTGGAAATTGGAGACCCTTTGAGATTTGAACATGTTAAGGATAGAGCAAAATCTGTTGTGAATAATGATAATTTTAATATTTTACAAATTTTTTATTATTTTAATAATATTAATATTGTTTTTTCGTAAATATTAATAATATAATTTTTTTTATTTCTAATTCTTGCTAAGTGTTGCTAAGTGTTACTAAGTGTTTCTAACTGTTTCTAACTGTTTCTAAGTGTTGTTAAGTATTTCTAAGTGTTTCTAATTATTTCTAAGTGTTGCTAAGTGTTTCTAAGTGTTGGCAACAGTTAGTAATTATTACTAATTATTACTAATTATTACTAATTATTTCTAATTATTACTAATTATTACTAATTATTACTAATTATTACTAATTATTACTAATTATTACTAATTATTACTAATTATTACTAATTATTACTAATTATTACTAATTATTACTAATTATTACTAATTATTACTAATTATTACTAATTATTACTAATTATTACTAATTATTACTAATTATTACTAATTATTACTAATTATTACTAATTATTACTAATTATTTCTAATTATTAATAATTATTACTAATTATTACTAATTATTTATAATTATAACTAACAATATCAATTTCTTATTAAAACTAAATATAATTAAAAATCAATTGAAAGCTAATTAAATTAGAACTAATAAACAACAATTAAAATTAACTTAAAAAAATAAAAAAAATATAAAAAAAATAAAATATAAATACCTTAAACTTTGATATTTTGAAGATATTGACGCTCTCCGATTGCTCTTGTATAAAAAAGTTCAACTAAAATAAAATTTTTCTTTAAAACTGAAGAATAAAGAGAGAGAGAGAGGCCAAGATCTGAATGATTTGGAGAAAAAACAGATGGGGGTATATATAGGTTAGAGTAGTTGCGATAGGGTTATTAGCGACGGGCTTCCCGTCGCAAATTGTGTAATTGCGACGGGGCCCGTCGCAATTAACTTCACCCACATTAATTACTTTCGGTGGTTAAAAGGTTATTTGTGACGGGTCCCGTCACAAATTGTACCTGCGGACAGTCTTTTTGCGACGTGACGACATCCCTTCGCAAAAAGTTATTGACCGCCGCCAGGTATTTGCGACGGCTCCCGTCGCAAATACGCCTGTGCGGTTTGACGCGGAAGTCGCGCGGTTTGGTGTGCAAGTCATTCCAAACTATTTACGATGGGGGGACATCCCCTCATCGCAAATGATATTCACGTGGTTTGGCGTGTAAGTCGTGCCAAACCATTTGCGACGGGGGACGAAATCTCGTCGCAAATAATTGGTTATTTGCGACGGGCTTTCTTCCCGTCCCAAATAGTCATTTTTCCCGTAGTTGTAGATCACCTATTTTAAATGATTTTACTATTGTGGTTATATTATAGAAGATTCATTATATAAACTATTTTTAGTTTTTATATACTGGATTGTAGCGGTGATCTTGAATCCATGTTTATGTCTACATGTTTCAAGTATGTATATTATATAGATAGGTCCTAAATAGTTTTTGTTAGAATTAGGAATGACCCTTGGGATTTATCTTTGTTAGAATAGTGTCCCCATTACTATTTTGGTCCCTTTATGCTAGTCAGTAGCTTATGACATATGTGGATGCATTCCTGAGTCCATGTGACATAACTTCCATAGTCACTTTTCAGGAAAGTAGACCCAATTTTTTAGAAAATAGTATCAGTGAATGTGTTTTGGCTTGAGAAAAAATATTTTATATGTGGAAGTAGGATATTGAGACTCGGGAGGTATACTATGAGCATATATGAACAACCTAGTTTCACATAAAACACAAGTGAAAAGGTAATGTTTAGTATTCAATATTAGGAACTCTAGTTTGAGTAAGGTGTTTGGATGTGAATCCTAATATAAGATATATGAGAATCAGGATGAGTCATAGGGCTCAATGGGGTATTCATGTAATGTCCCAGAATTTCCGTATAAAATTTATTTTATTATTTTATTTCAAATCCTCCAAAGAACAAGCAATGTGGTGGGGCTAGTGGTGTGTCAATCCATTAAATGCCTTGACTTGCCAAACTTAGGTAACGCCGACATTGGAGAAAATTAGGAAGCTTCTTAACTAATGAGCCCCATTATTTCTCTACGTCGTTACTTACCCTACCCCTCTCCTATATATATGGAGCTAGGGAAGGGGTATCAGATAGCTTCACAAAGCGGTGAAATTATAAAGGAGCACCGTGATGCCAGACCCTTAGAAGACCAAGCCGGCCCAATAGGAGGTGACAGACGACACCGAATCGAAGGAAGACATGCGAGTGCTGTTGTTGGGAACCAATTAAGGAAACGAAGAACACGATATGCCTTCAAGCCACATACTCTCTCCAAAAGGTTATGAGGTAGGGGTTATTTTGTTTATTTTTTTCAAATAATTTTTCTCTTCCCTGTTCTTTAATAATACGAAGAACATGGGTCAACCGACTAACGGGTTGACCCGCGATTCATTCGTCTTTACGGGAGGTCGGTTTGGGGTATCTTGTGGGGTTTATCTTATTGATTAATTCAATTGTTATTAAACTATTAACCCCCCTCATTTCTACGAGCTAACGTGGAGGGCACGGGCCTAACGAACCTAACCTGAACCCTTTGTTATCTGTTACATCCTTGAAACTCCTTGGAAGACCATGAGCACATCGACGCATGCCACAAGAGGAAGTTCACGGCTCATCTACCGTGGCGAACAGAGGAGGCGGCCGACAAAACAACCGGCCATGGGAATAGAAGCTACGGCCAAAGCTGCGGCGAAGACCAAAACTGCCTCTGGCAGGTTCTTCGGTGACCAAGCGGTGCCCATACAGCGCTGCCGCCACGCTAACCGAAAGGCCTTTGGATCGCTCGGGAATCCGGTAGACTGGGGGGGTTACACCCCTCACGTTGGACTGAACTAGGCTGCCACCCTTGGACCGGGCCGCCTCCCTTGGAGAAGGTCGCCACCCTCACGTCGGGCTGCCGCCCACGCACTGGGCCGCTGTGCTCAGAGTGAGCAGCCGCCCTCAGACCTCGCCGCCGCCCTCAGACCGGGCCGTCGCCCTCGGACCGCGTCATCTCCCTCAGAGTAGGCCTCCACCCTCATAGTGGGACTCCACCCTCGGATCGGGCCTCCTCTCTCCGAGTGGGCCACCTCCCTCGAGCCGGGCCGCCTCCCTCGCACTAGGCCGCCGCCCTCAGTGCAGGCCGCTACCCTCAACTCGGCTGCTGCCCTTGGACCAGGCTGCCACCCTCGGACCGGGTCGCTGCCCCAGCGGGCCACTGCCTCTGGAACGGGCCTCCGCCCTAATGGGCCACCACCCCACGTAGTTTGGGCTGCCCTTGTGGGCCACCCCTTTTGTGGGTCAGACAGAACATTGGCCCAGCGGGCCATGACCACCACTGCCCAGCCCAGACCGGGTCGGGCCGGGTCGGTCCAACTGGGTCGAACAGGACCCAGGCCTAGAAACACTCAAAGGACCTTATCCTGAGAACTAAATGCATGTTTGATGAACCGTCTACGATGTTGGGACCCTTGGATAGGGACAATACTTTTTACTTGCCCCACTAGAGTTTTAGAGAAACTTGGTTATGGCCAGGTTGGATTGCACCCGAATCCAATCGGGCCCTCCGCCCTGAAATTCCAATAACGCACAGACCGGGCATCTGACTAATGCACCGTATGTTGCATTGGAACCCTTATTACATGGTGTATCATCATATTACTTATTTTTGAGACTTCGTGCAAGTTGAGATATGACTGATGTCTTGAGGATCGGTTCTCCCAAGTGCACTACGTACGGAACACTACGACTGGCTGAGACCTGACGACTGCTGAATTTTCAACTCGGAGTGACTTGACGGCCACGGTGGGGAGCAGATATAGTACGTGATGGGGAGGAGTACCTTAGAAAACTATTTTGTGGAGTAATGGATCTGTGTGACCCGGTATACCCAAGGTACGTGATGGGGAGGAGTACCTCAGCAGGCCATAGTGGGGAGCGACCACGGTACGCGATAGGGAGGAGTACCTTAGCAGACCGCGTTGGGGAGGGACGACTCTGTGTGACCTGACAAACCCATGGTACGCGATAGGGATTAGAACCTCAGTAGTTTAAGGTTAGTGGGAAGCGCCTCTGGGTGACGTGGTAGGCACACTGTATTTGATAGAGGAGGGGTTCTCCAGTAGTCGAGGCATTCAACGATGTGACTTGGGATGTTACTTGTTACTACCCCTAGAATAAATATTTGTTTGAGTTGTCTTTACTTTGTGCTTGTAATTGAGGTTATTCTATGTGTTACTTTACCTATGTGGTACTTTACCTTCATGGTGTTACCCTGCGATATTTCTTTGATGAATTCAAGGAGACCTTCGAGGTCTTGGGGTCCCTACTGAGTATCGTTATACTCACCCCTACACGGGCTTTGCCTGCACCTTGTTGTGTCTTATGCAGACGACGAGCAGTTGGGCTGAGGTTTGAGGGAGCCAGGACCTAGTGGTATGTGGAGGATATGGATATACGTGGAGTTCTGAGGAGGTGATCTGTGCCTACCCTTCAGGTAGGATCCAGGGTGGACCGTTTGGTGTGATGCGACGCAGGGACTACTGACCGTGAGTTGTACCTACCCTTCAGGTAGGAAATGTGGTGGACAATCCAGGAGATGATTTTCACCTTTTTAGCTATTTTGTACCTTTTCGGCTTTCTCGGGTGGTAGTGTATTCAACAATGGTAATCTTTGAGTAACTAAACCCATCTCATTTGCCTCATTTTGAGTTCTTTTTGTGTAAAAATGTATTCCAAACTCTTGTGGTCTGTATAAATCTCATATCTCTCTCCATAAAGATAATGCCTCCATATTTTCATAGCAAAGATTACGGCTGCTAACTCAAGATCATGAGTTGGATAATTTTTCTCATGAGTCTTCAACTATGTTGATGCATAAGAAATAACTTTATCATTTTTCATAAGGACGCAACCCAGTCTATTCTTTGATGCATCACTATATATTACAAATCCACCACTTTCAGATGAAAGAGTCAAAATTAGAGCATTGACCAATATTCTTTTCAATTCGTCGAAGAATTATGTATATTATTTTTTCCAGACAAACTTAACTCATTTACGTGTGATCTTGGTTAGTGGGTTATCCAGTTGGGCAAAATAATGAACAAAACACTGATAGTAACCTACTAAACCAATAAAATTGTGTACCTCAGTTATGTTTGTTGGCATGGTCCATTCATGGATTGCCTTTTTCTTTGTAGGATCAATTAGGATTCCATCCTTAGAGAAAATATGGCCTAGAAAAGAAACTTATTGAAGCTATAATTCACACTTGTTAAACTTCCCATATAATTTATTTCTTCTATGAGTTCTCAGAATAACCCTCATGTGATTCTCATGGTCTTTATAGCTTGTTGATTATACGAGGATATCATTAATGAATACCACAACAAAGTTATCAAGATATTCCTTAAAAACTCTATTCATTAAATCCATGAAAATAGAGTATGGATTTTGCAGTCCAAAAGGCATCATTGTTAACTCGTAATGCCCATACCTGGTCCAAAATGATATCTTAGGAATATCTTCCTTCCTCACACACTTCTGATGATATCCAGATCGAAGGTCAACATTTGAAAAGTATTTAGATCCATGAAGTTGATCAAATAAATCATCAATTCGGGGTAGAGGATAATTTTTCTTTATTGTAATATCATTGATTTCTCTTTAATCAATGAAAATCCTCATGGATCCATCTTTCTTCTTAACAATGAGGACAGAGGCTCCCCATGGAGAAACACTAGGTCGAATAAATCCTTTTTTCAGTAAAATCCTTTAATTGTTACTTTAGCTCTACTAATTCCACAGTGGTCTTTCTATAGGGAGTCTTTGATATAGGTCTTGCACCAGGAATTAAATCAATAGAGAACTCAACTTCCTGCTCTGAAGGATGTCCAGGTAAATCTTCTGGAAATACATCAATGTACTCTTGCACTATGTGCACATCTTCAACTAAAATATTTATTTCCTCTCTGATAGATATTGGTTTGTCTTCCTCTACAAGTATTTCATTTAGTAGAGCTACGGGGGGTGGTTCTAGATAAGAATCAGGTGGCAAAGTTTCTTCCCTAAAGACAAGGGATTCTACACCATTTTCAAAAATTATAACTTCCTTCTTCTTACAATAAATCTTCGAATCATAATTTGAAAACAAATTCATACCGAGAATTATATCAAATTCAGTCATTGGTATGATGACAAGGTTAGCAACTAAAGAACGTTTTGGTGTCTGGATGGGGACTAGTCGACATGCCTTTTTTGAAATGGTACATCCCCTGGGAGTTTTGACTGAAAACTCCTTTATTAAATCAACATTTTCATATCTAATTTTCTTAGAAAACTGAGAAGATATAAATGAATGTGATGATCCAGAATCAAATAAAGTGTTGGCTAAGTTTGAGGAAACAATTAAAGTACCTGCCATCATATCATTTGGAACTTTAACCTCCGCGGTTGTAATCACATAAGCTCTCCCTTTCTATCTTGGCCTTTTATGAGTCAAGTTTCCTTGGTGCTTAGGACACTCATTTGTATAGTGTCCCATATCTCTAAAATTTTAGCATTGAATATCATTGAATTTTTTCTTCCCATTGCATGCATCAGATCGATAACCCTTTTCTCTGTAGTTATAGCAGACTCCCATGCCTTTAAAGAATTTCCTAAGATGATTTTTTCCACAGTTCTGACATAATGGGAATAGCTTTATTCCCTTTCCCTTCTTTGGTGCTTCTCCTTTTCATTTGTTATTAGAGTACCGCTTCTTATCTTAGTTTCCTTTGAAAATATTTGATCTAAAAAATTCCTTCTATGTTTTGATAGAACTTGATACAATTTCATCATATGATGAAAATGATTGAGAAGCCAGTGCCCTTCGAAGACTTGGCTTAAGACCTTTAAAGAAATGATCAATCTTGTCTGCCAAGTCAGGTATGTAATCTATGACATACCTGGACAGCCTTGTGAAGGTAGCCTCATACTCTATAATATTGCCTTCTTCCCTTTGTTTTAAGCTAATGAACTTCCTCTTCATTTCAGTTCATTTCTTATGAGGGAAATATTTTTCGAAGAATATTTCCTTAAAATTATTTCATTCCATATCATCTATTTATTCTTCATCTATGGTATTCTAGATCAAATACCACCATTGATCTGCATCACCCTTGAGACAATATACTACCAGTACTACCTTCTCATTTTCATCACATCTTAATGCCATGAATATATTTTCAAGTGACTTGATCTACTGTTCAGATACTATCAGATTAGTATTACCACTAAAAGATGGGGGATTCTGCCACATGAAATGATCCAACACAGGTGTAGAATGGTTATTCATCACGACCTTGGTAAGTTGTCCCAATATGGTCATAATCTAATCTACTCCGACATTGACTGTGTGGACTTTCTCAGTGGGGCAATCCCTACATTGTCCATGAGTATTGATTCCCCTTCTTCCATTAGGAACTATTTCTAAATAATGGAATACACTAGATTAGTTTATGAATCTAAAATAGAAAGAACTTAATATAGATTGAAATTCTATGCATAGCTAATCTCATAAACATGGTTTCTCTGAGGAAAAATTTACATTTGAATCCTTCATAATGGCTTGTAATGAAAATATGAATTATCCTAAGCATATCCCTTGGGAGTTCCGTAACCAAGAGCGCATCAAGGCCCTTTGTCGTGTACCAGGATACCTTGGGTCAAGCCATAAACTCATTGTCAGAGTTTTCACTCCTAGGTACATCTGTGCCAGAGCCGCCTCTACCAGATCGTATCAAGACAGGGATGTATTTACTAGAAATATCCACATAATATATTCCTTACCAAAATACCAGGACATTCTTGTAAATTTATCCTCAAATACTACATTTGGTCTTTGTTCCCTACTATATATTTCCTACTCTAGTTTCCATGTTTCCTACAAAACTTCCTCTGATACCAACTATAACACCCCGACCCCTCTAGGCTGGAGTCGATGCATTACTTGTGATATTAGAATGGTTAAAAGGAATGAAAATCCCAAAATAACAATCAGTTTTATAGTCTTGAAGAAACTAGTAACATAGATGTAACTCAAATTACATTGGAAAGGTTACAAAATACAATACATAACAAAAACTAAAAACTGGAACCACAGGAACTCAATAAATGATCACCTCTTCATCACCTATTGATGGATAATAATGAAAGGGGTGAGATCAAACGATTAGTAAGGGTTAAAAATAGTGAAATCTTGAATAAAATAATAATTTAATCATAATCAATCTGGCATAATCAATATGGCATGGTGAATAAATGAAAAACTCATGCCATCAATAAACTGAGAATGAAACTACATCCATAGATTTTGTCATAGGGAAAACCTCATGGGTTGTAAAAACTAATAATGAATAAAGATAATTCTTATTAACTAGATGTAATGTATCTGGAACATGAAACCATAATACTATTAAAATGGTTTAGTTTTACGGGTAGAAACCTGTCTGATTTTTGGAAACAAACTCAAAGGATTTGTCACCAAATTGATTTTTCTCATGAGACCTACTGATGCATTGGAGGGCTATAGCAGGACTCACCCGCCATTTCATGTCCAAATAATTCTTTATACACTGATTCAATACAAGATTAATGTGACTTTTCAATATCTGTATAGAGTAGAGTATACGGATTCATCAATATTTCCATAATTAAAATAACTTTCCAAATAAACATCGTATGTAAAATGGTATACGGTTTAGACAAAAACATATCCATGATATGAGATTATGGATATTTAATATAAATATAATTTCAAAATGAAAATTGATCTCAAATGATCAGTAGGTACACCAGTTAAGGATTATTAGTTTCACAATACAAAGTTAGTCACAACAAAATAGTAGTTGAGACAAAGTCTCTTACCGCAATGTAATCGGTCGAATCATATGACAAGAACTTAATAACCATAAAATGAGTCATTAAATACCATGAATATAAATAGAATAATTTGATTATATATCAAATGGATTTACAAATATACCAAATACAAGAAATAATTGGATAGCAATGGAAATATCATAGAAATGAAAGTGAGATGACAAACCCCTTACAAACATTTCAGCATGGTAATGAGTGTTATTGTGAGGGATTAATGAGAGGTAAAGGGGAATTACAGTATTTATATGTAATGAGGGCAGTATGGGGGGGTTTAAAAAACATACCCCATCAGTAGGAATTAAAAATAAAATATTACAACATAGGGGTGATTCTTGAACAAAAGTGAGAGAGAGGATCCCTTACCTTATGCTTGAAGGTGTTCTTGACTTGTTATTAAATACCTGAATAAACAAATTAGTATTATTAATTCATAAGTCCAGAACCTATAATATATGTAAATGATTTATTATAACCATTTTTTTCATTCAAGGCCTTTTTTATTAGTTATAATGTTCAATTTCATTGTTCGGTCTCGTTTGATTACTTGTTTTTAAAAGATCAGTTCACTTATATTCAAGTTCAGATAAATATGAAAGATGGAAGTGGTTGTCTATAAATGAAGTTATATTCCATTAGTGAACTTCTAGAAGATTAAATGGTTTTAAATTTAATTTGGTTACTTAGAGTGAGGTCAAATTATTACATATATATAACCTTAGTGACAACTGTTTTGGTTAAACTGTGCATTTGATTACAATGAACATGTTTTGCTTTATAACTTAATACCATTTTTAAAAAAGGATTACAGAACTAAAAATAGGATATATTACATACATAATAATATGGTTCAACCATAACACAAATGGTTTTATGACCAGAATTAAATATTATAATAGAAATTGACAAACCGTTGTCCTTGAATGTGCAAAATTAGCACATCTCAAACGGTGCTTTCATTTCTTCCAAATAAAGGGTGGGGAAAGGAGAGAAGATAATGAAATATATAATTAGAAAAAAACATTCCAGTACATTTATTTTACTAGAGTTATCATACTATTTGGGTGAAGGGAGTTGAGGAATGGAACAAAAATAAATGAACTTAAAAGAAATGAAGGAATTGGAAAGAGGAGTTTACCTCTTGAGACTTCCTCCTTTGAGAACCTCTTAAGGGGAGAGGTTTTGGTATTTTGAAGAGTCTAGGAACTTTTGGATGTGGGGGGAGGATCTTGGGGAGAGATTTTGGAAGAATATTGGCAAGGCACAAGGCTTGAGAGGAGTGAAGAGAAGAGGGAGTGAAGGGGGTTTTATAGTGGAGGGGAGAGGAGTTTTCTTAATATTATAATCATTAATTAATTATTTCCTCTCAAGAAAAAAAATGGTGAGTATTCCATGACCAAGAACAGTAATATATGCATGTGACTTCGAACCAATTAGGCTTACATCAGCAGATCATCATCAATGACTTAATAAATTCCTTATTTAGTATTTATCGTAAATTATAGCATTTTACTATTCCTCAAAAATTTAAGTATTTTAGAAAAATCCCAAAAATTCAACCAAACCATTTTTCAACGTGTAGAATACAAAAATGAAATCAATTTTTCAAAAATAATTTCCTAAATATGATTAATTAAATATTCAATTAAAATCATTATTTAATCAAAAAATATAAACACTTAAAATATCCATCTTCATTTTTAAGGTGCCTAAATTTACTTATACACTCAAGGGTATAGATACCATTCATAAAATTCATATTACTATTCAAAAGGGTAAGTTACTATTCATAAGGGCAGGTTAATATTCATTAGTCTAGTTTACTATTCACCGAAAATTATGTTAATTCTATCAGACTCTAAATATCATCTTGAACACAACCGTGTGTGTCAAATTTTTAAAATTCATATCGTAGAGTTGGAAAATTTAAGTTTAATGGCTAGGTTATGGATATTTCCTATAAGTAACCATGTTTTGTTCCATATAGGCTCATTGATTCATGAAATATAGGAAATAACTAGAATATATTTAAGAGAAACATACCATGAAGTGTTTGGGGTGCTACATGTATTTTTGAAAAATGCATGATTGGGGGATAGATAACCCTTAATATATACCTAATATTGAGATAATAGATTTTAATTAGGATTAATAGATGATTGATATTGATAAAGTAATTTAGATAGCATTGGAGACCGTAAAAATGATTATTGATTTTATGATAAAGTAATTTATGTTATCTTTGATGGGTTTATAGAATATATTCGATAGTCAATGATTTTATTTGTGAAATAAGGATAGAGTAAATTTTTTCAAGCATATATGTTTTCATTGAGGTTTTATGGTGATTCATGTTATTATTATGTTTTATAAGAATATATGAACAAGGTATTCATGTGTTTGGTATGTGAAATTAAAAGCTACTTGATATTGTTTGGGGAATAAATTTAAGTTGATATTAGAAAATTTTTGATCTTTTTTTATGAAATTTGTTTGGTTTTTAATACTGGTTAAGAATTATTTGATGAGTTTTGAAATTTAGTTATTTGTGTGAATAATTAAGTAGATCTTTGGGTATTATTTTTGAAATATTTAAGAATAATATTTCAAATGATTGTCTATTAATATTAGTTATCTTAGTATTTATGAACTATTTTTGGTTTTAGTAAATAAATAGAGATATAAATAATGGTTTTATGTACTTGTATAGATTTAATGATCTATTAGAAGTTTATCTTATTTCTTCATATGTGAAAATTTTATATTTTTCATCCATAAGTGGAATGTGGGATGAAAAGTGGTGGAAACTAACATGAAACCAAAGGATGAAATTACATTTATATATTTGATGAAATGAAGTAAGTATATTGTTTCATATTCCATCATAAAATAATTCCTCAAATATAGGAATAGGATCATGAAAATAAAAATGATTTTCTTTTTACAATGATTTTTTTATGAATTACTAGTATTTTTACCCCTCATCAATTTATGGTTTAGAGGTCATTAACTTTATCATTACCAAATTATCTATCACTCTCTATTAATCCTTGGGTATTATTTTTCTCCTACACATCTATATTTTAAATTCCCATATATTTTCTCTTTATTTGAGAACCTAATTATCTCTAATTTCAGCTAACCATTATATTTATCACTTCACCTTTTCAAATGAAGTTTTATTATCTCATTGTACGTTGTAGGTTTTCAGAAAAGGTATTTTAAAATATTATACCTTTCACGACTAGGTTAAGAATTCAAGGACACAATTTATTTAAATTTCATATAATTTTACACCCTAAAAATTTATCTTAAAATAATAATAAGCTTCATATCTTCCTTAACACGCAACATTGAGCTTTAAGTGAATTACGATATACTATAAAAACATCATTATTTAAATGTGATTATTATAACCTATATGTTTAATTGTAGGGTATTAATAGGATACAATTAATTATTAAATATATTTATATTGGTATTAATCTATATTAATTAATTTATTAATGATTAGGAAATAAGAAATCAATTTTTAGTGAAGTCATTTTATGTTTCAAAAATATTTTTTCTTCAAAAATATTATCCATTTATTTTTGTGAGTAGATATTATAATTAATTTCTAACACTTTGAGAAATTATATTTATATAAATTATATCATTTTTAAAATCATCATATCAACATTATCCTATGGTGAAATTTTGTTAATTTTATGAAAATATTAATTTATCAGTTAATAGTGAAAAAAATATTGATTTTATTTAAAATTATCTTCTCTAATAAAGTATTTAAAAAGTCTCATTGTTTTCTTACTTTAAATTTTTATTAATTACTTTTTATTAAAAATAATCCAATTAATTTCATTTTAATTAATATTATGCATAATTTTTGTATAAGAATATTTTTATACTTCAAAATGCATTTTTCTAGAAACCCGTTTTTTGTTTGCTTTTACATGTTTATTTAAAAGGTTATTTATACCAATTATAAGCATTGAATCTTATAAAATGGATTCTATATTTTTAATCATAATTTACAAAATAATAAATTGGTTGTCTTTATTTTTTATAATGAATAGTAATCTTGGTAAAAATGGAGCCACCATGCTAAGGGTAAAACAGGTAGAACAAAGTTAAAACTATGAGTTAAGGATTCAAAATCATCCATATACATTCATATATTTCATTTTATGAGTTTAAATTTACCAAACAATTAAAATATTCTAAATTATTTCATTTTGGTTCCATAATTATTTGATAAATAACTTTATATAATTTTAAGTAAAGGAAGATTCAAAACTATCTCTTTCTTTCTTTTAATATCTATAATATTTTTTTACAGGGATAAAAATAATTTACGAATGGTTATAAAATCATTTTTTTAATATGAATAAATTTTTTTATTGTGTAAAATTATTTTTAATTTTTAGTAATTAAATAATTACCTTAAATGCTTATGCAACATCAACATAGTGTTTGTGTAAGCAGCATAAAAATTAAGTAAATGATTTTAAAAACATACAAAGTAATATTTTTTGGGTTATTTATAATGTTCCAATAATTTTGTCAATAAATATAATATATTCCAATTTTTTAAAAGTTTATATTCAAATTAAAACACTGTATTTATTTTTTTTAAAGTGAACTCTGTGGATAGTCCCAAAAATGACTTTGATGTTATCTTATATTAAATAATATATTATTAAAAGAATTAAAATTAAAAAAATATTATCTTCATCCAATTGAATGGCGTATTGTGTAAAATATCATCTATTTTCCACTTATGTATCACTTGTACTTGTATATTATCATTCTTGAGTAACAAAAGTTTTCATCATAATAATCATTAAAATGGTTAACATGGGTTAAAACTAAGAGATAAGTGTTAAAACATCACAAAAACTTATATAAATATCATTTAATGAAATTATGTATACTTATATTTATTCTAGATTCTAAATATATCAATTTTATTCACTTTAACATGAAAATTAATTTATATTAATTTAATGATTTAATTAATTCCAAGGGTGACCCAATCCTCTCTTATATAAGGCTGCCACCTCTCCTCCCTTCATCATACTTATTGAGGAACTTATCTCAAAAAAAATCTTCCAAAAACTCTTTTTAGATTCCACATTTACACTCTAGATGTTATTTTATTCTTTAAATACCATAAATATGATCCTTAATGAAGATCATAAGGTGGTTATTTAAATAGTATATAATCCTATTAATCAAACATTTTAATTTTATTTCTTCTTCTACATCCTTAAATTATATCCTAAATATTCCAATATAATGAAATAGGTATCTACCATATAATAATATGATATTTTTTTCAATTCAATAACCATACTTATATCCTTTTTCTATCAAATGATAAATGATAGTATCAATCATGCGTACATGTAAACTACCACCAAAACAAAGTGATATGATTCATCTTCCATAACCGCCTCAAATGGATATTTATAATGATGTAATTAATAAATATATATTATATTTTTTATTTAATTAAGATTATAAATGATAAAATATTATTTATCTTTCTTTTCTTCTTTTCATTAGAAAATAGAAACAATATTCATGTGCACATACGGACTACCGTCTCCATGAATGATGTAATTAATGTTTCTATCTCTACCTTTTATGGATGGTTATAAATATGTGTATAATTAATATATAATATTATTATGATTAAAATTCTAGAGATTATGTAACCGTGATCAAGATTCAAGGACCAAAACTATTGAAATGAAACTTACATGAAAAAAACCACTTAACACCTGAAAATGGTGAATTTGATAAATAATAGTTGATAAATGGGTATTGAAGCATTATAATTTGATCGTATATGATATTATAATTATTTATTTGGTTATTTTATATAATTAAAATAAATTTGAATTTATTATATATGATTTTAGAGTGCTTATAAAGCAAGTCGGGTGTGAGGTAAGGGTCCTTCATCCCGATATTATTTTGTTGAGACATGCTTGATGTTATGAACCTATTTATGTTTATGATATGTATATACATCCCTTTTTTATATGTTATATCATGTATCATTATTAATTATTTCTATTTACAATTACAATTTATATTATTTTATCCAAGTGGCTTTGATTCAGATGTTACAAAAGTGGTAAGGATTTATCACCTCAAATCATCTTCTTTGGGACATATATTATACACCTACCTTATTTTATGAGGTATAAATTCTACCCCTTTAACGTGTTATATCATGAATGTACTTATTTTCTTATTATTTGAAGTTTCATTTGAAGTTATTCTTTCATGGGGCATACTATTCAAAATTTATCAAAGTGGTAAGGGTAAGTTCTTCGATCTCACTTTTAATTGGGATCACTTAGGTTTAAGTTTTATTTAGGGTAATTTTATGGTTTCACTACTATAAAACCTATGAATTTTATTTTCCTATACATAATTATAAATTTTTCAGGTATTCTTATCATTTTCCTCTCTTTGGTACTCAAATACAACTGAAATAATGTTTTTAAGGAATATCAACCTTATTTCTTGTAATGGTTGGGAATATTTTTCTTACATGTACATATTTTCTAAAATGTTTTTAAAGTAATATCTTTTCTATGATTCAATGATTGTTTAAAGTCATTTTTAATTATGTTTTACTTTAAAAAAAAGTTTTACAATGAATATTCTTTTTTTTTCTAGATTAGGCACTTTTTAACATTTTACTAAAGTGTGAAAAGACTGTTTTTTAACGTACATGGAAAGAGAGTATTTTCCCACCATCATGAACTTTCTCCTCTTTGAAGCTTCATTTAAAAGTTTCAAAATTTATTTTTGAAGAAAATAATTTTCTCAATACTTTGTAAATTTTTAATTTTAAATATATTTATACAAATGGATATTTTCCATGTACAACTATACACTAGACAAGGCTCCAAAAAAAGATTTAGAGCTGGAACATTCACCAGAGCAAAGATAACTAGAATTAGAATAATGAGATGGTATGTAATTTCCATCAGTATCGGGCTTGTACAACTCTGTGCAGGAGAGCTAGTCGACAGCCTTGTGAATGTGGAGCACTAATATCGTGGAATTTCCTAGGGGAGGAGCAGTTCTAAGGTTTATTATCTGGTTTATTCCCTTAATACCTATGGGTCATTTAATTTTCTCTTAAGACTTTAGTTTCTGTAAGGGTTCCACCTCACCCCTTGAAAGGGGGATTATCGAAAATAATAAAAAAAATGAAGGCCTTCGGGCCATTCAGGAAACATCCTTTGATGTTTCTTATTCTCTACTAGTGATATGTTTTTATGATATAATATATATTATATTTACAGATAGTTTGTGATTATTTGGGAATACATATGAAACTAAATTTCTTTTCATAGGTCAATTAAGCCATGATGAATTATTTTATGTTTATTATGATGAGATATTTACAAAACTCGCAAATTTTACATGGGTTATGCTATGATGATATGATGAATATTTTATCATCTTGTGGAATGAATAAAAATGGTTCATTATTATGTGCTGGTTTTTCTTATAATTATATATCCCTATAATTCATTAGGTAATTATGAAAGAGTTAATTGGGTGGAAGTTAGGCCTAAGAGAATGTTGTAACTGACTGGGTAAGATTTTCCATAATGTGTTTATGTCCACTTAGTAATGATGATCTGGGAAGTGATCCTTGACATAAGATTTATATGATTATTATTATGCCACACTTTATAACACTATTTTATGACACTCTCATATGATTTTTATATGTTCACATGGCTCATGAGTTTTGATTCTCTTATGATTCATGTCTTATAAACTACCAAGATTTATTACATGACTCATGATCATGATCTATGAATTGTTGGGTATGATTTTCTATTTTTATGATCTTTTTATCAAACCATCATGCTCATGTTGTGTTTAATAATGATTATTAACTAATATATATCATTTTACACTTATTTAGATTCTGATATCTTCTCTTCTTATGTTTTAATTTTTTCCTCAAGTTATAAAGAATGGTAAGAATTATGATGAGTCTGGAAGGGTAGATTATGAAGAAAAGACATTAGAGATAATGAAGATTTTGTATAAATAATATTTTTATGTATCTAGTATATAATTAGACTAAACCATTAATATTATTGAGAATGTTTATTTTATAGACACATTTAATATTCATCAAGAATATGTAATATTTATGTATGTAATATTTGGGTCAATGTACTATATGGTTGATTTTTCTTTATTTGACTTTCTGAAATGAATATGTTGATGGACTACAGCTGAATTGGATTTAACTTGATTATCCTATTTCTATAAAAGTTCATATATATATTATTTCATTAATATAGAAGAGACAAAACCTTTCTTGATTTATTTAATTAATTCCATATCACTTATAACATACCAAACACATGCTACCACACCATGAGCATATGTCAACACAATTTTTATACATATATAAAAGTATAGAATTTATAATACACATTAACAATAATATCAATTCCAAGGAACAATAAACATGTTCATGGATATAAATATCCAATGATACAAAAACAAGTATAATTCTTATTGGTGGTCCTTTTCCTCATGATCTCCATTTTTTTAGATCACAAAGTGAAAACTTCATGAGAAGAGGTCTCAATTCCTTATGAACCCTCAACACCTAATATTCAAACATAATTTTTGTTCCATCAGAGTGATTTTATCTCACCCATATGACACATGTTTAATATTATTTTCCTAGAATCCCTAGGTTCTCATTAGGGAGAGGAACTAGGATAACCTTTCAATGTGAAAAATACTCTAAGAAAATTATCACAATGATGTTACATAGAAGAAAAATCCCTATGTGGTTAGATATTTTTTAAAATTATGGTAATTTAAAGTAAATTTTCATCTGGTTCTATGGGACCAACTTTAACATTCTTGACATATAGGTCCCTTATTCTATATAGTACTATGACTTCGATTCTAATCAAGGGTAAAATTGTATTTGGATGATCCCTGGTAGGATTTGTTAGCATGTTAGTAAAGAAAATTTAGATTATTTATCCATAATTTAATTGATCAATGGATTTTTGGTTACTTTGTTTTCTTCTTAACATGTACTATTTTATTGTACACTTGGTTTTATAATAGACTAACTAAGGTTAGGTGGTGACTTCCACAAGGCATCATATACTCACACCCTACACATTATCCTTTGGAATGTGTGTAAACCTTATTTTATATAACCAAGGTAAATAAAAAAGCAAATATTAATTAGGGATAAATAAATTATACCTTGGGTGGTCATTTCACATGATGTATCGAGTTGATATAGACACTTTTAGAAGTTTTTAGAATATGATCTCTGCAAGGTCATATGGGTTTTCCATGGACATTCCATTTGGATTGTATCTCATAAGGTGCCTTTTGTTTTAATTCATAGGGTATGTTTGGTTCCCTAAGTACTTTTATATAGTTATTATTTCTAGTCAAACTTTTTAGTTATTTTTATGGATTTTATTGGACTAATTTTTAAATAAGTTGAATTTCATATAGATTTTACATTTTTTAATTTCCCAAGTATCACTAATAAATAAGTACATTGATAGAAGAGGGATTTATGTATTTGGTTATTCTAAAGATATAAGTATCAAGCTATAATTTTAGTGTAACATCAAGGATTTATTTATAACTCTAAAGAGTGTAAATTATCTTCCACTATTATATCATTTATCTCACAGTGTTTAGACTAGCCACCGGTGATCAAGAGGTGCACATGAGATGTCATAGTGGACAGAATCTAGTATTTTTTGGGTAATAAACTCATGGTAATTAGAAAATAGTATAAGAGAACACTAAGGGGTCTTTGTTGATAGATTGATTCTTTCAGGTATTAGTTGATCCACTTAATAACTTTCTAGTATACCCTTCCGGGGTTTGACATAAAGTGACTTAAAACTCCCACTAAAAAGGCAATGTCAAACTATGAAAAAATCATCACATACATCAAACTTCCATTGGTTAATGAAAATAAGAGATTTCTCCATTTACTAGATAACTTCATCTATTTCTAGTGTGTATGTCTTAGAAAACTTAAAGTGTCTAAAAAGTGGTGTTGATATTGGTTTACATTCGATCATTAAAATCTTTTCATTTATCTTCTCAATCAAGTCTCATTAGGATAACACTAAAGTTTTATCTTTACTCTCACTCTGTATCCTTATCATAAAATTTTCTTAGCATGTTTAAGATCCTTCATTTCCAATATTCTGAAAAACTTATTCATTAGCTCCTGAATCTGTGAAACCTTCAAAATCACTAATAATATATCATCCACATTGAAGAGAAGTATAATGAATGTCCAATAATTATAATACTTTTAGTAACAATAATGATTTATATTGAACATTTATAATTCTTATTCATATATAAATCCATAAAAAATTTAATTCCTTTTTCTTGGTACTTTTCTAACCCATAAATAATTTTATACAATTCACAATAATTCACACCCTAAAATCAAAAGATTGACTTTCTTTTAAGATTAGATAAATAATAAATTTACTTCATAACTATTCTTTAATATTTCACAAAAATACTCTAAAAACATGGTACCCTTATAGAAATGTCATACTTAACACCCTTATCCATAACCTGGGGAAGTGAGAACATACGAATGGATGAGATTAAATGCTCAATAAAGGTAAAAACGAAAGATAATGATCAAATATTATAAGTGATCATAAGATGAGAATAAGGGTATGATTTCATAATCAAGGTACATTATCACAACATTTTAAAATCATACCCAATAAGTCATAGATAAAAAATTATGATTCATGGAATAGGGATTTGGAATAACATAAGATAGGATTCATAAGAGTGAGTAATTATAAGTTATAAGTAAATAATCTTAAGCCATGATAGCATAATATAGGAACCATGCATGGTTTTAAGGGGCCTTCATGAAGGGCTCTGAATAGTAGGCAAGGTTCATTCTCTTATCCATGAGCTGCTGGATCATCTGGACTTCCAGGAATAAGTCTCGAGTTGATGGATATACTTATTATAGTATGACCATTACAATTCATTCAAGATGTATTATAGCCAAACTATGTTCTCTTTTAAGGAATTGGGATGCTTTCCACAACTTGAGGATGGTTTTAAGAGGGTCTCTGAATGCCCCTCCCGTCTAGAGACCACATCGTCTGGAAAAATGGGTTTTTTAGAAGCCTCTGATCTCTAGGTTTAAACTCAACATTGATGGATCCTGTATTTTAAACCTCGTGAATTTTGGTGGAGTAGTTTTGGATCCCAATGGTTTGATGGTCTTAACCTTCAGCAGCTTCTATGGACAAGGAAAGTCCCTTATGGGGGAAGCTAGATCCATGTTAAATGGGACTGAGATATGCCTCTCCTCCAACATCTAGTTGGAATATCTTGAAAATAACTCATTTATCCTCTTTAAATAACTACAAGGAAAGTTCCAGACTCCCTAGCCTATCTCCTACCTGGTCCAAAGATGTCAGAGCCTCATTGGACAAGCCCAAGTAACTCCCGCATGGTGGGAAGAAAACTTTTTGGTTGATTCACTTACCTCCAAGGGTATCCAGTATCACCCCTCCACCATTTTCTATAGGTTGGTCTCTCCCCCCACCCCCCAAATGTAATAATTTTGTTATAGAATATGCACTCGGGCTCCACTATTTTAGGCCCCCCTAAACTATCCACTTACTCCATGTCTTGGAGATCCCTTTCTTAAATAAAAAATTACACTTTCGTGCACGTAGGAATATGAATATGAAATAAAAATGTGGAAAATAAATAATCATATAAAATCATTTCCTTTTTCATGGATTAAAAATAATACCATTATCACATAGTGGATAGAGTTTGATAGTGGATTAGGTTCACTCCCCATTCCCTTTAAACCTTGGTGGATATAGTCCCTTAGTGAATTGGGATCACTCCCATGTCTCTTACATGTTATCTCACAAGATATAAATATTTACCCAATGAATTATATGGATATATAATTATATCACCACCCACCACATAATGAAAACTGTAACACCCCGAGATTTCATAGTACGTTATTTCTTCAAAGTAATTCAATAGTTTGCACTACACACAACACTGAGTTCAAGCGCACCATGACTTGCCAAACTAGTCATTCAAAAACGGTTATGAATATTGTTAACTAAATTTTGAATTTTATATTATTATTATAATTTTAGAATCAATATTATGAGTTTCTTAGACATAATACGAGAACAAATTCATTTTTTCAGATAAAAGAAGTTTTTTTTTAAATGTAATTTTACAGCCTTTTAATGGAGAACCCTTTTTAAATACAATATTTGAAACTTTTATAAATTAAATTTGACAAAATAAACTTCTTGTATATAATATATATATAAAAATTTATTTTTGATAAATTTTTGGTGTTTTTCTGATAACTTCCATATTTTGGTGAATAGTGAAAAAATCTAAATTTTAACTGAAAAAAAAAATTTGTAATCAAAATAAGTTATAGTGTTCAAATATAAATTTAAATGGGTTGGAAGTATAATTATATTATATTTTTTCCATTTAATCCAATGTTGGTCATTGGAATTAATTTCACTTTAAAATTGGACATAAACAAGTGTCAATCGTTTGGTGGTTATTATTTCTTAAAATTTGATTTTTGGTTTTGACAACGGGAATTAATTTTAAATTAATAAATGAAATTTATATGTTTTTAATTTGGTAAAATAGACTTCATTTTTTAATTTGGAATATCAAAATTAGCTTAGGGTAAATTTTTGGTATGTTTATGAAAACATTCAATTTTTGATGAATAGTGAAAAACACTATGTTATTGGTTAAAACTGACTTTTCATTTAAATAATTATTTATTTTATTTAAATTTATTTTAGGTAAATATATATATATAATACCTATATAATTTCAATTTAATTCATTGGATTCATTTTATAATAAGTTTAGATATAAAAAAATTTTATTGAAATTTTACCGTCTTTTACCCACCTCCTAGGAGCATTTGCAAATTTGAATAAAACTTGATTTTACCACTTCTGTGAATTAAATTTCAAAAATATGAGAGACACAATTGATATTAGTAAGTAAAATTTGGTTCAATAAGATAAAAATTATTTTTGGTGAATAGTAACTTTTCACTTTTATTTACCACAGTTAAAAGTAAATAAGGTAATTAAAGGTAAAAATGACATTATTATTACCCTAATACATGTAATAATTATATTGGATAAGTTTAATTCGACCAAAAACAACCTTAGTAATAAAATATTATCCTTTAGGTCCACTTGGATTAGATTAGGACATTTATTATTATTTAATTCAAAGAAGAGTTAAAAGTGTTAAATTCAAAGTTTAATAACTAAACCATTTTTAATATAGGGTTAAACATAAGATAAATTCAACTATAAATATTCATTATAAATATAAATATATTTCATACATAAATTTATTTTATTTATAATTTTTAGACATTAAATAACTTAATTTATTTATGACACAATGGTGATAAATTAATTACCTTATTAATGAAATATTAAAATAATTGATATTATAAATACCCAAATAAATGTCATTTGAGACTTCTTATGAATTAAACTAATTTTCTAGGTTAATATGACATGTTAGGGTTGGTTAGATGAATTGTTTTCGAAGTAATAGTGTTTTTATGAATTTAGAAAAAAAATACAAAAATTGTCAAAATTGACACAAAAGAGTTTTTAAAACAAATATTATATTATTAATTGATATTCTATTCCTAAAAATATAAAGTTTGGACAAAAGTGATTAAATACTATTATATATGTCATTAATGAACCACTTTTGTTTCTATTGGAAGTATATAGTAAGTTTATTAACCATATAATATAAAAAACAAAGAGACATGGTAAATATCACACTATTTAACTAAGAGTTAAATATAAAAGATAAAGTTAATATAGTGACCCAAACCTAACTAAAACCTATTGTTTGAGTGTTTTTCTACCCTTCACAACCTCATAATTTAAAAAATTCATGTTTTGAGCCATTAGAAATCGAAAATAAATTTATTATAAAATAATATTTTAAGTTTTTCCTAAGGTGCCCCTCACCCCTCTTATAAAAGGGCACTTCCCCTTCTCTAAAATTCACACCCCCAAAGCCATTTGTCTCGGACAACCCTGGCCCAAATATCCTTCCAAATATCCTAATTTAATCCTAGAGGCCTTCCTTTTTTCATAAATCCAACCTAAGGATCCCTTTTGATCAAATCAAAAGTAAGAACTCGAAGAAGAGGTAAATATTTCATCACCTCTTTCAAGTTCCTTTGTTCTTCCACTTCCTCTATCTTTATTGCTTCAATTATAAAATAATAAATCCAGTATCTTATATATACTGTAATTTTATTATAAATATGGTACAACCATATTCATTATTCTATCCATTCTTTGAATGACATGTCACCATACGTGCGTACATATGGCTTACCGCCTCCATGTCGTGGTGTAATTTGTTATTCCACACTATGTTATTTGTATGGATATAATGATGAGTAATATGTATATAAATAATGAAAATAACATTATAATGTTTCTGTAAAATAAATATACCATCCAAATATACACCTTTAAGGAAATAATATTGTCTCTCATGCGTACGTACGGATTATCGTCTCAACGACGTGATGAGATTCATTTCAACGTTCACCATTCATCGACAATTATAAAAATATATATTACTAATAAGTATGTAATATATGACATAATAATGCTACTGGATATATATATATATATATATTTATATATATATATGTGTGTGTGTGTGTGTATTTATTTAATTACATATATCTTATTCACTTACTTTTGTTCAATATGATATGAAAACAGAAACAGCGTTTATGCGTACGTATGGCCTACCGTCTCCATAAATGGTGTTCTCCATTTCATATATCTATCTATTATAAATATTTATATTATTAATATATATGATATATAAATCAAGCTTTAAATTCTGTAAGTATTTAAATCATTATCTAAACGATACGATCAAGAATAACAAGTTAAAATACCTACGATAAAGAAAGCGATTATTACCCGAAATGTTAATTTAACATGAAAATCATTATTAAATGGGTATTATAAAGTAATAAATGAATCATGTATGATATAATATGAATATGGTTATGGTATAATCTAATGACATAAAATGGTCATTATACAGGATGTTAAATGTACCCTCAACCAAACAAAAATGCAAGGTAAGGGTTAATTTCACAATCTCTTTATTATCAGAGGTTGTTTTTATGTAAGTATCTACTGGGACATATTTATTTCCATGTCCATGTTTCATAAAAGAGTTTTCAAAGGGATTATTTTATGGTACTTTTTTACTAAAATATTATTTTAAATGTTTTAAATATTTATTCTTCTAAATCATTCTCATTAATGTCCATGTTTTCAAAATAGTTTTTAAGGATTTATTTATATTGACAAGAATGTTTTTAAAATGTTAATTCCTTTAAAGAGTTTTAAATTGGTATGGGACACTTTGATTCAAAAAATTCTTTAAATTTATTCCTTTATAAATTGTGTTTTTATGAAAAAAGTATATTTCTCTCAAAGATTTTTACAAATAATTTTCATTTATATCAACATCACTTGATGGATTTTAAACTTGTTTGAAGATGATTTATTATGATACAAATATTCCATATTGTATTGAAGGTTTTGTGATATTTTTTACTATAGATGTGTTATTTTTATACCATTCATAGTTTATAGATAAATTATTGACATTTCATATGCTAGTTTTAATATGAGTGTTTATGTTATGTTTAAACCTTTTCATATGAGGAATGCATTGGACTTAGTAAGTGACGGGTGGAGCCCGTTATAGAACCTTGATGTATCGGTAGGTCTGATGATACAAACTAGTTCCTTGGCATAAGGCCTTGAAAAAATCTTATTTGTAGTCTTGGCACTAGGCCTTGACTATGTGGTTATGAATTCTGGCATTATGCATTCTATCATTATGAAAGTGGCTATTGATATTTCATGTGATTATTCGACTAGTAGAATATCCATGTGAGTAAGTAAATGGAATTATTTTGATTTATATTTTCCATATTATGATGAAGTTTATGTTGAAAAGGATTTTGTTTTAGTTTTATACATTGCCTTAAATGTTTATGCTTATTTATGAAAGTTTCCGATGTATTGTTATCCTTACTGAGCATCTGAGTTCACCCTTTTCTATGTTTTATTTTTTCCCAGGAATCCAAGAAGTGAATTGTGATTGATATGTAGGGTTAAGATAAGGGAATAGTGGAATTCATAAAGGATTATTTATGTTCTGTTGTATGTTATTAATTGTAATGTAACATTCTTGTATGTAATTTATTTCCAAGACTGCAAATCGGTCGGTCCTTCAGGACTTGATTCCTTGTAATCATACCAATGTATTAAAATAATGCACCGACTCTGGGCTTCTGGGGTCAGGGTGTTACAAAGACAATATATATTTGTTCTATAAGAACATAAAAATTTTCATACTTTCACTATAAAATAATTAACCCATGGAATATAAATGGATTTCACGAAAACTTACATAAAACATAATCATATTCTATCCATGGAATTAATTTAGATGGTTTTATTTGATTGTATCCCTAGTGAGGTACAAGAAACATTAAAGGATGTTAATAAATATTAAAAACAATTTTATAAAATTAATATAAATATTATTTTGAAAAAACAATAAGAAATATCATTTTTTCATAACTTTTAAAAATGAATAATTCAAAAAATAATAGAAATAAAATTTTGTTTGAAAACAAATTGAAATTTTAAAATTAATCTTAATAATTAATAATGATCATGATTTTGGGAAAATGTAGTCATGTGGTAGGCATTAAAAATTATTGTTTCCACACATTTATAAAGAAATTAAAAAATAACCCATATGGAAAATGTTAAAAGATTACTTTTTAAACCATTTTCAAGAACATCAAAGATAATTGAAAATGACCTTAAACAATAATTTAAATATATATAAGCAAATTATTGAAATATTATAAAGAATATGGATATATAAGAAAATATTTGGATAATGAACTTCAAAACATTTAATGAAATAATTTTAAATAAAACCCCTTACTACTTTTAAAATCAAAACCCCTGTAAAAGAAATAATATGAGAAAGAACTTAAAATACCATGAATATAAAGAGATTCATGATATAATATGTAAAATAGTTTCTATATACACTATATACTAGGTGACCAGATCATAACATACATGCATATTATATCATTTTAAATGAATTTTGAATAGATATCACAAAAATTACCACTTAAGAACCTAAAATTTTAGTGAATTTGAAGATTAGATACATAATCACTTCATTTAACAGCCAATATTAAATATTTTACATGATTAATCTTAAAAAACGGCACCCTCCTAGACATATCATACTTAACACCCTTCTTCACAACCTAGTAGAAACAGAAACATAATAAGGGCTGATCTAAGATATTCAGTAGGGGTAAACATAGGATTCAACAATTAAAGATCATAAGTGATAATAAAATTCTCATAATTATGTGATAAAATAATCAATATACATTATCATAAAATATAAAAATCATTCCCAAAAAATCATTGATCATAAATCATTAGTCGTAAGAGAATAACATTGTCCTAATAATATGGAATGAAATTATGGCACATATATAAGCATAGAAAATCATTTACTTTGTCAAGGATCACTAACAGGACCATCATCACATAGAGAAAATATTCCCATATTGGATTGGTTTTACTCCCAATTCCATTTAAACCTTATTGGATAGATTCCCTTAGTAGATTGGGTTCACTTCCCATTCCCCGTAAATATGGGTGGTTGATAGATTTAATATTTTAAACATTTTTATATTCTTTTAAATGATTTAATTCATATTGATTTTTCAATTTGAGTGTATTTTCATGAATTTTGTATTTTTGGTGTGTTTTGGGATAAAATTTTAAATTTTCTTAATTCTATAATTTTAATAGATTTTAATCATAAGGGTATTTTGGGTATAACTTTTAAAATATTATTCTAATTTGCCTGATTATTTTTTTAAATATTCCCTATGTAACACGCTAACCCTAGTTACCGAGATTCGGTTCATTATTACATAACATTGGCATGATCACAAGAGATCATGTCTCGAAAGACCGATTAGTTTAGTAGCTTAGGAAGTACTAGTTACATATATTTTTTTACATTAAATTATGAAATGGAAAAACTATAACATTGTGTCTCCTTTGAACACACTCATGTCTCTTAGCCTATTTCTATAGTTTAATCAGAATATACTTCTTCACATCCTAGGAAAAATAAAACATAAGAAATGGGTGAGATCATATGCTCAGTAAGGGTAACAATATAGCAGAAACTATCATAAGAAAACATAAACATTTAAGGTAATGTATAATACTAAAACATAAGCCTTTTAAACTTAAACTTCATCACAATATGGAAAAGATAAATCAAATAATTGAATTTACTTATTCACATGGATTTTCTAATGGTTGAATAATCACATGTAATATAAATACATAATTACCTAATGACAGAATGTATAATGCATGACATCATAACCACATAGTCATGGCCTCGTGCTAAGACAACAAATAAGATTTTGTCAAGGATTTGTGCCAAGACACTAGTTTGTCTCATGAGACCTACTGATGCATCGAGGAGCTATAGTGGATTACCCCTTTAATTATTAATTCCAATGCATACCTTATATGAAAATGGGGAAACACAATCTAAACATTCGTATTAAAACTAGCATACGAAATTTCAATACTTTAACCACAAACCATGAATGGTATAAAAATAGCACATCCACAGTCAAACATAACTCATTCAATACAATGTGGAAGATTGTATTATAATAAATCAACCTCAATCAATAATAAAATACAATGAAGTATATTGACATAGATGAAAAAAAAATTAGTAGAACTATTTAAGAGAAATGTCCCCTTTTTCTTGGAAACATGTAAAAGTCTCACTATTTATCAAAAATCCATTTAAAAGAGATTTTTGAATCAAAGTGTCCCATACCAATTTGAAACTTTTAAAATGAATTTTAATTTTTAAGCATTCATGTCTAAATAAATAAATCCATAAAACCATTTTTAAAATATGGACATTAAAGATAAATATTTAGAAGAATAAATATTTAAAACATTTAAAACAATATTTTAGTTAAAGAGTTTCTAACCAAATAAAAGACGCTTGAATACAAATAATAGAATTAATAAAAAAAATTAATATCATGAGAATAAATGGATTCATTGTATAATATGTCAAAGGATAGTATATACACCATATAAAATTGAATTGGTTCATAACAACAAAGAAGTCTCAATGGAATGTAAATTGAGACAAAATCCCTTATAAAGACCATATCCTTATATTAAGGATAAATAAATGACATAATTATGTTGTAAAAATATAAATACACTCAATATTATTGGATATTCAGTGTAAATCAATCATAGGACATTCACACATATTCTTATAAAAACAAGACCAATGAATTGGATGTTTAACTCAACGAATGGAAATTGAGTTAAGATTACCCTTATCAGGTTAATATCAATGAGTTTAGAATTTATAAATGGTGTGATTATGTGAATCAAAATTATATACACACTAAGGGGAGTGGAAATTATTAAATAAATAAATAAATATTTATTCCACACATAATCTTAGAGAAAAATAATCAATAAAGTGTGCGTAAAACCCAATGAGTGGAAATTGAAATTAGAAATTCCCTTACTGACTTGGTAACTTACAAAACATACACCCCATAAAAGAAGGATCATAAAATGAAGATGTAAATACCCATAAATTAAGGTATATCACACAAAGAATACAATCTTGGGTAGTACATACACTACACAAAAGGAAATAGTAGCAAATATAGCATGAATCTCACGGGAATAAAAGTGAGATGAAAACCCCTTACCTTGTACGTTTCCTTAGTAGAGGGTAGGTTAACATACTATATAATGTTGAAATTATTGTTACTAAATTATAAAAGAACCACATACATAAATATGATATCATATATGATCTTCTAAAATTTCTTTGTTAATGATATTTCAATAGTATCATTATTTTGGATGTTAACTGATTTGTTTTCCATTATATGTTTTGTTATGTAAGTCATGTTTATTATGGATAGGATGTATTTGATTCATATCCATAATTATATTAATTTCTTAAAAATTATTTTTAATCATAAAATGAAAATTATTCTTGAATGGTTATTATGGGGAATGAAATCTCATCGGGTCGTGGAGACGGTAAGTCGTACGTACACACGAGTGACAATATCATTCTATTAGTGTTGAAATCGTATGTAATTGGATGGTATATTATATATAAAGAATCATTAACATGTTATATTTATTATTTAAATCATTTATACTCATTATCATACCTATAAAATTAATGAAGTGTTGAATAGAAAACTACACCACGACGTGGAGATGGTAAGTTGTACGTACGCACGTATGGTGACTTTGTCATTCATAGGATGGATAGAATAATGAATATGGTTGTACCGTATTTATAATAGCATCCCAATATGTAGAAGGTACTGGAGTTATTAGTTTGGTATGGAAACAACCATGAAAGAAGAAGTGGAATAAGAAAAGAACTTTAAAAGATATGATGAAATTGTTACCTCTTCTTCTGGTGCTTCCTTTTGATCAAAAGGGATCCTTAGGTTGGCTTTAAGATCAAAGTAAGTACTATAGGATAAATTGAGGGTATTTGGGAGTATATTTGAGAATGTTTTTTCAGATTCAAATGGCTTTTGAGGTGTTATTTTTAGAGAAGGGGAGGTACCCTTTTATAAGAGAGGTGAGGGTCACTTTAGGAAAAGCTTGAAGTATTTTTTTATTATAAAATAATTTTTGTTTATAATGGATCCAAATAGATTTATTTCAAGGATAAGTTGTGGATGGGTCTAAATCCTCTCAAACAATAGGTTTTAGACAAGTTTAAGTCACTATATTAACCTTATCTTTTAGATTTAATTCTTAGGTAAATAGTTTAACTTTTACCATGTCTTCTTGTATTTTTATATTACATGGTTAATAAACTTACTATAAAATTCCAAGAGAACCTCATTTGGTTAATTAATGAAATATATATCATTATATAAGTCCTTTGGACGAACCTTATATTTTTAGGAATATTATATCATTTAATAATACAGTATTTGTTTTAAATACTAATTTATGTCAATTTTGACACTATTGTGTATTTGGTTTTTGTGAAAGTAAAAAAACTTGATTAATTCAAAGAAAAATATATTAAATCAACCCTAAAATGTAATATTAACCTATAAAATTCTTTTAATGCATCAAAAGTCTCAATTTACATTTATTTTTATATTTATAATATCAATTATTTTAATCTATCATTAATAAGGTAATTACTGCATCATCATTGTGTCATAAATAAATTTAAAAATTTAATGTCTAAAAATTTTAAATAAAATACCATGATTTAGGAAATATTTTTATACTTATAATTAATATTTATAGTTTAACTTATCTTATGTATAACACTATATTAAAAATGTTTTAGATATTAAACTTTGAATTTAACACTTTTAACTCTTCTTTAAATAAAATAATAATAAATGTTATAATCTAATCCAAGTGGATAAAAAGGATCATATTTTATTCATAAAGTTGATTTTGGTCTAAATAAACTTATCAAATAGAATTAGGACATGTTTTAGGGTAATTATAATATCATTTTTACCTTTAATTACCCTATTTACTTTTACCCGTGGTAAATAAAATTCCAATGTTACTATTCACTAAATATTATTTTCATCCTATTGAACCAAATTTTACTTACTGATTCCAACCATGTCTCTATGATTTTTGAAATTAAATTCACAGAAGTGGTAAAATTATGTTTTATGCAAATTTGCAAATGTGCCTAGGAGGTGGGTAAAAGATGGTAAAAAGTTCAATAAAATTTTATATATCTAATTTTATTATAAAATGACTTAAATGAATTAAATTATACTAATATAGGTATTATATATCTAGTTTTACTTTAAAATAAATTTAAATTAAAAAAATTAGTTAAGTAAAAAAGTCAACTTTAAACAATAACGCGGTGTTTTTCACTATTCATCAAAAATTGAAAGTTTTTATAAAAATACCAAAAATTCACACAAATATAATTTTGATATTACAAATTCAAAAATGATGTCTATTTTACTAAATTCAAAGAATATAAGTTGAATTAATTAATTTAAAAAAATATTCTTGTTGTCAAAACCAGAAAGTGGGTTTTTGAGAAGAAAAAACTATCAAAATATTGATATGTGTTGTTGTGCAATTTAAATGTATAATTACTTATAATAAACAAAATTGGATTAAATGATAAAAATATAATCAAATTATACTTCAAAACCATTCAAATGTATAATTTAACACTATAAATTATTTTTATTAAAAATGTTGTTTTCAATTAAAATTTTGTATTTTTTGCTATTCATCAAAATATGAAAGTTATCAAAAAAGCACTGAAAATTTATCCGAACTAAATTTTTATGTCTTGATTCTAAATAAAAAGTTTATTTTGTCAAATTTAATATATAAAATTGTCAAATATTGGATTTAAAAAGGGTTCTCCATTAAAAGGCGGTAAAATTTCATTTTTTGAAAAATAATTCTTTTATCTGAAAAAATGAATTTGATCTTATATTATGTCTAAGAAACAAATAATATGGATGTTAAAATTATACAGAGTATATAAAATTTAAAATTCAATTAATATTATTCATAATGATTTTTTTGAATGGCTAGTTTGGTAAGCCGTGGTGCGCACGAACTCGGTGTTCCGTATAGCCCAAGCTATTAAATTACTTTAAAAATAACTTAGTATGAAATCTTGGGGTGTTACATTCTTCCCCCTTTTTGAAATTTCGACCTCGCAATTTTAAAATTGGGCTTGGTAACTTCATTAAAAGTCCCACATCAGAAAAAGAGTCAATAAAACTATCACTTTAAAAGAAATAAAGAGAAGTAAAAAAGGTCACCCAGGATAACCCATACTAGGATTCCATGTAGAAAAACATGGATATGGAAGATAGACTAAGTGTAAAGTTCTGATGAAGAGGGATAGAAAACATTATCAAGAGATAGTTAACAATAAGAAAACCACAAACTTGTGATGGGTTAAACGGTCATTAGTTTCCTAGGAGTAAAAGTAAATGGGCAACATTTTTTGTTTTAAGTTATATTTCATAAAGTTGAGGAATTTATTTATGAGATTGACTAAGAACATAAAGAGATATACTTAATTTACAAGTAGAGTTTCATCCTTTAATAAATTTCTACCACTAACTCATCTTTTCTTCAAAAGATGAGTATTCAAGATGACTTGGTCATACCTAAAGCGCTAGAATTAGCTTCTAGAGAATCACATAATCCACAAAGGATGAACTTTATATTTCCCTTGTCTTTAGAAATTAACCAAAACCAAATGGTTAGTAAAAGATCATATGATCCCCAAAATGGATAATCCTTTATAGAAATAAATACTAATCTTAATTTACAAAATTAAACAAACAATACCCAAAGTTCAATAAAGACCATTCAATAAAAAATTGTCCTCAAATTATTTCAATATGATCCAAACTAAGATTGAAATTCAAAACTCAGAAGAATTTAATCACATAGTCATTCATATTAAATCTTAACATTTATCTCCAAATAACATCAACTACTCTTAAAGTCTCATATAGAAGTGTAATTAACCAAATAAAATAGTCTATACGATAGGTTAATCATTTCCATTAATAACCTGAATCTATATAAAAACATAGATTCTTCTAAAATAAAAAATATCCACCATTACTCCTCAAATGAAATCCCAGAGTATTCTATTTTCTTTAAGCATATAGTATTCCCAACAGAGCGAACATCTTCCAAAATAACATTTATCACTTAATCACCAAATCATTTTCTTATACTAAGGATATCTATTTTATAAAACATAATATCCCAACTCAACTTATTATTGACCAAAAAAATCATTTAACTAAAAATAATTAATCACACTAACTAGGGACTTCACATAGTCTAGTGGTAGAAAATAAATACCAGTTGCACTTTGGTTGTGGGTTCGATTCCCGTAGCTTTTTCCGACGTGACGGGTTTTCACACAGTCTTTGTGTTGTCCTTTTTCAAAAACTATATTTTATAACATTCCCAAAATGAGATAAATTCCTCAAAATAACCATAACATAATTTAACCACATATTTTATCTCATACCTCACATTTTCAACAAAAAATTTAATAACATGTAATTGCCTCAAATTCAAGGATCATATAAACCCAAATGGTTCTTTATAACTATATACACAAAAGAAAATATAATTCTTCATAAAATATTATTTTCACGTTACAAACTGCAGGGTTACACATACAAAATAAAAGTCTTCCAAATTAAACCCATCAACAAAGAGAATTAATACTTTTAAACATTTTGTCATCCATTTATTTCCACATTGGTTCTTCCTTGACCTATTGGTCATCCTATAGAATAGGGCATTGACTCGGAAAATTCCAAGGTCCCCTACATTTACGGAAAAGTACTATAAGGATCATTTTTATTTTCTTCCATAGTACTTTTCATTTTTCCTCAGAAATTCTTTACTTTATTTCCTTTTTTCCCACACAAAAATCATTTCTTTGTTCCATTAAGACACTTTCCTAGGTGTCTCTTTCCATATTTCTAGTATAATGGAAATTGAGCTTTCTTTTCTCCACGGTATCCACTGCTGGAGCTCTTATCATTCTCTTCCTTTCTCTTCTTTGTTGATTTTGGGAGTTGGTTAATGTATATATTTTTTTTCATATTTTTGGAAACCTACTTCGGCATGAACATGATATCTTTTACGCCTATCTACATTCCATTTAGTGTCTCATTTCCACTATCGTTCTCACCTTGTATATCATGTTCAATGTTACTATTACTTCCTTGGAATCCAACTATTGACTAAAACCAGTAAGCATAGTGTGAGTAAAAATATTCATAAAATCATTTAGAGAATATCATAACTCCTTATTTTCAATCTAAAAAACTTTAATATTAACCAAGGTTATTTATTCTCATCTAATATTAAAATCCTTCAAATCGGTTTGTAAATAAAATGTGAATTATCCTAAGCATATCCTTTGGGAGTGTTGTAACCAAAAGTGCAGCAAGCCCGTTGTCGTGCACCAGTTCCTATTTGAGTCTATCTCAAAGCGGTGTTTTGGGATTTTACCCATAGGTACATCTATTCCACAGCTGCCTCTATCTTCTCATATTTAAAAAAGGATGTATTGCTTGGAAAACCCACATAATATTTACATTACCAAAAAATTTGTATGTTCTTTTTACTAATCCACATAGTCTATCTTCAGGTAGTGTTTTTTAATCAGAGTTTTTCTAAATCTAGTTTCCAAGGATTTTAATAAACTTCCTTTGATACCAACTGTAACACCACAACCCTAGTTACCCAGAGTCAGTGTATTATTACATAACATTGTCATGATCATAATAGATCAAGTCTTGAAAGACCGATTAGTTTAGTAGCCTTGGAAGTAATAGATACATACATATGTTTTACATTAAATTATGAAATGGAAAAACTATAGCATTGTGTCTCCATTGAACATACTCATATACCTTAGCCTATTCCTACTGTTCAATCATAATATACTTCTTCACATCCTGGGAAAAATAAAACATAAGAAATGGGTAAGCTCAAATGCTCAGTAAGGATAACAATATAGTGAAAACTATCATAAGAAAACATAAACATTTAAGGCCATTTATAGGAATATAACACAAGCCTTTTAAACTTAAACTTCAACAAAAAATGGAAAAGATAAATCAAATAATGTCATTTACTTATTCAAATGGATATTATACTAGTCTAATAATCACATGTAATATCAATAGCTAATTTCATAATGATGGAATGCATAATGTCGGACATCATAACCACATAGTCAAGGCCTCGTGCCAAGACTACAAATAAGATTTTTTCAAGTCCTTGTTCCAAGAAACTAGTTTGTCTCATGAGACATACCGATTAATCAAGGACCTATAGAGAGCACCACCTATCACTTACTAAGTCCAATGCATTCCTCATATGAAAATGGTGAAACATAATCTAAACATTCGTATTAAAACTAGCATATGAAATGTCAATACTTTAACCACAAACCATGAATGGTATAAAAATAGCACATCCACAGTCAAACATAACTCATTCAATATAATATAGAAGATTTTATTATAATAAATCAACCCCAATCAAGAATAAAATACAATTAAGTATATTGATATAGATGAAAATAATTAGTAAAACTATTTGAGAAAAATATCCGGTAAAGAACTGGAATTTCCATGGAAATTTTTTTTCATTAAATAAATGGGAATTTTACGAGTCCGTGAAAATTTATGGTGCTTGATTTCAAGGCCCGATGTGCCCGAAATCAATTTCTCAAGTTTTGGTTGGGTACTTTCATAAAATGTATGAACGTGATTTTATAACTTTTGAACCGGTGCTTGGAATTGAAATCTGAGGGCACTGTTGAACTCACAACACCGGTATTCGCTTAAGAAGACATCCACCTCGACAGCAGTTGGTTGAGAATGGAAGTTAGTTTTTGGGGTTTTTTTAAGAATAAAGTTAAATAAAAATAAGTGTATCTTATTTTTATTTTAGCGGTTAAAACCTCTAAGAGGTGGTTAGTGGTGGGGGCCACCACACCCTAACCTCCCATGGGAGGTTATGGTGGTGGGTCCCACCCACACATAACCTCCCTTGGGAGGATATTCTTGGTGGGGACCACACGGGATTTAAACCCTTATAACTCCACATAAATGGCGAGAAAACTCTTCACCTTCCCCACCATTTAATTGATCCAACTCCACCCATTTAATTAAGTGAGATAACTCATTTAATTAAAATAGATTTTGAATTATTTAGAATATTTTGTCCAACAAATTAATTAATGGGTTGGATTAACCCATTATTTTTTGTTGGCAATTAATTTGGTGGAACGTAGAGAGAGGAGTTGGAAGGACTTGGAGGAACTAATTCCGCCAACGAAGAACGCCTCTTCCGCCAATGAAGAACGACGGACATCTCTCCCTCTTCAACCGGGGAAGAAGGGGAAGCACCGCCACCCACGAAAAATAACGATGTCGTCATCTTTGACTTGTCTTCTATGAAATCTCCTTCCACTATTAGTGATCGACATACGAGGTAGGGGATTTTACATTTGAAATCGTTTCCATCCTTCAACGCACAAATATTGGATTGTGTTTTTCCAATTGTTATCACCATAACGTGGAAGGCTCGGGCCACACGAACACAACCTGACCCTCCCCCTCCATTTTTCTTTCCTTTTTGACGACGGTGGTGGTGCAACTACGCCGCTGGAAGAGAGGACCGCAGTAGAGCAACGGCGGCCGACAACGGGCCGGCCGTGAAGTAAACTGGCAGCGCAAAGGCCACCGAGTTGCCGAAGGGGCGCGACATCATGGCGCGGCATGGAGAACCAGGCCACAGCCAGCACAGGCTTCAACGGAGCAAGGTAGCCTATCGGGCCACCAAAGGGGCGTGACATCGTCACGTCGCGCGGGTGGAAGGGTCGGGGCCAGGCGGGCCGCGGCGGTTAGACGGAGCAGCGCGGCACCGTCGCACCGCGCAGAGCAAGGGAGTCGTGGCTAGGGTGGGCCACGACGGAGGAGCTGGAGCAGCTGGCCGCTCGGCCAACCGGGAGGAGCGGGACTCAGTGGGTCCCGCATGTTCTGGACTGACACCACCTAGTACCTATTTCGTCTCACATCTGAACGGCTTTGTCATTTGGGAACCAGGGGTAGCACGGTTCCCCCTGAAAGCGGTTGAGGCATACCCCCCGTGGGCCGCCGGGTCGCCCAGCAGTCGGGCCGGACCCAGCGCGGGTCGGGTCGCCACCGGGCCGGGCTGGGCCACCCTCGGGTCGGGTCTCCCTCGGGTCGGTCTGCCCCCATGGGCTGAGTTGGACCCTCAGGCCGGGTCGGACCCGTGAACCGGGTCGGACCCGCGGATCGGGTCGGATCCCAGTCCGGACCTGTTTGACCCGAAAACACATTTTCACCCATATCTTAGGCTACGAGTGTCCGATTGACGAACCATCTATGGCGACGGAAAGCTTGGAGCGAGATGGTTATTTTGGAATACCCCACTTGAAGTTTGGACAAAGTTGGGGTACGGTCGGGTTGGTTTGAACAAAAAATCCGATCGGGCCCCTGGAATGGAAATGCCAATAACTCACAGGTCGGGCGTCCAATTGACGCGTCGTCTATTGCGTTGAGACCCCTATGACAAGGAGGACCCTTGAGATACTTTTACTTGGGACTCTGTGACAGTTCAAGTATCGACCTGTAGCTCATGGAGCGGATTCTCCTGGAGACGAGCGAGCAGAGTACAGAGACCTAGTAGCTGTTTGAGACCTGACGACTACTGACCTTTCGACTCGGAGTGTTTTTACTAGCCCAGTGGGAAGCACCTCTGTGTGATGCGACAGACCCACAGTGGGGAGCACCTCTGTGTGACGCAGCAGACCCACGATACTCGACAGGAGGAGTACCTCAGCAGGCTACGAGGGGAAGCACCTCTGTGTGACACGGCAGACCCATAGTGGGGAGCACCTCTGTGTGACGCATCAGACCCACAGTACTCGACAGGAGGAGTACCACAGTAGTTCAGGACAGTGGGAAGTGCCTCTATGTGAAGCAGAAGGCCCACAGTACTCTTTAGAGGAAGAGTACTCCATCATTCGAGGTTTTGACAGTTTGACTGGGAGTGTTACATGTTACCACCCCTATAATAAAATCCTGATTTTGAGCTGAGTCAATGACTTTTGAGATTTCCTCATGATTGAGATGGATTACATGATAACTTAGGTATATGTATGGGCATATACCAATGTGGGGTTATCTATTGATTTCATGCTTTGTGATTTATCCTTGTTGAATTTAGGTAGACCTTGAGGGTCTTGGGTTCCCTACTGAGTATCGTTATACTCACCTCTACACGGGTTATGCCTGCACCTCATTGTGTTGGTTGTAGACAACGGACAGCACTGACTGAGGTAGAGAGTAGCAGGACTACACGGTACCCAGAGGTGGACCACCTAACGTGACGGTAAACAGAGAGGATGGAATTACGTGGTGTACTGAGGAGGCCATCTGTACCTACCCTTCAGGTAGGAACCCCGGAGGATAACCTAGTAGCTACTTTACTTTTCTTCTGTTGTACTTGCTTTCAGTTGTACTTGTACTTTCCTATTGGGATTGTATTTCCAGCCCCCTTTACTTTCAGCACTCTCTTTTGTATACCGTCTTACTTAGTGTTTTACTTCCAGTTATGTAATCTTTTGTGTCTGTTCAGTTTATAAAGGCAATGTCTTCCCAGTTTAGGGATTTATGCCTTTGGTGCTAGTTGTCAGCCCCTGTCCTATAGAAGGCGGGCTTGGGGTAGTCACGATATGGGCCTCGGGGGATGGGTTGTGACAAATTGGTATCAGAGGAGTCGGTTTTACCGTATAACTCAATACTCTGATCTTTCTTTTCTATGAACCAATAGTGTTAAGGGTACTAAGTGTGGTTTTCAGTTCAGGGAGTCCAGTGTTGGTGCGGGCGGCCAACGTATCCATAAACCAGGACCCAAACTACAGATTTCTGACTTAGTGCACAAAAAAACTGATTGTGTGCGTGTGTGCTTTCTAAAGTTTTCTTTAAGTCAGCTCAACCAGGTCAGCTCACCAGGTATAATCTTTTGACCTTGTCACATCTATTTCTTTCAGGATGCCTCCTCGCAGAGCCCCTAGAGTCGTACGCTCTGACAGCCCACCGAGCGATGAGGCCTCGGTGCAGGGCCCTGTACCTGCGGAGGCACCAACGTTACCACTTCCCGTTTGGCCACCGATGTCACCAGCCCCAGCACCAGACGATGCAAGCCCCTTCAGCATGTTGCATGAGTTCCAGCACCAGAGTCCACCCAGGTTCTAGGGAAAGACGGACCCACAGCAGGCTGAGGATTGGCTGGAGGTTGTGGTGAGATTTTTCAGGCAAGTAGGGACACCAATAGACCTTATGGTGATCCTTACTGCGAGTCTCCTTCAGTCAGCAGTAGTCAGATGGTGGAGCCTGATGCTTTAGGTGCATGATGAGGTGACACTACTCTAGACAGACTTTCAGAGCTTGTTCCAGGTGAAGTTTGTTCCAGAGACTCTATGAGTGGTGTGAATACAAGATCTAATACATCTATAGCAGGGTAGCATGATGGTATCTCAGTACTCAGCGAGGTTCACTGACCTCTCACGCTACTCCATAGATATGGTACGGGACCCATTCTTCAGGGCCCGAACCTTCGAGCAGGGGCTCAGGAAATAGATCAGGGCATCGATGATCTCCCTCAGCATCCCGACATAGGCAGGGGTGTTAGAGAGAGCCCTCCTAGTAGAGAGTTTCCTTGCTGAGCAGTCTCTGGTAGCGAGACCCACTACTAGTCGACATGCAGCAGAGTCTTCTGCAGCTGGAATTAGACAGATGACACAGAGGTCCAAGAGGACCAGACCCATGTGTGGATGACCGCAAGACTCAGGATTTTTTGTGCGGGTCACCCGGGGCAGTGCATATATTCCAGGAGCAGGCAGTGTTACGCGTGCGGAGGGCAGGGTCACATGGCTCATGACTGTCCAACCCGTCGTTCATATGATCATCAGACAGTTGAGGGACCTCCCAGGAAGAGGCATAGGTTCAATCGAGGCAGTCCTCAGGGAGTCTGCAGATTTAGCAGAGGATCTGGTCGTGTAGATGGCGGTGGACGATGTTATGAGGTGCTACCACCACCACCACCAAGAGGATCACCCAGACCGCAGGGAGCTGGTGGACAGGGGAGAGATCAGCTTCAAGCAGCTGAGGCATATGACCATGGCACTCCAGAGATGATTTGAGGTACTATCTGTATCTACTCCACCTTATCTGCAGTTCTTATAGACACAGGTGTCAGTCACTCTTTCATTGCCACTTCCCTCGTTCGGAGCTTGGAGATTCTGACAGAGTCGTTGGATCGATCCTTATGTCTAGAGACTCCTACGGGAGAATACTCGTTGATTGCGCACTGGTGCCGGCAGTGTGAGCTTACTCTAGGAGGTGAGAGCTTCAGCTGCAATCTCCTCGTAGCGGCGTCGAGGCCTTACGATGTCATCTTCAGTATGGACTGGTTATCTATAGTCTATGCTCAGATCGACTCTATTAGGAAAAAAGTGTGGTGTGTCCGCACGGATGGGACCAAGTTCACCTTCACCGGTGAGAAGGGAACCTTTTCAGCATAGGACGGACTTACTTAGAGGAGGGTGAAATCAATCACTCACCAGTTGGATTGCCTTACCCTTGGAGCAGTTAATGTGAAGAGTTCGACTTATCCTGTAGTGGTGGACCAGTATGCAGATGTTTTCCCTAACGATGTCCCAGGGCTACCTCCTCGTAGAGAGGTATATTTCTACATTGACCTGTACCCCAGGACGACACCGATATCTACTATATCATATCGGATGGATCCCACTGAGCTTTGCGAGATGCAGGTATAGCTAGAGGACTTGTAGGGGAAGGGATTCATCTGGCCCAGTGTTTCTCCCTGGGCAGCCCCGATTATGTTCGCTATGAAGGAGGATGGGAGATTGAGGCTTTGTGTCGACTACCTTCACCTGAACTAGGTGACCGTGAAGAACAAGTACCCAATCCCAAGGATTTATGACCTCTTTGATCATCTCAAGGGAGCACGGTGGTTGTCGAAGATATACCTCAAATCAGGCTATCACCGACTCAGAGTTCCAGATGAGGATGTGCAGAAGACGGACTTCAGATGTTGATATAGCCACTGCGAGTTATTGGTTATGCCCTTCAGCATAACCAATGCTCCAAAATTGTTCATGAGACTCATGAAAAGGATCTTCTAGCCCTACCTCGGTCGCTTTGTCATGGTCTTTATCGATAACATTCTGATCTACTCAAATACTGAGGAGGAGCATGCCTACCATTTGCAGGTAATACTGGACACACTCCGAGATCACCAGCTTTATGCTAAGCTCTCAAAGTTCCAATTTTGGATTCGAGAGGTTCACTTCTTGGGACATGTCATCTCGGAGTCTGGAGTTACAGTGGATCCAGCGAAGATTGAGGAGGTACTTTCTTGGGAGCCACCCAGAAGTGTGACGGAGGTACAGAGTTTACTGGTCTTGGATGGTTACTACCGGAGATTCGTTCCATATTTCTCCAGATCTATAGCACCACTATCAGCCTTGAAGAAGAAGGGGAAAACCTTTGTGTGGTCGGAGAGATTCCAGAAGATCTTTCAGAAGCTGAGGCAGAGTCAGACTAGTTCCCCCATCTTGAGACTTCCAAAGGAATCCAAGGGTACATAGTCTACTGTGACGCATCAGGGACCGGAATCGGGTGTGTCCTGATGCAGGAGAGAGATGTGATCACGTATGTTTCTCGTCAGCTGAGACGGCATGAGAAGAACTATGCTACCCATGACCTGGAGTTAGTAGCAGTGGTCTTCACCTTGAAGATGTGGCGACACTATCTTATGGGCGAACATTTTACCGTGTACTCTGATCACAAGAGTCTCGTGTATATATTCTTTCATAAGGATCTGAACCTGAGACAGTAGCAATGGCATGAGTTCCTCTAGGACTATGACTTTGAGATAGTCTATAATCCTGAGAAGGGGAACGTTGTTGCGGATGCGCTCAGTAGGAGATCTAGTATACAGCTTCTAGGAGAGGCGATAGAGCAGCTGGTTGCTTTACAGATATCCTTTGTGGATAGGGATGAAGAATCCTATCTACAGTCTCTTGCAGTCACTCATCCACTTCTTTAGTGAGTCAGGGAGGCACAAGGTGGAGATATTGACTGTGAGACACGAAGTGCTCAGATATCCACAGGGCAGGCACCTGATGGATTTTCTAAAGGTGGGGAGCACGTCATCTTATTCAGAGGACGTACTATGGTGCTAGTGTCACTTTAGGAGGAAGTGTTGAGGGAGTTTCACACGTCTCTTTTAGCAGTACATCTAGGAGTGTCGAAGATGTACCAGGACCTTCGATGATAGCACTGGTGGCTAGGTATAATGAAGGAAATACCAGAGTTTGTCTCACGGTCCCTCACTTGTTAGTAAGTGAAGGCATAGCACCAGGTACCAGCAGGCTTGGTTCAGCCTTTAGAGGACCCAGAGTGGAAGTGGGATGGGATATCCATGGACTTTATGAAGGGTCTTCCATGTACATCCAAGAGTCATGATTCGATATGGGTGATCTTTTACAGACTCACCAAGTCGGCCCACATCCTACCGATCAGAGAGAAAGGTTCAGTAGAGAGCTTGGGACGCCTCTATGTGCAAGATGTTGTGTGTTTTCATGGATTTCCTTCTTCTATTGTATCTGATCGTGACACATGGTTTACTTCCCAGCTATTGAAGGGGTTGCAGGAGGCTTTCGGGATGTGGCTTCGCTTGAGCACCACCTTCCATCCACAGACAGATGGTCAGACTGAGCGGACCATTCAGACCCTCAAGGACATGCTCTGTGATTGTTTCCTCGACTTTGGTCGCAGCTGGGAAGATCAATTACCATTGGTAGAGTTTTCCTACAACAATAGTTATCACTCCACCATCGGTATGGCACCCTTTGAGACCTTGTATGGTCGACCTTGCAGATCACCACTATGCTGGAAAGAACTAGGGGAGTCAGTACTTGTGGGACCAGAGATGGTTCGGGCTACTACGGAGAAGGTGAAGATCATCCAATAGCGGATTAAGACTGTACAGAGCAGGTAGAAATCATATGTTGACAGGAGACGGAGGCCTCTAGAGTCTGAGGATGGTGACCACGTCTTTCTACGGGTCTCACCTTAACGAGGCCTATGGAGATTTGGCTGAGGCGGAAATTTATATCTACGATTTATCGGACCATTCCAGGTCCTCAGCAGAGTAGGCAAGGTGGCTTACCGCTTAGCTCTTCCACCTCAGTTTCATCGGGTGCACGAGGTCCTCCACGTATCTCAGCTGAGGAGATACGTGCATGACCCTTCCCACATCATAGATCATGGAGAGATGGCAATCGATGATGGGGTGACTTTTACAGAGGTTCCAGTGGAGATTGAGGATCGACAAGAGCGGGTCCTAGGTGGATAGATGATACCTCTGTTAAGCGTTCGCTGGCAGCACGAGAACCTCTAGGAGAGCACATGGGAGCGGGAGGCTCAGATGCTTGTTGAATACCCTCATTTGTTCCCTTAGTTAGAGTTATAGCTTATGGGGACGTAAAGCCCTGAGGTGGGGAGAATTTAAAGACCCAGAATTTCGGTGGAATTTTTTTATAAAAAAACATGGGAATTTTACGATTCCACGAAAATTTATGGTTCTTGATTCCAAGGCCTGGTGTGCCCGGAATCAATTTCTGAAGTTTTGTTCGGGTACGTTCAGTAAACATACAAGAAAGATTTTATAACTTTTGAACTGGTGCTCAGAATTAAAATTCTAGGGCACCATTGAACTCACGGCGTTGGTATTTTCTTAATAAGACTTTCACCTCGACTGTAGTTGGTCGATAATGGAAGTTAGTTTTGGAGTTTTTTTAAGAATAAAGTTAAATAAAAATAAGTGTAACTTATTTTTATTTTGGCGGTTAAAACCAACATGATGTGGTTAGTGGTGGGGGCCACCACACCCTAACCTCCCATGGGAGGTTATGGTGGTGGGGCCCACCCGCGCATAACCTCCCTTGGGAGGATATTCTTGTAGGGGACCACACGGGCTTTAAACCCCTATAACTCCCCACAAAGGGGGAGAAAACTCTTCAAATTCCCCACCATTTAATTGAGCCAAATCCAGCCATTTAATTAAGTGAGATAACTCATTTAATTAAAACACCTTTTGAATTCTTTTGAATATTTTGGCCAACAAATTAAATAATGGGTTGGATTAACCCATTATTTTTGGTTGGCAATTCATTTGGTGGAATGTGGACAGAGGAGTCAGAAGGACTTGGAGGAACTAATTCTACCAACGAATAACGAAGGGAATCTCTCCCTCTTCAACTGGGGCAAGAAGTGGAAGAACTGCCACCCACAAAAAATGACGATGATGTCATCTTCAACTCGTCTTCTCTGAACTCTCCTTCCACTATCAATGATCAACATACGAGGTAGGTGATTTTACATTTGAAATTGTTTCCATCCTTCAACGCACAAATCTTGGATTGTGTTTTTCCATTTGTTATCGCCATAATGTGGAAGGATTAGGCCACACGAACATGCCCCAACCCTCCCCCTCCATTTTTATTTGCTTGTTGAAGACGATGGCAGCGCAACGGCACCGCTAGAAGAAAGGACTGCAGTGGAGCAACGATGGTCGGCGACGGGCCGGCCGTGAAGGAAACTGGTGGCGGAAAGGTCACCGGGTCACCGGTGGGGCGCATCGCCATTGCGCCGCGCGGGTGGAAGGGTCGCGGCCAGGTGGACCACAACGGTCGGACGGAGCAGCGCGGTGCCGTCACGCCACGCGGAGCAAGGGAGTTGTGGCCAGGGCGATCCGCAGCGGAGGAGCTGGAGCGGCTGGCCGCTCGGCCAGTCGGGAGGTGCGGGACCCAGTGGGTCCTGCGTGTTCTGGACCGGTGCCACCTGGTGTCAGTTTTAGCTCACACTCGAATAGATTTGCATTTCGAGAACCAGGGGGCATGTGGTTCCCCCTGGATACAGCTGAGGCGGACCCCCCACGGGCCGACGGGCCGCCAGGCTGCTGGGCTGCCGGGCCGGACCCCGTGCGGACTATGCCGCGCCATCGGGCCGGGCCGGGCCGCAACCGAGCCGAGAAGACCTCAGGTCGGGTGGCCCCCATGGGCTGGGTCGGACCCTCAGGCCAGGTCAGACCCACAGACCAGGTCGGACCCGCGGATTGGGTCGGATCCCAGTCCGGACCCGTTTGACCCGAAAACACATTTTCGCCCATATCATGGGCTACGGGTGTCCGATCTACGAACCGTCTATGGAGACAGAAATCTTGGAACGAGATGGTTATTTTCGAATACCCCACTTTAGGTTTGGACATAGTTGGGGTATGGTCGGGTTGGTTTGAACATAAATTCCAACAAGGCCCCTGGAACGGAAATACCAATAACTCACAGACCGGGTGTCTGATTGATGCGTCGTCTATTACATTGAGACCTCTATGGTGATGCGGACCTTTGAGATAATTCTAATTGGTACTTCATGATAGTTGGAGTATCGACCAGTAGCTTTTGGAGCAGATTCTCCCAGAGGCGAGCGAGTGGAGTACGGAGACCTAGTAGCTGGTTGAGACCTAACGACTGCTGACCTTTCGACTCAGAGTGTTTCGACTAGCCCAGTGGGAAGTGCCTCTGTGTGACGCGGTAGACCCACAGTGGGGAGATCCTCTGTGTGACGCTGCATACCCACAGTACTCAATAGGAGGAGTACCTCAGTAGGCTACGAGGGGAAGTGCCTCTGTGTGACGCGGCAGACCCACAGTGGGGAGCGCCTCTATATGACATATCAGACCTATGATACTCGACATGAGGAGTACCACAGTAGTTTGGGATAGTGGGAAGCACCTATGTGTGATTCGGCAGGCCCATAGTACTCTTTAGAGGAGGAGTACACCAGCAGCTGAGGTTTCGACAGTTTTACTGGGAGTGTTACTTATTACCACCCCTATAATAAAATCCTAGTTTTGAGCTGAGTCAATGACTTTTGAGATTTCCTCATGATTGAGATAGATTACCTAGTAACTTAGGTATATGTATGGGTATATACCTAAGTGGGGTTATCAGTTGATTTCATACTTTGTGGTTTTATCCTTGTTGGATTTAGTGAGACATTGAGGGTCTCAAGGTCCCTACTGAGTATCGTTATACTCACCCCTGCACAGGCTATGCCCACACATAATTGTGTTTATTGCAGACAACGGACAGCGCTGACTGAGGTAGAGAGTAGCAGGACTGGACGGTACCCGGAGGTGGACCACTCGACGTGACGGTACATGGAGTGGACGGACAGACGTGGTGTGTTGAGGATTCTATCTATACCTACCCTTCAGGTAGGAACCCCGGAGGATGACCCAGTATCTACTTTACTTTTCTTCTATTGTACTTACTTTCAGTTGTACTTCTACATTCCTATTGGTCTTGTATTTCCGGGCCCCTTTACTTTCATCACTCTCTTTTGTATACAGTCTTACTTAGTGTTTTACTTCCAGTTGCATACTCTGTTGTGTGTGTTCAGTTTATAATGTTAATGCCTTCCCAGTTTTGGGATTTACGCCTTTGGTGCTAGTCGCCAGCCCCTAACCTATGGAAAGCGGGCTTGGGGTAGTCATGATATGGGCCCCGGGGGATGGGTCATGACATATACCTGTTTTCATGGAAACATTTAAAAGTATCACTATTTATCAAGAAGTCGTTTAAAAGAGATTTTTAAATCAAAGTGTCCCATACCACTTTAAAACTTTTAAAAGTAATTTTAATTTTAAAACATTCATGTCCAAATAAATAAATCCATAAAACCATTTTTAAAACATGTTAATTAAAGATAAATATTTAGAAGAATAAATCTTTAAAATATTTAAAACAATATTTTAGTTAAAGAGTTCCTAAAAAATGAAAGGTTCTAGAATAAAAATAATAGAATTAATAAAAAAAATTAATACCATGCGAATAAAGGGATTCATGATATTATATGTCAAAGTACAATATATACACCATATAAAAGTGAATTGGTGCATAAAAAAATAAGTCTCAATGGAATGTAAATTGAGATGAAGTCCATTATAAAGACTATATACTCAGATTAAGGATAAATAAATGACATAATTATGTGTTAAATATATAAATACACTCAATATGATTGGATATTCAGTGTAAATCAATCATAGTACATTCACACATATTCCTATGACAATCAAACCAATGACTTGGATGTTTAACTCAATGAATGAAAATTGAGTTAAGATTACCCTTATCAAGTTCATATCAATGACTTGAGAATTTATCAATGGATTTATTATGTGTATCAAAAGTATATCCACACAAAGGGAAGTGGAAAGTAATACATAAATAAATAAATAATGATTTCACACATAATCTTGGAGTAAAATAATTAATGAAGTGTGCGTAAAACCCAATGATTCGGTAACTTACAAATCATACACCCCATGAAACAAGGATCATAAAATGAAGATTAAAATACCCATAAATTAAGGTATATTACACAAATAATACAATCATGGGAAGTACTTACACCACACAAAAGGAAATAGTGGCAAATATAGCATGAATCTCACGGGAATAAAAGTGAGATGAAAACCCCTTACCTTGTACTTTTCCTTAGTAGATGGTAGGTTAAACTCTCATATAATAGTGAAATAATTGTTATTAAATTATAAAATAACCACAAACAAATATATGATATCATATATGATATTCTAATATTTCTTTGTTAATGATATTTCAGTAGTATCATTGTTTTGGGTATTAACTTATTCGTTTGCTTTTATATGTTTTGTTATGTAAGTCATGTTTGTTATGGATAGGATGTATTTGATTCATGTCCTGAATGATATTAATTTCTTAAACATTATTTTTAATCATCAAAGAAAAATTATTCTTTAATGGTTATAATGGGGAACGAAATATCATCTTGTCGTGGAGACGATAAGTCGTACGTACGCTTGAGCGGTAATATCATTCTATTAGTGGTAAAATCGTATGTAATTGGATGGTATATTATATATACAGAATCATTAACATGTTTTATTTATTATTTATATCAGTAATAATCATTATTATACCCATCCAAATAATGAAGTGTTGAATAACAAACTACACCACGGCATGGAGACGGTAAGCCGCACGTACGCACGTATGGTGACTTTGTCATTCATAGGATGGGTAGAATAATTAATATGGTTGTACTATATTTATAATAAAATCCCATTATCTATAAGGTACTGGATTTATTATTATTTTTTGTAAACAACAATGAAAGTGGAAGTGGAAGAAGAAAATAACTTTGAAAGAGGTGATGAAATTATTACCACTTCTTTGGGTGCTTCCTTTTGATTTGTTCAAAAGGACTCCTTAGGTTGTATTTATGATCAAAGTAAGTCATATAAGTTCAATTTAGGTTATTTGGGAGGATATTTGAGTGGTTTTTGTCCAATTCAAATGGCTTTGGAGGTGTGATTTTGAGAGAAGGGGAAATGCCCTTTTATAATAGAGGTGAGGGTCACTTTAGGAAAAGATTGAAATATTATTTTATTATAAAATAATTTTCAGTTTATAATGGCTCCAAATTAATTTAATTAGAGGCTAAGGTTGTGATGGTTAGAAATCCTATCAACCAATAGTTTTTATACAATTTTAGGTTACCATGTTAACATTATCTTTTAGATTTAATTCTTAGTTAAATATTTTAACTTTTACCATGTCTTCTTATATTTCTATATTACATGGTTGATAAACTTACTATAAAATACCAAGAAAACCACAAGTGGTTCATTATTAAAATATATATCATTATATAAGTCCTTTGGCCTAATCTTATATTTGTAGGAATATTATATCACTTAATAATATATTATTATCTTTAAATACTCATTTTTTTCAATTTTGACACTATTGTGTATTTGGTTTTTGTGAAAGTCAAGAAAACCTTATTACTTCAAAAAAAATATTAAATAAAACCTAAAATCTCATATTAACCTATAAAATTCATTTAATTCATCAAAAGTCTCAATTTAAATTTATTTTGATAATTATAATATCAATTATTTTAATCATTCATTAATAAGGTAATTACCGCATCATCATTGTCTCATAAATAAATTTACTTATTTATTGTATAAAATTTATCAATAAAATATCATGATGTAGGAAATATTTTTGGCTTTATAATTAATATTTATAGTTGAATTTATATTATGTATAAACCTATATTAAACATGGTTTAGTTATTAAACTTTGAATTTAACACTTTTAACTCTTCTTTAAATAAAATAATAACAAATGTCTTAATCTAATTAAAGTGGATAAAAAGGATCATATTTTATTCCAAAGATTGATTTTGGTCGAAATACACTTATCCAATATAATTATACCATGTGTTAGGGTAATTATAATATCATTTTTACTTTTAATTAACCTATTTACTTTTAACTGTGGTAAATAAAATTCAAAAGTTACTCTTCATCAAAAATCATTTTCATTCTATTGAACCAAATTTTACTTACTGATGTCAACCCTGTCTCTCAAATTTTTAAAATTCAATTCACAGAAGCGGTAAAATTATGTTTTATGCAAATTTGTAAATGTGCCTAGCAGGTGGGTAAAAGACGGTAAAAAGATAAATAAAATTTTATATATATCTAATATTATTATAACATTACTTAAATGAATTAAATTGGGATAATATAGTTATTATTTATCTATTTTGACTTTAAAATGAATTTAAATTAATATTAATTATTTAAATAAAAATTCGGATTTAAACAATAATGTAGTGTTTTTCACTATTCATCAAAATTTGAAATTTTTTAGAAAAATACCAAAAATTCATCCAATGCTAATTTTGATATTATAAATTCAAAAATGATGTCTATTTTACTAAATTAAAAACATATAAGTTGTATTAATTAATTTTAAAAAAATATTCTCATTGTCAAAACCAGAAAGCGGGTTTTTGAGAAGTAAAAACTATCAAAAGATTGATATGTGTTTTTGTCCAATTTAAAGGTAAAATTACTTCCAATGAACAAAATTGGATTAAATGATAAAAATATAAACTAATTATACTTAAAAACTAGTTAAATGTATAATTTAACACTATAAATTATTTTGATTAAAAAATTTGTTTTCAATTAAACTTTAGTATTTTTCACTATTCATCAAAATATTAAAGTTATCAGAAAAACACCGAAAATTTATCCAAACTAAATTTTTATGTACTTCCTCTAAATAAGAAGTTTATTTTGTCAAATTAAATATATAAAAGTTTCAAGTATTGGATTTAAAAAGGATTCTCCATTAAAAGGCGATAAAATTTCATTTTTTGAAAAATACTTCTTTTATCTGGAAATTTGAATTTGATCATATATTATGTCTAAGAAATGCATAATAGGGATGTTAAAATTATATGGAGTATATAAAATTCAAAATGCAGTTAATACTATTCATAATCATTTTTTTTTTGAATGATTAGTTTGGTAAGTCATGGTGCGCTCAAACTTGGTGTTGTGGGTAGCACAAGCTATTGAATTACTTTCAAAAAATAACTTACTATGAAATCTTGGGGCGTTACACCCTTTTTTATACACTTCAAATTTTTATTCAAGAATAAGAGATGATTTGAACATCTAAAGGCCCGAAAGAACAAACAAGGTGAAAAAAAATTGGGCAGACAAAGTGAACTCCACCTTCAGAAATGACACATAACTCATGATACACACCTCTAATTAAGGTGATTGCATCAAGATATAAAAGAGGAATCATAGGTTCATTTCAAAATTAAATTCCACTGAGTTATTCAATCACTAAAGTGAATATTGAATGATATACATTGAAGTAATATATTTAGAATTCTCAGCCATAAAAATTCATACTCATTATCGATTCCATAACACCATCTATAAACATCCAATTAATGTAAAATTTGGATAAAATATAGAAAATTAAATTTATAGAATCCAATAAGAAGGGAACATAGGTTTATTCAAACATATGGTGTTCCAAACTTAAACAAACATTCAGAGGACATATTCTCCTATACAACTTTTCTACTTTTCTTTTCTCTCTTTTCTTTTTCATAGTTTTGTAATGCCTTATTCTTACCAATTCATCTAGATTACCCTTACCATGGTGAGGTTAACATTTGAGTGATTGGGGAAATTTTTGGTTTTATATTTTTTAATGCTTGAGTTCTTAGTCTTAATTAAATGAAATCTCATTCTCTCTTCTGAGAAGTTTTTTTTAATTTAATATACTTGTTTTTATATCAAGTGTGATCACATTTGGTTTTTGATTACATTATTGACTTTTGATTTTGTTAATGATAACTATCTCCCTATTTCATGTTTTAGTTTATATACTAAGGAATATACCAGGTCCTAGTGGTTAAGTACTCGATGATCATGAGTACGTGTGAAAGAGGTAGTGGATGTTCTTGATTTTTTAAGATAAACAAGAACTGATCGTGTATTTCTCAATTCAATTGAGTATATTTACTAAAACTATCTTTCAAATAGAAGGATATTATACCAAACTAAGATCTTGGTAAAGTTTTCTCTCACCATAACCATTTGAAAAAACGAGTGAGAGCAAATGATCATGGAATCTGATTTCAAACAACTTTGTAGAAGAATATTGAATAAAATAGAACAAGGATAGCATTGCAATTGAAAAATAGACCCCCACCTAATCACCATTAAAATATGATAAATTTTAATAAATATAATTTCTAATTTTATTTCAATAATTTTCTTAATTGATTTCATTTATTTTATTTTATTTAAAACCAAATAATTCCAAAAACCTTAAATATTTCATCTAATTAAATATTGACAAACTTTTTTGTGCCCACTCCTCTTCTGGAGACTACCAAGGGTTAATAATTATGCTATAAATAGGTAATAAAAAAAATTTCCACACCCCATGATAGGTTTGTTTCAAATATGTTATCATTTTTGGGGAGGCAGTTCCCCAATCTAATTGTAAATATTTAACTCCTTTCAAATTGAAAAAAAACATCTTTTACCATATTGATTTTAAATGATTATTTATTTAATTTATAGAATAATTACCCATCAAGGTAACAAAAAATTAATATATCTCCCTCTTCCATGGAGTATAGTGTTTCTTCTATTGTTTTAAAAGTGAGGTTATTTTTGAAATCAAATAATGGGGAGAAGGCATTTAAAGATTTCGTCGATGGCCTGAGGGAGGACATGAACAAAAAACATTTTGAAGCAATGGACCGAGAGCTAATTGAGTTCTCCCATTACTTTCCAGAACTTTATAAAGTGTCCAAGGACTAAGAATATTCCCCCTTAATCTTCACTAATTTTTCTAATGAAATCTAGGAAATGGAGTGGTCTAACTACCTACCTCTATCAGCTACAACTCAACTACAAGAGGTGTTTTCCACTGAAGAAGCAATTTAATTTGAACAGACTCAGGGAGATGATATTTTCACAAACTCGTTATCTTCTAATCTTGTTGAAACCAAATTGAGTGTCACCTATAATTATTTTAAATTTTCAAATTTTTCCAATACTTGCATTTTCTTGGATGAGGAATATGATGAAAAAGAAGATTCACAAAATGAGAAACATATGGACATCCCTAAACATGTTGAAATTTTATTGGAGGGAGTTCTTGAGGAGATCCAAGTGTATTTTCATGATGAAACCAAGACAATAAATTCTTGATTTTAAGGGGAATAACTTAATATTGATACTTTATTGTTTAATCTATTTCAAATATAATTACACTTTAACTTTCCCTTTGAGTATAATTTTGATGTAGTATTCCTTGAGAAACCACTAAAAATAAAGAAGAGGTTATGCAAGTGGAAAGGAATAAATAGGACAACCCATTATATATCCTACACCCACCATTAATGTTTTATTTAATTCCCATGGGGGTGGATTTGGAATACTATATCCATGGATTTATTCACAAAAAGGAATAAGTTCATGTTAGAAAAAAGAATTTTTGTGGGTTCATGAGTAAGAAAATTCACCCACCATCAAATTGGGGATAACCGACTAGAACTACCCATTTAGAGGTAGTCAAAACCCAGGTCCCACTTGGGAAATTAAAACAAGATATATCCTTATTTTCTCATTCTATTTTTATTTTATTTTATTTTAATAAAATTTTTATGTATTCTTTTCTAACATTACTTGTAGGTTTTCAATGTTCGTCTCTTAGGATCATAAGTCATTGTTGTATTGCTAATAATTCATGTGGTAACTCTCCATAACACTTATTTTAATACTATTATTGAATTAAAAATATGCTTACATGTTAAAATCTACCTGAATTTATTGAGGACACTACATGATTTAATTGTGGGGGAGGGAAACATTGATGTTTAGTATTTTCAATTTCTTCTTATATTTTTTTAAAATGTTCCTTTCAATTTTTTTGGGTTTTTGAAACTTTTATGATAAAATGATTATCCTTGAAATTTTTAAAACCCATGTATATGAGTGAAAAATTTTATTACATGAAACTGATCCTAAATGAATGCTTAAAATTACTTTATTTTAAGTTCAAATATTTTGTGAATTTCATGAAAATTCACCTAATATTGGAATCCCATGTCGCAACTCCCTATCTTTATTTTTGAAATCACTTTCTAGTTATGCTTCTAAACCTTTTTTTAATTATTTTCATTCATCCCACTTTCTGAGAAAACTATACCATGAATTCTTTAACCATATTTTAATATATTCCTATCAAAACTTGAGGGTTTGAGGTACTTGTGATTTAAATGATTGAGGCATTTATTTGGTTTCAAAGCCTCATTTTCAAAAGAATAATTTTTTATTCTATAATTCTATGTATATTTAATCCTTTTATCCCTTATAATCCATGAATATCCTATTAGGTTATCCACATTAAAAAAAATTCCATATCCAACCAGCTCTTGAAGTGAAACTGCATAATCTTGTTGAACTTAAGTGTGGTGGAAGATTTATTATATTGTGTTGCCTAAATTGATAATAATTTGGGTGGAAATACAATGTTTAAGAGATTATTTTGTTTCTAAATAATTAATTTTATTGAAATATGTGACTTTATAGATAATTCATGATAAAAGAATTTTTTCATTTATAGAGCTTCCAAAGGATAAATAAAGTTGTGCATATCTAGAGCTTTTAAGAAAAATTAAGATTGAGAAAATTGAAATTTTTTTTTTTGAAATGATGAATAGTGTTCCATTTCCTTGAAATTTCATGATGATGGATCTTATTTTATACTAAGGGGAGTAAGGAGGAGAACATACTTGATTGAAAATTATAATCTTACAATTTTTCATTAAAAAGAGCCAAGATCTCCTCATTCAGCCTCATATTTTTTAACATCTAAATCATACCAACCAAAATACATAGAATAAACCTCAAAATTCCTAATGATAAACTCATTTTCTTAACTCAAATCAGGTGGATAAGTATGGATTTATCAAGCCTATGGTGACTCTTTCCTGAGTTTGGATGAGAAAAGCCTTATTGAAAATTCACATTTGTGTGATAAGAGATAATTCATGTGAGGTAAGTGTTTTGTGTGTATGGAAGTCTTAGGTCAGATAGGGTAATTGAAGATGGTCTAGAGGGGGGTGAATAGACCAGATTAAAAATTTAAACAAATAAATTTATTAATTAAATTAATTATCAAAGTAAATTATTAAGGTCATTTAATAGTGGAAAAAGTAAATAATGCAAGGTTGTTTTTCATAATAGTTCATTCCAAAGTGAGTCTACTTCTACTCTTATACCTCTTTACTTGACTTGAGATACATGTAAACTAAAAAATATTTTTATGGGGGAATAATAAACCATTTAAAAAATCCTTTTCTAGTGGAGGTATAACCAAGACACTGACTTTTGTGTGGGGAGTCACAACCCTTACAACCTAAATTTAGACAACGGGAGTCACAACTTGAATAGTCCTGAATTTAAATATAGGGTGTCACAACCCTTATATCCTAACTTTAGAATCTGGGATTCACAATCCAAGAAAACAAAATAACAAATAATTCTTTTGTGATTAAAAGAATAAACATAAAAATATATTTCATGTGAGAGATAAGAAAAAAAGTCTTAGAAACTCAAAACCAGACAAAAGAAGATAAAAAATGAGAGCATAGGTACTGTTTGTTGAGGCTTCAATCATCTTGTCAAGGAAATTATATTTGAAGAATAATTAATTAATCCCTTGAGATATTGTGTGGGTGATGAAAATAGAGTGCCATTGGATGTTGAAAATGCATAGCATATTCAAAGTTCACAACACTTTCTCTTTGAAAAAATAGAGTATCAAAAATGTTAATGTGTGACTCTATATTTCTCCTGTAATATTTTAACTACAAGAGATAATGATATATATATAGGGACTAAATATTCAGTAGTCCCAGTAAATCCACTTCCTTCAGAAAAATAAATTGATTCGAGAGTGATCATCAATATCTTTATAAAAAATATAGCATCATTGCCTCCTTATTCCTGTAGAATAAATCTTATAAATAATTTAAAATAATAACTCTTCTAAGAATGTCTATGTAAAAATAGCATCATTGAATGATTTAAAACTCTTTTTTAGATACATTCAAACTAATTTAAACTTATTCAAAACAGTTCCTAAAAACTAGCACCAAAAATTGAAAGTAAATTCAAATATTTGAATTTAAATAAATTTTTAACCTCCAATTTTATTGGAAAAAGATATTGAAAATTTTATTAATTTTTATCTTTAAATATAGAACCAAAAATATTAAAATTTATTTGATAAAAATCTTTAGATTTAATTGAATTTATCAATCAGAAAAACTATTAAAAATAATCCATATATATGCATAAAATAAATTTTTTGAAAAAACTCATGGAATGAGCAGTAACTTTAAGGATTAACAGTAATGTAGCGTAGGGATGATAAACAGTGACGTAGAATAGGGATTATGAATAGTAATGTAGGGTAGGGATAATGAATAGTAATGTAGAATAGGTATTATAAATAGTAACATAGTGAATGTATTAACCATACTTTGTGGAAATTAATAGTAATGTAGGGTTGATGAACTGTACTTTACACTATTACGAAACTAGGGTTGCCTATACTTCGTGAAAAACTGGACAGCATACTTTAATAAACATTGATGAATTTTTATGGAATCTAAACAGTAGATTCATATTTTTTCAATAAGACTTATTTTTAGAAAAACGTATTATATTTCTAATAAATCAAGAATCTAATAAAATAAATTTCTATCTCCCTAAATAATTGAAAAATAAAATCATAAACATTGTGGAAAATAGAAATTATGAAAAATCAAACCAGAACTTCAAACAATGTAATCACTATTCAAATGACCTTTTTAGACTTTGATGTAAACTAATGAAATCAATATAAACAATTTTTCTTTATATAAAATCAAGTTTCATGAAAATACAATACTTATATAAGTTTCAATAAAATAAATACATAAAATTTTTAAAACTAAAAACTCTATAGTTTCTATAAACTTTAATATAAAATTCATTTAATTTTTAGAGTAATAAAAATGCATTTCTGTACTTTATCATAAACTAATGAAATGTAGATAAATATCTTATGTATCCAACATAATAAGAATCACAAAAATATATACACTATATTTTAAGAAATAATCAACATATAAAAAGGTTTTAAAATAAAAAATCACAAGTAATCAAACAAAATAAAACATTCACATGAAAAAACAATCTCCCCAAATAATCAAACAAGTAATCAAACAAAAGGGAATGCACATGCATAAAAAATCTCCCCCTTTTTGTATGATTACAAAACCAAAACTTTTTAACAATTAAAACCAATTTATTTCTCACCATTTATTACTCCCCATTTTATCCTAAAATATCTCTCCCAAAATATCTCACCCCATTTTTTTAAATAAAAAAAAGTGAAAACAAACTCACCCTAAACAAATGCAGTAATAAAAAAATAAAATTCCAACAAACGAAGTTCAAATTTATTTTTTTTCTTACCAAGAAAAGTCTAATGGATTTGAAAAAAAATCTACTATATGATTTTAAGAAGGTATAAATTCTAAAACAATATCACCCTTGCTCACATGATCTTTAATAAAATGAAATAGAAGATCAGTATGCTTTTTTATAGAATGATGTAAGGGGTTTTTAGAAATTGAAATTCTAGAAGTATTGTCACAATAAATAGGTATTTTATCAAGATAAACAAAAAAAACACATAATGTTTACTTAATCCATAAACTTTAAACACAATTACTAGAATTAGAGATATACTCATCTTATGCAGTAGATACAGAAATAGAAAGTTATTTCTTATAAGACCAAAAAATTATAATTTTTACCAAAAAATGACTAATACTTGATGTAATTTTTCTATAAATTCTACATCATCCAAAATCAAAATCAGAATAAGATGTTAAATCAAAATAGTTATATTTTTTGATAAAATAAACAAGAATCTATAGTTCCTTTAACATATCTAATTATTATTTTAACAGATTTAATATGACTTTCTTTAGGATCTTCTGGAAATCTATTGCATAAAAAAACACTAAAAATGATTTCAAGTTTATATGCAGTTAAATATAGAAAGCTACCTATCATTCCTATATAAACTTTAAAATAAATAGATTTACCTGAAGCATCAATATTTAATATAAAATTAGTACACATATGAATTTTATAGATTTAGAACAATCAAAACCAAATATTTTAACTACCTCCTTACCATATTTATATTGATTAAGAAAATTTCCATATTTTCTTTGAATAATTTGAATTCCAAGAAAGAATTTTAATTCTCCCATTAAAATCAAGTCAAATTCAGAAGACATCAAAGAAGACAATCATTATATATTATTTTCCTAGATGATCCAAAAAATATATCATCAACATAAATTTGAACAATTAAAATATTAATAGAATTTATTTTAATAAAAAGAGTAGGATCGACATTATCTTTCTTGAAATCATTATTTAATAAAAATAAAGAAATCCTTTCATACCAAGAATGAGGTGCTTGTTTGATACCGAACAAACTTTAGATAATTTAAAAACATGGTTAGGAAATTTTTTACTTTCAAAATTAGGTTGTTGTGAAACATAAACTTCTTTAATTATAAAACCATTTAAGAAAGCACTTTTTACATCCATTTGATATAATTTAAGAAATTGAAAACAAAAAAATCCAACAAAATTCTAAATGTCTATAACCTAGAAAAAGTTGAAAAAGAATCTTTAAAGTCTATACCTTCTTTTTTAGAGTATTCTTGAGAAACAATCTTGGCTTTATTTTTGACAATCTGTTCAGATTCATCCAGTTTGTTTTTAAAGATCCACTTAGGTCCAATTACCTTCTTATCCTCATGAAATTATACTAAAGTCTAAAAATTATTTCAAACAAATTGATTTAATTCATAATGCGTAGAAATAGTCCACCTTTCATCTTTAAAAGAATCATTAACATTAAAAGGAACAAAATCATAAATAAAATTATAATTGAAAAAAAAAATATTAATTTTTAGTTTTAGCACCAGAATTAATATTACCAATTAAATTTTAAACAGGATGATATTTGTGAATCTTCCGTGATTTTGGATCTGGTTTAGAAGCAGTATGCTCCCCCTAAATTGATTCATTCTTATCTATAGGAATTTATTCACCAAAATTAAATTCTCTAAACTATTCATCATAAACATTAGAATTAGAATTTATTTTAACATTATTTCCATCAAACATAACATGAACAGATTCTTCAATAATCAAAGTTATTTTATTATAAACTTTATATTCTTTACAATTATTATAATATCCAAGATAAATACACTAATCACTCTTAGCATCGAATTTATCTAATTTATCCTTTGAATTTAAAATAAAAACTTTACAAACCAAAAACATTAAAGTAACCAACTTTAGGCTTTTTATTTTTGAATAATTCACAAGGAGTTTTCTTTAACAAAGGTCTAATAAGAATTATATTTGAAATATAAAAATCCAAAAAAATAGCCTCATCCCTAAAATATCTAGGAAAATTATATTCACTTAACATAGTTCAATCAATTTCAATAAGAGTTCTATTTTATCATTCTATAATACCATTTTATTGTGGTGTTCTAGGAGCAGAAAAATTTATGAAAATAATCATTATTTTCACAAAAATTTTCAAAATATAAATTATGAAATTCACCTCATTTATCACTATGAATAGAAATAATCATACAAACCTTTTCATTTTAAACTAATTTACAAAAGGAATTAAATCTAGAAAATGTATCATTTTTATGAGTAAGAAAGTATACCCAAGTAAATATATTATAATTGTACACAATAACTAAGGTACATTTCTTTCCACCAAGGCTATAAATTTGAGTGGGGCCAAATAAATCAATATGAATTAACTGTAAAGGTCTACTAGTACTTATTTGATTGATAGTTCTAAAAGAAATTTTGTATTTCTTCCTTTTCATGTAAGCATCACAAACAGGAGGATGTTCTTTCTACAAGTATGTAAGTTGTAACACATTCTCATGTATTGAGATATTATGTAACAATATGAAATTAAAATTACCTAAATGTTGATACAAAGGATGTTGTCATTCTATACAGTATTCAAACACTTTAAATGTTGAACAGTTAGTTTAGAAAAATCAATAATATAAATATTATCTTTTCAATTAGTATAAAATAGAAATGAATCATCTTCAAAAACTAAACATCTATCATTTGGAAATTTAACTTCCATTCCATAATCAAAAAATTGTGATATACTAATTAAATTATGTTTTAAACCTTCAATATATAAAACTTTAGAAATAACAATAGAATTTGAAATACCAACTTTACCAAAACCTTTTATTTATCCATTGGAATTATCTCCAAAAGTAATAGTAATTTCATCACATGTGTTGTAAGTGGTAAACATTGATGGTTTTTTGGTCATATTCCTAGAGAATCCATTGTACATGTACTATATTTTATTCTTGAGACATCCAAGGCCTTTTTTCTACAAAAATAAATTATTTGACAATTTGGGTACCCAAGCTAATTTGGGTCCAATAGGATTAGTTATAAAAATTTTAGACACCCATGCTGAATTTAAACATGTATTATAAATTACTCTAGATAATAAGGATTTATAAATATTATTTTTTGTAAATCCCAAGGATTTTTTAAATATAAGAGAAAAACAATTTTCATAGTGACCTTTCATGCCATATTTAAAACAAGTAACATATGAATTACAACCATTTTTAAGTTTAACCAAATGAACAATATACATTTGAGGTAATATCTTATCATAACCAAAACCATATTTTTTTATCATCTTTTTTCAAAGATATCATCTCATGATACTTTTCACAACCTTGAATAAAAGTAGATAATTTTTTTTAGATATTCAACTTATTTTTTCAAATGTTCATTCAGATCTTGAGAAGATTTAAAATTTTCATAAACTTTTGAATGAGAAGAAGAAGAAGCAGTGTTACTTAGTTTTTTATTCTGATGTAAAAGAATTTTATTTTCAGAAACAAGTTTCTCATTATTTTCTTTAATCGTATTATATTAATTAGCTACTTTAAAAATATATTTTATTAATCTTTCAATTTATTTATTTAATTTAAAAACATTCAGATTTTCATAATCAAATTTAGAATTAGAATATTCAAAATAAAAACAATAATTACTAACCACATCCAGGGATGCCATAAAGCACCAGTTACCAGATTCTTTTTCATTTCCAAATTGTTTAATGGAATCATATTCTTCTATAAAACTCTAACTAGTGGTTAATGCCTTTTTCCCTTCTTTTTTTATTTTTTTAGGAAAATTAGGTTTGATATTCCCTTTCTTCCTGCACTCATAACAAGTTTCATCTGAAGTATTATAATTCATATAACCTTTCTTATCTCCCTTATATTTTTCTTTTTTAGGTTTTCTTCTAAACTAATTCTGGAATCCTTTCTGTTTCATTATTTTGTAAACTCCAGTCACAATCTGAGCCATATCTTCTTTTTCAAAATCCTATAGATCATAATTAGATTAGTTAGTAGAAACAACATTAAAATATTTGAAATCTATACCTTTTATTTTTATTGTCTCCTCAACAACTATGTTATTTATTTCAAGTTCATATTGGAATAGTGATCCAATTAATTCATCCAGGGTGTATTCTTTGAAATTATTTCTTTCATCAATGGAAACATTATTTTCATTCCATTTCATTGGTAAGGATCGTAGGACTCTTTTAATAAGTATTTGGTTTTCTATAGCTTCTCCAAGTGAGTTCATTCTATTAACAATGCTTGTGAATTTTTGGTATATTTGGTTTACTGTTTCATATTCACGCATTATTAAGTCTTGGTACTCAGTATGAAGAATTCCAAGTTTGGTACGGATTCGTTTGTTAGAGCCAAGGTGAGTAACTTGTAGAATCTTTCATATTTGATGAGTTTTCTTACAAGAATACATGTAGATAAAAACACTTCTTCTAATATCACAATATAAAATATTAACAACATTATAATTTAAAACATATCTAGTATCATCAATTTCAGTAAGAGTATGTTGGTCAGATTTAGGCAGTGTGTACTATTTTGAAATGATAGACCAATTCTCAATGCTCAATTGTTTAAGGTAAGCCTCCATTCAGGATCTCCAGTAACCATAATCATTACCATCAAAGTGTGGTGGCTTTTGAGGAATACAAGAATCATTATGGTTCAATCCTGTCATCTTATTAGATCTTTTCCTTAGACTGTGATATCTAGGAAAATGTTATCATAAATAAAATCAAAGCAGGCTCTATAGTGGTATTTTATAATTCCAAATGGAATAATATTTTGATACAAATTGAAAGGTATCAGATTGATAATAACAAATCTAATCAATTCTAAAAAATATTTTCCTTTGATACCAATTGTTAGGTCATATAAGGTAATGGAATATGGTCTAGAGGGGTTGAATATACCTGAATAAAAATTTAAACAAATAAATTGATTAATTGAATTAATTATCAAAGTTAATTATTAAGGTTAATTAGTAGTGGAAAAATTAAATAATGTAAGGATTTTTTTATAGTAGTTTGGTCTAAATTGGGCCTACTTATACTCTTATACATCTCTAAGAAACAAGAGATACATGTTCACTAAAAAAAATATTTATGGGGGAATCATAACCCAATTACAAAATACTTTTCTAGTGGATGGATAACCACAACACTGAATTTTGTGTGGGGAGTCACAACCCTTACAACTAGACTTTAGACACTAGGAGTCACAACCTGAATAGTCCTGACTTTAGATATAGGGAGTGACAACCCTTAGATCAAAACTTTAGAATCTAGGATTAACAACCCAAGAAAACAGAATAACAAATAATTCTTTTGTGAGTAAAAATATAAACAGAAAAATAGAGTGTGTGTGAGAGATGGGAAAAAGTGTTACAAACTCAAAACCAGATGAAAGTAGATAAATAATGAGAGCACGGGTACTAGTTATTAAGGTTTAGATAATCTCATCTCATCAAGGCAATTGTATTCAAAGAAGAAGTAATTCAACCCTTAAGAGACTGTGCAAGTGATTAAAACAGAGTGTTGTAGGATGTTTCAAATGCATAGTAGATTCAAAATTCACAGCACTTTCTCCGTGAAGAAAAAGTGTATAAAAATGTTAACATGTATCTCTATATTTATCTTTTCATATTTTACCTACAAGATAGAATTATATATATATAGATAATAATTATTCAGTAGTTGTAGCAGCTCCACTTCATTCGAAAAAAATAAATTGAGTAAAGAGTGTTCATAAATATCTCCATGAAAAACACAGCATTGTTTCCCCTTTATTATTATAGAATAAATATAAAAAAATTTAAAATAATAACTCTTCCAAAAAATTATCCATAAAAATAGCACCATTTAATGATTTAAAACACCAATTTAAATCCATTCAAACTCATTTAAATTTAGTCAAAACAGTTCCTGAAAACATGTAGAAAAAATCAAAAGTAAATTCAAATATTTGAATTTAAATAAACAAACCGTCGATTTTATTCAAAAAAAGACATTAAAAAATTATTAATTTTTATCTTTAAATATAGAACCAAAAACATTAAAATTTCTTTGATAAAAATCCTTAAATTTAATGTGAATTTATCCAGCAAACAAACTATTGAAAATAATCCATAAATGTGCATAAAATTAATTTTTGGAAATAACTCATGAATGAACAGTAAATTTGGGAATGAACAGTAGTGTAGTGTAGGGATGATGAACAGTAACATAGTGTAGGGATAATGAATAGTAACGTATCATAGGTATGATGAACAGTAACATAGCGTAGGGATGATAAAAAGTAACGTAGCATGGGGATAATGAATAGTATCGTAGCATAGGGATGAACCATGTTTTGTGGAAATGAATAGTAACATATGGTTAATGAACCATAATTTTCACTATTTCTGAATAGTAATGTAGGGATGATGAACCATACTTTTCACTATTCATGAATAGTAATGTAGGGTTTATGAACCATACTTTACACTATTCATGAACAGTCACGTAGCGATGATGAACCATGATTTTCATTATTCATGAACAGTAATGTGGGGATGATTAACCCTACTTTTAACTATTCATGAACATTAACATAGGGTTTATGAACCATACTTTTCACTATTGTGAAAGTAGGGTTGCCCATACTTTGTGAAAAACTAGACAGCATACATTAAAAAACTTCAACGAATTTTTAAGGGATCTAAACAAAAGATTCAGACTTTGTTCAAGAATAATTATTTGTATAAAAACGTATTATATTTCTAAAAAATCAATAATCAAGTAAAACCTATTTCTACAACTCCCTAAATCATTGAAAAACTTAATAAAAAATATTCTGAAAAAATAGTAGTTCTGAAAAATCAAAGAAAAACTTCAAACAATTTAATCACCATTTAAATGACCTTTTTAGACTTGGATGTAAACTAATGAAATTAATATAACCATGATTTATTTCTATAAAATAAAGTTTCATGAAAATATTATATCTGTATATCTTTCAGTAAAATAAATACAAAAAAAATTAAAACTGAAAAGTGTAGAGTTTCTAAAACCTGTAGTGTAAAATTCATTAAATCTTTAGAGTAATAAAAATACATTTTCAGACTTTCTCAAAAACTAATAAAATTTAGATAAATCTCTTATATGTATAGAATAATAATAATAACATAAATTTATATACATTATTTTAATAAATCATGAAAATACTAAAAGGTTTTTAAACGAAAAACCACATGAAATCAAACAAAACAAAACATGCACATGAAAAAACAATCTCCCTAAATAATAAAAAAAGTAATCAAAAAAAAGAAGATGAACATTCACAAATAGGAAGAGTAAATTAAGTAAAAATAAATTAATTTATCTAAATTTATAACTTTAAATAATGTTTTGTGATTATGCAATATATATTTTGGTTTCTTGGTGTAGAACTGGTTGATCTCATGGGTATATGTTTTGAATTTTCTTTGATTTGGTTTGGATGCTTACTTGTCGAGGAGTCTAGGTGATAAGTGTGGTGTAATTGATAAAGATAATATTTTCATCCTTTTTTATGTTTTTAATGATTTAATCCATACCAATTTATCGATTTGAGTTTATTTTCAAAAAATTAGATTTTTTTGTGCGTTTTGTGCTAAAATGTGAAAATTTTCTTAATTCTATAATTTTAATAGATTTTAATTATAAGGGTATTTTGGGAATAAATTTTAAAATATTATTCCAATTTGAGTGTTTGTTTTTATTAGTATCCCCTAATTTGTACACTTCAACGTTATCTTCTATAACAAGAGCTGATTCGAACATCTAGAGGTCGGAAAAAAACAATCAAGGTGAAAATTTGTTCAGGTGGATAGAGTGGACCCCACCTTCGAAAATGAGTCATAACTCAGGATAAACACATACAATTGAGGTTATTATACCTTTATATAAAAATAGGACTCATATTTTATTTTCAAAAATAAATTCCATGGAGTTATGCAATCATTAAGGTGGGCATTGAATGATATACATTAGAGGAAGGTTTCTAGAATTCTTGACCAAAAAATGTCATACTCATTATAAATTCCATAAAATCATCCAAACACTTCCAATTAATGTAAAATTTCTAAGTAAGATAGAAAATTTATTTTATATAATCCTATAAGAAGGGACCTTGGGGGTTATTTGAACATATGGTGTGCCAAACATAAGTAAACATTTGTAGGACAGATTCTATTGGATAACTTTTATGCTTTTCTTTTCTCTCTTTTCTTTTTCCTAGTTTTTTAATTCCTTATTCTTTTCAATTCATCTCTACTACCCTTACCAGTATGGGTTAAACATTTTAGTTACTTAGTAAAGGGTTGGTTTTCCATTTTTTAATTCTTGAGTTCTTGTTCGTAATTTAATGAAATCTATTTCTATCTTTTGTGACATTGTTTTCAATTTCATATTGCGGTTTTTATATCAAGTGTGATAATATTTGGTTTTTGATTACATTATTGAATTTTTATTTGGTTAATTATCATTCTCTCCCTCTACTAGTTTCTGCTTTATATACGATGAAATATACCAGGGCTTAGTGGTGAAGTACACGATTATCGTCAGTACGTGTGAAATGGGTAGCAGATGTTCTTGATTGTTTAGGATAAACAAGACCTAATCAGGTATTTCCCAAGTCAATTGAAGATATTTACTTAAAATATTCTTCACAATAAAGAAGGGTAGAACAAACTGATATCTTGGTAAGGTTTTCTATCACTATCACCATTTGACCAAAGGAGTGAGAGGAAATGACTATGGAATATCATTTCAAACAACTTTTCAGAAGAATATTGAATAATGTAGAATGAGGATAGAATTGAAATTCGAAAACCAAACCCAACCTAATCACCATTATCATATCATAATTTTCAATCACTTTAATTTCCAATTTCATTTAATTTATTTTCTTAATTGATTACATTTATTTTGTTTCATTCAAAACCAAACATTTCCAAAAACACTACATTTTACCTCTAATTAAAAAGTGATAGACTGTTTTGTGTGAAATCCTATAAGAAAGACTATCTAGGGTTAATAACTATACTATAATTAGGTAATAAATTTTTTTTTCTATTCCCCATTACAGGCATGCACTAGTGGTTAGATTCCCTTAGTGTATTAGGTTCACTCCCCAATACATTACATTTTATCTAATGAGATATAAAGATTTACCCAATTCATTGGAGGCATATAATGGAATCACCCATCACATACTAATAAACTATGTATATAATAACATAAGATTATTCTTCATTAATTCATATCTTAATTAACTCATAGAAATAAATGGGTTTCATAGAAATTTCCTTAAAACATAATCATAATCCATCCATATAAATAAAGTGAATGGTATCATTAGATCATAACCCCAGTGAATCATAATAATTGGTAAATTATATTTATATGGATGAAAAAATAACTTTATAAAATCATTAGAAATATAATTTGAAAACAAGAAGAAATATCCTTTTCTTTGATAAAATTTAAAAGTTCACAAAACAATAGGAATATTATTATATTTTAAAATCCACGTAAACTTGAAAATTAAGACTAATAATTATTAATAGTCATGATTATGGGATAAGGTTTTCATGCATTAAACATTAAAAACATTCTTTTCACACCTTTATAAATAAATTAAAAAAAGACCCATCTAGAAAACACTGAAAATATTCCTCTAAAAAATTTACAGAAAGTAAAATATAGTTGAAAATGACCTTAAAAAATCATTTAATTATAGATAATAAAATTATTAAAATATTATAAATAATATGGATAAGTAAGAGGAAGAGTTTGGTAAAATACTTCAAAACATTTAAATCGTTGATTTTAAATAAAACCCCTTATGAATTTTAAAATAAAATACAACTTAAAAGAACTAACTTTATAGTGAACATAAAAACCATGAGTATTAAGATATTCATGATATAATAAACAGGTAGTATATGAACCATATAAATGAATATAAGTGTATAATATGAAACATATCTCAAAGAAGAAAATTTGACATGAAAACCCCTTGCCTCAAACTTCTACTTGGTCAGACTCACTCTAAAATCATGTATTGTTATTTTATATTTATTATAAATCAATATCATAACCACATTTATAATTATATTACAATATAACATTAACTTATAATTTCTTATTACCCATTTAGTAATAATTATTTGTTAAATTCAATATTTTTGTGTTAATTATTTAGTTTACCACGCATGTTCCAATTTGACAATTTGGGTCCTTGAACCTTTTTCATGGTTAGATAATCTATTTAAGTTTTATATTATGTTTTTATATATTTCTAGAGTCCCATTTTCATTTCATGTAACTTATGGTGATGATTTCCATGGAAATCATAAAAATATCATTTTTTAGAAATTCAAATTTTATAAAAATAATTGAATTTATTAGTGATTAAAAATATGTATATTACCATTAAAAATAATTATAATGACTTAAATTCATTTATTTCACATAATATTACCATTAAATTGCATTCCTTAATCATTCATGATATAGAAATTGTAACATTGTTAATGCAATTGGTAAAATCGAACAAAAGAAGAGAATGCTATATGAGTGAATGAGTAATAAAATGTTAATTTATAATGATAAAATAACTTTTAAATAGGATTAATAAAGTTATAAATACCATATATATTCACTAAATTCGTTTTTATAACCATCCATGTAAGTCAGTGATAAAAATTAAAATACATCATTCATGGAGGCAGTGGTTCGTATGTATACACAAGAAACATTTTCATTTCTAATGGATGGATGGATGGAAGATAATAGTTATTACATTGAAATAATAATATTTTAGTATACTAACGATTCTTATTTTATTATATAAGTAAGGTTATAATATATTTAGAGGAGGGTGAAGAAGAAAGAAACATGAAAAAACTTGGTTAAGATTATTGCCTCTTCTTTGGGTATCTTCATTTTGATCTCTTCTTAAACTTTCTTAGGTTCGTATTTTGGTGAGACAAAATCATCTAGGTGATGAATAAAAGTTTTGGTATGTTATTTTGGTAGATATTTTTCAAAATAACTTTCTTAAATTATATGTATAAGTTAGAGGTGAAGGGGTCCTTTTATAAGTGAGAGGAATGACACCCTTGTAAATATTAAAAACTATTAAATATAAAAAAATCATTCTAAACTCAAGTGGATCAAATTCAACCTGAATTATAATATAAGTTAAGTTAGGTGTAAATCTTCTCAATAAATCAAACAAATATAAATTGTTTTGATATTTTAATCCACATGCCTTAGTTTTAAACCCTTTTAACCCATGTTAACCTTTACTATGATGACTTAACTTTTTCCATGGTAACTATTCTTTATGAAAAAAAATAAAATGGAGATTATTACAAAAATTTGAGTCTTTTAATTCAAAAACTTAAAACCATTTTATAAAATACATTTTATATAGGTGGTAAATTTTAAGTTTAATATAAGTACACATAACGCAAGAAAAAAGTTTTTTACGAAAATGTTTTTCTAAGCAAAAAGATAAACTTACTCTAATATCATGTATAGTATTCATTCATATTAAATTTATTTATTTATGGGTAAAAAATAAGTGTTTTGTTAAATTAAAAGTAATTTAAAACTTAAGGCATCATTATGAATACTTAATTATAGGAAATGGACCGAAATAATTTTTTTAATAAAATAAAATATAATTTAGGTCCCAAAAAGTCAAGAATGGGATTCTAAATTGAATATAACAGTTTTAAATGATTTATTTTACTCCTTAAATGTATATTTTTTGATAAAAATGGTTTATATATTTTTAATTAATGCTTATATCATAATTATTTCATACATATTGTGGTATTTTTAAAAAGAGTGTTTTTACTATTCCCTTAAAAATCAATCATTTCATAAAAATCCAAGAAATTTACCCTAAGATAATTTTGAATTGTTGAATTAAAAATAAAATTTATTTTTTCAAATTTTAGTTATAAAATTTTATAAGTTTATATTTTAAATAAAACATATATAATATAAAATAAAAAAATGTTTTTAAACACAACATTTTTGTTTATCCATTAATAATTGAAGTAATTCATAATTGATATTACTAATTATGTTTCATTTAAATTTATTTAAATATATTTCATTTTGAGTTATAATAAATAATTATTTTATTTAGTTCATTTTTGTGTGAATCAAAATCTATTGAACATATTGAATTTATTCACATGGGAAATACATACTAAAATCATGTGGTGTTACATTCTACCCCCTTAAAATAATTTCACCCTCAAAATTCCATTACTTAGAAGAAAATTTAAGGATGCCACTAAATAATTATATCTTTAGGTTCACACATTACTTACCTGAGCTTATGATTCCACTAGAGACCCTTAACCAAGTGAGTGTTCTTATTTCTAAGTACTTTATCTCTACGGTCCAATATTTCTACCAGTTTCTCCTCATAAGAAATTTCATGATCCCACTATGTAATTGTTGAGTTCAGTACATGATAAAGGTCATGTATGTACTTCCTCAAAAGCAATACATGGGATATATCATGAACTTGGGAGGGTTTTAATGAAAGTTCAAGACCATAATTCATTACTCCTACACAATCAAGGATTTCAAAAGGGCCAAGGTACCTATGAAAAAAATTCACTTCTTTAAAAATATCGTAACCATATTCCATGGAGATATTCAAAGGAATACATTTTATCTAAATTCAAACTCCAAATTTCATTAATAATTATCATCATATATTTTATGTCAAATTTTTGTAGTTTTAATTAGTCATTGAATGGTTTGAATATTCTCTTAAATCTCTTGAGAAATATTCATACCTAGCAGCTTATTCTTTCTAACATCATCCCAACATGTTGGAGTTATGAACTTATTCCCATACAGAGTCACATATGGTTTATCTAAATGTAATAATGGAAATTATTTTTATATGATATCTCTTTTAAGGGAAGGTATTGATCCTAACCACCTTTTAAGTCCATTAAATATGATCTCATTATATCTTATAGGGTTTGAATAGTCCTCTTAGACTAGCCATCATTCTAAGGATGATATACACTACTAAAATTCAGCTTCATATTCAATGTTTTCTAGATAACTCCCTTAAAATTTTATGTAAACCACAGCTAATTAGATAAAATTGAAAGTGGTAAAATATATAGTCTTATCCCTTCATTAATATATATCTTGGAAGGTTGGTCAAGTGATAAATCTTCTATGATAGTAATGAAACCCTTTGTTGCGGGTCTGGCGGCGCACCAGAGCGATGTCCTTTCTCCCATTATTCCCTTATTTTCTCCTATCCTACCTTCTTTATTCCCCATTATGCGGCTTCTTTATAGGATTTTCCCCCTTTTCTCTTTCACATCTTGTCCGCACCTATTTTTTTTACTCTTTGGTTTTGTCTTCAGTGGTGGATTCTGTTTGCTAAACTGATAAAGGTTATGTTGAAGACCTTGGTTGCTCATCTACTGATCTGACCTCAAGATCCTCAATGACTTTCCATGTAGGATTCATAGCAGTGGATTCAATTAGGTTTTTGGATTTATGGTTTGGTGGTTGATGGTTTTGAGTAACCTTATAAGTCTTCTTTCCTTTTTTTTGTTCGCTCTATTTTTTGGCCTCGTCGACGATGTGTGTTCAAAGCCCTTGACCACCCTTTCCCTGCTCTGATCTCTCAATCCTCTATGACTCTCTAAGGTGGATCTGGAGTGGTGGTAATGAATGGGTTTTGGGTTTGTGGTTCAACGGACGATGGCTCTCAAAGTGTGAGCCCCATTGATGATGGTTAAGATCAAGATTCGGCATCATCATCGTCTCAGTGAAGTTTCTGGATTTTCTGGTTTGTTAGGAATTTCTTTCTTAGCCAACGATGGTGGTTTGTAGGTTTTTTTTCGATGATGCTTGATCTGGTTTTTTCTTATTCTTTATGATTCGAGTTGTGTCGTTGTTCTACAATGGTGTTCTTCATTAATAGTGGTTTGAGGTGGCATTGTGTGTATTTTTAGTGAAAATGATGGTTTCCGACAAGACGGTTTCAAATAGGGTTGGTTTGTTTTAGGGTACGCATCATGAGGTTATAGGCTCAAGTAGGTGATTATGGTCTCTCTTTTAAAATTCTAAACAGGTGATGTGTTAGAGTGCGTATAGTGAGGTGATGATATGGATCTCGTTTGAATCATTTGAAACAGGGTTTGTTATGTAGGAGCATGGCGTGGGATCATTTGAATTTTGAAATTTGTAATGCGTTTTGCATTTTTTGTGGATTTTATATTGGTTCCCACTTAACTTAATGTTGATTTTTCAATAAAATAAAAAAATGGATTGGATGGTTAGATGGAATTTTTAGCATCATATGTATTTGGGATAACTAAAATGATATACATGGTGATATTTTTTCATTTCCTTATTCGTATGGGTAATAGTTATATCATCACCTTAGACTTTGGATATTCTGCCTTAATTTTCTGGAATTCCAAGCATTGAAATAAAAACTCTACAATATCCCTTTGCATATTGTACCACAAAAATTTATTTTGAGATCATTATACATCTTTTTACTTCCATTATAGATAGTGAATGGGGAGTTATGTTTTCTTTTCAGTAGATCCTTATTCAATTCTATTATTGATGTAACACATGTCCAAGTCTTCAATCGTACCATTCCATCATGGTCAAGGTTGAACTCTAGAAAATTTCTTACATTATTTTTTATCTCTATATCTTTTTTATAATCCCCATTGATCTTCACATAGATGGAGGGATGAGTGTAAATTTGATAAAGATAGGATTTCTACTCTTTACTTATGATTTCAAGGTCCATCATCTATAAATTCATAAGTATTGAATCTTTTTGAAATATCATCATAGATAAGTTCGCATGATCATTTCTACTCAAACCATCATCCCCTTTGTTTTCCTTCCTAGTATGGTAATGTATTGATAAATCACAATCCTTAATCAACTCCAACTATATCCTTTGGAACATAATGAACTCTTTCTCTATGAATATATACTCTAAGCCTTTATGATTAGTATATTTATTACACTTTTCACCATAGAGATAATTTCTTCATATTTTCAAGGAAAAAATTTGTACTTCTAACTCAAAATCATGAGTAAGGTGATTTTTCTCATTAACCTTCAATTAGAATGTGTAACATGCTACCACCATGTCATTTTTAAAGAAGAAACATCCCAACCCCTTTTTGTATGCATCATTATATATAAAAAACTCTTCTCCACTATAGGGTAATATAAGTACATGTGCAATAACTAACCTCCTTTTATGCATCTTGAAGCTTTATTCACATTCTTCTATCTATAGAAACTTCACTCCCTTATGATTTTACTTTCATAGTGGATTTGATTATCAAGAGAAATTTTTTATAAAGTTTTGATAGTATCCATACAATCCAAGAACACTCTAGGTATTGTTCACCATGTTTATTCTAGGTCATTGTCCAATAACCTATCTTTTTGAGGATCCACATATATTCCCTAACTTTTGATTACATAACTCAAGAATGAGACTTTATGAAACTAGAATTCACACTTACTAAATTTGGTATACAAATTCTCATTCTTTAAGGTCTTAGACACAATCCTAAAATGATATCTAGGATATTCCTTTATCTTATAACATATAATTATATCATTTAGAAATTATACCAAAAATTGGTTGAGGTTATCTCTAAAGGATTTATTCATTAAATCCATGAATATATTGGGGGAATTAGTAAGTCTGAATAGAATTACTATAAATTTATAGTTTTCATACCTTGTATAGAAAATTGTCTTGGGTATATCCTTCATTTTGACCCCTAATTGATGATATCCAAATCAAAGGTCAATCTTCGAGAATTATTAATCCCCTTATGGTTGAACGAACAAATTATCAATATAAGGTCAAAGATACTTTTCCATGATCTTGATATTCTTAAGTTAAGGATAATCTATTTATAAAAGAATTGAACCATATTTCTTCTTAATATAAATAATAGTTCACCAAATGGTGAAGTACTAGGGTGTATGAATCTATTATAAATATTCTCTTAGAATTTATTATTTAATTCCTACAACTCAATCAGATCCATTCTATAAATATTATTTAAAATAGGCATAGAACAAGGTATTAGTTTTATTGAAAGTCAACTTCACAAGTAAATGGGATACTAGGAATCTCTTGAATAAATAAATCAAAATAATCCTAAAAAATAGGTATATATTCGATGTTGATTTTCTCCCATAGACATATGTGATAAATAAGCCTCATAAATAGGTATTAAAACCCATATAATTGAAGTAATTTTCATTGGGATTTTATAGTCATCCTTATACTAATAAATGATCATAGGTTGACTCAGGATATGAAATGTGAATTACCTGGCTCAACAGTTGATATGTGATCTATATTAAGAGAGACAATTATTCCCAGAATCACATAAAATTATACTATATGGATAATTTTAATATTTTCAAAAAAACTCATTACTACAAACTTATATCAAAGTGGATTTATATACTTGATATGAAATCATCATTCCATTAGAATTTTTATTTGATAATCCAATATCTAATTTTTGAGTGGTTATGTGAAACCTATATAAATTCTCCTTATATAAATGAGTGGTATGAACTAGAATCAAACAAGACATTTGTAGTTATTGATTCGATGATAAGTGTACCCTTCACTACTTTGTTCTAATGATCAAGTTCAATGATTTTGAATACATTGGATTTACCTTCTTCCTTTAGAATAAGAGTTTTCTAAAATTTATTTTCATCATTAACCCTTGAATTCATTCATTGTTTAGAATAATGTCAATACTCTTTACTATTAAGGCATTGGAGTGTGGGAAGTGAATTTTTTTGAGCTTTTACTCTATTCATTTCATTGGATTTCCTATTCATGTGTCCTTGGAATTAATTTTCTTAATAGCCTTATTTTATATATTTAAAGAATTTACCTATACACTTAATTAAATTTACCCCATTCTTCTTTCCACATTTTTTGCATAAAGGAATATTGATTTTTTTCTCCATGGGTTTTATTACTAGAGTTTCCTAAAAAATAAACCTTACTTAGTGTTCCTCCAAAATCAATAGAATGATGCGAGTTTCTAATATCCATTTCCACCTTTAGGGAGCATCAAAAAACTTATTCATAGCTACCAAATTCCCTTATATCAAATTCCTTATTGTAAAACCTCGAAAAGTTTGAGAGTTTGTTAAAAATATATGTGTTGGGCGGGTCTATCCTGTGATGTCAATATCTGGGCCCCTTCAAAGACCATACATAAGGTTATATATGCCTCAAGGTATTATGGTTCATGTATTGTTATTAAATGCCTCTAGGCTTATGATCCATGTAAGGTTACCCCTATACCCAGTTAAAAAGGGGAAAAATAAATAAATAATTAAAAGGCCTTCAGGCTTGGCGGTTCCTCACAATATTGTTCATTGCATTGGCTATCACATTCATTGTTAACATGATTTCTATTGGTTCTATCCATTGACTAAAAAATATTTAATCTGATTATCATGAATTAATAATCAAAGTGAGAAATCATATGATAAGGAAATCAGTCATAATATTTCCTAAATTATGAAACATTCTTTCAACCCATAACATTTTAGGTTCATTCAATATCACTTTCGGTTTATCACAGGTTTTTTCAAGTACTATCCTCTAATTATTCATAAACTAATCCCTAAGAATAACTAAACCATTCTCTAATACCAACTGAGGTGACTCGAGCATAATATACATGCATTTTACATCATTTTAGATGAATATTCAATTCATCTCACAATAATCCGCACCCTATAACCTAAATGCTTACTTAATTTTTATTATTAGATAGATAGTGAATATATTTCACAATAAATCTTTAATATTTCCCAAAATTAATCTTCAAAATGGTTCCCTCCTAGACAGTTCAAACTTAACACCCATCTTCACAATCTAGATAAATTGAAACATAAGAAGGTGTGTACTTAGATAATTAAAAGGGTAAATATAGGATTAAATAATTGAAGATTATAAGTGATCATAATATAAGAATAATGGTATGAGATCATAGGTACATATTATAACATATGAAAATCATGACCAATAAGTTATGGATCATAAATCATGATTCATGACATCATAACATAGGCATAAAAATGTGGTATAAAAGTGTGTCACAAACATAGGCATAGAAAATAATTTCTTTTTAAAGAATAAATTACAATACCATAATTACATAGTAGACATAGTCCCATGGGGAATTAGGTTCACTACCCCATTTCATTTAAACCTTTGTATATAGAGTCCCTTATTGGATTGGGTCCACTCCACATTCCCTTTAAATCTTAGTGGATAGAGTCACTTATTGGATTGGGTTCACTCCCCATTCCCTTAAATATTATCACATGAGATATAAAGCTTTAATCAATGAATTTTAGGGCTATAATATACCCACAAATCACATAATAATAAACCACATATATGTATTCTAGAAAAATATAATAGAATTCATCGTTAATTCATAGCTTAATTAACTCATGGAAAGAAAAGGGTTTCATGAAAATTTCCTTAAAACATTATCATAATCAACACATATTAATAATTTGGATGTTATAACTAGATAATATACCTATTTAATCATTATAATCATTAAATGACGTTTATATGATGAAAATTCATTTATAAAATCATTAGAAATATACTTTTAAAATTAAGAAGAAACGTCCTTTTCTTTTGATAAATTTTTAAAGTTCACAGAATAATGGGAATGAAATTTTCTTTAAAAACACATGGAAACATGAAATTAAACCTTAATAATGATTAATGTTTATGAAAATGGGAAAATATTTTCTTGTGGTAAATGTTAAAAATGATCTTTTAACACCTTTATAAATAAAGTCAAAAAAGACCCATGAAAAAACATTGAAAATATTCCTTTTAAAAAATTTATAAAGGAAGTAAAATATAGTTGAAAATTTAATTAAAAATAATTTTAGTATATTTAATAAAATTTTTGAAACATTATAAATATATGGATATGGAAGATAAAGAGTTGGATAAAAGACTTCAAAAACTTTTAAAGCATTGATTTTAAACAAAACCCATTATGGATTTTAAAATAAAAGCCCCTTTAAAATAAATAACTTGAGAGGGAACTTAAAATAACATGAGTATAAATATATTCATGATATAATATATTAAAATTTTATTATACTAACCATATAAATTGATATAGGTGCATAATATGAAACATGTATCAAAGAAAGAAATTTTATATTAAAAACCCTTAATTCCGACTTCTGCTTGTTCAAACTCACTCTTAACTTATTTTTAATAAATTTATATTTATTATAAATATATATAAAAAACATATTTATAATTTTATTAGTATATTCCATTCACTTATAATTTATTATTAGCCTTTTAGTAATAATTCTTTGTTAAAATCAATTTTTTTGTTAATTATTCAGTTTTACACGCAAGTTTCGATTAGGTTGTTACGATACTTTCACCTTAGTAAATTTTTATCATCTCAATAATGTTAAAGATGGTTTATATTATTTTTTTTAATATATATATGGAGTACCATGGTCAATTCCTCAAACTTATAGTGTCAATTTTCAGGGAAAGCATAAAAATATTTTTTTTAGAAATTTAGATTCCATAAAAAAAAATTAGAGAATAAAAAAAATTATATAAAAATTATTAAATAATTAAAACATATTAAATTAATTAATTTTATATAATATTACTATTATCTAAAATCTGGTAATAATTCATGACATAAACATTATATCATCATTCTTGTAGGTGGTAAAATTGACCAAAAAAAGAGTGTGTTATAAAGACTAAAGGAGTAAAAACATTATATTTTATAATGATAACATAAAATTAAAATAGGATTAATAAGGTCATAAATATCATATATATTCATTAACTCTATTTATATAACCATCCATTTAATTTGGTGATGGAAAATTAAATATGTCGTTCATGGAGGCGGTAGTTCGCACGTACAAACGGCCGATGTTTTCATTTTCCAATAGATGAATGGAGGGTAGATAATGTTTATTACATCAATATAATAACATTTAAATATAAAAATGATATTGATTTAATTATATTATTATGGTTATAATATATTTTTAGGAGGTCAATGAGAAAAGAAATTTAAAATAACTTGATTAAGATGATTACCTCTTACTTGGGTGTCCTCCATTGGACATCTCTTTAATCCTTCTTAGGTCAGTATTTTAGTGAGAATAGAAACTATAGATCATGGATAAGGGTTTTGGGAAGTTATTTTGTAATATATTTTTCTAGATAATTAGCTCAAAGTGTGTGGAGAAGTGAGGGGTGAAGGGATTATTTTATAATGGAGAAGACTAGCACCCTTATAAATATTTATAAATTTTAAATATAATAAAATTTATTCTCAAGTAAAGTGACTCCAATTTAGAAAAAATTAAAATTTTAGGCTTTTTTCTTTAGTTTTAACAAATTTTAACATTTACTGTGATGACTTAAATTTTACCATGGTAACTATTATTTATGGCTAAAAATAAAATGGTCCTTATTACCAAATTTGAATATTATGATTCCAAATATGAAAAATTATATATAAAATAAAATTTCTACATGTTATAAAATTTAATTTTAACATAATTATACAAAATGAAACAAAAACAGTTTTTATAAAAATTCCATTTTTAAGCATAAAAATGAATTTACACCAAAATCATGTATAGTATTGATTCTCATAGAATTTATTACTTGATTTATTAAAAGAATTTTTTTATAAATTTAAAATAAATCCAAAACAAAATGGATCATTTTAAATACATATTTAAAGTTAAAGGACCAAAATATTTTTTATTAGAATGAAATATAACTATGTTTTCAAAAAGTCATGTATGGTTTTCCAAATTCAATATAATGGTTTTAAATGCTTTATTTTTTCCCATAAATACATATTTTATTGATTTAAAGGTTTTATATATTTTAAATTCATTCTTATATCATAATTATTTTATAAAATTTATGGTATTTATAAAAATAGTATTTTTCAGTATTCGCCTAAAAATCAATCATTTCCGAAAAATTATAAAAAATCACTCTATGCTATTTTTTGACATTCTGAACTCAAAAATAAAGTTCATTTTTTAAAATTTAATTTCTAAAATTTGAAAAATTTAGATTTTAAACAAAAAATATATAATATAAAATTAAAATACAGTTTTTAGGTAAAAAATTGTTATGTTATAAATAATTAAAGTAGTGATTTAATGATTTTACTAATTATGTTTTATTTAATTTTACTACAATATATTTAATTATTTATTATAATAAATCATTATTAAATTTATTTTTGTGTTGAATGAATTAAAAATATCAAAAATATTTAATTTATTTCTATAGTAAATACATACTAAAATCACAAGGTTTTATAATATAAATGAAAATAGGTGCATAATATGAAACATGACTCAATGAAGTGAAACTGAGATGAAAACCCCTTACCTCATACTTAGAATTAGTTATAAATTCTCTAACCTACTATATAATAAATATATATTTATTATCTATCTATATATGAATCATATTTATATTTTTATAACTAGATATTATTCACTTATAATTTCTTATTTCTCATTTAGTAATAATTCTTTGATAAAATAAATGTTTTTATATTGACTATTCAGTTTTCCACACATGTTCTAATTCATCAGTTATGTTCCTTTCATTATTTTCTTAGTTTTATCATATAAAAATTTTTAATTAAGGTTTATATTGTGCTTTTTATATATTTCTAGAGTTCTAGGATCATTTCACGGAACTTATGGTGATGATTTTCATGGAAATACTAAAAATATCATTTTTTAGAAATTTTTATTCCATAAAAAAGAATTGATTTTATTACTGAATATAATATATATATATAACAATTAAAAAATAATTATAACATTCTAAATTCATTACCAATTTATAAAATTCCTTAATCATTCATGAAATAAACATTATGACATTATTCATGTAGGTGGTAAAACTGACCCAGATAACAGTGTGTTATAATGACTGAATGAGTAAGAAAATGCTATTACATAATGAAAATATAAATTTTACATAATATTAATTAATTAAAAAAATTATTAAATTAATAAATTTGATTTAAGAAGAGTTAGATATATAAGATATAGAAGAAAAATCAAAAAGAGGATATCGTTTATATTGAGATCTTGAATCTCCTCTTAACAAACCTCTTAGAAATGAGACATTTTGGACTTATTCTAGGGACTAGATGTTCCTAAAAGTGAGATAGAATTATTAGGTTGGTAATTTTGGTAGTTATTGAGGATAAATTTAAAGTAATTGTATGGTTTTGGGTGGGGAGAGGAAGGTTCCTTTTATAGGTGAGAGGGTTTGCACCATTGTAAATACTCTTAACTTTAAATAAATTAAATGTAATTATCAAAATAACTAGGTACCAAATTATCCAAATATTGAAGAAAATATAATGTGGTCAATAATACACACATACGATCAATTATAGATAATTTTTTGGGATATTTTTTTCCTTATAACTTAGTTTCACCCCTTATTGACCATTTAAACTTTTACTATAGTGAGTAACTTTAACCTTAGTAACTTATTTTTATGAAAAATTATTATTGAAAATATGATAACATATTTACAAGATTTTATTTCTATAAGTGGTCGAAATTAATTTTAATATAAGTACACATAATGCAATAAAAATAATTTTTATAAAAAATTCCCTTTTAATCATAAAAATAATTTAAACAAAATCATGTATAGTATTGATTCACATGAAATTTATTGGTTTATTATTAAATAAATAAGATTTTTTTTACTTTAAAATCAACCCAAAAAATAGTTGATAACTATGAATACTTATTTAAAGAAAAAGAACTAAAATATTTTTTATAGAATAAAATATGACTTAGGTTCCAAAAAGTCAAACATGGACTTAAAAATTCAAAGTAATATTTTTAAATGTTTTATTTTAATCCTTAAATAAATATTTGGTCAAAAAAAAATTTATAAATTTCTAAGTCATGTTTATATCATGAGGGTGTCATGAAAGTTACGGTATTTTTAAAAACAATATTTTTCACTATTCACCTAAAAGGAAATCATTTAATAAAAATTATAAAAATAATCCTAAATTTTGATATGATTAATCCAAAAATAAAGTTCATATTATCAAATTAAAAATATAAAATTTATGAATTTATCTTTTATATAAAACATATATAAAAATAATTTTTTAAAGAAAACATTTTTATTTAGCCTTGAATGATTAAAGTAATACTTTTATAATTACATAACTATTTCAAATATGTTACTAATTTATTTTAAAAAATCATTTCTTGAATTTTATCAATACATTTTGTTGATATAAATTTATAAAATTAGTAAATTAAATAAAAATTTACAATTCATAAAAATGGATTCTTTAAAATCATTTTTTTCCTATGTGAATTAAAATCATTTAATTATAAAATAATCATTTATTTTTCTAATTATGTTTTAACTAAATATATTGTATTGTGTTTCATTTTTTATTTTATAAAACATTATTCTATTTATTTTAGTATTTCATATATCACAACCTATCAAACATGTTGAATATGTTCCAATGGGAAAATACATACTAAATTTATATGGTGTTATAGATAGTGATGTGGTTGAATGGATTTCCAATTTTCTAGAACAAATAAAATTATATATTTAGTAATTTATTTTGATTATGGGTTATGACATAATAAATTAATCTTATTATTCTCCCACTATTTTTTCAAATCTCAACATCCCTCACTATTGGATTCATAATATCATGTTGCTCAGATATTCTAGTAGTAAGGGTCCATATTCTTCGTCTCATAACCCAAACTATAGATATAAAAATTACTCAATGTTATTCTGGTAGGATTTAATTTCCAATGGAATTAACTCATAACTCCTTGATCTGTTGAGTGGTATCAGAACACTAGAATACCACTTGAAAGTTATGGACCAGAACAAAAGTGGTGGTTGGGTTCCTGATTTTGGTTTTTCAACTCTTCCAATGGGTAGATATGAATAACATGACGAACATGACCTCATAATCTCATAGAGAGGATTTTTTTCGATTTTATTTGTAACTAATTTTAAATAATAATTATCTTAAATTGATATTTTATTTTGATTAATTAAAATTTTTCTATTGTATTTTTTTCATTGCGGTGGAGAATCCAAGTGAGGATTCCTATAGGTGTATCCACACATGATCTATTAATCTATTAATATTGATATTGGAATTATGAGTGCTAGAATAAAGGAACTTATATCTTCATGGTGTTCATCATTGATCACAATAATGTGTTATCTTGTTCTCTCTATGTTCTTGATAAACAGGATGGGATGATTTTCTCTCTAGGTATTGAGAGAATTATAAAGAGATTCTTATTGTGCACTAAAGATCTTAAGGATTGTTGAATCACTTAGAAGGGGGTGAATCTGTTATTTCCTTCTTAAAAAATTAAAATTTAATAAACTGACCACTTATAACATATCATAGTTTCTTCCATGTATACTTTTAGTAACATAAAATTCATGAAAAAATAGTAAAGTAAAAAAAGGAACATAAAATTTAAAAGGTTCAGCCTCGGTGTGAGAACCAACATCCTTGTTATAGCCACTCCAATACGTCTATGGAAATTCACTATTATGAAGAAGTGAATAAAAATTTTATGTTAACTCCTATTAAACACATTATATATATATATCAATAGGAATTATTATAATGACTTTTGTCAATTTTTAATTTTTACTTATAAAATTTGAGCCACAATGAAAAAAAAGTAACTTTAATCAAACTGCTTTACAAGGGATCTATCAAGAATCACTATTTGATCTTCCATTTGTCTGATATTATCCATTTGGAAACACTCCATCTAGTAATATAAATCCATATAACCTTTTATCAAACTTCACCTAAAACAACTTTCTATTCTTCCCACCTAACAAAACTTGGCACCTCCCAAAAAAATTTTATAACTCTATCTGATACGCTCTGCCCATTTCTCTCTATTCAGTAAGCTCAAATTTCTATTGTATAATATTATAATCAAATAATATATCCAAAAATATACTTAGAAACAAAACTTTTTGAGCTTCATATTTATTATCACTCAATAGTAATCAAGTATGATGTACTTTCCACCTCTATTTATAGGTGCTCGCAGAAATAGAAAAGGCAAGAAACCTGAAAAGTTTTCCCACTCACCCAAATTAATTAATATGAATTTTTATGATATTTTAAATATATTTGAGTTGTTTTAAAACCTTATAAAATCATCTAGATTCTTATCAAATATTCTTAAATTCTCTATAACTTCATTATTCTCAACATTACTCAAATTAAAACTTTACCAAGTTCTGCCAAATGTTCTATTCAGAAATTGATTGTATAAAACTCTATTCATCTGTCTATTTATCTTGACTCACATGAAATAAAAAACATTAATTTAGTATGATAATATTGCTTATTTCAAACTTGGTAACTTCATAAAAATTCAAAATATTTCTAGATTTTTATAAAAAATATGATCTTCAGACTTCATATAAGTTTTCTTTTTGAAAACAGATCGCATGCCCTTGTTTGTCCCTTACTAGAAACTAAAGATGGATGAATACATTGTTACAAATTATAAATAAGTCAATTGCCTAAAATGGTTTTTTGGCATAAAATTTAACACATTTTAATTTTTATAATTTATAATACTTTGCATGATCAACTAAATCAGATCACTCAGTAATACTGCATTTGATCTTGTTTGTTCAGAGAATAGTGACTGATTTACAAACTTGATATACCCTTGTATCATTGGTCAAATTTTCAAATATGATTACTTGATTCAATTTTCAATTATTATACATTTTTTAAAACTTCAAAAAACATGGAAACAATTAATTTATATATTCTTAAAAATTCTTTCTCTGATGAGATGTGTCTTTTGCACGTTTTTCTTCCATCTGATATCCATCATCCAGTCTGGTCGGTCTACTACATTAGTCTATTTAGGTCTATACAATAATCAATGTTGCAGTATCATATATTCTTATAAAAACCTATACCTTATCGACCTAACTGAAAACCATCATCTTCTTCTTCTCATGTTTTTATGAACTCAATAATTTTTAAAAACTGAAACTATCAAACAAAAACGTTATTTAAAACTTTTGTGTGGAATGTACGTCCAATCAACAGTAAGGTTGCACTTCATTGAACTTCACAAAAATAAAAAATTTCATGATATCGTAGTTTATTAGTCCAGAGAAACGTGTCTGAAAGTATGAGTTTAGAAACTTCATCATTGAATGAAATATCGTCTGTTGCAGAACTGTCTGGTAACTTAATCAAGAGATTCATCTGAAACTCTTCATCCGGAAAATATGTGTCCAGAAAAATAAAACTCTTCTTTCTTTAAAAATATTGGATCATGAAATCATTTAAATATGTTTAGTAACATTTAATAACAGTTTCATCATTGTCTGATTTATTGGATATAGAAATTTAGAACTTTATAACTTACTAAATTTCATACTTATTTTCTCCAATAAACATTTTTACACTATCTACATCCAGATTTTCTTACTGTCATAACACAATTTCCTGTAACTCTTATTTTCCAATTTTACAAAAACATTCATTAATAAACGTTAGTTTTTAATAAAAACAAAACTTTTTTAAAACAAAACATCACAAAGGATCTTTAATCTCTCCCTTTGTATTTCATGACAACCCTCATTAACAAATTTTTCAAATCATTATCTATTAACACTTAGACTTTTTACAACTCATTTTTGTAACAACACAAATTTTTTACTTTTACCAAAATTCAACCTTTCTCAAATGATAGTTTTCTAACACTACCCTACTAGATAAATTAATGTATTTGAAGTAATTTTATCCCTATATGATAAGAAAATTTATGTCTATGTTAAGATAAACTCCCATTTAATTTTCCATACTTTCACTTTTCTTTATCTCCACTATTTTATGATAACCATAACTTCATATTCATTTAAGTAATAAAAGTAATTTTCTCACCCTTATAGGTAAAATTTGTACATATTCTCCACCTTTATAAATATAATCAAAATCATAGTGGGGGGAAATTCCTTATAATTCTTAGTAAGTATTTATTGGAGGTTAAACATGAATTTTCAGCCTCAAATATTCAAATATATCCCTTAGAATGTATTTTTTGAAAACATCAGCAATTTTATATTTCATGGAAATATATTCTAGAAAAACATATCCACCATTGACTTCCACTTTTATAAATTGAAACTTAATATGAATATTCTTGGATCTTGAGTATTGGATATGGTTTTTTAAAAGATCAATTGCACTATGGTTATCAAAACATTTATCAGTGGTTTGAAAACTTTAACTTTCAAATATTACAATTGAACTTTCATCCACAATAGTTGAGTATAAGCCTGAGTATCTACAACATATTATGATTTTTTTGTGATCAAAGTTACTTAACTCTATTTCTTACTATTCCAACTCGCACCACATTTTCTTAAGTAAAATTTTCCTCCATAAGTAAATTTTTTTCATTGAAATATTCATCCCAATCAGCATCAGTATAACCATGAATGTTCATATCGCAAATTCCTTTATATAATATCACATGTGGTGTTATTCCTTTACCATATCTCATAAGTTTATTTTATTCTAATATATGAGATTATTTTATATCACTTTAATATATATCACATAAATTCATGATATAAACAATATCAGTTCTTTAGGTTGTAAGGTAAAGCAAACCTCCTGAAATAAAATTTGAAAATATTTTTTATTTTCACTTTTCCCAACTTCATCTTTAATCAATTTTATCCAAACTGAAATATGATTAGAAACTTCTTTAGATTATGTCCTACCAAAATTTTGTAAGGATTATTTATAATACTTTACCTGAGATAAGAAAATGTATTTTCCATTTTTCTGAACTTGTAAACTAAGGAATAAATTTAATTCTCCTAACATTGACATCTCAAAATTATATTTAATTTCCTTAGAAAATTATTTACAAACTTTTTCTTCAACTCCAGAAAAAAAAAATATATCATCTAGCTAAATTATTGCAATTAGGATGTTGGAGTTTACTTATTTCACATGAAAGTTACTATAAACTTTTATTTTATAAAAAATCAATATTCTCAATCAATTATCAAGTTTGTAATACCAAAAAATCGGGATTTTTTCAACCCATAAAAGAATTTATTCATTTTAAAATTATTTCTTTCATCTTCATCAAATAGAGACATGCAAGGTTGATCAATGTAAACTTCTTCTTCAATCTCACTGTTAAGAAAATATAACTTTATATCTATTTGATAAACTTTATAACTTTTATTTTCATCCACTAATAGAATCATTCTAATATTTCCTAATCTTAAAATATGGGGAAAGTTTTCTCAGAAATCTACACCTTACACCTATGAATATAATTTACAAAGAAGTCTTTCTTTATTTATTGAATCTTCTCCATGTTCAATTAACATTTTTCTATACAACCATTTTTTCCAAAAATATTTTTATCTGTTGGTTATGGAATAGGTTCTCACGTTTCATTTTTCTCAATTTTATCCAAATCTTAATTCATTTAATTCACCCATTATTTGTGTTTTACTACTTCAGAAACTGATTATGGTTTAATATGTGAAAAAAGTAATTTTTGATTTTATAATATTAACCTTTTTTAAGTATAAATCAGATCTTTCTAATTTCCAAGTATATTTTTAGTTTCAACTTGTTTCTATAAGGTGGGAAATTTTAAATATTCTCTACCAATTTCACTTTTTTCATCACACAATTCCTCTAAGATTTGATAAATCTATTTTTGATCACTTTAACTTTCATTAGAAGTCTTCATTTTTCTTCCTCAACATTTTCAACATCTTTTATTAAGGAATTTGAATTTTAAATAACTTTCACATCATAGGAATACACAAAATTTTGTAAACATTTGTTCCAACATTTCTAACTTCTTTTGTTGGGTTAATATCCTTTGAAAGTTCTTTCCTCCTCTTTTTTATCAAATTTTACAAGATCTGAATTTTTTATTTTTAGTAAATATGGACTTCTGAAAACCTTGAAGTATTTTAATGAAGGTTTTATTATACCACATTTTTTATAAATTCTTGTTTTACTATGGCCTTAAAAACAATTTTTTTACATATAAATTAGTACAAATAGCTTCCCTCCAGTAGAACTTTGAAAGTTTGTATTCTTCTAACATGATTCTTCCCATTTCTCCCAAAATTCTATTTATCCATTCTACTAATCCATTTTTTTGTGTGTTTTATATAGTACTATACTAATGTTTGATTCCAATATTTTTTATATAAGATTAAAAATCATTTCATATTAACTATATACGTTATATGTTCTCAACTTCTTTATATAAACCTTTATTTCTCTCTCAACATCTCTTCTGAAAAATATGAACATTTCTACAGCCTCTGAATTGTGTTTCATAAACATTATGTTGTTCATCCTAGTGAAATAATCAATAAAAATGATAAATTAAAAATCTACTTTTGTTGTTTGATATCTTATTGTTCTACAAATATCTAAATGAATAAGTTCAATAAGTCTGGTAGATAGAATATCAACTTTATTATGGATTTTACAAATCATTTTCCCTTTCTATAAAGTTATGAAAACATCATCTTCTATTCTTTTCAATGCTGTAAAATTTCATACAGTATCGAATTTAGAAAAAAAGTCATGCTTTTCAAACCAAGATGGCTTAGTCTATGATTCCATGATCTATTTTCATCTTTAGTGCTTAGATAACAAGAGTCATAATGTTTTCCTATCTGGAAAATATTTCCACCAGTTCTTTCTCATTTAGATACAACTTTTCCATCTTTCACACATTTGATGATACAAGAATATTTTATAAATATAATTTTTTCCCACAATCACAAAGTTGACTTACACTAAGTAAGTTGTTTTTATCCCATTGACAAATATAAATTCCATTGATTTAAATTTTCTACTTCAATATCAGTTGTTCCAATTCCTATGATTTTTAGGGAATTATCATTCATGAAGTTAATTAGTCCTCTATCTTGATTTTCAAAATCTTCCAAGATTTTGAAATATCCTTTCATGTGTGAAGAACAACCACTATCAAGAATCCATGGTTTGTTCCCTTTAGTTTATTTTAAGGTTGTATCAACAAAAAAAAATATCCTTAACTTTTTTATTTTTAACTTCCTTTTATTTACAAGCATAAGAACTTTTAACAAGAAGAGTTCTCATACATTCACTGGCATGGTACCCAACCTAATAACATATTCAACATAATTCTTCTAGACATTTAAATTTGTTTTCTATTGGAATTTTTTTTACATCTTGAGATTCCACTTTTCTAACTTTCTATGTTTTATTAAAGTAACTCATTATATTTCCACCACTGCTTACTCTATTTTCATACCTTCTTTCAAGAAGTAAAAAATTATTCCAACAGTTATATGCCAAGTTCCCATGGATTCCACAGCACCATAAAAAACAATCAAATATTGGTATTCTGTATGATTATGATCTTTCTTTATAGAAACATTTTCTAAGTTCATATCTTCTTTCTACTTTAACATTCTATAGTAATGTACAATCTTTATTATGGAGATAATTTTCAAATTTTTAGAATTTGATATATTTTTCACAACCCTTATCAACACAAATTTTCCAAAAACCTTTCTTAACACTTGAAATATTAGAAAAATCAAATAAAAATTTAATTTTGGAAGGTGGAGAATTCACTTGATTCTTGGAATATTATTTTTTTATATATTTAGATGATTTAGATTATACTTTTGAAGCCTTACTAAAATTTTCATTCAATTTTCTTAAGGTACTTTCATTCTTAAGGAGTTTTGATTGAGTTTTTTTAAATTCATATTCCTTATCTACCAATATCTTACTGAGGTATTCAAACACCTTTTCATATTCATAAATAATTATTTTGTAGCTTGAGATCTAATTGGTGTATTCTTATTCCTTTTTCAAAACATATTTTATTCCTTCAACCAATTTTACATTATCTTTATTCATCATTTTGATTTATTTCTTGAGAGTTTTATTTTTCTCAAGACATGCAGCAAGTTTTGATATGATCTGATACTCTCAATAGGATTATTAACCTCCTTCTTAACTATTTGATAAATCTTCCTTTTTATTTAAATTCGAAGAAAAATAAGTTCTAACTCTTTATAAAATTTACACTTCTAATGAATTGTTGTATGAGGAGTCAGATCCTATTTTATTGCTCAAAATAATTCTTCTTTTTCTAGTGTACTTATTTTATTTTACAGAAGTTTTATCAAACTTCTTCCACCAAGTTTTTTCTTCAAAATGATCTTTAAATTCACAAGCTTTGTTTTTGGGTAAATTTATAGAAAAATGCTCAATTCCACCACACTCAAAAAAATTGAGTGGAAGTATTCCTACATACTTAAATCTTCTTATTCAAAAATTCTTAGAGATAAGAGACATTATTTTTTTCATTCAACTTACCATTCTCCTTATATTTATAATCATAAAGATCAACATTTTTGTAGTCTTGAATTTTCATCTTTCTCATAGCTTTAAAATTTATCTCATATTTGATCTTATTTTTGAATGATAGAGATTTTATCATTTCATAGGCAATATGAAAGTTATGAAATTCATCAAGAGATAAATCTTCTTTATCTTATAATGTGTATATTTTAGAATCAAAACTTTCTAGAAAGTTTCTCATTAGTTTCTTAACATTTATAGAATATTTCAACACATCTTTGAAAAATATGATGTCATAAAAAACTTCATTCACTCTGGTGAAGTTATTATAAATAGTTTCATTATATATAATTATTATGTCTTCAAACTTTCTATGCTAGATTTGTAGTTTTTCTTCCTTCAATTTAGTATTTACTTTGAAAATACTTCTGATCTTGTCCCATATTATATTTTCTATTTTGAGACCCATCACCTTCATGTAAAAAAATTTTGATAGAGACATAAGAATAGTATTTATATATTTTTCATCAACTTTAATGTTTCTCTTTTCAATAAAATCCATTGGGGTGTATTTCTGAATGGGTGGAAACCTAATTATATCAGCATCAATAACTTATAGGTCATGTGATAGAAAATAGGTAATCGTTCTATTTTTTCATCCATGATAATTTTTTCCATAAAAAGTAGGAATTCCTATATTGTTGAAGGAATTGAGATTATCTATGAAAAGGAATAAATAGGGGAACCTACCCTATTATACCACTTTAAGTTCATAAAAATCATTTAATCAATGGGAAGGGGGTTAAATCATTGATTTCCTTTTTAAAAATTTCAAATTTAAGAAACTAAATCCCGATCACTTGTTAGAGTTTACTCCTTATCAAATTTCTATAAACTATAATGCATGAAAAGGTAGAAAATTAAACAAGGTACACAAGATTTATAAGGTTCGACCTCAGTGTGAGAACCTACATCCTTTCCATAGCCACTCTCATGGGTTTATGGATATTCACTATTATGAAGAAGTGAATAAAATTTTTTTTTCAACTCCAATTATACACCATATATCTATCAATAGAAATAATTATATGAAATTCAGTCAGTTTGAAAATTTTACTTATAAAATTTGAGCAACAGTGAGAAAGAAAGTACCTTTGATGAAAATGATCCATATAGGGTCTGTTAGTAATTTCTATCTGATCTACCCACTATCCAATATTCTCCATCCATAAATTCTCCATCTGGTAATCTCTTTAAGTTACACCTTTTCTCAAAAAAAATCCTGAAATTTTTTTTTGTTTTTTCCACTTAACAAAACCTGGAACCTCATAAACTTTTCTCAGAACTCTGTCTGATCCACTCTATCTATTTCTCTCTATCTGGTGAGATGAACTTTCTACTATCAGACATTCTGATTTAAGACTCTATCCATTAATTTTCTATAACAAAAAACATTAATCATTTCATATTTTTTCTCACTCAACACTCATCAAGTATGATGTGTTTTCCACCTATATTTATAGGTTCTATCATAATTATCAAAGGTGGGAAACCTAAAAAGTTTTCCTACTCATCCAAATTCATAAATCCTAATTTATCATATATTTGAAATTTGTTTTACTTATTTTCAAACCTTTTAAAATAATTTCGAGTCTTCTAAAATATTTTTAATTTCTCCAGAAATTCAGAATTCTAAAATTTACTATAATTATAAATTTACATGGTTTCTCCAAATGTTTTGTCTGGAAATTGATTGTCTAAAACTCTCTTTATTTTTCTGGTTGTCTTCATTCACATGAAATAAAAAAAATTGATTCAGTATAATAGATATATATTATTTAAAACTTAGTAAATTCATAAAAATTCAAATTTTATACATACTATTACAAAACCAATGCTCTTAAAACTTCATATGAGCTATCTATATGCAAAATCATCTCATGACTTTATTCGTTTCTTCAAATAAACTAAATATGGTTGACTATATTTTAGAAACTTCTAAAGTCTTTAGTTTCCAATTTTCTGGTAAAAACTTCAACATATCTAACTTTTTCTCTTTCTGGAGACTCTATCCACTCAACTGAATCCAATCACTCAGTAATACTACATTTGATCTTGTAAGACTGGATAATAGTGTTCGATTAAAAATTTTATCTCCCCATTTTTATTTCCTTGGATATTCAAATATAATTACTTGAGTCACTTTTTATTTATTCTAAATTTTTTTAAACTAAAAATACTCATCAAAAACACATTCATATATTCTTACAAAGTCTTTTTCCAATGAGCTATATCCTGTGAAATTTTTTTGTTCCATCTGATAGCCATCATCCAATCTATTCAGTCTACTACATCAGTCCAATCAAGTCTTCCCAATAAGAATTGTTTCCACATTAGATATTCTTACAAAAACATCTACCTTATTGGTGTAACTAAAAAACAACATCTTTATCTTCTCACATTTTTATGAACTTAGTAATTTTCACAAAATCAGAATATCTAACAAAAACTTCATATGAAACTTCTATCTGGAAAGTTTGTTTGATTAGTAGTAAGGTTTTACTTCATTGAACTTCACCCGCTTCAAACTTCTCAATCTCTTGTAGTTTCTCTGATAAGATAAATTTTCCTAGAACTCTAAGTCCAAAAACTTCAACATTGTATAGAATATAGTCCATTCTAGCTCTATCCAGTAACTGTATTAGGAGATGCATCTAAAACACTTCATCTAGAAAATCTATGTTTGGAAAACTGCAACTCTACTTTCTTCAAAAATATTTTATCATGAAAATATTTCATGATTTTTATTAACATTGAACAAAAGTTTTTGTATAATCTTATTTATGGGAGTTAGAAATTTAGAAATTTCTAAATTATTGAATTTCTTACTTCTTTTCTCTAGAAAATTTTGTTACACTATCTACATTAGGGATTTTTAAATTTTATAACATAATTTCTAAAAACTCATCTATTTCTATTTTAACAAAAATTATTTAACAAAATTTAGTTATAAAAAATAAAACTTTTTTAAAATAAAACGTCACAAAGTATCTTCATGCACAATAAGGTTATCCCTCTAAAATGATATAATTTGAATTTTATACTTAGGATTAAAAAATTAATAATTACACAAAGGTCATTTATTAAGTTTTTTATTCTAATTAACCCCCTATAAATTATTATTTTTATTTTTATTTTTATTTTTATTTTTATTATATCTTAGGAAACGCATTTATTTAAAAATAATTTCATAAATAAATTAACTAATCTTTGTTTAAATTATATTAAATAAAATATATCAATTTCATTAGGACATTAAATCGAACTATTAATCCTCCCATGGAATTTATTACACCTCAAATAATAAAATATTTATTCTAATAAATATTATTCATTCAATAAATAAACAATATATTCACTAAACTCATGAGTAAATATTTATTTTAATATTTATATAACTAAATAAATATTTATATATTAATCTATATATAAGGTTGGTGAATAAATAATTATTTATTTATTACCTTGTAAATAATAATTTAGAGATAAAATTAATCTCATATATTCTAAACTTGAATATCTCACGATTGAATTTATACAATCAATTTTACTTGAATAATTATTATTCCACTAGCTGAGAATAATATTTATTCTTAATATTAAATTAAATTGAATTTAAATAAATTAAAATACACCTAGTGTGTGGCCTTTAGAACTATTTCCCAATGTAATTAGGTGAACATGCCTAAATTTCAGGATCATCATTTAGTAATATGTCAAGGAACCTATAGAGAAAGTGGTTATTTTCACAACGACAAAAACCTTCCTATGAATGCTATCGTGCAATGTAATCCATTTGTATACCTATATATAATTAAAAAAGATGCATAATTGTGTTGTCACCATATATATAACACCCTTAAAATTTAGTTTAAAAGAATAATAATCTCAATAACTTTTTTTAACATGCAACATCGAAATTTAATTGAATTGTGATATACTATAAAAGCGTAATTATTCAAATGTGATCATTATAACCTGGTCGCTGAACTAATGGGTCTGAATAGGATTAATATAATTATTAAATATATTTATAATGATATTAATAAATATTTACTGATTAATTCAATGGAAATAATCACTCATTTTTTAGTGAATTCGTTTTATGCTTCAAAAATAGTTTTTTCGTAAAAAATGGTTTTTATAGCTTTTTATGAGCATATATTATAATCAATTTTTACCAATTTTAGAAATTATAATTTATAAAAAGGATATAATTTTTTAAATAATCATATCAAAATTAGAAAAATTTGTAATATTTTTAATTTTATTAAAATATTAATTTTTTAGTGAATTGTGAAAAATATCCATTTTATAAAAAACTATATTTTCAAGTTAAGTATTTAAAAATTCCTATTTTTTTAATTTATTTTAAAATTTTATTAGTTAATAATGATTAAAAATAATCCAATTAATTCCATTTTAATTGAAATTATTCTTAATTTTGGTATCAGAATGTTTTTATACTTGAAATTTTATTTTTTTGAAAAATCGTTTTCCATCATGTTTTTCAGGTTTATTTTAGAAGAAATTTAGGTTAATTATAGGGAATTAATTTGATAGAATTAATTCCATATTTAGAATCATAATTTTTAAATTTTATAAATAGGACAACTTTATTTTTTGGGTTTGATGAATAGTAATCTTGGTAAACATTTTCTCACAATGGTAAAGGTAAAATTGGTAGAATAAAGTTAAAAACTATGTGATAAGGCTTCAAAATTATATATAAAATTTATTATATTTCACTGGATGAGTTTAATTTGACCACCACCTTAAAATATTTAAAAATATGTCATTTTATCCATAATTCATTGATAAGGACCTTTATAAAGAAAATTCTAAAATGTCACTTTCTTGTTTTTAAAATATATAATATTTTTTATATGAATAAAAACAATTTATGAATGGTTAAAAATGGTTATTTTGAATATGAATATTTTTTTGAAAAATTTTGTATATTATTTTAATGGTTATTTTGAATTTTTTTAATATAAAAAGATGGTATAAATAATTACCTTAAATTCTTACACAATGCTAATACTGTGTTTTTGCAAGGAGTAGAAAAGTCAACTAAATGATTTTGAAAGTATACAAAGTAATAATTATTTGGATGATTTGTAGTGTTCTGTGAATTTTTTTGGTTAACTATAATATATCAAGTATGTGTTAAAAGATTATTTTATAATTAAATTACTTTCTTGGTTTTTTAAGTCAACTATGTGAATGGTTATGAAAATGAATTTAATGGTATCTTATATTAAATAATATTTAATTAAATAAATTAAAATTCATAAAAATATTATCTTCAACCAAGTAAATGAGATATTATTAATAATTCCAACCATTTTTCACTTATAGTTCACTTTTCCTTTTATAGTAACATTCATGACCCCTAAAGAGTAAAAAACATTGAAATCTTAGTAATCGTCAAAAGGTTTAACGGTGGTTAAAACTGAGAGATATGGGTTAAAATGTCACCTAAACTTGTATAAATATTATTTTATGAACATCTTTAAAATTAACTTAATAATAGTTTTTAAATATATCAATTTATATAATCTTTAACATGAAAATTAATTTATATTAATTTAATACTTTAAGTAATTCCAAGGGTTCCTCTCTCCTCTCTTGTATAAGCACGCCACCTATCCTCTCTTACTCACACTTCATAAGCCACTCATATCAAACAAACCCCAAAAAACCTCTTCTTAACTTCCTTATATACATTATATATGTGCTTTTATTCTTAAAATACCATCCCTAGGGTCCTTAAGGGGAGATCCAAGAGAGGTTCTTCAAAGTGGTTGTAATTGTCTTAACCAATAATTTTCGTTTTATGTCTTCTTATAACTCCTTAAATTTTGTCCAAATCATTCCAATATAATAAAATCAGTATCTCCCATATACTTGTATTTTATCATTTTAATGTAATAACCTTATTCATCTTCTTTTTTTCTTCAAATGGGAAGTAAAAGTATCATTTGTGTGTTCGTATGGACTACTACCTCCATGAAGAAATACAATTCATTTTCCATCACCAACTCACATGTATGATTATAATGATGGATTTAATGAATATATATTATATTTATAAGGTAATTAATATTTTTTAATGATATAATATTATTTATTTTTCTTTCCTTATTTTCATTAAAAAATGAAAATAGTGTTCATGCATACCTACGAACTACCATCTCTATGGTGTAATTCAATTTTATATATAAATCTTTTAGGGATGGTTCTAATATTTATATATTAAATATATATATATAATTATTGTGGTTAAAATTCTGGATATTATGGAACCATGATCAATATGCAAGGATCGGAACTGAAAAATAAAAACATACATGAAAATCAAAGTAGTTTACACCCAGAAATAATGATTTTCATATTAAATTATTGATAAATGGATGTTGAAACGTTTTGATTGGATAATATATGATATTAAAAAAATTATTTTATTTTTTATATAATTATAATAAATTGAAATTTATTATAAAGAATGTTAAAATCACTCATGAAAAAATTCAGAGGTGAGGTAAGTGTTCTTCGTCTTAATATTGTTTCATTGAGACAAGTTTAATTTTATGAACCTATTTATGTTTATGAGGTGTATATACTAAAAATTTAAAAATAATGTATACTTCTTAATCCATTGTATTTAAAGTTAAAATTGATATTATAATATCTAATGGTTTTGGATTCAGAAGTTACCAAAGTGGTAAGGATTTATCATATCAAATTATCTTCTTCGGAACATATGTTATACACCCATCTTTTTTATGGGGTGTAAATACGTACCCTTTTACATATTATATCAATAATATCCTTATTTTCATGGAATTTAAAGTTTCATTTGATGTTATTATTTTATGGGGCTTATGTTTCAAAAATTACCAAAGCGGTAAGGGTTAATTCTTCGATCTCACTTTTAATTGGGATCGTTTATGTTTAAATTTATTTTGGGGGAATTATATTATTTAAATATTCTAAAATCCTACATATTTTATTATCATCTATTTAATTCATAATTTTTCTTGTTTTCTTCATATTTTACTCTATTTGGTACTCAAAGATAACTGGAATAATTTTTTTAAGGAAAACCGGCCTTATTTCTCCTTGTTGTTGGTAATATTTTTCTTCAATGTCCATATTTTCAAAATATTTTAAATAAAGTTATTTTATATAGTACAATGATTGTTTCAAGTCATTTTTAACTATTTTTTAAATTTTACAAAAAAAAATAAAAGGAATATTCTTGTATTTTTCTAAATGATTAACTTTTTTACTTTTTACCAAATTATAAAAAGAAGGTTTTTTAACATATAAGGAATTAGGTGATTTTACCTCCATCTTGTCTGTATTAAATTTTAATCTTAAACTACAAGTTTCTATGGTTATTTTCAAATAAAATCATTTCTAAATATCCTAGGAATTTTTTGTTTCAAATATATCAAAATAAATAGATATTTTCTATGTTTTAAAATAAATGTTTTAAATGTTGTTTTAAACATATTTTTCATCTAAGTCAACATCATTTGATGTTTATTATGCACCATTAAGGGTATGTTCTTATCATACCATAGATATTATTTTTATTTATGTTTTATTATGATTTTTGAATTGACATGAAACCCATTTTCTTTCCACTGGTAAATTAAGCTAGGATGAATTCTTTTATGATTATGATGATGATATGTTTACAAAACCCATTTATTTTACATGTATTGTGATATAATGATATAATGATTTTTTATGACCTTGCTTCATAAATATTAATGTATTGTGATTATGTGATGGGTGGTCCTAAAATTATATATCCTTCCAATTCATTGTGTAATGATGATGGGGTTAACTGTATGGAAGTTATTCATAAGAGAATATTGGAATTGTTTGAGTATGATTTTACATAATGAGTTTATGTCCACTAAGAAATGATATTATTGGAATTGATCCTTAAAATATGATTTCTATGATTATTATTATTATTATTCAAAACATTATTCCACTCTTTTATGACATGATCATGTTATTATAAAATGTTCTCATGGATCATGAATTTTTATTCTCTTATGATCCATGTCTTATGAACTGTCAATATTTACTCCACGACTCATGATTATGATCTATGAATTATTAGGTATGGTTTTATATTATTATTATCATGTTCTCATTCACTTATTCTCATGTTATTATTAAAAATTATCACTGAATGATATCTCTCATGTTTACCCTTATTGAGTATCTAAGCTCACCCCTTCTTATGTTTTAATTTTTCCCAAGGTTATGAAGAAGGGTATTAAGTATGATGATCCAAGAAGGGTTTCTTATGTAAGTAAAGATGTTAGATATGATGATAATTTTACTTAAATAATATTTTTATATATTTATCCTCCTAATAAGTTATACCTTTATTTTTCTCACACGTGTTTATTTGGGATATATATTGAATATTCACTGAAAATATGTAATATTTATGTATGTAATGTTTGGGTTGATATAGTTGGTATCATAGGAGGGTTTAGTTGTTTTTGGATATTGGGGTTATAAATATTTGGTAAAAACCATGAGGATAAGTATCAGTATATGATTACAACCTAAAGTTGTGATAAAGTTGAGATTGTGTGTTTTCCTAGAAAAAAAATATCTTTCAGGATACTGGAAAGTGGATGCGGCTATGGCATAGATGGACCTAGGTGTAACAACTATGAAAGGTGTTGATTGGGTGTTAACTTGATCATCTCTGGTGTATGATGAGTAGTCCTAAGACTGTACATGATGCTAGATACTCCTGAGGGATATGTATGGGTTAAATCACATTTTATTTATAATCCATTATGAATTATTTGAATAGATGATGATCTGGTATGACCTGGGTTAAAACTATGGTTTCATAGATTGAAAATAATGTATCATTATTTATACATCCTATAAATTATTTTTGTGATTATATGGTTTATCATTATGATTATTTTTACTTAAAATATCCTTTTTTATTATATTCAATGGTTAGAACCAAAAATAATTATTTTAACATTAAATGTGATAGATAATGAAATGGTTGTTCTCATGAGAGACCAAATGAAATGGGAGTTATAATATGAAATTTTTTTATTATTCCTAATAAACTATCTCATTATATAATTAACAACCTCAACTTGGGTGAGTTTCTTGATGAACCAAATAAGAGAAAAATGGTGCTTCATGAAGACCATGGATTAAATATGATTTATCTTTCTACATATCAAGAATGTGGAAAGAAGAAATTATGTAAATTTCTAAAAGTAATGATAAGATGTTTTATGTGTGAAAAAGAAGGGAATAAAGAAACAAATTGTAGGGAAAAATGAATAGTTCAATGTAGGGAAATAAGAAACATTATAATTTACCATTTATAGTTCAATGTATTATGTGTGGGGAACTCAGGAATTATCTGATTTGATTCTAAAATATGAGGTTTAACTCCTAGACCAAGGAAGGGAATGTGTTATGGAAATTGATGAAGTGGAATGATTGATGTTTTTATGCATTTGGATTTGATAATTATGTCATAGAAGTGTTTTATCAATGATATTATGTTTATAATAATCATGAAACATCTAATCATTTTTTTAAAGTAGTTTTCTTTATGTATATTTTTACATATTCCATAATAAAATAATTACTCAAATCTATGAATAGGATCATAAAAATAAAAATGATTTTCTTTTTGCAATCATTTTTTATGAATTAATGGTATTTCCACCCCTCATCAGTTTATGGTTTTAAGGTCATTAACTTTATCATTACCACATTATCCATCACTATATATTAATATTTGGGTATTATGTTTCTCCTAAACATCTATATTTTAACTTCCCATTAATATTATCCATATTTGAGAACCTAATTATCTATTATTTTAAGTAACCATTATATTTATCACTTCACCTTTATAAAGGAAGTTTTATTATCTCATTATACGATGTGGGTTTTAAAAATAGGTATTTTAAAATATTGAACCTTTTATGACTGGGATAAAATTTCAAGGACACAATTTATTTAAATTTTGTATAATTTTACACCCTAAAAATTTATCTTAAAATAATAATAATCTTGATATCTTTCTTAACATGAAACACCTCGCTCTAAGTGAATTACGATATACTATTGAAATATTATTATTTAAATGTTATTGTTATAGCCTAGTTGTTGAATTGGACAGTATGAATAAGAGTAAATTAATTATGAAATATATTTATAATGGTATTAATATATATGAATTAATTTATTTATTATTAGGAAATAATCAATCAATTTTTAGTGAAGTCATTTTATGATTCAAACATATTTTTTCTTCAAAAATATTTTTCATTTCTTTTTGTGAGTAGATATTATAATTAATTCATAACACTTTGAGAAATTATATTTATAAAAATTATATCATTTTTAAAATCATCATATCAAAATTATCCTATGGTGAAATTTTGGTAATTTTCTTAAAAGATTAATTTTTCATTGAATAGTGAAAAAAATGTTGATTTTATTAAAAATTATATTTTCCAAACAATTATTTAAAAATTATCAATGTTTTTATTGATTTAAAATTTAAATTAGTTAATTTTTATTAAAAATAATCCAATTAATTTCATTTGAATCGATATTATGCATAATTTTTGTATAAGAATATTTTATATATAAAAATGTATTTTTTTAGAAACTCGTTTTTCGTTAGCTTTTACATATTTATTTCAAAGTAAATTTCTACCAATTATAAGGATTTAATATGATAAAATTAATTCCATATTTTTAATTATAATTTCAAAAAAAATTGGTTAACTTTATTTTTTATAATGAATAGTAATCTTGGTAAAAATGGAGCCACTATACTAAGGGTAAAACAGGTAGAACAAGGTTAAAACTATGAGTTAAGGCTTAAAAATCATCCATACAAATTCATATATTTCATTTTATGATTTCAATATGAACAAAACATTAAAGTATTCTAAATTATTTTATTTGGTTCCATAATTCTTTAATAAAAACCTTTACATCATTTTAAGTAAAGGAAAATTCAAAACTATCTCTTTCTTGCTTTTAATATCTATAATATTTTTTGAAAGGGATAAAAATAATTTATAAATGGTTATAAAATTTTTTTTTTAATATGAATAAATTTTTTTATTGTGTAAATTTATTTTTAATTTGTATTAATTAAATAATTACCTTAAATGCTTACGCAACGTCGACACAGTGTTTGTGTAAGCAGTAGAAAAATCAAGTAAATGATTTTAAAAACATAAAAAGTGATATTTTTTGGGTTATTTATAATTTTTTAATAATTTTGTGGATAAATAAAATAGATTCGAGTGTTTTAAAAGTTTATATTCAAATTAAATTATTTTCTTGATTTTTTTTAAAGTCAACTCTGTGGATAGTCCCAAAAATGACTTTGATGTTATCTTATATTAAATAATATATTATTAAAAGAATTAAAATTCAAAAAAATATTATATTCATACAGTTGAATGTTATATTGTATAAAATATCATCTATTTTCCACTTATGTATCACTTGTACTTTTATAGTATCATTCCACAGTAAAACAATTTGTCATCATGGTAATCGTCAAAATGGTTAACAGGGGTTAAAACTAAGATATAAGGGTTAAACAATTACCAAAACTTATATAAATATCATCTAATGAGATTATGTATGCTTATATTTATTCTGGAATCTAAATATATCAATTTTTATTCACTTTAACATGAAAATTAATTTATGTTAATTTAATGCATTAATTAATTCCAAGGGTGCCCCTCTCTTCTCTTATATAAGGACGCCACCTCTCATTCCTTCATCACACTTATTGAGGAACTTATCTCAACAAACTTCTTCCAAACACTCTTCTTAGATTCCATATATACACTCTATATGTTATTTTATTCTTTAAATACCATAAATAGTATCCTTAAGGAAGATCATAAGGTGGTTCTTTAAAGAGTATATGTAATCCTATTAATCCAGAATTATCATTTTATTTATTCATCTAACTCTTTAAGTTATATCCTAGACATTCCAATATAATAAAATAGTTATATACCATATAATAAGATGTTATTTTTTCAATGTAATAGCCTTACTTATATCATTTTTCCATCAAATGATAAATGATAGTATCGATCATGCGTACATGTAAACTACCACCACCACGAAGTGATACGATTCATCTTCTATAACCACCTCACAAGGATATTAATAATGATTTAATTAACAAATATATATTATATTTATGATTTAATTAATATTCTATATGATAAAATATTATTTATATTTCTTTTCTTATTTTTTTTAGAAAATAAAAACAATATTCATGTGCACATACGGACTACCGTCTCCATGAATGATGTAACTAATTTTTCTATCTCTACCTTTTAAGGACGATTATAAATATATATATATAATTAATATATAATATTGTGATGATTAAAAATCTATAGATTATGTAACCATGATCAAGATTCAAGGACCAAAACTATCAAAGTGAAACTTACATGAAAAAAAACAATTAACACCTGAAAATAGTGATTTTAATAAATAATAGTTGATAAATGGATATTGAAGCATTGTAATTTGATAATATATGATATTATAAGTATTTATTTGGTTATTTTTTATAATTAAAATAAATTTAAATTTATTATACATGAGGTTAGAGTCCTTATAAATCAATTCAGGTGTGAGGTAAGGGTCTTTCATCTCAATATTATTTTGTTGAGACATGCTTGATGTTATGAACCTATTTATGTTTATGAGATGTATATAATTTACTTTTTTATATTTTATATCATGTATCATTCTTAATTATTTATATGTAAAGTTACAATTTATATTATTTCATCCAAGTGGCATTGATTTAGATGTTACAAAAGTGGTAAGGATTTATCACCACAAATCATCTTCTTTGGGACATATATTATACACCTACCTTATTTTATGGGGTGTAAATTCTACCCCTTTAACATGTTATATTATGAATATACTTATTTTCATATTATTTAAAGTTTTATTTGAAGTTATTATTTTATGGGGCTTACTATTCAAAATTTACCAAATTGGTAAGGGTTAATTCTTCGATCTCACTTTTAATTGGGATCATTTCTGTTTAAGTTTTCTTTAGGGTAATTGTATGGTTTCACAACTCTAAAATCCTATGAATTTTATTATCCTATAGTTAATTATAAATTTTTCATGTTTTTTTCTCATTTTCATCTCTTTGGTACTCAAATACAACCAAAATAATGTAAGGCTCCAGGTGAGGATTTAGAGACGGAGCATTCATCGTAGAATAGCTAACTAGAATTGAAATAATGAGTGGGTATGTAATTTCTATTGGTATCGGGCATGTGGAACTCTACACAGGGCAGTTAGCCAATGAGCCTTGTGAAGATGAAGCACTGATATCATGACATTTCTTAGGGGAGGATCAGTTCCAAGTTGTCTTGTATGGGTGATTCCCTTAAGACCTATGGGTCATGTAATTGTCTCGTAAGCCGTCGGGCCATGTAAGGGTTCCATGTCACCCTTGAAATTTGGATTATCCAAAATAAAAAAAAGTAAAGGCCTTCGGTCCATACATGCAACATCCTTTGATGTTTCTTATGCTCCAATGGGGATATGTTTTTATGATATAATCTATATTATATTTATAGATAGTTTATGATTATGTGGGAATATATATTAAATTAATTTTCTTTTTACGGGCCAATTAACCCAAGATGAATGATTTTATGTTTATGATGATGAGATATTTACAAAACCCGTTTATTTTCCATGGGTTGTGTTATGATGATATGATGAATGTTTTATCATATTGTGGAATGAATATAAATGGATCACGATTATTTGATGGTTTTTCCTAGAATTATATATCCCTCCAATGCATTAGGTAATGATGAAAGATTTATTGGGTGTAATTTACGCCTAAGAGAATATTGTAATTGACCGGGTAAGATTTTCCATAATGAATTTATGTCCACTCAACAATGATGATCTTGGAAGTGATCCTTGACATATGATTTCTATGATTATGATTATGCCAAACTTTATACCACTATTTTATGACATGATCATATGCTTATGATATGTTCTCATGGCTCATGAATTTTGATTCTCTTCTGATTCATGTCTTATAAACTACCAATATTTATTCCATGACTCGTGATTATGATCTATGAATTATTGGGTATGATTTTCTATTATTATGATCATTTTCTCAAACTCTTATGGTCATGTTATTATTAAAAATGATTATTAACTAATATATATCATTTTATCCTTGCCAAGATTCTGATCTCATACCTTTTTATGTTTTAATTTTTTCCTCAAGTTATGAAGAATGGTAAGAATAATAATGAGTTTGGAAGAGTATCTTATGAAAAAAAGACATTAGAGATGATGAATATTTTATGTAAATAATATTTTTATGTATCTAGTGTAAAAGTACACTAAACCATTAATATTATTGGGAATTTTTATTTGAGAGATAGATTTAATATTCATCAAAAATATGTAAAATTTATGTATGTAATATTTTGGTCGATGTACGATATGTTTAATTTTTTATTTGAATTTATGAAATAAATATGTTGATGGACTACCATAGAATTGGATTTAATTATATTATCCTATTTAAATAAATTTTCCATAGATATATTATTTCATTAATATGGAAGAGAAAAATCCTTTCTTGATTTATTCAATTAATTCCATAGCACTTATAACATACCAAACACATGAGACCACACCATGAGCATATGTCAACATAGTTTTTATACATACATAAAAGTACATGATTTATAATATAAATTAATAATAATATCAATTAAAAGGACCAATAAACATGTTCATGGATAGAAATATCCAATGAAACATAAACATGTATAATTCTTATTAGTGTTCCTTGACCTCAAGATCTCCATTTCTGGATATCATGAAGTGAAAACTTCACGAGAAGAGGTCTTAATGTCATATGAACCCCCAACACCTGATATTAAAAAATTGTTTTTGTTCCATTATATTGATTTTATCTCACCTATATGAAACATTTTTAATATTATTTTCATATAATATCTAGGTTCTCATTAGGGAGAGGAACTCGAATAACCTTTCAAAGTGAAAAATACTCTAAAGAAATTATCACAATAATGTTCATAGAAGAAAAATCATTATGTGATAAGATATTTATTAAAATTATTTTAATTAATAAATTTATATTATATTTATGATTTAATTAATATTATATATGATAAAATATTATTTATCATTCTCTTCTTATTTTTATTAGAAAATAAAAACAATATTTATGCGCACATACAGACTTCTATCTCCATGAATGATGTAACTAATTTTTCTATATCTAAATTTTATAGATGGTAATAAATATATATAATTAACATATAAGATTATTATGATTAAAATTATAGATATTATGTAACCATGATCAATATTCAAGGACCAAAACTATCGAACACAAACTTGAAAAAAAAAAGTTAACACCAACAAATGATGATTTTAATAAATAATAGTTGATAAATGGGTATTGAAGCATTATAATTTGATCATATATGATATTATAAGTATTTATTAGGTTATTTTATATAATTTAAATAAATTTAAATTTATTATACATGAGGTTAGAGTTCTTATAAAGCAAGTTGGATGTGAGGTAAGGGTCCTTCATCTCAATATTATTTTGTTGAGACATGCTTGATGTTATATACCTATTTATGTTTATGATATGTATATAATTACCTTTTTTATATTTTATATCATGTATCCTTCTCAATTATTTCTATTTAAATTTAAAATTTATATTATTTCTTCCAAGTGGCTTGGATTCAAATGTTACCAAAGTGGTAAGGATTTATCACCTCAAATCATCTTCTTTGAGACATATATTATACACCTAACTTATTTTATGAGGTGTAAATACTACCCCTTTAACATTTTATATCATTAATATATATATTTTCATATTATTTAAAGTTTCATTTGAAGTTATTCTTTCATGGTTCTTACTATTCAAAATTTACCAAAGCGGTAAGGGTTAATTCTTCGATCTCACTTTTAATTGGGATCGTTTATGTTTAAGTTTTCATTATGGGAATTTTATAGTTTCACTACTCTAAAAGCCTATGAATTTTATTATACTATGGTTAATTATAAATTTTTCATGTCTTCTTCTCATTTTCCTCTCTTTGGTACTCCAATACAATCGAAATAATGTTTTTAAGGAAAATCGACCTTATTTCTTCTTATGGTTGGGAATATTTTTCTTCCATATACATATTTTATAAAATGTTTTAAAGAAAGTTCATTTCTATCATCAAATTATTGTTTCAAGTCATTTTTAACTATTTTTTACTTTTTTTTTAAATTACAATGAATATTCTTTTTGTTTTCTAGATTAGGCACTTTTTGACATTTTACTAAAGTGTTAAAAGATTTATTTTAACATGCATGGAATGAGAGTATTTTCCCACCATCATGAACTTTATTCACTTTTAAGATTCATTTAAAAGTTTCAAAATTTATTTTCAACGAAAATAATTTTCTCAATATTTTTTTAAATTTTTACTTTTAAATATATCTAAAGAAATAGATATTTTCCATGTGCAACTCTACACTGGATAAGGCTCCATATGAGGATTTAGAGATGGAACATTTACCATAGCATAGCTAACTGAAATTGGAAGAATGAGAGGGTATATAATTTTCCTCGGTACTGGGCATGTGAAAATTTGAACAAGACAGCTAGCCAACTAGCCTTGTGAAGGTGGAGCATTGATATCATGACATTTTCTAGGGGAGGAGTAGTTCAAAGTTGTCTTCTCGGGTTCATTCCCTTAAGACATATGGGTAATGTAATTTTATATTAAGCCTTTAGGCCTTTTAAGGGTTCTACCTCATCCCTTGAAATGTGTATTATCAAAAATAATAAAAAAAATGAAGGTCTTTGTGACATTCAAGCAACATCCTTTGATGTTTCTTATACTCCACTGGGGATATGTTTTTATGATATAATATATATTATATTTATAGATAGTTTATGATTATGTGGGAATATATATGAAACTCATTTTCTTTTCATGGGTTAATTAATCCATGATGAATGCTTTTATGATTATGATGATGAGATATTTACAAAACCTGTTTATTTTCTATGAGTTATGCTATGATGATGTGATGAATGCTTTATCATCTTTTGGACTAAATATAAATGGATCATAATTATGTGATGGTTTTTTCTAGAATTATATATCCCTCCAATGCATTAGGTAATTATGAAATAGATAATTGGGTGGAAGTTACGCCTAAGAGAATGTTGTAATTGACCAAGTAAGATTTCTCATAATGAGTTTATATCCACTCAGAAATGATGATCTTAGAATTGATCCTTAACATATGATTTCTATGATTATGATTATGCCACACTTTATACCACTATTTTATGACATGATCATATTCTTATGATATGTTCTCATGGCTCATGAATTTTTATTCTCTTATGATTAATGTCTTATGAACTACCAAGATGTATTCCATGACTCATGATTGGGATCTATGAATTTTTGGGTATGTTTTTCTATTGTTATAATCATTTTATCATACCCTTATGATCATGTTGTGCTTGAAAATTATTATTAACTAATATCTCTCATTCTACCCTTATTTAGCTTCTGATCTCATCCCTTCTTATGTTTTAATTTTTCCTCAAGTTATGAAGAATGGTAATAATTAGGATGAGTCTGGAAGGGAAGATAATGAAAAAAATACATTAGAGATGATGAAGATTCTGTTTAAATAATATTTTTATTTCTCTAGTCTACAAGTACACTAAACCATTAATGTTCTTGGGAATTTTTATTTTAGATATGTATTTAATATTCATAAAAAATATGTAATATTTGGTTCGATATACTATATGTTTGATTTTTCTTTATTTGACTTTCTAAAATGAATATGTTGATTGACTACCATAGAATTGGATTTAATTATATTATCCTATTTCAATCAAAGTTACATAGATATCTTATTTCATTAATATGGAAGAGAAAAATCCTTTATTTATTCAATTAATTACATATCACTTATAACATACCAAACACATGTTACCACACCATGAGAATATGTCAACACATTTTTTATACATACATAAAAGTGCAGGACTTATAATACACATTAATAATAATATCAATTCCAAGGAACAATAAACATGTTCATGGATAGAAATATTCAATGACATATAAACATGTAGAATTCCTATTAGTGGGCCTTGTCCTCATGATCTCCATTTTTAGAGATCACGGAGTGAAAACTTCATGAGAAGAGGTCTCAGTGTCTTATGAACCCCCAAAACCTAATATTCAAACATTATTTGTGTTCCATCAAAGTTATTTTATCTCACCCATATAAAACATGTTTAGTATTATTTTCATAAAATCTCTAGGTTCTCATTAGGGAGAGGAACTGGGATAACCTTTCAATGTGAAAAATACTCTAAGGAAATTATCACAATAATGTTACATAATAGAAAAATCACTATGTGATAAGATATTTATTAAAATTATGGTAATTTAAAGTAAATTTACATCTGGTTCTAGGGAAAAAACTTTAACTTTATTCATTGATAGGTCCCTTATTCAATATAGTACTATGACCTGGATTCCAATCAAAGGTAAAAGTGGATTTGGATGATCCCTGATAGGATTTTTTAGCATGTTAGTTAAGAAAATTTAGATTATTTATCCATGATTTAATTGATAAATTGATTTTTGGTTACTTTGTTTTCTTCTTAACATGTACTATTTTATTGTACACTTGGTTTTATAATAGACTGACTGAGGTCAGGTGGTAACTTTTATAGGGAATCATGTACTCATACCCTACACATTACCCTTTAGAATGTGTGTATACCTTATTTTATACAACCAAGGTAAATAAAAAAACACATATTTATTAGGTATAAATAGATTATATCTTGGGTGGTCATATCACATGGTGCATCGAGTTGATATAGACACTTTTAGATTTTTTAGAAGATGATCTTTGCAAGGTCATTGGGGTTGTCCATGGATATTCCATTTGGGATGTCTTGTATAAGGGACCTTTTGTTTTATTCCATAGGGTATGTTTGGTTTCCTAAGTAATTTTATATATTTATTATGTCTAGAAAAACTTTTTAGTGATTTCTTTGGATGTTATTTAACTGATTTTTAAATATGTTGATTTTCATATAGATTTTACATTTTTTAATTTCCCAAGTATCACTAATAAATAAGTACCTCGATGGAAGGTAGGTTTAGGTATTTGGTTATTCTAAATATATAAGTATCAATATATAATTTCAATGTAACATCAAAGGATTTATTTATAAATATAAAGAGTGTAAATTATATCCCACTCTTATATCATTTATCTCATGGTGTTTAGACTAGCCACTGGTGATCAAGAGGTGTGCATGAGGTGTTATGGTGGCCTGAATCTAGTATTGTTTAGGTAATCAACTCATGGTCATTACAATATTTTATTAGTGATCACTAAGGGATTTTGGGTGATATATTGATCTTTTAAAGTATTAGTTGATCCACTTAACAACTTCCTAGTGTACCCTTCCAAGGTTTGACATAAAGTGACTTAAAACTCCTACTACAAAGGCAATGTTAAACTATGAAAAAATTATCACATACATCCAACTTACAATGGTTAATGCAAATAAGAAATTTCTCCATTTAGTAGATAAATTTATATATTTCTAGTGTGTGTGTATTAGATAACTTCAAGTGTCTATAAAGTGGGGTTGATACAAGTTTTCATTCGATCATTAAAATCTTTTTAATTATCTTCTAGATCTAGTCGTATTGGGATAACACTAAATTTTCAGCTTTACTCTCCCTCTCTATCTTTATCACAAAATTTTCTTAGAATTTTGAAGATCCTTAATTTCGAATCTTCTAAAAAAATTATGCATTATCTCCTGAATCTATGAAACCTTCAAACTCATTAGTAATATATCATACACATATAAGAGAAGTATAATGAATTTCCCATAATTCCACTACTTTTAGTAACAACAATGATTTGAACATTTATAATCCTTATTCATATATAAATCCATCAATATTTTAATTACTTTTTCTTGGTTTTTTTAACCCATAAATAATTTTATTCAATTTACACACAAATTTCTAGTTCTCATCATTTATGAAACCTATTAGTTGCTTCATATAAATTTTTTTGTCAAATAAACATGAAATAAACTTGTATTTACATCTATATGTTCCAAGTATATATATTATGATTCCACTATGATTATCACTATATAGATATTATCATGTCTAACTACTGGTGATAATATCTCTGATAAATCAACTCATTACTTTTTTGGAATCCCTTGACCACTAGTTGTTATTTAAAGTTATTTGTTCCACCATCCCCTTCCTTCAAATGATAAACCTGCTTATTTTCAAGTTCACATTTTCATTTTGATAATTAATTCAATTCCAAAGTTCTATGGGATTTTAATGAAGACATATATTCATCCATTATTGACATCCATTATTTCAAGTCATTGACTTTTTATACTTATTTTAGGTATTTGGGTTCCCATGCATCCATTAAAAGATTCATATCATCCCCAAACCTCTAAACCAGCCTTCTAAATATGGTTTATCTCCTCAATTGAATAAGCTACCATATACAACTCAGATAAACTCTATCAATTTGAGCCCTAACTTCTATCTCTCCCTCTCAGGATTCATTAGTCCTTGAGCTTTCTTTCATTTCTTTCAATAGCCTCACCTATGTACATTCAGTGCTTTTATCTAAGATCTTCGGATTTTTTCCCTTTTTATGTTCTTACTAAGATAAAATTTTACATTGAGAGTTTATTAATTTACCTCAACTTGTTTTTATACCAATTTATAGTCCTTCCATAGGACCTTACCATTGAAAATAACATCTCAACTTTGGATTATTTGTCTCTTTTCATAGTCTCATAGCCGAAATCAAAAATTATCATCTACATACCCAATGAGAAAACATACATTGGATTTAGCCTTAAGGTTTTATCAATCCTTAACATCAACATGAACATATTAAAACATTCTATAAACATTAATATTTCTAAATTTCAGTTTTTTACCAGATCATAACTCCCTTCAATGTTTATTCCCAACTATCGATACTGGACTTCTATTTACAAGGTACGTTGCTGGGTTTATTTCTTATGCCTAAATTCATTTAGAAATTTCATAGTGAATTCGCATGCTTCGATCCTTCTTAGTCAATGTTTTATTTATCATCTTATCTACACTATTATACTATATTATTTTAAGATCTGTCTCATCAAGACTTATTCCTTTATTTCAAAAGAATATCTGAAAATTGTGCTTGGTGTATTCACCACTATTTTCTAAGTAAATTAATATTAATTTTCAGTCACACTCCCATTATACCATGTCATTACCATGAATGAAATACTAAAAACATTATAATTATTCTTTAAAAATTAAACCTAGACTTTTATAGCATCATCATCATTAAAAGTTATAATGTAAAGAGAACCTCTTAAGGATTGGATATGGGTAGGTCCCTAAATATCCAAATGAACTAGTTCCATATTTTGAGATCTAGGATTCCATCCATATAATTTTAAGGACAAAATTCTATGTTTCACAATCACATAAATTCTATTACTTCTAATTTACATGGGATTAAGATTCAATATTCCTTTAGAAATTAAAACTTTCATATTATTTTCACTAAGATGACCATGACCACAATTACAAATCTTTGGATCTTATGATGATGTAGTTCTAGACATTAAAATCCCATCTATGGTTATGGTAAAATAAATTGTCCCATCCTTTACTCCTCATGAAACCACTATGTATCCTAGATTCACTTTCTAGAATACATTCAAATAAATTGTTCTATAACCTTCTTCATTAATATGTCCAATAGAAATAATATTTTTCCATAGCCCTAGGATGTGTCTAACTCCTTTTATTCTTAAGATCCCATCATTCTTTATACGGATATTCACATCACCCTTTCTGAGGAAATTTAATTATTTATCATCTTCTTGATGAATTTTTCCAAAACTTTTGGATACATAATTCACCTAGCATCCATGTTCTTACATTGAATGTAAATATGCACTTGAATTAACCTCTCGTGATTCCATAGAAATATTAAAACTAAGAAAAAATGTGTTTTTTATTAAATATTTAAAATTTAATTTGAATGTCTAAAATTTTATTCCCTTATAGAATTATCTTTTTGACTTATATTCTTATAGATATTTCCTTTCTTACCACAAATACATCATGTACAACCAGGACCAGCCGAAATGATTTGACTTCTTTATCAAGAATTATTTTTTGAAAAAAAATTCTATGTATCATAAGGGGTGAATTTAATCGTATTTAGACATTATGTATACTACTATATGATAATTTTACTTCCCTATAATGATTATCTTTATTGAGAATTAAAATTTAGACATCCTCAAATATAAGATCTCTCTTTCCATAGGAGTCACTGACATTAGTTACCATCACATCCCAAATATACTAAAGAAAAAATAGTATAATTACCACCAATAAATCATCTATGAATTTAACCTTCACCAAATCAAGATTCCTTATGATCATATTGAAGTCATTTGGGGGATATTCTACTAGTTTTCCCTCTAAACCCGTCATTTTGAACAATTTCACATCATAAACATTGTGTTAAGTGTCGATAGTTTTTCTTACAAATCATCTTGTGCTTTCATGATCTCCACTATTTTTTTCACTTCATAGATGCTAAAAGAAACATTTTCTGTTGGTAACATTCTAACCAACCCAAGAACCTTCCTTTCTAACAATTCCCATGATGCCTTTTACATTTTTTTAAACACACACCAGTTAATGGAATGTCTATCTTCTTTCAAATCATATGATCCTCTATATTCATTCTCTATAATCCAAAATTAATTCCATCAAACTTATCTTCCCATACCTTACCTTTATTTTATGGAATAACTTTTACTAAAAATGAACTCCCACTAAGAAGTAATTTTTTTCAAGGAAAGAGTGAGAAAAAAAACATGAGTTGTATCTGATGTGTTGAGTGAGAACTGAACCAAAAATCCTCTAGTTCCTCTAGAAAAAGAACCTCCACTTTGATACTACTTATTGGTATGAAGGAATTATCATGCGACCAAAAAAACCAGGATCTCCAACCCATAATAAGTACACATGCTGGAAGTTCATCACAACAGGAATCAGACCTATGGTGATTACCTTGACTAATTATACCAGAAGTAGAAATTTAATATACCACACTCACCATAAAAAATTTACCTCTCACACCACTTAATAAAACTCACATCAAATAAATTTAAATGTAAAAACAATATAAAAAAACACAATGGAAGAATATAAATAAAGGAAAAAGAGTGGATTAACATGATTAAGAAAATGATTACCACATGTATAGAAGAAACACTATTTCTTTTCTTATATTCACTAGAAGTAAAAGTATTATAATAAAATGAAAAAATATTCAATAATAATTCATTACATAGGATTAAAACTCTATAATTTTTTTATAGATAATAATCACTATACAAATGCTAATACACTATTGACCTTCATGGTACACTATTTTTCTCCCTAGTACCATGTTTAAGTCTATCCCCAATTACTTTTATTTGAGTGATTATATAATCATCCAAGTTACTCTACCATCTAACTTTTATGGAGATGGTTCCATTTGGTAACTGGTGATATCTAGTAACCCTTTGACATCTGACCTCTTTCCTCAGTGAACACTTCCATAAACTTCAATATAGATACTTCTACTTCACTAGTATTTTATACCCTTATTCTTTGTGGAAATATCAGTCCTACATGGTTACATCAGAATATATAAACTTATGATGGTTCCACCAGCTCCTAGAGAGGTCATTTTGGAACTATTTGAACATCAATCTGAATCAAATTCTAGTGATCTAAATCTGGGGACTTGATTCCATTGAACTGAATCTGGTGATATAGAAGAGACCTCATAGCCCAAAAATTATTTATCTACATTTTAATTGATACATTTATTTATAATTAATTGCTAGTTGGATTTATTTATTTGTTTCTTATTGTCTTACTAGATTGTTGTCTTGCTAGATGGATTTATAACTTTCTTGGTTTCTTTCTCTCTAGTTTGATGGGTTGATTGATTTTATTCTTTATTTCCTACTCTATTTCTTTCTTTCTCAATTTCTTGTTCTTGCTTAATTTTTGTACATGTGGGATCCCATTCATGAACTCATGTGTGCAACCATGCATGTGTATGTACATGTGTGTGTGTGTGATTATAGATAAATATATATATATATATATATATATATATATATAATTTCTTCCTAAGAGAGGATGATTGTCCTATTGGTAGAGGATGACTATGGTTATACTTATATAGTTTTTACCTATTAAGAGAGAGTGGACTCCTAGATAGGATGATGATTTATACACACACTCACACACACACGTGTGTGTGTGTGTGTTGGTATCAAGTGCGTAGAGGAAGCATGAAATCATGGAAAATTAAAAAAATTATTATCAAATCAACCATTGTAATTTCATGTCCAGTGAAGTGCCACCTAGTAATCAGACTTAGGATCATGAATGATTTAATTAAGTATAAAAAATAAAATCAATACCATATCTCATTTGATTTTAATCAAAAAAAATGTTTCACACATCATCAATGATTATTGTATAAAATAAACAAAGATGAAACCCTATAGATTATCCGCACATTCTTAAAAGACTTTATCAATCATCAACCTTAAAAACTTAGGAATTAGTGAGTAGAATCGAATGATATTTAGATGTTGTTATGATCTCATGATAATCATTTCTTAAATCTGGGGTGGAGATATTGAATCAAGGTTCCTTAAACATCCCTCAATATATCTCTATGGAACTTGAGAGAGATAAGTTATAACCTCTAAAATTCATGGGAGAAATAATTCCCATGAATTTTAGTTTATTTTTATTTATATAGTTAGGTTATAAATTGTTAAAATTTTACTTAAGACCTATAACAAATGACACTTATAACCTAGAAAACATTTCATAATTTTCATAAATAAATTATCTCTTACTTGTAACATTAATATTATGTTACTTGATAATAAATGATTCATTAACTCAGATCATCTCTCCCATAAAACATAAAAATAACATTAAATAATAAATACTTTTTCATAAAATATTTTCCTTTAATTCATTGAATAAATTTTCTCGAGACTAAAGGACTTTAATTTTTTAATATTAAAAACCCACTTTTTAACTTTGTTGAGAGGGAACCCTTTACATGACATGAATTCCTAGAGGTACAAAGTCAATATAATCACATGGCTTGAAATCATAGAGGCACAAAGCATAAACTATAATATATCCTCCCAAAAACCTTTCATTCACCCCTTCTAGCTCACTATGTCTACAACCAATCCATTTCCTGTATCATTTTTTGGGTTCTATATAAAGTCATTCACTACTAAAAGTGACTATCCACTATTTTTGAACCCTCAATTGACTCCTTGAATTTGACTCACCAAACCTCCATTATCTACACTCAACCTAATCTGATTTATAGATTGAATTCCTTGGGTTCTGAAGGCTCTTCATGGCCTGGAAGACCTGTGTCCTGAAGTCCCAATTTTTTTGTCTAAAATCCCATTTGGTATAAATAATACCCCTACTACAGTACATAGCTACATTCCCTTATATAGTACCCACACTACTACAGTGGTATAGTACTTTTATAGGTCTTATAGTGTAATGACCGAAACTTTTATAAATGAAATTAACTTTTGAATGAATAAATGCCTTATTGAAAAATATATTTATATAAAACACATGCACTACATAGGTTATTTTAGACCGTTATAAAATATAGTTTTTTGGGATTAAAATACCTTTAATCATTATAGTCATTCTTAATATAGTCATTGTATAGTGTCCATTAATACTAGTATATATTAAGGGTTATAATAATATCTAATTTATACAAATAGAACAAGTGATGGCTTCAACCAGCAGGATCCTACCCTATGAAGCTCATTTATCAAAGCTTCTGTGGGAAATGGAATCACTAGGATTTTCCCTTTACCAAGAGAAATATGGGATTCAATAAAGAAAACTCAGTAGAGTCTATTTATGATATAATTTCAATTTTATCGATATCACATCCCAAACCATGTTCACTAAACCACCCTAAGAAAACACAACAATTTCACACCTTGCCCTTAGGGAGCATACTTGTGTAACAAAGGGTTATATATCTAGACCCTAGTAGTATGAATTTATATATTTTATTTTTAATTAAATAATGGATATATTTATAACTTTTCATTATTACTTTATATATATTCATTTTTATATAATTAGGTTGGAAAAATTAGATTTTGATATGAAGAAACCAAAATTGTATTTTTGGGAAATAAATATATAGTTTAAATTAAAACACACTTTTGATAAATTAAATTATTTAGAAATAAATTTTATTTTCATAAAATATTCTTATTAAATAATATTTATTTAAATATAAATTATGATATTATTTAATGTATTACAATGTAATTTCTATAAGGTTCAAAATGTTCTTAGTATTATAAAAACTAGTATTTTTCTATAAATAAGGAATTTATTTAAAAGTGTAAATTTCCATATTTAGAAAATTATTTTGGTAAAATAAATATTATTTTTGAAATCATCACAACAAAATTAGTCAATGGTGAAATTTTTAAAATTTTATGATACAATCAATTTTTTGGGTAAAAATTAAATATGTTATAAATATATTGTATGTATTATGACATCCTAATAGACCAAAAGTTATTTAATAAATTATATAAATGGAATACAAGACCAAAAATATATTTTCTATTTAAAATAATTTATTTTTTAATTTATTTAATTAATTTTACATACCTTTAATGAATCCTCCAAAACATATATTATTTTTTAAGGTTTTAAAATCAATTATTTAGGAAAATGACTCAATTCCACATCAATAAAGGTATTATTTTAAGTAGTTAAGTTCTTATACTAATAAAATATTTAAAACCACTCCTCTTTGGAAGAAACCATCGGAAAATCCATGGGAAGGTTTTTGGTTTTGATTATTTTATCACATAGAATCCAAATCCGAAGTTTAAAAATTAATAAAGAATCCCTCTCTCTTCTGTTATAAATACCCACCCAACCTCCCATTACTCATCACACAAAAATAATTGAGCATGAATTTATTCTCCCTCTCCTTCTCAAAATACCTCCAAATTTGTTCTAATTCTCTTAAGAAGCTCCTCCCAATATTTTAGAAGCACCCTCTCAAGGTAAGGGATTTTCTCTTATTCATTTTTATTCAAGTATTTTTTGTATTAAGCCTTTTGATTCCACTTTTTCATGTTGTAATGTGTTTTTAAACATACCTTTACTATCCTTATGATTCCCATGTAATTCTATACCACCTTTTACTCACATTAAACCCTTCCATAATCCATTATGTACACCCATTATACTGCCAAAATTATCTCATGATTTTCTATACCAAATTTTTGTGTTAATAATACTCCAGGTTATTCACCTATATAAATATATCCTTCATTTATTTGGGAGTTACATTTATGTAACCCACACTCCTTGATTTTCGGATTAAAAGTGATGAAATAAGTTCTTGTATTGTATGATCTATGTGGAACACAAATGAATGTACATGATATGAATGTGATGGGTAGGCCCAAATTATATATACCTCAAATGAATTGGGTAATGTTTGTATATAATGAGATACCATGTATGATGCATGGTTGGTTCAAATAAAAACAATATGTTGTGATTTCTCTATGGTTGGCCTTAAATTATTCAGATGATGACATGTTTTATGTTGTTTCAACATTCCTATATTTCCTTGATTTAATCATATTATATCATGCTTAGATGTTAATATTTATTATCATCACCCTTTTATGTCACCTTTCTATATATCATGACTAATATTTATTACTTCTATAATGTTATTTTTTTATTATTTCCTTACTGGGGTTTATAGATCACCCATTTCTTATATACATCCCTAGGTTATCTTATGCAATTTTAGAAGATAAGATTAAATTTAAGAGCATGTTAGGGAGGTTTTGAATAATGTCATTTTATCCCTATTTCAAGTGATTATGATATGTATCTAATTACCCAAATATACTAGGCCTATCAATATTTTTTTTATTTTATTATGTACATATATATGTATTAAATCATGAAATAAAGTGTATAAAAAATATCGGTTGTCATAGTTAATATTAGAGTGAGGTATAGTTATTTTTAGGGATTTGGATTTGAAAACCATATTTAAAGCCTTAGGGATAATACTAAACAAAGGAAAGTATCCCTAAATTTTGGTAAATTATATATTGAGTGGTTTCCAAAAAACAAAATCCATGTCTAGATACTACAATTGGATGTGGATCTAGCACAGTTTTATTTAAGGTTAATAACCTCAAAAATGGTGAATTGGGTATTAACTCTATCATTACCTAGTGCACAATGAAGAGGCCTTATTATACACCTGGTTTGAAACTCCTATGGAATATTCTTTGGTAAATTAACAAGATCCTTATAAACCATTATGGAGAGATAAAATTCCTATGAAATATTGTGTTAGGAAATAGACCACAGATAAATTAGATTGAAACCTAGAAAATCATAGGTTTAGGAATATATGTTATTTATGAATTATCCATTTAATATTCATAGTTTCCCTTATATGTGTTTAATAGTTTGAAAATTATCATCCCTAATTTTCCTTTATTTTGGTCAATGGATAGAAATAGGGGGAACCAAGTCAACAACCAGTGTGATGGGAAATGTGATGACTACCCAAATGATATACCCAAACCGATGGGAGTAAGATTTGAGAAATTCATTACAATAATTACTTAATTAGATCAATTTTTTAACATAAACTAGAATTAGGTGGAAAACCCAGACCCCCAAATAAATAGAAATTTGAAATTGATACCAATATGAGATAAAGGACTCTAAATTTTAGTGGATATTTGATCCCTCAATCATGGAACAATGGATAAACTCTATTGAAAATATCATCTCTATACTTCGATTCTCTAAGAAATATAAGGTAATCTTGGTATTTTATCACATAGAGGGAGAAGTTGATCAATGGAATACATTGATCAAAAATATAAATCATGTGGAAGAAATTAAATCGATAGAGTAGAAGGAATTTAGGAAAATATTTTTTTGATAAATATTTTTCTTACACTATCTAACTTAAAATGTAGGATTTATGTGGACTCAAGATTAATGAGGATAAACCCATCAGGTTTTTTAAGGAAAATTTACATAAATTGAAAGACATGACTCAATATCTTTCATTGATCTTGAAATTAAACTTAAACACTTATTTGGTGGGCTAAATCAAAATCTATGAAAATATTTAGTAATTTGAGACATTTATAGATATGAATAAATTGTCTAAAATGCTTTACAATTCAAAATATAGATTGGAAAATCTCATGGGTATCATGGGTCTAGAGATTTGAATTAGATAATGGAGTTTAAGTTTGGTGTATAAATGGATAAAAATAATGGTGGTAAGGAATTTCAACATCCTAATTTTTAAAATTATGGGAAGAATCATCTTGAAGGGGAAAAGAAAATTATTTAGTTGTGGCTAAGAGGGGAACCTAGATATTGAATGTTTACGGGTGAAACCCACTAATGTGGTGGAATAAAATAATGTTCCAATCAATCCTCATCCTGTTGTCCAATGTTTAAATTATAAGGAACAAGGAGACTATTCAAACCAATGAACTAAGCCAAGGGTCTTCTATGATAACCAATGACAACAAACTCCAAGTTCTATAGATAAAGAGATATTATGTCATCACAAATTATGAAGTGGATCCTAATAATTAATTGGTGATAGGTACATTTTTTATTCATCTTAGGATAGTGAATGTACTATTTGATTTTATTTCTATAAATTCTTTCATATCACACAAGTTTATTAGAACTATTTAAACACCACATAAAAACATAGAAGTTTATCTATTAGTGAAAATGGAAAATAGAGAAATTATTGAATTTCAAGTATAAAGATAACATATATTTCCAAGAGAGGGAAATCACCCTTAGTATCATTAATTGACCTATAATTCTATACAAGTATAAGGAGAAGGATGTATCTCATTTTGAATCATCATCTTTATCAAGGATATTATTACCTTATGAGAAAACATATCTTTATTAAATAATTGATACTAAGGAAAATGTCATCATTGATAGAATTCCCATTGTAAGGTTATATACTAATGTGTTTTTCAAAAAATTGTTTAATATTCTTCCTAACTGAGAGGATTATTTCTCAATCAAACATATACTTGGATCATTGAAAATATATAAGAATCCATGAATAATGTATATTGTTAAACTTAAAGAGCTAAAGAAGAAACTATATGAGAATCTAGGTAAATGTTTTATATGAAAAAACACTTTAACATGGGGTGCACTAGTCCTTTTCATTAAGAATAAGGATGGGTTAATACACCTCTATATTTAGTATCATGGTCTCAACAAGATCAAGATAAAGAACAAGTATCCACTTCCATGGATATATGACTTGTTTGATCAGCTACGTGGATCTCAGTACTTATCTAAGGTGGATATTCGATCAAGATATTATCAAGTAAAGGTAAAGAATTAGGATATTCCCAAAACTATTTTCATACAGGGTATGGGCACTATGAGTTCTTATTGATTCCATTATAACTCACTAATTATCCTATTATCTATATAAACTTAATGAATATAGTCTTTAGGGATTACCTTGATAAATATTTTGTAGTCTTTATAGATGATTTTCTTATATATTCCAAAAGAAAGTAGAAACATGAAGAGAATTTAAATTCTATACTAAAGAACTTTTGAAATAAAATTTTGTATGAAAAGTAAAACAAATGTGAGTTTTGGATAGAGAAGGTAACATTAATAGGGTATGTTATCACTAGGAATGGGATGTTTATAGAGCCTTTAAAAATAGGTTCAATTGAAGGGTTCCACAGACCAACATTTGTGATGTAGATTCATAGTTTCCTTGGATTATCTAGGTGTTATCATTAATTTTTTAGAATCTTCTCACAATTTTGAATCCCAATAACCAAGATAACTTGGAAGGGAGTGAATTTTTTATAGAATAATTAATCTGAGGAGATATTTAAAGAGTTAACAAATAGGCTAGTTAATGCACCTTTTCTCACATTACCCACCAATAAAGAATGATTTTTAATCTATAATGATGAATCCAAAAGGGGATTGGGTTTTTTACTCATGAAAGATAACAAAGTGATAGCCTATGCATCCGACCAATTAAATATCCATGAGCATGATTTCCCAAACCATGATTTGGAATTATTTATAGTAATCGTTTCATTAAAGATTTGATGATATTATCTATATGGGTAAAAGTGTGATATATATACTGATTATAAAGTCCTCAAGTATATATTCAGACAAAAGAAGATCAATATGCACCAATAAAGGTGGTTAGAGTTGATCAAGGATCATTACTATTCAATCCATGACCATCCTAGGAAGGAAAAAAATTGGTAGATACACTATGTAGAAATGATCCATAACCCTATTCATTATGAGAATTAAAAGGGATCCAATATTCATAAACTTGTAAAGGATTCACATTGAAATAATAAGAGTATCTTCATCCTACCTTGATTAAATAACTTCTCAACCATCCATTTCTAAGAGAATAAAGTAGGCTCTACAAAAAAGGAAACAAATATTCCAAAGTTAAAATTTGCTAAAGATAGATACATAAGGTTTAGAACCTAGATATATGTCCCATAAAAACCATAATTGAATAAGGAACTTATGGATGATTCACATATCGCATCATTATCTATTAATCTAGGAATCACTAAGATGTATATATATTTAAAGCAAAAAATATGGTTGCATAACATGAAGAGAGAGATTTTAGAATTTTTATCTTGGCGATTAGTATTCCAACAAGTTGGGGATTAATGATAGAAGTATAAGGGTATGATCAAACCATTTCCCATACCAATATAGAAATGAGAAAATATAACCATGAATTTCATCATAGAACTCCCCAGGACATCTAAGGGAAATAACATCATTTGGGTGGTAGTCGATCACCTTAAAAAGTTAGTGTATTTCATTACTATCAAGGAAGATTTATCTCTTAACCAAATCACCAAGATATATATATATATATATATATATATATATATAAGATAATTGTTAATACTAAATGGAGTACCACTCATTATTGTATCTGATCAATATTTGAAGTTTACTTTGAGGTTCTAAAGAAACCTTAGGCAAGCCTTGAATATAGAGATAAGTTTTTGTACTATTTATCACCCTTATATAGATGTTCAGTCTAAGAGAACCATCCAAAATATAGAGGATATAATGTTATCTTGTTTAATATATTTCTATGTATTTTGGTATCATCACCTTCCCCTAGTAGAGTTCTCATATAAAAATAGATTCTATTATAGATTTAAAGTGGAGCATTATGAGGCTCTGTGTGGGAAGAGGTTTTGAACTCCAATATGCTTTGATGAAGTTGGAGAGAGTAAGTTTATGGGACCCAGTCTTATCCAAGAGATTACTGAGAAGGATTAAACTATTACACATTATATGAAATATATATAAAGTCGATAGAAAATCTACACATACAATCATCGATGATACCTAGAGTTTGAGGTTAGAGAAAAGTTGTTCCTTTATATATCATTGTGTAACAAAGTCAAGAGGTTTGAGAAGAAGGTAAATGTTAGTCCTAGATACAATATCCCCTTTGATATCCATGATCACATTATATTTTTGTTTTATTAACTATCACTCCCACCTAAACTATCTCAAGTGAATGATGTGTTCCATGTATCCCTCTTGAGTAAGTACATACTAGACCCCTCACATGTACTAAGTCCAAAGTTGGTACCATTGGAGAATGATATTTTATACTAGGAGTATCTGGTGAAGATCTTAGATCATGGAGACAAAGTTCTACAAAACAAGATAACTCGCCTGGTCAAAATAATATGGTAGAACCATAGGTTTAAGGAAGTAACTTGGGAACTATAATAGGAGATGAAATATAAGTACCCTCATCTTTTTTAGGGTATAAAATGAAATTTCAAGGCAAAATTAAGGAAGAATGTAACAAACCAAACTTTTATGAATGAAATTATCTTTTGAATGAATAAATTGATTATTAAGAAATGTAGTTATTGGAAACTCATGAACTACATTGGTTATTCTATACCATTATAAAATATATCCTATCGAACTTAAAAGATCATCAAGCATCAGAATCATTATTAATATATCTATTATACAATTACCATTAAGATTAGTATATATTGATGGTTATAATAATATCTGATTAATACATATAGAATAAATGATGTCTCGATCAATAGAATTGCACCCCATGAATCCCATTTATCAGAGTTTCTAAGGGAGATATGATCACTAGGATTTTACCTTGACCAATAACAAGATGAGAATAAAAAACTAAAACTTGATTGAAATAATTTATGAGATAATTTCAAGATTATTGAGATCATGGCCTAAACTATGTTTGTCAAACCAACCCAAGAAAGTACCACCATCACATACTTTACCATTAGGACTTACGTTGATTTAATACGAGGTAATATATCTAGACCCTAGTAGTATGAATTTATAAATTTTATTTTTAATAAAATAATGATTATATTTATCTATTTCTATTATTATTTTATATATAAACATGATTATATAATAAAGTTGGAAAAAGTATAGTTAGATAAGAAGAAACAAAAATTTTATTTTTAGGAAATAAATATATAGTTTCAATTAAGACACTCTTTTTAATAAAGTCAATAATTTTGAAATAAATTTTATTTTCATGAAATATTCTTATTAAATAATATTTATTTAAATATAAATGATAATATAATTTAATTGAGTCTAATGTAATTTTTATATGGTTCAGAAAGTTGTTAGTATTGTAAAAACTAGCATTTACCTGCAAATAAAAACTTATTTAAAATTTTAAATTACCATAATTAGAAAATTATTTTGGTAAAATAAATATTCTTTTTAAAATAATCATATTTAAATTATCCAATGGTGAATTGTTCATAATTTTCTAAGACAGCTAAATTTTTTAGTAAAAATTAAATAAGGTACAAATATATGGTATGTATTATGAAATCATAATAGCCTAAAAGTAATTTAATAAACTATATAAAGGGAATTAATGACCAAAAATAGATTTACCCTTTAAAATAATGTATTTTTATGTTATTTTATTAATTTTAAAATCCTTTAATAAATCCTCCAAAACCTATATTATATTTTAAGGTTTTAAAATCAATTTTTTATGAACATGACTCACTTCCACATAATCAATGGTATTATTTTAAGGATTTTGGTTCTTGAAATAATAAAATATTTAAAACCACTTCTCTTTGGTAGAAACTATTTGAAATTCCATGGGAAGGTTTGTGTTTTTTATTATTTTATCACTTAGAGTCCAAAACCAAAGTTTAGAAATTAATACAGAATCCCCCTCTCTTTAAATATAAATACCCACCCAACCTCCCATTCTTTTTCACTAAAAATCCATTTATCATTAATTTTATATCACTATGCCTCTATAAATCTCTCCTAAGGTGTTTAAAATCTCTAAATAATCTCCTCCTAAGCTTTTATAAGCACCCTCTCAAGGTAAGTAATTCTCTCCTCTTCCTTTTTATTCAAGTACTTTCTTTATACTAAACCTTTGGATTTTCATTTTTTTCTTTTAGTAATGTTTTTACACATCTTTTACGATAATTATGATATAAATATAAATATATATTACCTTTCACTCTCATTAAACCCTTCCATGAACCTTTATGTATTCCTGTTATGCTGCTGAAATTATCCCGTGATTTTCCATACCAAATGTTTGTGTTATGAATACCAATACCCATTTACACTCAAGTTTATTCACCTATATATATCAATACTTCATTGATTGGGGATATATATTTATATAACCCAAATTCCTTAATTATGGGATTAAAATTGATTAAAGTCATTCTTATGTTATATGATCAATGTGTCACACAAATGCATGTACATGATATGAATGTGATAAGTGGGCCTGGAATTATATAGTCCTACAATGCATTGGTTAATGGATTTATCTCATGAGATACCATGTATGGTTCAAATTGGTTAACCAAAGAACACAATTTTATGATGTATCAGTGTTTATACTTGAATTATTCTTATGATTCCATGTTTTATGTTGTTTCCACATTCCTATATTTCCTTGATATTATCATATTATATCATGATTTGATGTTCATGTTTATGATTCTCACTATTTTATATCACCTTGATATGCCTATTGGATAACATGTATCACTTTTATAATGTTATTATTTTATTATTCCATTACTGGGCTTTATATTACACCCTTTTCTTATGTACATCCCTAGGTTATCCTATAAAATTTAATAATATTAGAGGAAATATAAGGGCATGTTATAGAGTTTTTAAATAATTTCATTATATCCCTATTTCAAGTTATTATGATATGTATATAATTAACCAAATGAACTAGGACTCTCGATATTTTGGGATTGTATTATATACATATTTATTTACTAAATCATTAAATAAATTGTATAAAAATATGAGTTTTCATATATAGATATTTTCTCCCACCTGATTTTGAACTTGGGTTTTAAATAAGATTACAAGGTAAATTATCCACTCGGGTAACCCACCAACTACAAAAGAAGTGTAGGTTATGAGCCAGTTGGAACATACCATGTGTGTCAACTATGCCCCTCCTTCCCCAACTAACGCGGGCATGGCGAGTCCTTAGGTGGTCCAGTTCCCCACTGGTGTAAATAGAAATTAGAGAAAAATATAATTAAATCAAAGTAATGTTGAAATAGTGTGTTCCCTAGACCCAAATATGTTGTACTTTTGATTACCATATCATTTATGTCAATTATTGAAATGGTAATGTCCAAATATTAATTTTTGTATTGAGAGGTTATAGAATATCTCAGGCTATAATGAGAACCTTAAGATGCTATGACATTAATCTTAAATATATGTTCTATGGTCTAGATACATATTACTTACCAAACATAGTTGATGTATGACTATCAGGCGCTGGGGACTCATAATCATTGATACTTCTCATGAAGTTTGCACTTGGTGATCTCTAGTAGTGAGATCATGAGGATAGAACCGCCAATAAAAACACCACATGTTTTGGGTGTCATTGGTCATTCCTATCTATAGACATGTGTATTGGTCTCCTGACTTGATACCATTAACAATGTGTATCATTTGATGGTTTACTTTGATGCAAGGAAAAAAATGGTATTTAAATCGTGGTGAGGTAGCTTGTGTTGGGTGTGTCGCTGGTGGTATGACATTGGTTTAATAGTTAAGAAAGGATTTGTCACTTCCAAGTTTAGGAAGTTGTATATCTCAGGCCTGGTTTATCAAGATGGTGTTGCCTTCATAAGTATTTGGACAAAATAGTACAAAGGTAAATTCATCTAGTTAGATCAACAAATAATAAATCAATCAAAGTATGATGACACAAGTGTGAATCCTTCTTTATGAGATTTTAAGACAAAGAGATTATAGTACACAGTTAGTGTTCATAGGTTGGTTGTCATTGCTATGAAAATCCTTATCTCCTTAGGGTCCATAATGGGTTGCTAGACTCTACACTTGGTCTATGGATTTATTCACTACTATTGAGATAAGGGCCTAGAGGGTCACACATAATAGTGTATTCAAGAATCTTCCCTATTTAGTTGAATAGGTATATGGACATGGTGGGCCCCAACACGGGGTCCAAGTGTTGTCCAAAGTATTGATCACTGATAATTAAATAAATTAATTAATATTAAAGTTATGAATATTTTTTATTGAATTTATTTAATGTTTTTACAAGTTTAGTAAATACAATATAATATTAATCGAACGAATATTATTTTAATATTCAAGGTTCATTTAATATTAAGCGGGACAACGAGTCGAGTTAAATGGATCTGTTTTTATCACGTAATATATTTGTATATATTACAAGTATGTGATAAAATAATAAATAGTTTTGGCGTAGTTTATTTCATCATTATTATTTATTTAGTGGACATTGAAATAAATGGGGGTTGGGGAACCCAACCGGGTATTTATCAACTCCACTATAAATAAAGGAGGAGGCTCTCTCTCTTGTGTGGCCATTATTTCTATTCATTCATTTCATGGAATGAAATTCAGAGAATCTCTCTCCTCCCACTATCTAGAAATAGAATCTATTGATCCAAGATTTTGGATCAAGGTCTCCCTCAATCATCGAAGAAATCTTGATGTAGTGATCTTCGAGACGTAGAAGACATCATCGGATCGCCGCTCTAGCACCCAGAATTTGACGATCAACGTTCCAGCGGATTCTAGAAGCACATGTGGATAATCTAGAGGGATCTTGTTATGAATACTTCAAGTGAAGATCATTATCAACTAGTTTCAGTTGACTGTGGATTCATATTTTAAATGGTTATGTTTTCCATTTAATTTTTTGCTCTTTACAATTTATGTGAGATCCTCAGACCTCACTAGGGCTCGGATCATCAGCATCGACAAGTATCGTCGATCTTCCAATGAAAAATTTTAAAATCCTTAGCCCACCAGCTTTCACTACAGGACCCATAATCTTTCAAGGAATTCTAATAAGGTTACTCAAACCTAAAACCCCATTCAATGAATTCAGATCCACTGCCACTCCCCTGCTTATCCTAGTGTGTATTCACTGGATAACTTTCAAATACAATGAGTTAATAAATTAAAAATTTATTATTCTAAACTCAAAAAGTATTTAATTTAATTATTTATGTGATTGTTAAAACTTGGACATTACTCAACCCCCACCATAAGGCCCACCATATACTAATCTAAAATTCAATAGAATTGGTCAAGCTTTTGAATATTCTTTATGTGTGACCCTCTAGGAACTTATCGAAATATCAATGAATCATACTCATATATAAAAAATGGTATCTAGAAATTCATCATGGTCCCTAAAGAGATAAGGTTTACTTATTACAACGAAAACCTCCTACAAACACGCACTATTTAAAATAATATTTTTATCTCATGATATCTCATAAAGTATGATTCACAACTTGTGTTGTTATCCTTACATGATTTATTTATTCTTTTAATGGCCATTTAGATGGACTTATCTTATTTTACCATGGACATAGATTTATCAAAGTTACTTCGATCCTATTCAATTAAGTCTGAGATATATCTTCTTTAATGAAAGAAAAAAAACTATCTTGATCATTAAATCAGTGTTATACCACCAATGATTTACCCAATGAAATTTATCTCCCCATATCATAAATATCATGTGTTTATTATTTCATCATAGTATGTGATCAAATGGTACACATTGATAATGATCTCAAGTCTAGAGACCAATAAATGTGCTCATAAATAGGAACAACCATTGAATCCTAAAATATGTAGTGTTCCTATTGGTGGGTCAGGCCTCATGATTTCCTCTACTTGAGATCATGAAGTGTTAACTTCAGGATAAGAATTATAAATTCTTATGATCCCCTAGTACCGGGTATTAAAACATTATATGTGTCCCATAAATATAATATATTTAGACTATAGGACATGTGTTTAAGATTATTGACAAAATATCTTGAGGTTATCATTATAGATGTGATCTTTTATAACCTTTTTATATGATATATAATCCATGAAAATTATAATTTAACTAGTGTATGAAAAATTAACAACACTATTATGGTAAGATAACATAATGCATAAATCTCTGTATACATGATATGGTAATTGAAATGTAATGTCCAAGTTAGGTCTAGGGAACCCAATTTCACAAAAAATATATATAGTGGAATATATATAAATATGCATATGCTACCTCTTATATAGGATGGGTTCTATGGGAATTCTTGACTGATAGGTCCCTTATATTGGAAAGGTGATATGGATTGGATTCCAAGAATGGATTGCATTAGGTTTCACTAATCCCTGATAATATTTTTATTATCATATTAGTAAATAATTTTCCTTTATTTATCTTTACTTTAATGGACAAACTTATTTTTAATTACTTTTTTATCTTTCTACCTTGTACTATTGCACTGTATACTTGGTTTTATGATACCATGGTTGAGGTCAGGTGGTGAATTCTATAGGATACTATGTACACAAACCCTAAATGTGATCCTTTGGAACATATATATACCTTGTTTTACATGACCCAAGTAAAGGAAAAGAATATACACATGAGGTTTGAATGCCTCTGGTTTTTTGTGGTCATAGCATGTGGCGTATAGTGTTAGTATGGACACTTTTGGAGTTTTTAATGGATGATCTTAATGGGGGCATAAGGGTTGTCCATTGATGCTTCATTTGAGATATCTCACACTATGAACCTTTTATTTTATTCTTTATGGGTGTTTGGTTCCCTAAGTATTTTTATATGGTTATTATGTCTAGTCACACTTGTTTGGTGAGTTTCATGGGGTTTCATTCCAAATAGAATTTAAATTTTATATTTCTCAGGTATCACTAATGAGTAGGTACCTAGTGTTATAACCAAGGATGTTCTTTTCTGGAAATGGAGTATGGTTTTTGTTTATTTTCAATCCTCACATGGTTTATCAAGGAGTTTGTAAGAAAAGTTATCTTACAGTATATTCTAACAACAGTGTTGAAGGTGGTATCGTTTCTCAGTGTTTTCAAAAAATTTGGGATCAAAATATAGAGGAAGGTATGGCACTGTGAAAGGTCGTTTTCTAGGATCAACTATCCATAAATATGATAAATTCATGGGTTTTGTGAAGACTAGTTTTATGTTCGCAAATATGTGGAGCATCATGAATAGTGATGGTGTTCTCTAAGATTATGTGAGTTGAAGCATCATAAGTGTGTGATGGTTTTATGGAAATCTTTTCGATAATGTCAAATATCAATAGAGCTTCATGACTGGAGGAGCACAGCGAAGATATTTTTGAATGGTCTAGAAAATTCACTAGAGGCAGTGGAGCATTACGAACGGTAAAGACTATAAATATAAGTCTACCTCTACTTAATTTAAGAACAAAATTATTAATAGAAAATCTATAATCACTCTAATTTCATGAATCTAGGGGAGCTCTGTGAATCTAGATTTCAATGCGAGCTTGAGTATCATGAAAATTCTAGATGAGTCTTGATTGATGCCAATACTTTTGATTAATGGGTGCTTCACGGTGATTGGGTATTCCACATTGACTCGGTGAGCTCTACAAAGGCAAGGTTCTTCATAAGGGTAGTGAGATTCACAAAATAACTTCGCAAAAGGAAATTTTGAAAATCATATTTTTAGTGAATAGGGATTTTAAGTGCATCAAATAATAACTAAGGTTCAATAAGAGTCTAATGATATTTAGGTAAAAAGACTTTAATTATAATCTATTTAAGTAACCTTCAAGTCAATAAACTGAGTATGAATTCACCCAAGGCTATGTGCAAGGGAAAGTTTATGGAAGTGTTACAAGGTGCGTAGTGTGTTGTCCCTATAATCTTGTAAAGGTGTTGTGAATAGAATAGAGTGACTATGTCTGGAATCTTGTATTCCAAAAATAGTGAAATTTAGTAGACTTAGGTATAAATGACACACTTCCAGCGTATGTTCCCTGGACTATCCCTTAGTGGTGAACTATGTAAAATTATTATGTGATCTCTTTGCATGTAGTTTTTTATTTTCTACACATTATCATCAGAGAGGTTTAATTGGTTTCTACCAATGTGGGAATAAGATCTGTCACTTTTTAAGAAAAAATCAACACCCAGATTCACCCTTCCTCTATCAGGGTGTTCTGGAGTCCTTTAAGTGGTATCATAGGTAGGTTACTATTGTTAAATATGTCCTTATTTAATTATCAAATAGGATTTAGTGAATGTCGTGGGAGTCCACATCTTTGATAGAATAAACTTCTAGATTTGGAAGAACATGGTGATTTCTCATCTAATATCTCTTATAATGGAAGTAATCTATGTTACTGCAAAATGTATTCAAGTAACATATGCAATGAGACTGTCTATGACTAAAATAGATAGGAAAATTATTGATACAGATTCCAAAGAACAAAATTCCCTTACTACAGCACAGTCTGGTCAAATCTATCTAAAGGTAATGATTTTCACTTCATCTAAATCTATGTGGGAAAATCTGGAAAATTTATATGAAGGTGATAACAAAGTGACGGAGGAAAAACTTCAAGTTTTTTTCAATTGGTTTAATGATCTAGAGATGCATCCTGGTGAAAATTTAGATACCTTTTTTAATTTAATTACTAAATTTATAGGAGAAATTCAAGGTCTTGGTGAAGAAATTTAAGACATTGACATTGTAAATAAAATCTTGATAAGACTTCCACCGCTTTATAATCCAAAAATTTCATCCCCTGAGGAAAGGGATATTTCAAAACTTTCTTTGTATAATCTGTTGATAATTCTGATAGCATATGAAATGAGAGTTAAACCAGAGGATGCAATAATTCATGTTAGCAAGGAGATAGAATCCAAATCCATGGAAAAACTTGATATTTCAGGAGATAGTGTTAATTAAGTTAATGTGTAAAATGAACTCATTTATCACTTTTCCAAGAAATTCAATATAGGAAAAGGTATATTTCAAGTAAATCCACCCTTGTCATGTTTTCATTATGGTATAGTTAGGAACATCGTCTCTCCGTGATCCAAGAAGTTTGATGACGAAGAAAGTGAAGATGGAAACTCAAAGAAGCCTCATAAAAGGTTTTCTCAAAAGGGAGACTTAAAAAATATAAATAAATTATAGATAAAGGGTTTTTTCTATAAAGAATAATATGATGACAGTGAATTTTTTTAGGAAGAGGAACCATAGTTTAAATTAATAACCCAAGCATCTATGATGGATACTGTTGAAATGTTAGAACCATCAAAAGATAAATCTACAGATAATTAGTTGATTGATAATTTTGATCTCAAGGTGGAACTTGAGGATGCTATTGGTGATATTTAGAATTAAATAAATAGATGAAAAAAGTAGAGAATAGTTTTGGAAGAGTCATCAGAATATTTTGATCGACTGGAAGCTGAAATTAATCGAATGGAAGAAGTATTAAAAGAACATTCAGCATGTTTTGAAAGTTTGGAAGATTTATTAGAACTTAATATCATAATTAAATAATAGGAAAATTTTATCAATGAACTTACATCCATACTAGAGGATAAATCCAAGACTTTTGAGGGACATGAAGAATAAGTTGTTACTCTTAGGAGTAAACTTGAATGTGAATAAAACTCAAAAGAAATAAAAAAGATAATGCAGTTTGGAATATTCTCATATGTTGAGTTGCTAGAGAGAGATAAGTGTGGTTCTGATGGAGTAGAAAATGTTTTGAATTATCAAATATCCACGTGCATGGGAAATAGTATAATTGGTTGTGATTCTAAGACATCAAATGCTGGAAATAAAATGTGCCAAAATAAAGGTAATTTGAAAGTTGGACATATCGCAAAGTCGCCTAAAGTCCTAACAAAGAAAGCCTCAAATAAAATTTAAAATAGAATTAAAAATTATCCTCATGATTCAAAAAATTATCGGCAATCAAAATATTTTCCTCATTAATGGGACATGAGGAGGAATATAAGTGAGAAGACATTTCCCCTTGTTAAATATCAATTTTATGGTTATCTAGGTCATACCATGTCATACTATGAAGAAGTGAGGAGCTATTTGAATGGGTTAGAACTAAGAAGACTATAGAGGAGAGAGAATTAATATTTATATCTTATATAAGAAATATCTTTTATTTATATTTTGTTCACTACTCTAACTTTGGACATAAGCCTATTCATTGTAGGAGAAGAAAGTTAGACATGTCACCTATAGAACTCAGATAAATGGAAATACCCACCAACCAGATGGATTTTTTCTTACAAATAGGTTTTCCCCTATATAAGAACAATATGAGTATTATGAACCAATACACATGGAAAATATATTATAAAGGCCATCTTTATCTTCCACTCAATCAAATATTCCATGGAAGGAAAAGAAGAAAGTAGAAAAATCTAATCCTGTAGAAGTATCTCTCAAAGCTACAAAGAATAGTAGCTCCTGGATTCTTGATAGTGGATAATCATCCCATATTATTGGAAATGTATATTTATTGAATAATGTAAAGAAAATTATTTATGGAATATTCAGGTTCAGAAATGATGGCGTTTTGAAGATCAAAGTAAGTGGGAGTACAAAATCAGAAAGTGACAAGCTTAAGAAAACTGAAGTTATTTATGTGGACATTTTGTGTCACAATCTCATGAGTGTGATCAAAATCTGTGACTCAATACTTATAGTGACTTTCAATGAAACAAAGGTGCACTATAAAAGGAAATATATAAAATTATCTCATGAATGGTTTCAGAACATATAGTAACTTATATCAGGTTGATAGTAAAGAGAACATTTGTTATCTAACATTTGAAGAAGAAAACAACTTATGGAATCTAAGGTTGGGTCACATTAATAAAAAATACATGGAAAATATATTTAATATAAATACATTCATGTATCTACCCAATCTGAAATCTGAACGAGAAAAGACTTTGACACTTTCATACAAGGGAAGTTTGTCTTCAGTTCATATCATCCAAAGAAGAAAAGGGAATCAAATCTTCTTGATCTCATCCATAAAAATGTATGTGGTCGAATAAATGTTGTTGGAACATATGGGGAAAGGTACTTAATTATTTTCATTGATGATTATAGTAGGATGTATTGTGTGATGATTATACATAGGAAATGACAAGTTCTTGATTGCATGAAAACATATCATCGAATAGCATAGAATGATATTGGTTTCATGATCAAATTTCTATGGTCTAAAAATGGAGGGGAATATATATCCATTGAATTTGAAAAATACCTAGAGAAACATAGAATACAACATGAGGTGGATGCTATGAGAGCCCCATAAAAATGGATTTGTTGAGTGAAGTAATCAACCGATGAATAATATTGCTAGAACTATGTTGATTGAGAGTGTTATCTCTCGCCATTATATGAAATAGGTTGTTCAAGCTATAGTGTATACTCAAAATCGAATAGGGATTTATATGGGAGAAACCAAGACACCATATGAGTTGTTTCATGGAATGAATCCCTCTTTGAAGTATTTTTATGTTTTTGGAAGTAAATATTTTATCAGAAACAAAGTAGGAAATCAAGGTAAGTATGGTGATACAGGAAATGAAGGAAGATTCCTTGGTTATTAAATACAGATCAAAGCCTAAAAATGTTTCAATAATCATCTTGGGAGAATTATTGAAATTATTGATGTTAAAATACTTCAATATAAGGCCACAAATACCTCAATAATATCTTTATTGATATGATAGAAGATGAAGAAGACATCGACATGGAATAGATTCAAATACATAAGTAGAGGAAATTGTGGAAAATGTTCAAAGGTCACAAAATGATGATGATTTAGAAGAAGAATCATAATAAGAAATGATGACTGAAGAAAATTCATCTGAACCTCACAAGAGAAACAGAAGGGATAAAATTGATCAATCTAATATCATTTGGGATTGGACCGCACCAACACAGACAAGGATAATGAGGAATGATGCACATTATGCCTTCCTATAAATTTTAGAACCAACCTCAGTTGAATAATTAGAGAAGTATGAATCTTTTGTTAAGGTCGTGAATGAATAATTGGATCAAATTGACAAGAAAAAAACATTTCATCTTGTTACAATACCTGAATATCACAATTTGGTTGGAATGAAGTATATTTTTTAAAATAAATTTAAATAGAATGGAAATGTGATCCAAAATGAGGCATGCTTGATGTGTAAAGGATATTCACATATTGAAGGTGTTTATATTAAAGATACATTTTCTCCAGTAGAGAGTCTAGATTTGATCAGGATTTTTCTTTTGATAGAAATTCAAATAATATACAAAGTATATCAGATGGATGACAAAACATCATTATTGAATGGATTTCTTGAAGAGGAATTCTATATTAAACAACTAGATGGATTTTTTATTGGAAATGATTAAGTAAAGGTTTGTAGATAAAAGAAGGATCTTTATGGTCTAAAACAGGCATCGCGTTCTTGGTATTATCAACTAGATGCATATATGAAGAATCTTCAATTCAAAAGAGGAGGAGTTGATCATAATCTTTATGTGAAAAAATCACAAGAAGATCAGTTTATGGTGTTGGTGTATGCAAATGATATCATTTTTGGCAGAAGTAGGTAGGGATCTGTAGAATAATTTTTTAATCACATGAAATCAGAATTTGAAATGTATATGATTGGTGAACTCACATATTTCGTAGGGCTTTAGGTTATTTAGAATAAGGGTTACACTTTTATTTCTTAGGAAAAATATTCAATATAATTGCATAATAAATTAAATATGCATGAATCCAAACCAAAATTGACTCCAATTGTGGTTGGAATGAAACTGATAAAGCATGAGGATGGGACTTCTATGGATCCCACCATGTATAGTATAATCATTGGAAGTTTATCATACTTGATTGCAACATGTCCAAACATAATCTTTGCAACATGATTAGCATCCTACTTTCAAAGCAATCTTAAGGAAGAACATATGGATTCAGTTAAATGAATCATGAGGTATATTCATGGTACACTAAATTTTAGCTTATAATTTGCTGAAGGAAGAGACAATGAGTAGTCAAATTTTTTTATGTTGGCTGGGCTGGATATGTGGTTGATAGAAAGTCCACAAGTGGTGGAGCATTATTTATTGGTAAGAAATGTGTGGGTTTTTTGAGTAAGAAACAAGAAATTACTTCTCTTAGTACTACGGAAGCAGGTTATATCTCTGCTACAAAGGCTTGTACTCAGTTATTATGGATGAAGAAATAACTGATTGATATTGGTGATAAGGTGAAACAACCGATGGTGATTCACTATGATAACAAGAGTTCGATCGATCTTACGAAGAATCTTGTTCATCATTCTCATACAAAACATATTGAAATTAGATATCACTTCATCAAGGAAAAATATTAACAAGGAATGATTAAAATGGATCATGTTGGAACTGATGAACAAGTGGATGACATTATAACCAATCCATTGGTAGCACATGTGTCTAAGAAACGTCAGTTGAACCTCAGTGTTCAGCCACCTCCTAGTGCATGATGAGGTTAAAAGTGTTACCCTCTCCCCAATTGTGTTAACTATTTTAATCTATTTGTGGATATGATGCAGGTTTATGGGGGAGATACGATCTAGGGGAAGTGTATTTTAATCTCTATATGTACACATATAAGTTATTTGGGTTTATTTCCAATGGGGGATAATGAAGAAAAGAAATTAAATGGTAAAAAGGTGGAGAATGAAAATTTTATGGTATAAAGGAGGGGAATGAAAATTTTATGCTTTGGTTGCATGAGAATGGAGAATAGAGAAAGTAATTATAGGTGTTTTATAAACCATGCAATGCTTTTATGACATGATGAGAATCAGGTGTTATGAGGAAATAGTTTAGGGAATGTAATGATTTTGTGACATGATTAGAGCTTAGCTTATCAGATCTTATCTTGGACATCATTAACCATTCCAAAACATGAGAACCCAATTCATTATTCCCATATTGTTTTCTACACCAATATTTTCTCACATAGACTTAGATTGTTGGATGATTTTCTTCTCTTGTGTCTGGTTTTGATAGTGACTAGTACTTCATTGAATTTATTTTTAGATTACCAACAACCCCAAATGGAGAGATTTTTAAAACAAAGGTTGTTCTTTTTTGGAAATAGAGTATGGTTTGTGTTTTTTTTTTCAAACCACACATGGTTGATCAAGGAGTTTTCAAGACAAGTTATCTTATAGTAAAATCTAATAATAGTGTTGAAGGTGGTGTTGTTTCCCAATGTTTTACAAATTTTTTGGCGCAAAATATAGAGGAAGGGCTAGCATCACAAAAGGTTGTTTTCTAAAATCAACTCTTCATAAATATGATAAATTCATGGGTTTCAAGAAGACTAGGATGATGTTCATGAATATTTGGAGCATTGTGAATGGTGACAGTGTTCTCCATGATTATGTGAATTGGAGCATCATGAGCGTGCGATGTTTTTATGGAAATATATATGAAAACATCAAATATCAATGGAGCTTTACAACTAGAGGAGAATCATGAATATGTTTTTGAATGGTCTAAAAAATGTGTTAGAGGTAGTGGATCATTATGAATGGCTGAGACTATAAATATAAGGCTATACCCACTTCATTTAAGAATGAAATTATTCATGTAAAATTTGGAATCACTCTCATTTCATGAAGCTAGGTGAGCTCCGTGAATCTGGATTTCTATGCGATCTTGAGCATCATGAAAAGAATAGTTGAGTCTTGAATAATTCCAATGATTTTGATTAATGGGTCCTTATAGATGACTGGGTATTCTGTGTTGACTTAGTTATATTCGTCAAGGTAGGGTTCTTCATGAAGGTAGTGATCTTCACAAAGGATCTTCACAAAAGGTAGTTTTAAATATAATTTTTTCAGTGAATAGGGTTTTCAACATGCATCAAATCAGAACTACGGTGCAAGAGGAGTATCGTTCTAGTCAAATAAAAAGACTTCAATTCCAATCTACTAAAGTGACCTTCAAGTCGATAAACTGATTATGACTTCACCCTAAGGCTATGAGCAAGGGGGATTTGGCAGAAGTGCTATGAGGTACGTAGTGTGTTATCCTTAAAATTTTGTAAAGTAATTGTTCCTGGAATAGAGTAACTATGTCTAAACTCTTGTATTCTAAAAATAGTGAAGATTGGTGGATTTAGGTATGACCGAAACACTATCGGTGTATTATCCTTGGACTAGACCTTAGTGGTGAACTATCACGACCCAACCCTACCCGGGCTCGAGCCACAACTACCCCAAGCCCGCCTCCATAGGTCAGGCGCTGGCAATAAGCATCGAAGGCCAAACAACTCAGGGAGGCCTTTGCCTAAGTACCTGTACACACACACGCAGCCCACTCAATGCAATAGTGCTGAGTAAAAAAAGAAAGTAAAGTACCAACTGCTATAAACAACCACAAAGAGTGCATCGACCTCTAAATAGTACAAAGTGAGTGCTGAAGGTAAACTAAAAAGAAAAGGGCAAAACACGCACCCAACTGGAAAAGTGCCACAACCGACAACAAGTAAACAAAAGTAAAACAGCTGGGAGAGTCCCATACCTGGAACCTGACTACGACCACCGTACATGGTCCAAGATCCCAAAATCCTAATCTCCGCTGAAGTCACGACCAACCTATCTGTTGTCTACAAGGTAAAACCAAGTGCGGGCAAAGCCCAAGAAGGGGTGAGTATAAAAATACTCAGTAAGATACCCCGAAGGCTTGAGGGAGCAACAAAGGAGGTATCGAAGAGTGAGCAGTAGATCGAACAGGGAATAGTAAAGGAGTACAACAGAGAGAGTGTAGTAAAGAGTATAGATCAACCCAACAAGAGGAAGGAAGAAGACTCGTCCTATCACAAGGAGCTAGAAATTGTGAGAAGATGAACTTTTCATCGAGTCTTCACTACCTATATTAGGAGAGTAGACTCGTCCAACCATGATAAGCTAGACACGGAAAGCACGTGGCATACCCTGCGCGTCTTCACCTCTCCTGGAAGGAGAGTAGCCAAAACCCAAGGAGTGGGTACTGGAACAAAGTATACATATATATATTCTCTATCAAGAAACCCGTACAAGATCGTGAGGGGATATCCATCCCGTAGCTCAGCCCAAGAAAGTGATTAGCCAATAGTCCCAGAAGTAAACACCATCGATGCCCAGCATCCCACCTATCTGCCCCAAACTGCAAGTCAAGGGGCTCAAATCACCACACCTTGACACTATCCGCTTTGGGCGGCACTGACTCGCCCTCACAGTTATAGGTCACGTATCAAGGATGCATCTTGGTGGGGAAAGCGCCCCTCGTACTTGAGAGTTCTGGGGAAATTCAAACCACACCTCGTCACCGTCACACAGTCGAGAGGTCTTCTCAAAGTCAAAGTTGTCACATCATTGACTCGTACCACCAAGAGTCCTGCTCTGGTAGTCACGGAGGAAAACCACATACTAGCCTAGTAGAAAGTACTGAGTATAAAAGAAGTCATCGGGTAACCCACTGCCCATCCCCACTGGAGGTTAAAACCTAAGAGGTCATTGGGTAACCCACTGCCTAGTCTCTGCTGGAAGGTAAACCCTAAGCGGTCATCGGGTAACCCACTACCTAGTCTTTTCTGGAGGGTAAACCCTAAGAGGTCGTCAGGTAACCCACTGCCCAGTCTCTTCTGGAGGGTAAACCCTAAGAGGTCATCAGGTAACCCACTTCCCAGTCTCTACTGGAGGGTAAACCCTAAGAGGTCATTAGGTAACCCACTTCTCAGTCTCTACTAGAGGGTAAACCCTAAGAGGTTGTCGGGTAACCCACTTCCCAGCCTCTGTTGTAGGGTAAACCCTAAGAATTCGATGAGCAACCCACTTCCTAGCCCTGCTAGAGGGTAAACCCAGAACTGCTCTGGCCATCCCTACTGGAGACAACCTCCTAGGTAGAGGATCGGTGCCCGTGTAATGTATTGGTCACACTGAATCCACAAAAACTCTACCAAGGAACACAAATGGACGTGATACTGAAATCCCACACGGCTAAAGGAAAAAGGGGAACCCAAACAACTCTACCGGTCAAACTGTCGAGAATAGAACTAGGAGAAACCACTCAACCTTACTGGTCTAAACCATCGTGAACAGGACCAAGGGGAAACCCACTCAACCCTGCTGGTTAAAACTATTGAGAACAGGAGTACCCTCTACATCGCGAGATGTCAAAGTTACGTAAAGTAGAACATGGCACACACATGGGGCCCACACAAAGTGTGGCCCTAACTCATCTCCAAACCAATCACACAAACGTTCTCAAGTACAAACTACAACATGTACCTCTAATAATTTCCATATACTCCCAGAGTATACCACATTTCCAGCCCAAGGGTTATCATACACATGGCACCCAATGTCAACGCAAAAAGGTGTAAACGCAATTTCTCCAACCTTATTCCTCCACGGCCCTAGAATGGATAACCACATCTCTTCAAAAATAAACTTCACTCACACGGGAGTGAACGCGATCACACACCAAGGGTTTGCTTCTAGACACAGCAAGAAGAACCGCCACCATAGCACCTTTCATGCTTCCACATTTAATGAGATCTCGAATGAGACTCTGCACATCCAAACGGATCGTACCATTTTAATCCTCACGGAAAAACATGCGATATCGACTATTTATTCACCTCCAACATACATCTGACGTAAAATTCATTCAATACTGCTTTATGCCCAAACGGCGTCCCATGGTCCCGAGCCTCAGTCCCGAAAACAGTCGGGCGCATCCCACCATTATGATCCCCTCAGGAAAGCACGTCAAATTGACTGCTCACTTGAGTGTAATAGATATCTAGAGAAAAATATGCCTATTGCTGTATCGTACATGAGCGGTGCTACGTGGGACCCGCATCCCGGTCTCAAAGTACTATGAACGGATTGCACTGTTGTGATCCTCTTGAAAAAGTACACAAGATTGACTAAACACTTGTCCAAAATGGACACCTAGTGAAGAAGTTGGAATTCATCTTCAACGCCCAAAACAGCCCTCATGGGGCCCACACCACTCTGCATAAATAAAGTGGGTGGATTGCTCCATTGTAATGCCCTCGGAAAAATACCCAGAATCGACTGCTCGCACGCCCCGAATGAACATCCGATGAAAAAGTTGTTAAATGCTGCTCACAACTTAAAAGACGGGCCATGGGTCCCACACCTCAACTCTAGCTTCAATGCATGAAACCACCCTGGAAAGCTCCGCCTCGGCGCCAGGGTTTCAACGCTACTGATGGCGCTCAAATTGGACATCGGATGTGTCTACGCCATCCAAAACAAGAACCCCCGGAATAACGTCAATCCACTTAACGTATGTGTCGTGCCACCGAGTCCCTCATCTCGGGAATTAAAAATTCCCAATACCATCTCAAAATGTCTGCCTCGTTTCAAGGAATGTGTCGCCACTAACGGAACATGAATCCGACACCTGGTCCGCATTTTAGGAGCGTTTAAAATTTTAGGACGAAACGAGGTGGGCCAGGTCGATTCAGTCGGCCCACCCTGCCTGAACTGGCCTGCGGTTCACCACGTGGACTGGCCCGTCTCGCCCGGACTGGCTCAGCCAGTCTGGATGAGTCTTCCACTGGACCCGCAATGGGTGGGTCCCTGTCCACCGACCGAGGTCACGAGGACCCAGGGTCTTCCGCCTCACCGACCGGCTTTGTCGGTCGGCATGTCGTCGCCACGCCCCAGCTAGCACCCTGGCCGCCTGACCCCAGCTGCCTCTGCCCAAAGGAGCCTGCTCGCCCGGCGGATGCCCCCGACCGCCTATAGCCGCCTGCTCTGCTCGACCGCGAGCCCCGGCCACATCACCCTCGCTGACGCCCGCTCGACCCCGGCTGCCTCCACTGAAGGCATGCCGCACCACATGCCCTGGACCGCCGAGCCACCGCGTGAAGCTGTCAGACCGCCGCTACCCCAGTCTGTCGCCGCCCGGATGGCCGGAACCTCGCCGGAAAGCACCCAAAAACCCGTTTATCTTCATTGGATGACTGAGGTCACCTCGAAACTCAGATTTTGAATCCGTAAAGTGAAGCAGAAAGCTCAAGATATAAACTATGAAAATACGGGCTTTGATCAAAGATCAAACAGAATTTCAATCCTATAATTTAACTTGAAAGAAGGGTTTAGAAATTAAAACACAAAATGAAATCTCCTACCTGCAGGGGTGTAGCCCGACGTTTCACGATCGATCTGCACCTCATCGTTGTCGCCCCCGTCTTGATCGGAGGAAGAAGAGGAGGAGATTGAGAGGGAAGGGTTGAGGGAGAAGGTGTGTTTCTTAAGGGGGTGGAATGAGGATGGGGGAGAGGGAGAGGATAGTTTAAGTAATTAGACTCTTTTTAATTAAAAACTCGACCCTTGAAGACACCCTCATCCAAAACCCCTGACATGGTCAAGATTAAACCTCCCCTAGAGTAAACACCACCTCCCGAGCACAACGGCGGTCTCAGAATTTTAATCTGAGGCCCCATTAAAAAGTTATAAAACTCAATGCCTGATGCTGCTAAATTACGAAAACGGCCCTGGGGCCATTTTCCACAGAAGGGTCACGCCTGTGAAAATTACACCCATACTAGGGTAAATGGCATGCTACGGACTCAACGGTGCCCTCAGTTTTCCCATCCGAGCAACTGTTTAAGAGTTATTTCATTTATTTGGTGTTCCCAGTGTGAAAACACTAAAAATTTAATTCCAGCCACACCGATGCTCCGAATCGCACGCCGTCTGAAGGAGCTACTCTGTAATAACATCAAGAAAAATAAAAAGTCTTTTATAGAAAAAACCGGGTTCTTACATGAACCATGTAAAATTTTTGTGTGATCTCTTTGCATGTGGTTTTTTATTTTATGGAAATTATCATCAGATACATTTACTTGGTTCCTACAAATGTGGGAATATGATCTGTCACTTTTGAAGAAAACTTTGACACCTTGATTTACCCATCCCCTCTTAGGGTTTTCTGGGGTCCTTCACCTAGATAGTGGGTAGGTTTAGGTGTTCGGTTGTTCTGTGTCTAGAGGGGTCATGTTGAAACTTTTGTGTGATATTTATGGATTTCTTTGTAACTCTAAAGATGTTAAATTATTTTCCACTCATGTGTCCCTTATCCCCGGGCATTTACACTATCCAATCAAAATAAATAGGTGTGCCTCAGGTTTTGTGACGACTAGTCTCTGATATTTTTTGGGTAACCAATTCATGGTCATTATATACAAGTTCTATAAAATTTTAATGTCAAAATTAAAATGTTGGAAGATTAAGACTAAAATAATTTCTGAATTGAAAAACTTCATGGTATTTTAATCACCTATAAAATTAGAAGAGGATATATTCTAAAAAATAATAACAACGGTGATAAAAAACTTGATTTTAAATATTCAAATGTTTAAAATTTTATAAGAATAAAAATACTTATCAATAAGATTTAGAAGATATAAAAGTGGAAAAAACTATGAAGAATTCATATCCCTATTTTAAAATAATTTTCAAATGGGAAAGATAAATTATAAGGGTATGTTTTCCTTTAAGTGATTTAAATACAAAAAAGTAATATATTTCTCCACAAAGTTCCTATAGAAAATTAGAAATTAAGGGATGAAGAATCACCAAATAAATTCTTCATGTGATATATGACACAAAGGTAAAATTCTCAGTCATATACATAAGGGATTTGAAAACTCAAAGGCCTCTTAAACTAGTGTGCTCAAATGTATTCATGCTAATGGGTAATAAATAAAAAATGGAGATATTTTATCACTTGAATTGATGAATTATCTCTCATCACATGTGTAATGTTTATGTCAAGTAAGGTATAATCCTTACAAATATTAAAGTGTTTAGGAATAATGGAAGGAAATTAAATCAACTATATAGTCAATTGATTCGGTTTGATGATGTAACATGATACAAAAATAGATTTTTTTAGGAATATATTGAGAATTTAAATACATCAAATGATTTTAGTTCTCCATACATAACATAAAAAATAAATTTTTGAATAGAATAATTAAAGTTTTATGGATATGGGAATGACCATTCTTATCGATAATAAACCCTCACAATACATTTAGAGCATGAGATATACTGAGGTTTTGGGTGAGGGGTTTGGTAGAAAATAGAGTTACAGGCGCTAACGGGGTTGGTCATTCTTCCTAGGGTTTCATTACCTCTTCCTTTCTAGTTTTGTCCTTCTTTCTTCGTTCTCACGGCGGTGACTTTCCTTCTCTATTGACTGCCTTCCCTACTTTGTGTTATCGTACCTATTTTCTCCCCATTTACCCTCTCTGTTCTTTGATCTTTCATTCCTAACCTTCTCTCTATTTCACTTTTGGAGCTCAGGATTCGCCGAGGTTTTGGGCATGCAGCTTGGTGGATAACAAATATCTTGGCACTCTGAAGTTGGTCCTTCCTCATCAGTTTTCAATCCCTTTACCTTTTTGGGTTTAGTCCCTCTTTCTTCTTTCTTATTCAGGAGATAGTTTCCAGTGGTTGCTTCAGTGTTAGATATGGTGTTTTTTCTCTTGGTGGTGATGGGGGTTACATGGGATTATTTTTAATGGTGTGTTGATGTCCGCTATCATCGGTGTCTGTTTCAAGTTTTCATCCTGGTTTAGTGAATCGAAGATGGTGGTTTTCAATGGTCGTGTTTGTAAGTGTTTTGCAGTTAGTATGTGATTAGGTTATGGGGGATGAAGACATGTTGTTGTTGAGTGGATTCGACATTCTAGTGTGGTATTGGACTATGATGATGATGTAATGATGAGGGAGGCTCTGTGAGACGACAGTGATAGTGAGAAGGTGATGGTTGTCGGTGAAGAGGCCGGTGAGGATGATGACTCTGGTGATGTGATGACACGAAGAGGGTGACAGTGTTGTGATGATGGACAGTGAGGTGATGATGGTGGTGATGTGTCTTCTCGATGGTGGTTTTCTTAGGATGCTTGCCTGCCTGTGTTTTTTGGGGTTTCCTTGTATGAATTTGAATTTTAAATTTTAAATGTTTCTTTTGGGATAGGTTTTTTGTGTAAGGATTTATGAGGGTGATGTTTGAAAAAAAAATTAGTTTTTTTGACGTTCCCACTTACCCAAAAAGTGGAATTTAAAAGTAAAAAAAAGTATTTGGTGATATCAATGATTTCATTGAAGGAACACATGTTGGAATCTCAAGACAGTATAGTGTAAGTTTTGAAACAATTGAAGAGATGGGTGAAGATGGTGTTTATTATGTGTATTTGAGTGATTAATATTTTATGTTATAGCCCAAAATGAATCATTCTAGGCTTAGATATCATGTTTATCATAAGGAAAACATTAGTGATAAATATGAAGGTGTATTAATATGAATAACTGTGAGGATATAAATTCACACTAACATGCTTCTTCAAGTTGATATGAACTTACGAAGGATGTTCTTGTGTATATGGAATGGATTAATGACATGAACAAGAAGATTTATCAAATAGAGAATACAAAATAATTATAAATTACACAATGACCAAAGGGAAAAAATTTAATTACCATGAATCATGTTTTCCATTATAAAATTAATGAAAGGGGTAAATTAGCTTGAAACAAGGTAAGCCTTGTATGAAAAAGATACTCATAAGTTGAAGGAATTGAATTTAATGAGACTTTCATGCTTTTAGAATGCCTTGAAACCATATGAATATTTTTCTACATGGTTCCCCAAGAAAAACAAAAAGTTTTTACAAATGAAAATAAAACAATAATTCCTCAATAACGATCTCTGAGAAGTATATATTGAATAGCCCAAATATTTTTTACTTGATGAGAATGATAGGTTTAATTATAAATTGAAGAGGTCCCTTTAAGGACTAAATAAATCCAATTGGGCTTAGTATTTAAAGTTCCCAAAGATTTGTGTTGGTTGTATTTTTTTTAAATAAAGATGTCAATATGCATCGGTGGTGAAGTTGGGTGATGGAGTTATAATTCAACCAATCAAGAAGAAAAATATTCTACTATCATAAATAGAAAAGGATGAAGAAAGTTAATTGGTAATCACACATTTTATATTAGATAATTTTTTGATATTTTTTATATGAAAAATTCAATTTATAAGTTATAGTTATTGTCTACAACATGTAACAAGTAATTGAGAGTGAGTTAGCTGATAAACTTATATTGGATAGCTTGTATATACGTAGTTAAAATAATTAAAACCTTGTTCAAATATTTAGATAAGTTGTATGAAGTTATGGAAAATATATTATTATGTTAATTAGATTTAAGTCTAATTAATATAGTATTTAAATATAAATTGATTAATTTTAATGATGATATATTTAAGGTTTAAAATAAGAAGTTAGAAACTACATGAAATACTCTAAATTGATTATTTAGATGATTCACGATACCTTGGAAACTAGTTGGAGGAGTTTGGAATTATTTTTAATAATTCCATGATTATTTGAATCTATTATAATGTGTTTTTGAGATGTTTGAAGATGATTGAGGTTGATTTGAATAAGTATTATACCCATTTGAAAATATGTAATTCTTAGGCTAAAGTTTGAAAATGACTAAGTATTGAAAATTTTCTAAGACTTTTAATTTCATAAGACTTAATATGTTCCTACATAAGACTTCTTATAAATGACTATATTTGTAATAATTTTATCACTATCATAAGACTTCATAGTTATCCAAAAAAATGATATTTTTTATGACTTTTTCTTAGGTTTAATACTTTTATAAGTCAAGTGTATGACTTTATAATAAGTTCATAATACTTTTACTCATTTAAGAGTTCAGAGTTTTTAAAATTTGAGATTACATAATACTTAATTGGAATTCATAATTATTTTATAGTGTGTGTATAAGACTTTATAGTTTTCCAATAATATGAAGTATGTGAAACTTTAATGAAAATCATAAGTATTTTTATATTTGTGTGTAAGACTTCTAAAGCATGAAAGACTTTGTTGATAAATTTGTAAGATTTTGTTTATATGTGTGTGTCATACTACTAAAATATCATAAGACTTATCATAAATTATTATGAAATGTAGGATATATAGTCTTTGTATGACTTTAGACTTAGTATAATTTCAAGAATTTTTTTGAAATAAAAAATGAGTAGATTCCAAGAATTGAAGATTCTAAAGAATAAATGATATAAGATGATTTCAAAGACATTATTTTATACTCAAAACATAATAAATCAGTGATAATACATAATTAAAGATAGATTTTAGTTGGATATTATAATATTATTTTTCTTTCTATTTATAAATTTTAAATGATAATATTTGAAATGTAATATTAATGATCAAAATGGAAGATTAAATTAGATGATGTTGGCGCTGATTTTTAGTTTTCAAAACATCCAAAATTATTTTTGATTAAATCCAAAAAAAATGATCATATTAACATTCAAGTTTATAAGAGGTATATCAATATGAGATGAAAGGATATGAATTTAAATAAACTAAAAAATAGATGCTTCAAGATTCATTAAATCAGAAAATGAAAAGTGTTGATGCATGTGTTATTCTACATTATTATAAATATCAAAAAATAACTTCAGGTTCAATATATAGAATATGGTGATTGTGTAGTGTGTTATTCTGAGAATTTAAGAGATATTTTCTACTATTTTATAAGCCTCGTGCCGTGAGTGAGAAGTTTCCATACCAAAAATCATATGTGTAGTATATTTTTTATATGGACATGGGGGGATTTTTTATTATGTATTTATGGTGAAATATTTTTGAGAAACAAAACCAATCATATAGGGATAAAATGAATTACTTATTCATCTGAGGATAAAAATTAAATAAAAATAATAGAATGGTATGGATATCTTTTTTCTAAATACATTCATTGAGAAAATATATATATATATATATATATATATATATTGTGGTCCATTTAATGTATTTTGTCACTTTCATGCTATCTCTTTTAATAATTATATTCATGTAAAATTAAAAAGACCCCAAAAATATGGTGTGGTAGCTTGTATTGTTTTGAACTGAAGAGATAATATAAAATATAATATAGTGAGTCGTACAAAGTGGTGTGGTTATTAAGTGGGATGAGAGAAATTGTAGAGATCTTGAAGAATAATATAAGTTGATCATGTGTTGATAGAAAACCCCTCTTAGTATCAAAGAAAAAGAATGAAAAATATGATGAACAATTGACCGGTTCTGAAACCAGTTCATTTTATACTGGGTATTGTAGAAGCATTGAATTAGAGAAGAAGATGAATGAGCTAGTTTTTGAAGTTAAGGTGTATGTGATCTAAAAACCTGATTTCTAAAGCTTTCATATATGAGAAGAAGAAGAAGAAGTGCTTCTAGAGTTTTCATATATTGAGAAAGAACCAACCCAAGTATTTCATTTTATAATCTCTAGGTAATTCATAGGGTTACTTTTCTTAAAGTAGTGAAAATGTCTGATGTACATGAATCTCTATAGAATATTTTGGGTCAATAAAGTTTCATGAGTTTTTGAGTTGATAAAATCTAGAAAATATATTTTGAAGAAGGTCTAGAAGTAATATTTTGTTTTTCATAGATCGAGTTATAAGAGGTTCAGTGGATCATCAATGTAACACCCCGAGCTTCCATGATACGCTTCTCATTCAATAATGCAATAGCTTGCATTGTACGTAACTTCGAGTTCTAACACACACCACAACCAATCAAAGTAGCCGTTATGAATAGTAATACCTAATTTTTGAAATTTTATAAATTTTATTTTTCCAAATGGACTTCGTTTTTGTATTCGTAATATCATAATTATCCTAAGTTGAATTTTTTGTAACTTTCTGAGAACTTCCAATTTTTTATGAATAGTGAAAAATACTTAAAACAACTTTTTTAATCAAAATAATTTATTGTGATAAATTATACTATTTACTGGTTTTAAAGTATAATTATAATATATTTTCACCATTTTATCCAATGGTGGTTATTAGAATTAATTTAACATTGAAATTGGGCATGAACAATTGTCAATCTTTTGATATAAATTGTTTCTTAAAAACACGCTATTTGTTGTGACAGCGGGAATTAATTATAAAATTAATTAATTCAACTTATATGTTTGGAATTTTTTAAAATAGACATCATTTTTGAATTCGGAATATCAATTATAGCTTAGGGTGAAATTTTGGCATTGTTCTGAAAAACTTCAATTTTTTATGAATAGTGAAACCACTAAGTGGTAGTTAAATAACTGATTTTTCGTTTAAATGAAATATTACCACTTCTGTGATTTGATTTTCAAAAATCTGACATACATGGTTGTCATTAGGATGTAAAATGTGGTTCAATGGGATTAATATAAGTTTTGGTGAACAGTAACTTTTAAGTTCTTAATCGTGATTAGAGGTAATTAGTGTAGTGTAGGGTAAAAATAATGTTTTAATAATATGAGATGAGATTGACACATGTCCTACCCTCATTGTATTTTTCATGGCCGACCAATACAATCCATGGGTCAACTTGGGGACCCCATGGAGCCACTTTAGTTGGAAAATGACATAAATACCTTTTATTTAATGTTAAAGTAAAAAATGACACAAACATGAAATGTTTTACTAAAACAATTTTTACATGGGGTTATACAAGTCATATTTTTGACTATAAATAGTCATTGGAAAGATAAAAAGATTTCCTACATCATAGTATTTGTTTTATAATTTTTATACATTAAATAAATTAAATTATTTATGACATCATGATGATGCAGCGATGACCTCATTATTTAACGATTTAAATAAAATGGAAAGATAATGTAATATCTAAGACCTAAACATGTCCAAAACCTATTGTATGGGTGTATTTCGAACCATTATCACCTTATCCTCGAATTATATCAATTTTGGACCTCTTAAATCCGAATACCATCTTAAAATAAAGTGACTTTTCTTTACTTTCCAAGAGTGCCCCTCCTCTCCACTTATAAAAGGCCCCCACCTCTACCACCTTACTCACACATTCAAAGCCTTTTGGCTCAGAAAAATCTACCCAAATACTCTCCCAACTTCCCTCCCTTACTCCTAGAAGCCTCACTTTGGGAATAATTCTTCCCAAGGAAGCCTTTGGCTCAAATCAAAAGAGTTACCCAATTTTAAGGTAATGTCTTCTCTAATGTTGTTTTGTTTTATTTTGCTTCTCCAACCCCTTAAACTCTTTTTATTACTTTCTTTTGTAACAAAACCAGTATCTAAAATATACTAGGATGTTGTTATAATAAGGATTCGAGCGACACTTACACACACCTACATCAAATGGTTAAAGAACATACTGTTTTTGTGGATGGCGAATTTTTGCCTCACGAAACGATGACTGTTCAATATTCTTGTAACACCTCTAATGGTGGCCATTTTGATAACACTATTTTCATATATGACATATATATTATTTTTATGTTTTCATTATGCTTCTGTATTTCTCATTTATGTCATACCTTTATGATTTCCATTATGTGTAAACACGATAATTTCATTTTAGGAAGTGCGGACTACCGCTCCCTCAAAGTGATTTAAATCATTAATGCCATATGTGGGATGTATAAAGGATGGAGTAAATGATATTTTATATGATATTATACTGGAATTATAATACACCTTTATACTATTATTATTTCATTCCATTAAATATGAAATAGAAATGAAAGTAGCATTCATGTGTACGTACAGCTTACCGTCTCCATGAACGGTGCATTTCATTTCTTACCTCTAAATGTTACGTAATATTATGAATGAATGTATATACTGGATATATATGATATATATGATATCTAAATCATGAATATAATTCTGGATATAATGGATATTTCACCACATGAACAACTTGTAATTATAAGAAGTTTATTTTTTGACTAAAGTACCTAAGATCGACAAAATGACCATTATAAACATAAATAATTACATAATGTTAATGACATGGTAATAAGTGATATAAAAGGAATAATTAACATTAAAAAGGTTCTTAATTAAATATAAATTAACTCTAGTTTATTATTCAGGAGGTTAAAGAACGATCAAGTCAAGTCGGACACGAGGTAAGGGAACTTCTTAACCCAATTTCTATTCTTTGGGTTAATCTCCTACTTTCAAATTATGTCATGATATTATTATGTCCTATCTTGTATTTGTACTTTATTTATGTGTAATTATAGTGAATATACATAATAGATCTACTTTATTTAAAAAAATGATCTTTGTAAGGGAACTTCTTAACCCAATTTCTATTCTTTGGGTTAATCTCCTACTTTCAAATTATGTCATGATATTATTATGTCGTATCTGGTATTTGTACTTTCTTTATGTGTACTTATAGTGAATACACATAATAGATCTATTTTATTTTAAAAAAATGAGCTTTTTAAGGACTTCTTCTCAATCTCCTTTCATTGAGGCATATTTTGTTTTATACACAACCTTCCTTTATACGATGTATAAACCCCTTTGACTTTTATGTTTATTCAAAAGGAATATTTTTATACAAAGCGTTTACTAAACGACAAAAGGGAATGTTTTTGTCATACGTATGTGGAGACAAAGACTTCTCCTCCTCCGTGACCATTATTTGAGTTTTGGCTTCCTCTATAAGCCATACTTTTTTTTAAGGAAAAATAAATACCATGTTTTACTTTTCTTTTATTTTGGTATTGAAAATTGTTTTGAAAGTGTTTTTATTATATCAATGTGTTTTGTTGATATCTTGTGATTGAAATGTGGAAATGTTATGTTTCCTTTATGCATGTTTTATGTGATACGATTATGTTATGGTTTATGATATGTTTAAACCTATTCATATGAGGAATGCATTGGACTTAATAAGTGACGGGTGGAGCCCTCTATAGCTCCTCGATGCATCGGTAGGTCTCATGAGACAAACTAGTGTCTTGGCACGAGGCCTTGACAAAATCTTATTTGTGGCCTTGGGACGAGGCCTTGGCTACGTGGTTATGATAGTCTGGCATTATGCATTCCATCATTATGAAAGTGTTTATTGATATTTCATGTGATTATTCAACTAGTAGAATATCCATGTGAGTAAGTAAATGGCATTATTTCAGTTTACTTTTTCCATATTATGCTAAAGTTCACGTTTAAAAGGCTTTTGTTTTAGTTATACATTTCCTTAAATGTTAATGTTTATTTATGAAAGCTTCCACTATATTGTTATCCTTACTGAGCATCTGAGCTCACCCCATTCAATGTTTTAATATTTTACAGGATGTGAAGAAGTATTTTATGAATGACCTGCAGGGATAGTCAGAAGAGGATATGAGTGTGGACTATGGAGACTTTGTTATTGTAGTATTTCACTTTATGATGTAATGTAACATTTATGAATGTATCTAGTGTTTCCAAGGCTACTAAACTAATCGGTCTTTCGAGACTTGATCTTTTGTGATCATGCCAATGTTACGAAGTAATGCACCGACTCTGGGTAGCTAGGGTCGGGGCGTTACAGTTGGTATCAGAGGCAGTTTAGTACTAACCTTGGAAGCTAGATTTAGATAAACTCTGATTAGAGCACATAGCCCAAAGATAGACTTTGAGGATTAGTATAGAAGAACTTCCTAGAATTTTGGTATTATAGAGATTTTGTGAGTTTTCCGAGCAATACATCCATGTCTGGATACAAGCAGGTAGAGGTGGATCTAGCACAGATGTACCTAGGGGTAAAACCCGAAAACACCGCTTTGAGCTAGACTCGAACGGGAACTGGTGCACGACAATGGGCCTTGCTGCACTCTTGGTTTTGACACTCCCGGGGGATATGCTTAGGATAATTCTCATTTTCTTTACAAACCACTATGAAGGGTTATGAGTATATACTTCCTCAAAGAAAACATTTTTATAATTATGGATTATATCCATAAATAGTTCAATTTATGTTAAGTATTTTATAAGTATGGAATTATGTATTTTGATTCATAAACTAATCTAGTTTATGCCATTGTATAGAAATGGCGCCTAGTGGAAGGAATGGAAACCGTATCAATGCATGCACTCTCTGTAGGGATTTCCCTCCTGCTCAAGATAATTATTTTGGATCTGGAGATTCAACTGGTGCTAATCAACTTATTACCATACTGGGACAACTCACTCAGGTTATGAATAATAACCTTACCCATATGGAGCACCCTAATCCGCAATGTGGAGGATCAATGTTAGACCGCTTCATGAGGCAACAACCACCAACATTTAATGGGGGTACAAATCCATTAGTAGCTGAGCAATGGATAAACTCCTTAGAAAAAATATTTCATGCCTTGGGGAGTAGCGAAAGGGAGAAGGTTGTCATGGCTGTCTACCGCCTCACTGGAGATGCCGATCAATGGTGGTCGCTGATTCAAAACACAAAGGAATATGAAGAAGTATCAAATATGGAATGGAGAGAGTTCAAAGATCTTTTCCTAGAAAAATACTATCCTCATGACCATCGAGCAGATATGGAAAGACAATTTTTGAGTCTGAGACAAAAGGAGGATGAGAATGTCGCAAAGTATGAGGCCAACTTTACAAGGTTAGCGAGGCATGCTACAGATTATATACGTAACCCAAGAAGTAAAATTGAACGTTTCTTTGATGGGTTAAAACCATTTCTCTATCGAGCATTAGTCTCACAAACCTTCTCATCATACGAAGATATTGTCTCGTGTTCTATCAAGACAGAAAAGGAATTCTCTAAGTCTTATGACAACAAAGTAAAGCAAGAGAAGAAGAGAATGGTGGAACAAGAGACAAATAAAGGGAAAAAGGGAAAGGAGGATTTTCCATTATGCGATAATTGTGGGAAGAATCACCCTGGTACTTGCCTAAAAGGAATGGGAGTTTGTTATAAATGTGGGGAAAAAGGTCACCAGGCGCGTGATTGCAAGGGAAAGAAAGAGGATATCAATGTTGAATGTTACAATTATAGGGAAATGGGCATTATGAAAATGAATGTCCTAAGCGTCAGGGAAACTTACCTCAGAAAAGGCCAAGGGATCAAGGAAAATATTATGTTGTTACTACAGTTGAAGCGGAATAATTAATGTATTGGTGCTTTTGGACTCAAGGATTATATTCTGGTTATAAGGATAATGTGATTGTACTACAGTACTTTTTTTCATTAAGGATTTAATATGATGAAGGTAATCATATTTTTGTATGTGACAATAATAGAAACTTTACTTTGTTTAGGGAATCCAATGTTACAATTGATTTTGGAATTTAAGGACCCTTTAGAGAAAGTCTGGATGGAGGTATTTTGGATAACTATAAAGGATGGAATGGATTAAGTTGAACTTTGAATAGTATTGTTTAAGGTTAAAACATTGCTGGAGATTATTTTTGGAATATTATAATACTATAGTTTTAGGAAAAGGACAACCTGCAGGGTGGGGCATAATCCACCGCGTCGGACAAAGCTGCAGGAATCGATCCCACAACCATAGTGCAACAAGCCTTTATTACCTACCACTAGCCTACAAGAAGTCCCTAGTTATTACAAAATAGTTTTACTAATTTAAATGGTCTGTGTTAATATTTTGATATTTGTATGATTAGGATAAATATAATATTTTTATCTATTACCTTTTGGAGTGAAAGATTGGTTCGTGGTAAAAATTTATTAAAGAATGAAAGTCTATATGACAAGTATGTATATTTCCTTACATTCTTAGTAAATCTCCAAAATAAATTCCTCAACTTTATAAAAGGTAACTTAAAGCAAAAATGTTGTCGGTTAACTTTTCCAATTGGGGATTCAATGATCGTTCAACCCATCACAAGTTTGTGACTTTCTTATGGTTAACTTTCTCTTAATCTTGTTTTCTACAACTCTCCATCAGACCTTGATGGTCTGTTTCTCCTCCATATCAATATTTTCATAGAATCTTAGTATGGGCTATCACGGGTGACCTTTTCACTTCTCTTTCTTTCTTTTAATGCTATATTTTTATTAACCTTATTTCCGATGTGGGTTTTCCACAAAGGTATTTTCTATTTTCAACCATTTATTTTCAAAGAAAATTTTCAAATTGCGAGGACGCAATTTATTGAAGGAGGAGAGAATGTAACACCTCGAGCTTCCATGATACACTTCTCATTCAATAATGCAATAGCTTGCATTGTACGTAACTTCGAGTTCTAACACACACCACAACTAATCAAAGTAGCTGTTATGAATAGTAATACCTAATTTTTGAAATTTTATAAATTTTATTTTTCCAAATGGACTTCGTTTTTGTATTCGTAATATCATAATTATCCTAAGTTGAATTTTTTGTAACTTTCTGAGAACTTCCAATTTTTTATGAATAGTGAAAAATACTTAAAACAAATTTTTTAATAAAAATAATTTATTGTGATAATTATACTATTTAGTGGTTTTAAAGTATAATTAGAATATATTTTTACCATTTTATCCAATGGTGGTCATTAGAATTAATTTAACATTGAAATTGGTCATGAACAATTGTCAATCTTTTGATATAAATTGTTTCTTAAAAACACACTATTTGTTGTGACAGCGGGAATTAATTATAAAATTAATTAATGAAACTTATATGTTTGGAATTTTTTAAAATAGACATCATTTTTGAATTCGGAATATCAATTATATCTTAGGGTGAAATTTTGGCATTGTTCTGAAAAACTTCAATTTTTTATGAATAGTGAAACCACTAAGTGGTAGTTAAATAACTGATTTTTCGTTTAAATGAAATATTACCACTTCTGTGATTTGATTTTCAAAAATCCGACATACATGGTTGTCATTAGGATGTAAAATTTGGTTCAATGGGATTAATATAATTTTTGGTGAATAGTAACTTTTAAGTTCTTAATCGCGATTAGAGGTAATTAGTGTAGTTTAAGGTAAAAATAATGTTTTAATAATATGAGATGAGCTTGACACATGTCCTACCCTCATTGGATGTGTCATGGCCGACCAAGACAATCCATGGGTCAACTTGGGGACCCCATGGAGCCACTTTAGTTGGAAAATGACATAAATACCTTTTATTTAATGTTAAAGTAAAAAATGACACAAACATGAAATGTTTTACTAAAACAATTTTTACATGGGGTTATACAAGTCATATTTTTGACTATAAATAGTCATTGGAAATATAAGAAGATTTCCTACATCATAGTATTTGTTTTATAATTTTTAGACATTAAATAAATTAAATTATTTATGACATCATGATGATGCAGCGATGACCTCATTATTTAACGATTTAAATAAAATGGAAAGATAATGTAATATCTAAGACCTACACATGTCCAAAACCTATTGGACGGGTGGATTTATAACCCTTATCACCTTATACTCGAATTATATCAATGTGGGACCTCTTAAATCCGAATACCATCTTAAAATAAAGTGACTTTTCTTTACTTTCCAAGAGTGGTCCTCCTCTCCACTTATAAAAGGCCCCCACCTCTACCACCTTACTCACACTTTCAAAGCCTTTTGGCTCCGACAAACTCTGCCCGAATACTCTCCCAACTTCCCTCCCTTACTCCTAGAAGCCTCACTTTGGGCAGAATTCTTCCCAAGGAATCCTTTGGCTCAAATCAAAATAGTTACCCGATTTTAAGGTAATGTCTTCTCTAATGTTGTTTTGTTTTATTTTGCTTCTCCAACCCCTTAAACTCTTTTTATTACTTTCTTTTGTAACAACACCAGTATCTAAAATATACTAGGATGTTGTTATAAGAATGATTCGAGCTACACTTACACACACCTACATCAAATGGTTAAAGAACATATTGTTTCTGTGGATGGCGAATTTTTGCCTCACGAAACGATGATTGTACAATATTCTTGTAACACCTCTAATGGTGGCCATTTTGATAACACTATTTTCATATATGACATATATATTATGTTTATGTTTTCATTATACTTATGTATTTCTTATTTATGTCATACCTTTATGATTTCCATTATGTGTAAACACGATAATTTCATTTTAGGAAGTGCGGACTACCGCCCCCTCAAAGTGATTTGAATCGTTAATGCCATATGTGGGATGTATAAAGGATGGAGTAAATGATATTTTATATGATATTATACTGGAATTATAATAAACTTTTATACTATTATTATTTCATTCCATTAAATACGAAATAGAAATGAAAGTAGCGTTCATGTGTACGTACAGCTTACCGTCTCCATGAACGGTGCATTTCATTTCTTACCTCTAAATGTTACGTAATATTATGAATGAATGTATATACTGGATATATATTATATATATGATATCTAAATCATGAATATAATTCTGGATATAATGGATATTTCACCACATGAACAACTTGTAATTATAAGAACTTTATTTTTTGACTCAAGTACCTAAGATCGACAAAACGACTGTTATAAACATAAATAATTACATAATGTTCATGACATGGTAATAAGTGATATAAAAGGAATAATGAACATTAAAAATGTTCTTAAGTAAATAGAAATTAACTCTAGTTTATTATTCAGGAGGTTAAAGAACGATCAAGTCAAGTCGGACATGAGGTAAGGGAACCTCTTAACCCAATTTCTATTCATTGGGTTAATCTCCTACTTTCAAATTATGTCATGATATTATTATGTCCTATCTTGTATTTGTACTTTATTTATGTTTACTTATAGTGAATATACATAATAGATCTACTTTATTTAAAAAAAATGATCTTTGTAAGGGAACTTCTTAACCCAATTTCTATTCTTTGGGTTAATCTCCTACTTTCAAATTATGTCATGATATTATTATGTCCTATCTGGTATTTGTACTTTATTTATGTGTACTTATAGTGAATACACATAATAGATCTATTTTATTTTAAAAAATGATCTTTTTAAGGACTTAGTCTGAATATCCTTTCATTGAGGCATATTTTGTTTTATACACAACCTTCCTTTATACGGTGTATAAACCCCTTTGACTTTTACGTTTATTCAAAAGGAATATTTTTATACGAAGCGTTTACTAAATGACAAAAGGGAATGTTTTTGTCGTACGTATTTGGCGACAATGACTTCTCCGCCGCCGTGACCATTATTTGAGTTTCAGCTTCCTCTACAAGCCATACTTTTTTTAAAGGAAAAATAAATACCATGTTTTACTTTTCTTTTATTTTGGTATTGAAAATGGTTTTGAAAGTGTTTTTATTATATCAATGTGTTTTATTGATATCTTGTGATTGAAATGTGGAAATGTTATGTTTCCTTTATGCATGTTTTATGTGATACGATTATGTTATGGTTTATGATATGTTTAAACCTATTCATGTGAGGAATGCATTGGACTTAATAAGTGACGGGTGGAGCCCGCTATAGCTCCTCGATGCATTGGTAGGTCTCATGAGACAAACTAGTGTCTTGGCACGAGGCCTTGACAAAATCTTATTTGTGGTCTTGGCACGAGTCCTTGGCTACGTGGTTATGATAGTCTGTCATTATGAATTCCATCATTATGAAAGTGGTTATTGATATTTCATGTGATTATTCGACTAGTAGAATATCCATGTGAGTAAGTAAATGGCATTATTTCAGTTTACTTTTGCCATATTATGCTAAAGTTCACGTTTAAAAGGCTTTTGTTTTAGTTATACATTGCCCTAAATGTTAATGTTTATTTATGAAATCTTCCACTATATTGTTATCCTTACTGAGCATCTGAGCTCACCCCTTTCAATGTTTTAATATTTTCCAGGATGTGAAGAATTATTTTAGGAATGACCTGCAGGGATAGTCAGAAGAGGATATGAGTGTGGACTATGGAGACTTTGTTATTGTAGTATTTCACTTTATGATGTAATTTAGCATTTATGAATGTATCTAGTGTTTCCAAGGCTACTAAACTAATCGGTCTTTCGAGACTTGATCTTTTGTGATCATGCCAATGTTACGAAGTAATGCACTGACTCTGGGTAGCTGGGGTTGGGGCATTACAATCAAAATGAATTTGAATAATTTTTTATGTGGAAATAGATCAATTAGTTAAATACAGTGACATCCATAGATAGATTGGAGACCTAGTTCAAGGAGGAATAAAGTTTGTAAGACCAATCAGGATACTAAATACTTTGGTATTTAGTATAAATATCTCTTCACTTATATAACAATATTTATTTTTATTACACACTTAAACACAATTTATTATATAAAATATTCACTTGATACAACATAGAAGATCGATAGTTCTAGTGTATCTGGGGATTAGAAACATTACATAACGACTTAAAACATGAAACACAACATCTTTATTGAAAACTTTCTTTACATTACCACTACATTACCTCGTTCTTAGCATTGCATGGGATAACATGAGGATATGGATAAGAAAAGGGTGAGCTATAAAGTCCAGTAAGGGATTAAACGAGGAATAACATGAATAATACAATACATTTTAGGAAATAGGCATATCAATGGAGCATAAAATAAATATGAACATAAATGCATGATATATCATGATTATCATAACATGGAAATGTGGCAACAACACTTAACATGGTATTAGCATCATCCAGGGATCATTGCACATGGAGCATGATTAAACCATCATTTCACTTGAATTATCATGATTAAACCCTCATTTCACTTGATGTATCATGATACTAATCTTTACCCCATGCATTGGAGCACTATCAGGGCGCACCCTTCTTAAACATTTCATTTCATGCATAAGTGTGACACGTGGAACATACAACATGGAATCATTAAAGATCATCATTTATTCTACAATAAAGGAATGTGTAATTCATACATGAAAATTTATAATCAATAAGTAAACGTTCATAAAGATGAATACCCTTGATAGAGAAATGGGCATGGTATTCACGACACAATGACTTTGGCTTGGAAAATCACGGTGCAATTTCGGCAGTATAACGGCGTGACATAAGATTTCATAAAAATGATTGATGAGAGATAAAGGGGTGTCTCATTATATGTAAATGAAATGGACATTAATAGGGTCATATATAAACATGTCCCAATATATGTAATGGAATTTAGATTCTTAATACAAGATAATTGCTTGAATATAAATGAGAAGAGACAAATTACTTATGGAATTTCGGCATGGTAACGGGTGTACATGGGAGGAATTAATGAGATAGAAAGGGGTCTCTCATCATTATAACATAAATAGGGAAGTATGGTGGAGGTGATAAACCATACCCCAACATTTTTAATTGAAAATAAAAGGGCATAACAACTTAAAAAAATTGGAAAAAAAATGAGAAAGGAAAACATCCTTTACTTGGAAGTGTGATCCCAAAGGCTTGGGAGGGGCTTGAGAGAGGATTCTTGAGAGCTTGGGGCACCTTGTGAGGATTATAGAGAGAGTAGGGTATAGGTTGGTCGATCTCCAAATGATTTTAGTGAAGAGGAATAGGGATATTGGAAGGGTTTATATAGGAAAAGGGAAGGGATTCTTTATTATTTTGGTTTTAGACCCTACACATTAAACTAATAAAAACCACAAACCATATCATGGTTTTTGACCATGGTTTTTTCCAAAGGGGAGTGGAAAAAATTATTTTATAATTCTAATGGCCGAAATTCTTAAAATATCAGGCTTGCTTATGTAGAGGTGAGTCACGCTCTCAAGGAAATCAATTTAAAAAAGTTGAAATTTTTTATAAGTCTTGGAGGGTCCACTAAAGATTTGTAAAATAAATAAAATAAACCTAAAATCAAATTATTTTAATGGTAAAATATATATTGGTAGAACATCCCATTTATAGTATTTTATTACACCACTATTGAGTCATTATGATTTCATAAAACACATTATATAATTAAATGGTATTTAATTTTTACCCAAAAATTTGACTGTCTCAGAAAATTATGAAAAATACACTGATGGATAATTTTTACATCCTGATTCCAAAAAATAATATTCATTTTATCTAAATAATTTTCTAAATATGTGAATTTTTACTTTTAAAATAAAAACTGACATTTATCAAAAATTCATGGGTTTTGATAAAAATAGCTTTCAAACATTAATAAAAATTTCAATTGTATTAATAAAAATTATATGATCATTTATATTTAAAATTTTATTTATTAATAATTTTTTATTAAAATATTATTTAATTTTAAAATCCATTAATTCATTAAAATAGATTTCTTAATTGAATATTAACTAAAAATAGTATTCTAACTTCAAAAACTATTTACAAAGTAACAATAATAATATGATTATATACTATTTATTCTATACAAAAATAATGCCCATAATCATAGTGTTAAGGTCTTGTTACATAACCCCTTATAACACCCACGTAAGACCGAATGGTAAGGTGCGCGATGGTGTGAGACTTTTGGGGTGGGTCGGATAACATCGCTCGAGTGGTAATCTCTATCAACTTCCACTTCTCCCTTAGGTGGTTCTGTTTGAGCTTAAAATATTGAAGATCAGCTTGGGCTTGGTCAAGAGAAAATCCCAATTATACCACCTCCTTTCAGAGCTCTGACAAAAGGGCTTCATACAGGGAAAGTCTACTAGATGTGGCAATCGCTTCCTTTTTCAGAGTAAATTGGATTTGTTAAATCCCTATATTTATACTAATCATGTGATCACTGTTCAACAGCTATATTAGCAATGGTCACAATTCTTAATAGTATTTTAAAATCCAAAAACATAAAACCAAATAATTGCATATGTTATATAACCATGTTGCATAATAATACATTTAATTATATCAAGAGTAATTTTCATTGATAAAATTTTGGGTCATTACAATCTTCCCCACTTAAAAAATTTCTCCCTCAAAATTTTCTTTTCCCACACTAAAACATATGTAGGTAACTTTTCTTCATCACTTCATCCAATTTCTACATTGCTGCTTCAAACTTTTTGTTTCTCCACAACACCTTGACGAGGGGCATTATCTTATTTCATAGAACTTTTTCCCTACGATATAAGATCTTCATAGACTTATCTTCATAGGAGAGGTCATTCTCCAATGGAACCACCTCTAGATTGAGTACATTTGATGGGTCATGTATGTACTTCTTTAAGAGTGATACATGGAATACATAGTGTACTTTATATAGGTTCGGTGGGGGTTCCAGTTGATAGGCCACTGCTCTAATGCGATCAAGGATCTAAAAAGGCCCGATTTACCTTGTACTAATCTTTCCATTCTTCCCAAATCTCATAATCTCTTACATGATGATATACGGAGGAATACAATTTCTCTAACATCAAACTCTAGGTCTCATTGATAATTTTCAGCATAGCTCTTTTGTCGACTCTGTGCATCTTTAATGTGATTCTGGATGGTCTTAACCTTCTCCACCATTTCTTCGACCATTTCTGGACCTAAGATTTTTCTCTACCCAACTTCATCCCAACATGTCAGTGTTCTTCACCTCTTCCCATACAGGGCTTCATAAGGATCCATTTGGATGCTTGAGTGGAAACTGTTATTGTAAGAGAACATAATCAGAGGAATATGTTGATCTCATCCTCCTTTGAAGTCCATTGGGAATGCTCTCAACATGTACTCAAGTGTTTGTATAGTCCATTCATATTGTCCATCATTTTAAGGATGATAATACATACTGAAGTTTAGCTCAGTATCCAGAGCATGTTGAAGACTCTACCAAAACTTAAAGGTGAATCTTGGATCTTGATCATATACAATAGATAGTGGTACTCCATGCAGCCTTACCACACCTCTGATGTATATCTGTGCCAGTTTATCTAATGAGAAATCCTCCAAAATTGCAATGAAGTGTACAGTCTTAGTAAGATAATCCACAACAACCAAGATAGAATTTTTTCCTTTGGATGTCTTCAGAAGTCCAGTGACTAAGTCTATGGTGATGTTCTCCCATTTCTATACTGGTATGGGTAATTTTTGCATCATCCCCTTCAACTTCTGCCTCTTAGCCTTCACTTACTAACATACCAGGCACTTTGATGTATGCTCAGCGATCTCCTCCATGTTATCCCACCAATAATGTTATCAGAGATCTCAATACATATTTGTGTTTACTGGGTGAATGGAGAAATTTGAACTATGTGAATCATCTAAAAGTTCACTATTTAACTTCAGATTTGATGGAACACATAGTCTTGACCCAAATCTCTCAATTCCTTCTTCATTGACATTGAACTTAGAGGATTTACCTTTCCTGCTAGTTTCCACCTTCTTCTAAATTCCCACATCATTATTTTGAGAATCCTTTAACCTTTCCAAAAGAGGTAGTTGAGCAATAATTTATGAAAGGATTTATGATGTTCCCTTCTTTATGATTCCCATGTACATCTTCATCAAATCTAAGAAGATTGGATCCTTTTAAATTCTCATCAATGATAGAAACGATGGGTCCTTTATACTTAGAGCATCATCCACCTTATTCGCTTTCCCAGGGTGGTAATAGATTAAGCAGTCATAGTATTTGATCAGCTCTAACCATCTTTGTTGGCGCATGTTCAAATCTTTCTGTGTGAATATATACTTGATCCTTTTTTGGTCCGCATATATTTCACACTTCTCCCTAAAGAGGTAATGCCGCAAAATTTTTAAATCGAAGACCACTACAGCCAACTCCAGATCATGTTTTGGATAGTTTTTCTCATGAACTTTAAATTTCCTTTAAGCATAGGCAATGAATTTTTAATTTTGTATCAACACACAACCTAGTACCTTCTTTGAAGCATCACTAAATACCACAAAAAGTTCTACACTTGTGGGTAGTGTGAGCATGGGCCCAGTGATAAGCCTCCTTTTTAACTCCTTGAATCTCTCTTCACATTTATCACTACAAGAAAACTTTACTCCCTTCTGAGTTAGCTTGGTAAGAGGGTTGGACAATTGTGATAAATTTCTCACAAATTCGGTGATAATATCTTGCTAACCCCAGGAAGCTACGGATATCCGTTACCGATGTTGGCCTCAGTCATCCCTCAATTGCAGCTATCTTGAAGATATCCATAGATATCTCATTTCTTGTGATGATATGACCCAAGAATGAGACCTCCTTCAACTATAACTCACACTTTCTATACTTTGAATGGATCTTCTCCTTTAGCAAGGTATCTAGTACAGTTTTTAGATGCTCCTCATGATCCTCCTTGGTTTTTAAGTATATTATAAATTTTTCTATAAATACTACCAAAAATTTGTTGAGGTAATCTATAAAGACTCTATTCATCAAGTCCATGAATATTATTGTATCATTAGTGAGTCCAAAAGGTATTATTATGAATTCATAGTGCTCGTACCTTGTACGAAAAGTAGTCTTGGGGATATCCTCCTTCTTCAACCTTACTTGATAATATCCCAACCATAGATCTACCTTGGAGAAGTATTGTGCTCCACATAGCTGATCTAACAAGTCATAAATTCAGGGCAGAGGATAATTGTTCTTTATCATTATTTTTTTGAGCTCATGATAATCAATTCAAAGGATCATTGACCCATCCATCTTCTTGATGAAGAGGATTGGTGCACCCCATGGTGAAGCACTTGGGCGTATAAACCCTTTATCTAGATTCTCCTATAATTGTTTCTTCAACTCCTCAATCTCCACAATAGCCATTCTATATGGAGTCTTGGATATTGGAAACACCCCAGGTATAAGTTCAATTGAGAGTTCAACATCTCTTCTAGGAGGAAGACTAAGGAATTCCTCAGGAAACACCTCAATGAATTCCCTCAAAATAGGTATGTCTTCAAGGATGGTTGCTTCCTTAGAATCAATCATCTAAGCCAGATACGCGTGCTCATAGGGTAGTAATATCCACACTTGAGATGATGGTGCTAAATAAGATTCATCTTCCTCCTTTCACTTGTATAGAATCAGGGGTCGATTCTCCATATAGAGAGTGATTTTCCTCTCATGGAAATTTATGTTGGATCTATATAAGGAAACTCAATCCATGTCGGGAATTGCATCAAATTACACTAGAGGAAGTATGAAGAGGTTCATCAGGAAGTTCAATCCACAAATTATGACAGGGGAGGAGTTAAATTCATGGGTTTTAATGATTTCCCCACTTTTTGTACTCACCAAAATCTTTACTTCAATAACTTTAGGTGGTGTTGGGATTGTTCTACTAAACTTTTGGGATATAAAAGAATGTGTAGAACCAGAATCAAAAAGTATGTTCTCTATTCTTGAATGAATAACTTTCATACCTGTCACCACTTCGTTTTTGGGGTTCACTTCAGTGGTAGTGATTGAAAAAGCTCACCCTTTCTGCCTTGGAGGTTTTTGGTTGCCTCCGAAAACCCTTGGCTTAGGAAACTAGTTTGTAAGGTTCCCTGGTCCTTTGTAGTTGAAGAAATGAACAACACGTTGAGAGTTTAACGGAGTGTTCCTCTCCTCTATCATAGCTGCATGTTTTTCTTATCGACAGTTAACGGCTAGGTGTCCTTCTCTTCCACACCTAAAGCATTTCCTCATCCCCTTCTGGAAATTTCTGGGGTTCTTCTTTCCACACCTTTGGAAAGTGGAGTCCTGGATTTTATTAGCACCGCTGGATATATCCATTGAACCACCAAAATTAAAGTCCACCTTTTTCTGCTTATCCCCATGATACCCCTAAGATTCTCTGATCTCCATTTCAACTTTGAGGTCACATTGGACAATTTCCTCATAGCTCTCGAAGACACGGATCGCTAGGGATTTTTGTAGTCTAGGGTTCATCCCACTAAATAAGTGTTCAACCTTTCATTAAGGGTTAACAATAAATCCAGAGGCATATTGTGAAAGCCTTGTGAAGTTTTCCTCATACGCTCTGATCTATACGTCATCTTTTTTCTTGAGGTTAAGGAAGTCCCTTTCCATCTTAAGTCGGAGGGTGCGAATAAAATATTTGTTGAAAAACATTTTTTGGAAATCCTTTCATTCCAATGCATCGGTCTCCTCATCAGGCTTCATATTTTTTATCAATTTCAACCATTGTTCAGATTCACCCTCCATATGATAAGCAGCTGGAAGTAACTTCTCTTATTTGGAACATTGAAGGATGGAGAAGATCTTTTCAATGGAGTTGATCCATTGTTTGGCAATTGAGGGATCAGATGATCCATTAAAAGTAAGAGGTCTTTGTCTCATGAAGATTGTAATTATGACTTGTTCTTTCTTAGGGTGGGTTGAACATTCCTATTAACCCATGTTTCTATTCAAATCTTGAGTTAACTGGGAGAGTATTGTGACAAATTTTGTGATTCCCGCTCCCATTGGATTGTGCATCTCATTAGAATAATCATCACATTGATCTTCACATCAGTTGTTAACCAGAGTCCTCCTATTACTGGCCATTATCTATAATAAAAGAAAAGTTAGGGGTAACGCATAAAGGGTAATCCAAGGATAAAAATGGATGAAATATAAATAACTCTTATTTCCTTAACTTATAAATCTATAGACTTTAATCTATGTTATCCATGATCTACTTCCCAACATATATTCCTAGGGGAATTTTTTTATTCTCTTAATAATGGTTCATACTAAGATTATAAATTTACAAAATCATATCCCCTGAGATTTTCGTAACCAAGAGTGTAGAAAATCCCATTTTCGTGTACCAGGATACATCAGGTCAAGCCCAAAACTCTTTTTTAGAGTTTTCACTTCTAGGTACATATGTGCCAGATCTGCCACTACCTACTTGTATCCAAACAGGGATATATTTTCTTGATAAACCAATTACTCAATACTCACCAAAACATATAAATTTTTTTATTATACTTAGTCCTATCCCTAAGTCTTCCACTAGGGTTTTCTAATCCTAATCCCAAAAATAACTAAACCTATCCTCTAATGCCAACTATAACAACCCAGCTTTTTATTACACACTTAAACATGATTTATTATATAAAATATTCACTTGATAAAACATATAATATCAAGAGATCTAGTGTCATTAGGTCTTAGGAACATTACATAACAACTTAAAACATGAAACACAACATCTTTATTGAAAACTTCCTTTACATGACCACTACATTCCCTCGTACTTAGCATTCCATGGGATAACCTAAGGACATGCATAAGAAAATGGTGAGCTATAAAGTCCAGTAAGGGAGTAAATAATTCTTAATATGAATAACACAATACATGTCAGTAAATAGGCATATCAATGGAGCATAAAATAAACATGAACATAAAGTCATGATATAGCATGATTATCATAACATGGAAATGTGGAAACAATACTTAACATGGTATTAGCATGAGCCAAGGGTCATTGAACATGGAGCATGAGTAAACCCTCATTTTACTTGAATTATCATGAGTAAACCCTCATTTCACTTGAAGTATCATGATACTAATCTTTACCCAATGCATTGGAGCGCTATCAGGGTGCACCCTTCTTTAACATTTCATTTCATGCATAAGTGTGCCACATGGATCACACAACATGGAATCATTAAAGATCATAATTTATTCAAAAATAAAGGAATTTGGAATTAATACATGAAACTTTATAATCAATAAGTATACATTAATAAAAGTTAATATCCTTGATAGAGAAATGGTCATGGTATTCACGACACAATGACTTTGGCTTGGAAAATCACGGTGCAATTTCGGCAGCATAACGGCGTGACATAAGAATTCAAAAAAATGGTTGATGAGAGATAAAGGGGTGTCTCATAATATGTACATGAAATAGACAGTAATGGATCATATAGAAACATTTCCTAAATTATTTAATGGAATTTATATTCATAATACAAAATAATTTCTTGAATGTAAATGAGAAGAGAGAAATTCCTTAAGGAATTTTGGCATGGTAACGGGTATACATGGGAGGAATTAATGAGAGAGAAATTGGTCTATAATCATTCAAAAATAAAAATTAAAGTATGGGAGAGGTTCTAAACCATACCTAAACATTTTTAATTGAAAATAAAAGGGCATAACAACTTAAATAAAATTGAACAAAAATTAGAAAGGAAGAAATCCCTTACTTGGAAGTGTGATCCCAAAGGCTTGAGAGGGGATTGAGAGAGGCTTATTGGGATCTTGGGGAATCTTGGGAGGATTATAGAGATATTAGGGAAGATATTGATCAAGCTACAAAGGCTTTTAGTGAATAGGAAGTGGGAGCTTGGGTGGGTTTATATAGGAAAAGGGAAGGAATTCTTTTTTATTTAGGTTTTTGACCCTACACATTAAACTAATAAAAACCACAAACCATCTCATGATATTTTCTCATGTTTTTTTAAAAATGGTAGTGAAAAACAATATTATATAAGGATAATTTCCTAACTTACTAAAATATTAGGCTTGATTATGTGGAGGTGAGTCACACTCTCAAGGAAATCAATTTAAAAAAAGTTAAAATGTTTTATAAGTCTTGGAGGGTCCACTAAAGATTTTTAAAATAATTCAAAAAAACCTAAAATCACATTATTTTAATTTTAAAACATATATTTGTCGAATATACCATTTATAGTATTTTATTACATCACTATTGAGTCATTATAATGTCATTAAATACATTATATAATTAAATGGTATTTATTTTTTACCCAAAAATTCGACTGTCTCAAAAAATTATGAAAAATTCACCATTGGATAATTTCAACATCCTAATTACAAAAATAATATTCATTTTATATAAATAATTTTCTAAATATGTGAATCTTTAGTTTTAAAATAAAAACTGACATTTATCGAAAATTCATGGGTTTTGACAAAAACAGCTTTCAAACCTTAATAAAAATTTCAATTGTATTAATAAAAATTATACAATAATTTAAATTTAAAAATTAATTTATTAATAATATTTTATTAAAATATTATTTAATTCTAAAATCAATTAATTCATCAAAATATATTTCTTAATTAAATATTAACTAAAACTACTATTTTCACTTTAAAAACTATTTACAAAGTAACAATAATAAAAATGAATGTATACTATTTATTATATACAAAAATAATTCACATAATCATAGTGATAAGGTATTGTTACATAAACCCTTATAACACCCTCATAAGAACAATGGGTAAGGTGTGTGATGGTGATAGACTCTTGGGGTGGCTCAGATAACATCACTCAGGTGGTAATCTCTATCAACTTACACTTCTCCCATAGGTGGTTTCATTCGATCTTAATGTGTTGAAGCTCAGATTGGGATTGTTCAAGAGTTAAGCCCAATGATTCCACCACATTTTTGAGCTCTGACAAATGGGCTTCGTATGGGGTAAGTCTACTGGATGAGGTCATCGCTTCCTTTGTCTGAGTAAATTGGATTTGTTAAATCCCTATATTTATACTAATCATGTGATCACTGTTCAACGTCTATATTAGAAATGGTCATAATTCTTAACAGTATTTTAAAATTCAAAAACATAAAACCAAATAATTTCATATGTTATATAACCATCTTACATAATAATACATTTAATTAGATCAATATGAATTTTCATTGATAAAAGTTTGGGTCGTTACAACTTATGTAATGTAATGAAGGTCCACCTATATAATATGGGGATATGTGAAGTATGAAAGCTAAGCCTACCCATTATAATTGATGATAATATTATAGTAGAAATTTTTGACTTGGTGAAACCTCGATCACGTCATATATTAGGTTTCCCACATCAGGGTCCAACCTTGTAAAAATACTCATTCCGTAATTTACTACTTTACTCACATTTCATGTGGTTTATTTGATTAGTAAAATAAAAACATATCCAATTATATCATAAAAGTTGGAAAAGGTTCAAAACCAAATGGGTTTAAAGATTAAAAAAAATTAATTTGGTAAAAAGAATTGGAAACACTTAATTCACCCACCCAAAGTTGTCTACAATGGTCCACTGAAACTAATTAGTTGTATTTGAGAAATCTAGGTTCCATCTAGTTGGATATATTTTGAAGATTCGTTTATTTTTATCAGAAAATATGAAGTTCATATTAGAATATACTTATATATAAATTTATTATTCCATTCCCATCAAAATTTATTTGTAGGTTTTAACTAAAACATTGAGAAATGGGAAAATGGGAGAGATTAAGAAGATGATAAATAATGTAAAATAATAGGATGAATCACCATTTATTGAAGGAAATCATAGTGGAAAATCTAATGATAAATCTATTAAATAATATTCCCTTGATGATAAATTACAAGCTATAATAAATCTAAGTTAAATGAATCACTCAGAGATTTATTTTCAAAAATTAATGATTACTTGAAGAATGTTCCCATTGAAGTTTTAACATAAATTTTTTCATATATTAAGGTAATTAAATATTAAAATTCTTAGTTAAATCAAGAGGTTGAACAATGGAAGATACATTATCTAGAATGGTAAGTTGTTGTAACACCCTCATCAAACTTATGAAATCCAAGGATGAATCGGTTTTAATTTCAATGAAATAATTTCTATTATTGATGAAGAATTGTAAAATTTTGTTCGTGGGAAATAGGTGTTTGATAAAGTTTTAAAGGAAGTAACCCTTGCATTAGGGAAATCCCACAAAGTCTCTATGATTTTTAAGGAAGCTTAGCTGGAGGTTAAAATCAAGGGAATAAAGGAAATGGAATATTCTCTTCAAGATACTGGTAATATGCATGAGAATAATATTAGAAATATGGATAATGAATGTGAGGAAATGTTGAAATCACTTGAATAATAGAGGTATATACTGAATATGAAATGTCTTGAGTTGGATGTAAAGATGAAATATCTGGAAATCACCCATGAAGAATCTTCACAATCTTATGAGAAGAGAAATGTTACCATGAAAAAATATAAAAAGAGTCATTATTATAAGAAGAATTTTATTATTAGAAAAAAAGGGTTTGAGATAATCTCACAATGTATTTGATACAATCTATTGGAATAATGTATCCTACTTCCTTAATAAAGTTATTTATGCTAAATTTTTCCTTACTGTTAGTGCATGAGTAAAATCAAAATCTGAGCAAATGTGGGTGAGAAAAAATAATGAGAAACCCATCAATGTTTCAGAGTTGGATGTAATTATATATAATAAGTGTATCTCCCTAAATATATCCCGAAACAATAGGGTTTCTATCCAAAAAAATAAAATGAGGAAAATTTGGATATACGTTATCAACTAGAAAAATAAAGCAGTTATTTGACTGTTGTTGGTGTTTCAAGAAGTTAGAGTATATATCCATATACTTATAGCATAACATGTTAGTGTGTGAAACTCAAAGAATTCCTAAATTTATGGGGATCAAGGTTAAAATTTATAGGAGACCTATAGTAAAAATTAGACTTCATAGAAGAGGATAAATCCATCTTCCAATAATAGATTTAAAAATATAGAGAAGTTTTGGGGAAATTTAAATAAAAATGGCCACTGTTATGAGGAGTGTTGATATCTATCATCCTAGTACGACTCTCATACTATTTTTAAGATAATATCACCACATAAAATAAACAAAGTTAATCAGGAAGACAAGTCATCCTTTAGGAGTTAACTGGAAAAAAAATTGAATAAAAAAATTCTAAGAAGACAAAGAAGAATGGTCTGAAGGATGTCATGCCTATAGGTAAGAGATCAATCTACTATGGTAATAGAGTCCACATCATGTACCAATATAATATGAACATTAATTTCAAGAAACAATGGATCAATATGGAATTAATAATAATAGAATCAATCCAAGAAATGGATAGTAGGATTGGTTTGGTGGTTAATGATATCCAAGAAGGATAATACACATTTCAAGAGAGGTTTTCAAAGTAAGATAACCCAAAGGATATTGAAGAATTTTTTGGAATGTGTAAGGAGTTATGATGTATGGTTTTCAAATATATGATTATTTTACCTAGAAAAATTAAGAGAAATTAGAAATCACCAGTTACTTATAGTGTTAAAATTGATGCAACTAGAAATGAATACACACCCAAAATAAAGAATGATAATGTGCCTAAAGATTATTTTATAATATATCCATATCTATTTTAAGAGTCTAGGAATATGGAGAAATATGAAAAGGATGAATGTGATTTGATATATTAAGTAAAAAATATCATTACAACTAGGATAAAAAGTAAAAAAGATAATAAAATCATAATGCCAAAAGAGGCTCAAATATGGAAATCCAAATAAAGTGTAAGCATAAAGAGGTCCAGACATTTTAAATTTTCAAAGAAAGGGGTTTAGGGTTGAGAGATAATCCTAATCCATATTTATCTTACTAAGGAGTATATAAAGGCCCGCCTTATTCCCATGGTATAATGGTTATGCATTATGTAAGTGGGGATTGAAGGTATAGTTTAAAAAAGGGGAAATGATGAAATCTATAATTCTTATACAGCATGAAATAACTGTCAATCATAGTCATTCACAGTTGATATATTATTGTCTCCTTGTAAGTTCTTAAAGAATAACCAACCATGGTGAAGTTTATGTATCATCCCTTAAAGGGGTAGATACCAAATAAATTAATAATCTAGAGATTTATCTATTTTTATTAAATCTAGAATTCTGGATAGCCCTAAAAATTTTAAAGATATAGGTATGGTTTTCACTCTCCTAACATTGTTCTAGTTTATATTGAATATGATTATCAATAGTAGTGACCATCTAACAATATAGGGAAAAATTAAATTTCACTCGAAATATTTTTATGTGTTTATTTATATTTATTAAAGTTTTATGAAATTCTTGAAAATATATTTGTACAACCCCAAAAAAAGTAAAATTATGAGTTGGTATCACATTATGGTTAGAATACAGACAACTTTTTTGTCTAAATTGATCACTCTTTTCTTCTACATTGGGTTAACCTAAGTATAAATAGAGTTGATTAGCAGATGACACATTTATAATTAATATGTGGTATCACCCATATCTCATCGAATAAAATGAGTTTGAATAAAAGAGGGAGAGAAAATAGAGAGAATATTTTTTCTTAAAATTTGAGGAGTAAGAGGGGAGAATAATTTTTCCTTGGAGACTATAATGAACTAGCCTTGGATTCAATATGAGCCGACCCTTCATAAGTCTCCAAGGGAATTCCCAACCCTAAAGGGTTGAAAACTAGTACCTGGGTATCACAGGAATCCCTTTGGGAATATTTTCCCCCAAATCAGAGATAAAAGATAGTGGAATAAATAAATATAAGAGCCAAAATAACTAAACAGGTCAAACAGGTCACAACCAACTAGAATGATTCAATCGATTTGAATATACATAAACATCATCTTGAAACAAGAATATACAATAGGTAGTAGATACAACACTAACCAAAAAACAAAAAACCAACTTGATCTAAACCTAAACCAACTTTGTACAACCTCAGGTTACTCACCACCACCCAACTCACCCCACATCATCCATGATGAGTGTGAATGGATCCAATTGAGAACCTATAACCTAAAATATATAGGTGTGACCTAAAAATCCCATTAGGTCACCACAACCCACAGAATCTATGTAATATGTTTCACAAGGAAATTCATCAATTCTAGTTTGAAAATAAATCTATAAAGTAATCTTTAATCATATGTAGTAAGAAAACACAAAACAATTCCATGAATATATTTCAAAAATTGCACTTTTTTTCAAAACCAAACTCAAACATTTTGAAAACAAATCCACCAATCTAATACATTTCCAACCCATGCACACCATTAACATTTCTAAAAACAATCCATTTGTTTTATTTAAATGAAAATGATCACTTTAAAACATTCCACTATCCATAGTTGACTTTAAAACATAACACCCATTTTGAAATCCTCTTTAAAACACTCACACACGAGTCTTTAAATTAAAAATAAGTTTTCAATATCCTTGAAATCTCATTTTCCAAATAAAATTACCCAAAACATGTATGGGTCAATCACAACAAAGATGGAACCACACATTACAAGGAATATACCAAATATAACAAGAACATGTTCCATAATAATGAAAGCATGGGAAGTGATACAACCAAGCACTATATCAAACTCCCCTCAATCAATAACTCATCAAGAAAAAAAAATGTTTCATGGGATCTACCTAAGGATATATAATGTTCCAATAATCTAACTGTATATTTGTATAACCACCCTAAACCAGCTATCGGTATGTGTTGAAATCAAAAAATCAGTCATCTAATTAGCCAACACAAGCATCATTGTGAAGACCAACCTCCACAAAGATCTTGTGACTAGCGCGACTGGTGGAAAACTACCAGCGTGTGAACCAACTAGTGGAAAAATATATTTCATCCACTTAGTACCGGTTTCCCATGACCAACAGAGTAAGTAAGGTACAGGAACAAATAATCCAAGTCTAACACATAGGTAATAACCAAAACAATTATCATGAACCGAATCTGGTCGCCCCCAAAACCGGCACCAAATCCAGCCTGTGACATGGCCTGAAGCTCGTTCTTGATCCCCATGGGCTGTCACAAGTGTCTAGGTATCATAAACTAAAAATTGGGAATGATTAACCCAAGTTTAAAAACTTAAAACAACAAATGAATACAAGAAAATGAATCTGGATTTTTCAAACCAAATAATCTTTTACAAAAATTAAGAACTGAATTACATAGTTTAAAACAACTCAAAAAGACTATAACAATAGTATAAAACCAAAAAGAAACATCCCATGAACCCTCATGGTAAGAGGCACCTCCCTCAATCCATCTCCACAAGACATCACCACCTAGAACCTTCTAGAAACCCGAACCACTGGCATTATAAACTGTACCCAACTTGTGACATAAAAAAACCAAGTCTACTTACACCAAAAGGTGTAAGTAGGGTGTGATCCAAATCCCAGTAGGATACCACCACTAAGATATTTCATGCGATAAACATTCAAAGACGAAAATCATGCAAGTTTTCAAAAACATGTAATTTCTAGTTACAATTTATAAAAGATACAACTTTAAAAAAATGAGTTTTCAAGTGGGATAATTTAAAGGATCAACACTTTTAAAATAAATTCCAAAGATTCTGAATTTTCTATCCAAATATATTGTATGCCGACGGTAATTATAAAGGATCTAATGAGCACAAGCAATAGGAAATAACCCCTAGGAACTAGCTAGTTGTGGGTCCCAGGTACCTTGTATCTCGATGAGAGTAACCATCACAAATATCCATTGTCATACACGATCCACTAGTAGGTAATATACCCATAACCTAGTGGTCCCCAATAATCATCATCATATTTTAGTTAGAGTTTTAAGCATAAATCATTCTAAGTGAAACTGAGGCCAAACCCCGCGGATTCACTAGCATACTAGTACACATCCACCCACCTAGATACTCGGGTTTTTCCCTTGTGCTCAAACAAATTCAAAAGTCAAGAAATATACTTTTAACATGAAAATAAAATTTCCAAATCACAAATTCACCAAATACCCCACATGTATACCACACAAGTCACAAAATTCCACTTTTCATTCAAATTGATTTTGAAATCTGACTCACACCAAAATAGCCCACAACACTTTTCACATTTCTTTAACACTTCCATAAATCTGCTAAACAATTTTATAAAACCATTCCAATATATTAAAACTCACATAAATGACCACTCACATGTTACATAATACCCTTTTCATAACCAAAATCCACTTTTCACATCACACTCACACAAAACATCCCACATTACTTTCGCATATCTTACACACTTTAGTAAATCCTTAAAACATTTTTATAAAACATTTCCAAAATGGAACACATCACAAATATCCCCTTTAACATTTAAAATGTACCATTTAAAAATATACACACTCCAAAATAGTTTTCCAATATGGTTTTACCACTTACATAAATCATTAAATCATTCAAATCTTTCATTAAACAATTCTAAATAGTATACCCAAACTTTTCTCATAAAACCCATTTTAAAACCATATTTCAAGGACAAAACCACACCAAAACACTACCAAAGTAGAATTGGAATCCCTATATACATTTATAAAACCACTTTCAAGTGTTATAAAATCACCTTGAATAATACCATGAAAGATACAAATGAAAACACCCATTTTCATAAAATGATCTCAATAAGTATAACAAAGTTTTACACACCAAACCTATTCTAAAAACCCCCTTCAAAGTCCCACGTGACACTAAGGCATTAAAAAATAATTTTCATCCCCTTTAAACAACTAATAAATCAATTTCATATTTTATAAAACTACCACAAAAGATACCACATGTGTTACATTCGAAAAGTTCACAACTTCAACAAAAATGCAATTATAAAATTGAATGCTTAACCAAATCCCTAAAAAATGGTTTTCACACCACACATAGATTATGGGGAACATTAAAAACTAGTAAAACAAAAAAACTAACTCATCAAGGAATGGTTAACCACAGAATCACTTACCTATTGAGTCGAAACCCTCAAATCTTGGTGCAAAACATCAAGCACACCACCGCCGCACCACAAGGAAGTGAAGAGAAACCTAAAATCTCAATATTACACCAAAAAGACACTATTTAAAACCCTAGTTTCTAACCCTAACTTTTGGACAATTTGGAACATCAATAAAGAGGGATGAAACCCTAAGGAAATGGAAGAAATGGAAGGGAGGAACACTTACTTAATGAAATCTTGGAGAAATCTCCCTAAATCCACCAGTATTTGAATTTTCCAATAGCCAAAAATTAAAGTAAGGTTTAAAAAAGGATGAGAAGATCATGTAAAACTTGAATGGGAGAAAATAGTGAGAAATGAAGGAGTTATGAAAGAATCAATTTACCTCTTCAAATCTGGACGATTTGAGAAATCCAGAGATGTTTCGCCAAAATTCTTGATGCAAATGATCTCCAAAGAGGGGGAGGAGAGCATGGGAGCTCGCCTTGGGTAAGTGGTATCGGGTGAGAATTGGAATCACTGAAAAAACTTAAATATTGAAAGATATATTAAATAATTAAAAAATATTTTTAATGTAGGAAATGGGCTTTCGGGCTGGCCCAACACCTTAATAAAAAAACCAAATCCATCATTATTATGGATTCTTATATATTACAAATTGATATGGAGATTTTAATATACTAGGGGATGCCATTTGGGAAGTGGAATGGGTGTAAAATGTTGAAAAAAGAAGGAGTTATAAAAGAAACAAAAATTTATTTTTTAAATATGGAAATGGGATTATGGTTTGGCCCAAATTTCGATAACCCACCATTTCCACCAAAATGCATGGTAAACCCCCAAAAAAATGAGGAATGAAAATTCAATGAAAAATGACTTTAAAAGAAGTTGTGTATGTGAAAATTATCCCCACTATAAAACTTTCCACCCTCATAAATCCACAGCATGGCCAAAAGAAAAAACCAAACCCAACTAAAAGGCTGAAATGGACTCCTTTTCCAAGCTTCGTCCCCAAAGGCCAAAACACCTCTAGTGATCAATTAAGGCGGGAATACTTCACAACCAAAACATACAACACTTTACTGAAATGATCAAGAACATTTAGTATTTATCCCAAAATAAAACTCCTTAAACACTATCCAAACAAGGCTCAAGTAATTTACCCAAACAAACAACAACATCGAACAAGGTTACACTTACCATGATATAACTAAACCATTGGGCACTCTCCAATCCCAACGTTTTCCCAATGAAGATGTAGGTAGTTAGATATCTCTGAATGATACTACCCACTTCCAAGCTAATACCAAGGAAAAAACTGAGTTCTTGGTACGAAGAGACACAAATGGGCTCCCCACCATAAGAGACAACTTAAATTTTTCCCAAGATGGAATCGAGACACTAACAGGGGGAGGCCCGAATGGACTCCCTAGTAAAAGGGGTAGAATTACATTAGAAATTTCCAAAAAAAACATACATGAGACCCACGATGGGTCTCCCCACCATAAGAACCAACCATATTAACTGACCAATATGGGCCAGCACAAAAAGACCCCAAAACTCAAAGAGTTGGGATGGGCGCATGGTTAGTCCACATAGTTTGGGAAACCATGCACTAACCATGTGGATCCTTATATCTGCATGGTTTTCTGGGGAACTATTACAACTCACCATGTGAAAACCATGTGCTCAATCTGTCTAGACAAATTTTAAACCTTTCTACAAAAACTCAATGGAAACCAAAGGGGGAAGGAAAGACATTAGGCGAAAAACATGTGCACAAGGACCTCCACCTCATTCCATCAAATGGGAATAACAGAATAAAGATAAAGACACCAGAAGTTTAAACTCTTCCTATCATTAATACCGAGGGTAGGAATTGTGCAAGGGTTTAAACGACCCTAGGATTTTCCTTGACTATGCACCAGCTTCTCTCCGAGACCTATGGATGGAGCTCAAAATATTGAAGCATCTTCAGCCTTGTAGTTAGGCATTGGAAACCCCTGTATGGAACTTCTTCTTTCATTTCCACAAAAAACTACACCACATACCCTGATGGGATCACCAAGACATAACACACTCTAGAACTCACTTTACCGAAACCTGAAATTTCACTGATACAAGGGATCAAAAGATGCACACATATCGCACCTTGTTTCTTCAGGTGAGAAACAACATAAGGAGAGGACACATATAAACACCTTCCTCTAAGATATAGTATTTGAAGTTTTTACCAAGGGAGACATACTCCCAACATAATAGAGACCCTCAAAGGATTGTGTGACCTTCACCATTACACTAAAATGAGAACACAATATCATAAGGCATCACCGAACATGACCATTGAGATTGATAGAAACAATACATGGAAAGGGACCTTATGCTAAGTCCCCAAACAACACACAATTCCAGAAGGTGGCCATAATGGCCTCTCATGACCATATTTCCCACACTGGTGGTTTAAAATGAACTCCTACTTCAAAGAGACTATGAAGGACCTAGAGGCCCTCTTAGACACCATCCAAACACTTATCCTTACTAACAACCCCAGACAACTTCCACCTTCGACGAATCAGGAAACTTAAGAAACTATGGTCTCTTTCAACCTTCCATGAGCACTCTCCCACTAAAAGAGTATCCTCAAACCCAAAAATGAAAGGTTGTAGACTCATTCTACAAATCTCAAAAAAATATTCCATACATTGATCAACTAGAGTATTTTCCAACGTCGAAACAATCCAGGTTGCACTTCAGTTATGCACTAACCCTTAATGGGGGCATACCCTATCCAACGAGAGAACCTAAGGACCCAACCAACATGGTCCATTGGTTAAGAAATACTACAACCAAATCTAAACAGATGAGGGAAACCACCATAAAGGCTTCCCAAACTTTTCTCAGAAGAGACCACTAACCATCCCTTCAACTCAGCTTACTGACCAAACACAAACCCAAAACACCATTCAAACAAGAGGGGTTCTTGGGCTCAAAACATTCCACAACATCAACATTTACAAAAACACATAATACACACCATCCCAAAACACTCATCATGACATCAATTTTTTCTTTTAAAAACATTTCTTTAAAAATAATGGTTTAGCGGTTAGTGTGTCCACCAATGGTACCCCATGGGCCCCACACATGTATGTTTTCGTGCCACACTGGGCACCCTCCTTATATCCATCTCGGCACTCATCCAGTCGTTCCATTAACCATCCATAATCCCATATAACCTCATTCATGTGGTCGCTCACAAAAATACCAAAGGTTAAAACAAAAACTCTTTCCACTTTTCAAAACCAAAACAATCAACCAATACTTCCTTTTTCTCAATACCACTAACCAAGAAATCGAACCCAAATTACAGCTTACAAAACTTTTCAAAAAGGCATAATAATTCAAATGAAAAATCACTATCAAGTCATACAAATTAATTTCAAAACATCTCATCCCATTAAAACACATTTCAACAGTTTAGAAAACTCTATTGGAAACACTTTTTCAAAACCAACTTTAACATACTTCTTAGTTTCAAAAGAGGTGTAAACACACCATTCTCCTAATTCAAAAAAATTATGAAATTTGAGTTCCACCATTTCAAAAATAAAACCCTTCCCTATTTATTTGAAAATCATTTCACAAAAACCTTACCCTTCTTAAAACCATGTCATTTTTACTTTAAAACCAAACTCCCAAGATTTCAAAACTAAAGGACACAAGACAATGTGAGGGGGAACTAGATTTAGTGGGTGACTTGGACATATGGATGGTGGATATACTCCAATCACTTCACCATCACAGAGAGTGTTCTAGGGAAATATCCCCAGCTCCACATGGCTTTTCAGGCCCTGTGATCTCACTGAGACCATTACCCAACTCTCTTTTCATTTCCTCTAATCATCATCAAACCAAAAAAAACAAAAGGAATTAGATAAGTCCCGACCTCACATGGTGACTTGAATCCCATCATGAGGTGTGTTGATCAGGAACACTACCTATAACTGGAATGCCAAGTCCCGACAATCCTAACTCCAGACTATCCCAATTGTTCCCCAAATAACATGACCCAAAAAGTTAAAATAAACCTCCTTTGATACCATTTTGTCATGAACTGAATTTGGTAGCTACCAAAACTGGCACCAAACCAAGCCCGCAACATGGACCAAAGGTCGTTCTCGATCCCCACGGGCTAGAACAAGTGCCCGGGTATCATAAACTAAAAATTGGGAACAATTTACCCAAGTTTATAAACTTAAAACAACAAATGAATCCAATAAAACGAATCTGGATTTTTCAAACCAAACAATCTTTTACAAAAATTCAGAACTGAATTACATAGTTTAAAACAACTCACAAAGACTATAAAAAGGTTCAAAATCAAAAATAAACATCCCATGAACCCTCATGTCAAGATCCACCACCCTCAAGCCATCTCTACAAGACATCACCACCAATAACCTACTAGAAACCCGAACCAATGGCACTATAAACTGTACACAACCTACGAAATCAAAAAAAACAAGTCTACTTACACCTAAAGGTGTAAGTAGGTTGTGATCCAAATCCCATTAGGATACCACCACTAAGATATTCCATGTGATAAACATTCAAAGACTAAAAGCATGCAAGTTTTCAAAAAACTGTAATTTCTACTTACAATTTCTAAAATATTCAACTTTAAAAAAAATGAGTTTTCAAGTTGGATAATTTAAAGAATCAAAACTTTTAAAATAAATTCCAAAGCTACATAATTTTCCATCCAAATATACCATATGACGATGGTAAGTATAAAGGATCTAATGAGCACAAGCAATAGAAAATAACCACTAGGCACTAACTAGTTGTGGGTCCCAGGTACCTCATATCTCTGTGAGAGTAACTATCAAAAATATCTATTCTCATGAACGAGCCACAAGTATGGAACATACCCATAACCTAGTGGTTCCCAATCATCATCATCATATTTTATTTATATTTGTAAGCATAAATATTGCTAATTGAAGCTGATGCCAAACCCCACAGATTCACTGACATATTAGTACACGTCCACCAACCTAGATACCTGGGTTTTCCCCTTGTGCTCAAACAAGTTCAACAAGTCAAGAAATATACTCTAAACATGAAAATATCATTTACACATCACAAATTCACCAAACATCTCACATGTATACCACACAAGTCACAAAAGTCCACTTTTCATTCAAATTGATTTTGAGATCCGACTCACACCAAAATAGCCCACAACACTTTTCACATTTCTTTAACACTTCCACAAATCCATTAAAAAAATTTATAAAACCATTCCAAGATATTAAAACTCACATAAAATCCCACTCACATATTACATAATACCCTTTTCATAAACAAAATCCATTTTTCACATCTCACTCCCAAAAAACATCCCACATCACTTTCACATCTCTTACACACTTTAGTAAATCCTTAAAACATTTTTATAAAACATTTCCAAGATGTAACACATCACAAAACATCCCATTTCACATATAAAATGTACCATTTCAAAATATACACACTCCAAAATAGTTTTCCAATATGGTTTCACCTCTTACATAAATCATTAAATCATTCAAATATTTCATAAAACAATTCTAAAGAGTATACCCAAACTTTTCTCATAAAACTCATTTCAAAACCATATTTCAAGGAAAACCACACCAAAACACTACCAAAGTCTAATTGGAATCCCTAGAGACATTTATAAAACCACTTTCAAGTGGTATAAAATCACCTTGAATAATACCACGAAAGATACAAATGAAAACACCCATTTTCATAAAATTCTCTCAAGAAGTATAACAAAGTTTTACACACCAAACCTATTCCAAAAACCCCCTTCAAAGGCCCATATGACACTAAGAAATTAACAAAACATAATTTTCAGCCACTTTAAACAACTAATAAATGAATTTCATATTTTATAAAACTACCACAAAAGATACCACATGTGTTACATTTGAAAAGTTCACAACTTCAACAAAAATGCAATTATAAAATTAAATGCTTAACTAAATCCCTGAAAAATGGTTTTTTCACCACACACAACATATGGGGAACATTAAAAACCAGTAAAACAAGCAAAATAACTCATCAAGGAATGGTTAACCATGGAATCACCTACCTTTTGAGTTGAAACCCTCAAATCTTGGTGCGAAACATCAAGCGCACCACTGCCACACCACAAGGAAGTGAAGAGAAGCCTAAAATCTCAAGATTACACAAAAAATACACCATGTAAAACCATAGGTTATAACCCTAACTTATATACACTTTGTAACATCAAGAAAGAGGGAAGAAACCCTAAGGAAATGGAAGAAATGGAAGGGAGGAACACTTACTTGATGAAATCTTGGAGAAATCGCCCTAAATCCACCAGTATCTGAATTTTCAAACAGTTAAAAATTCAAGGGAGGTTTGAACAAGGATGAGGAGATCATGTAGGAACTGTAATGGGGAAATAGTGAGAAATGATGGAGTTATGAAGGAATCAATTTACCTCTTCAAATCTGGGTGATTTGAGAAATCTAGAGAAGTTTTGCCTAAATTCCCAATCTAAATGATCTCCAAAGAGGGGGAGGAGAGAATGGGAGTGCGCCTTGGGTAAGTGGTCTCAGGTGAGAGTTGGAATCACCAAAATAAATTAAATATTGAATGTGATATTAAAGAATTAAAAAATATTTTTAGTACAGGAAATGGGATTTTGGGCTGGCCCAACACCTTAATAAAAAAACATAAATCCATCATTATTATGGATTCCTATGGATTCCAAATTAATATGGTGATTTTAATATACCAGGGTATGCCATTTGGGAAGTGTAATGGGAGTAAAATTTTGAAAAAATGATTTATAAAAGAAACAAAAATTTATTTTTTAAATCTGGAAATGGGCTTACGGTTTGGCCCAAATTTCGAAAACCCGCCATTTCCACCAAAATGCATGGTAAACCCCCAAGACAAATCAATAAAGGATATTAAATGAAAAATTAATTTAAAATAAGTTTTGGATGTGACAATAACCCTAACCCCTAACCCCCAATGATAAAAATCCCCATACATAAAGAATTCACCCATAGAATCACAAGCACATTCCCATCCAAGGGGACAAACAAGAATCATATAGTGATAATAAACCCACACAATGGGTATAAAAATAAGGGGAAATAAAGGGGTGTTTCTCACTATTTAAAAAACCAAAGTTCCAACCAGTCCTTTAACACTAAAACACAACTTGGAATTCCAAGCCCTTTATCATTTCACAAAACACTGGAATTCCAAGCCCTTTATCATTTTACAAAACACCATTTAAATCATTTCTTCAAAACGATGGAAATAAATCACACCTTTTAAAACATTCCAAAGATACCCTTCAATAAGGGTCTTCCTCTTTGAAAACTAAAAAATGTCAAATTCCATTTATTTCCATAAAACCACATTTAAAACAATCCATTGTGGAATATTCATAAGGGGTAAACAATACACACATTTCAAATCACCATTTTAAATACATCAAAGAACCCATTTATAAACCATTTAGAGTTTAACACCACACATAAAAACCAAATTACCTTTAAAGTATATATTTTACTCATTGAAAAACAAAACCGAGTCAAAACCTAATGCACAATATGGAAACCATTTCAAAAATTCATATAGGTATTGTACAAAATCTTAGTACCTTTAAAAATCCATTTCAAACATAAAAACATGGAATTTATATTAAAACCCAATTATGAAAAGATCAAAACACCAAAATTTGGTTTCAAGTCACCATGGATATATCACATATAGTCATAATTTCATAAAAAGTGAACTGGAAAGGAACTAGAACACTTTGAATTCCAAAATTAAACAATTATATAGAAACACCTACCTCAAGAGATGAGAATCAATCTAAAACACTTTGGAACATGTCTCCTTCAACAAAGACCACACCCATGAGGGATAGAATCCGTGTTTAAAAAACCTATACACCAAAAACCCCATCATTAGATCCTCCCAGAATCCTAAAATCAGCTAAGAGAGATCTAGGGTTTATGAGGAAATCCAAATCCAAGAGAGAAAGGGAGGAAAACTCACCCCAAATATCTTGTAAATTATCAAAGGAAGGGAAAGGATTAAGATTATAAAGGTGGTTAAGATCCTAAAAGGATCCAAAGAGTTGGCTGACTTATAGGGTAGAAATGGGGGCAGAAACCCCTTAAAATCGAAGAGGGGTAAAATGGGAAAAACAAAAAATTTAACACTTGGATTTGTTGCATGATTTTCCCACATGGTTTTACAAACCATTTGTCAACCATGAACTGGACACAACCTAGTCTAGGAACCCCCTCACATGGTTAATCCTTAGGTGCATCATGGTTTTGGAAAAATCATGTGACTCACCCTTGACACTCCCTAACCCTCATAAAGCTTCTGGGGAACTCCACACAGTTTGACTAACCATAAAGAATTTATTCCAAATGACTCTGTCAAAATTACAGGCCCACCCAAATGGGCACCATACATTTAGTACTAAATATGCGGGATAACTATGATCCTCCCAAAAATCTTCCAAAAACTTTAATTTTTAGAGCGCAACCAACCAAAACTCAAAAACTCTCAAGAAAGGATAAAATATTATAAAATAAACCACACCATGACATGTGGGTGTCACAAACTCTCCACCATTCCACTTTATGCCCCCATAAAATATGGTCAAAATAAGAGGAGAAATAAAATAAAAGGTACAAATGGAAATTAACCCAAAAGAACCAACCAAAACCACTCAACCTCAAATCCAACAGCTAGTATCCTCAATCCAACAACCAAAATCACACAAAGGATCTAAACAAACTAACCACAAGAATTCTAAATGTCACCAAGCATAAAAAAACATAACCTCACACCATAATTCCTACAAATCATGGGAAACCCAACATGGTCTCCTTGCCATTTATAGTTCTTCTAAAATGGTATCCCCATCATTTAGAGTTCCTATAACATGGTGTCAATGAAGAGAACTACCGAAAACGCATCCTCGGTCAATACACAATCATGAGAGAAATGCGCTCTCAATACAAAAGCACTTCCAACCCCAAAGGAAGGAAGAACATTCACAAGCAGCCTCAAGGAACGACATGAGCTCTCAACTTGGGTCACAATACACAGAGATAACCTAGGTTCAAAAATTGGATCACCCTCACATGGTGCATCATAAATATAACAAGACCAACACCACCTTGCATACCAAACTCAACTCGTGGATCGCATACCCTATAGTTACCTAGCCATGCACCCAAGGCCTCTCTCGTGTACAATCAAAGAGCACCTCAAGGCTCAACACAAGAATGGGGCAACCAAAAATCTCAAGAAAGGTTCAGCCAAACAATGAGGCTCATCAAATAAAACTCACAACCAACCAAAAAAACACCCAAGAGGGTAGAATAGGGTAAAAGTGTTCTATAAATAAACAAGGCGTTCCATAAAACAACATTAAAACCATCCATAAAAACATTTTGAAGGGGAATCATCCACAAAAATCCAACAACTATAGTTAAAGATCTAAAATCCTAACCCAAGATTACAACCATAAGGAAAAAGGTTCCAAAACAACACATCCACATGGATCAAACCTGATAACTCTTCAAAGAACTCCACTTAATAACTTCTAAAGATAACCCAAACGACCAAAATAGAGGAAAACTTGAGGAGACTTCAAGTAATAGATCTTAGAATACCTTGAACCCCCCCCCCCCCCACTATAAACACACAATAGATCTTATTATCCCATGATAAAGACTTTTTTTAAAGTTTCGTCTTATTCTGCTTCTGATCCTCACTCGATGGTTGATACTTTCACCCATCAAATGGAACTAAGGCATCACCCGCCACTAAAAGTTGAAACTAGGTAGCTTCTTCCCAAATGGAATCACTGATAATATCCTAAAAATATTTCAAGATAGTTTAAAATATAGTTGAAACAAGATATGGGTGAAGGCCACCTACAAAGAAACAAGATTTATTAGGATCATTGACTATCATATTTAGAGAAAATATAACCAATTTTGAAAAGTGGTCGAAATACTCCCTCACTAATCAGTCACCCTAATGAAGTCTCATGAGCTCAATATCCTTATCCACTTTCACATACATGGAGAAGGACTACTAAATGAATGAAATCCTGAATATCACCCAAAAATACCTTCAATAATATATGAGTAATCATTGACTCTCACCAAACTTGGCTAAGGCCAACAAGAAACCTCTCAATAACTCTCACTCAAAAAGCTTCAGATTCCTCAAGAGAACCAAGTATTACCTCAATCTTTATCAACCACCTCACTGCTTCCACTGAACCTTGATCACCACTGAGTGAAGGCATATTCTAATTCAAGAGGTCAATATGGGGCCCGAGCTTACAGAAGATTCTATTTCAACCACTCTGCTCGATGTCTAGGTAAGCCCCAAAACTGAATAAAAATTTTCTAACATTCTAGTGTACAACAATAAAAAATACATGAACATAATCACTTCATTCCTAAAAGAACAAATCAAATTATTCCTTATCAAACAAGAATCAAAACAAAAAAAAAGTCCTCAAACAAGGAAAAAACATTCATACCAAAAGAAATTTTCTTTGGAAACCACTATTTTCACAAAGTAATTTTGTAATCACCCTCCACCAAGGTGTATGCTTCAAAGCCAAGCTAACCCAAACCATAAAAACAAAACAACCTCAATGGATCACACACTTCCCAAATAATTCATATCACAAAAATCCCTTTCAAAATCCCATTTTACTTTAAAAACTAATAATCCATGGGATTATCATCAAAACCCTATTTCCTTTTGAAAACACTATTCAAAAAGGAAGTAATCATTTTGAAAAACGTTCTTTTAAAACCAAGATGGAAAATAAGAATTTCAAAAACCAATTTATTTTTCACAAAAAAAATATATTTTAAGAATCCAAGTGAAAACAAGTATTGTACAATCATTCAAGAAAGGGTCACATGAACCATGTCCAAAAAAATAAACAAACACACCTCAATACACCTTCAATAAGTGGAAACCACCGAAGTAGAATCCAAATTTGAGAATATTCAAATAGTCCAATTGGGGAATAAATAGTGTTAGTCATTCCTTTTCCACATGAGTCGGGCCCCTAAGTGAAAATCATGAAATACACTCTACTAAGGAGGCTAACCTAGTTGTACAGGTACCACATGGTTTCCCAAGTCATGTGAGTTAACCTAGTAGCTCAAGTTATCCTACCTTCACATTCTGAAACTAATAAGTAATCCCCAAAATCACATACATACTCAAATGGGATCAAAACACATTAACTCACATAAAAATCAACTAAAAGAGACATCAAATTCTCAATTCAAAACCCAACTTTCCCTGGGAACTTGAGGCTTGAGATAATAAATAGTTAGTTAAACTCTCCAAACCCTTACCTCTCAAGATCTAATAACCTTAATCTCATTTATACCAGGAAATACAAAAATAACATGGGCCATGAAAAAGGTTTAAGTTCTTACCAAAGAACCAAAAAATTTTGATACCATTTTTTAATGAATGGGCTCGGGTATCCATCCCACATAACACCCAACCTAGCCCTCACAAGACCCGAAGGGAATTCCCAATCCCCATGGGATAGGAATTAGTGCCTAAGAATCATAAGAATATCTTTGGGAATAGTTTTTCCTAAATAATAGATAAATAATAATGGAATAAATAAATACAAGATCCAAAATAAATAAGCATGATAAATAGGTCATAACTAACTTGAATGATTAAACCCATTTGTGTATACATAAACACTGTCTATAAATAGGAAGATACAACAAGAATAAGATAAAACACTAACAAAAAAATAAAATAAAACAACAAACCAACTCGATTCAAATCCAAACCAACTTTTTCCAACCTATGGTTTCTCACCACCACCCAACTCACCCCACGTTAGCCATGACAAGTATGAATGGATCCAACTGAGAACCTAGAACCTAAAATATATAGGCATGAGATAAAATCCCAATAGGTCATCAGAACCATCCAAATTTATGTAATATGTTTCATAAGGAAATTCATTAATTCTAGTCTGAAAATAATTCTAGAAAGCAATATTTACACATATATGATAAGGAAATCCAAAACAATTACATTGATATCTTTCAAACATTTTACTTTGTTTTTCAAAACCAAACTCACACGTTATTGAAAACAAATGAACTAGCCTAAGACAATTCCAAACCACACACACCATTAAAATTTCTCAAAAACAACCCATTTTTTATTTAAATGAAAATAATCACTTTAAAACATTCCACTGGAAAAAGATGACTTTAAAACATAATACGCATTTTGAAATCCCCTTTAAATCACCCACACTAGAGTCTTTAAATTCAAAAAAGTTTTTCACCTTTAAAATATCATTTTCCAAAGAAAATGATCCAACACAAGTTATGTTCAAGCCCAAAAAAAGATGAAACCACACATCACAAGGAATATATGATGCGCATGAATTTGTTGCATATCCCCAATCAAAAGATTATTTACCTAAGAATGCAATATAGTTCACTCCCAGGTTCAGTATTGAGGAGGCAACTTACACAACACCGAAATTCTATTGTCACTATTTATTTTCTAACTAATATATAATATAAAGATGAGTTTTCAAGATTCATAAAATATTAATATATATATATGAAATGTTAACAAAATGACATTAGAAAGAAACAAATAAGATATTCATTCTTGGGGGATCATAATGGTTGATATCATTGTTTATTAAAATATTCTCAATATCAATTCAATATAGTGATCAAGATCTGTCACACTACACCCTATCATTCGAAATGTTATTACCCCAACACCGAGATCCCTACATGTGGGGAAATACTCTTCCTTAATCCATCTAGGAGATCACTTTTCCAACCATCACTACCCAATACATACTCCATCGTATGCATGACTTAGATAGTGAAGGGAAGGATGAATGTTAAATGATTAGAAGAACTATATGATAGAGAAAATGGGGTAATTGCACAGCATAATAAATTTAACCACCACTAAAATTCTCAGAATTAAATAAAGTGATATAAATTGAATCAAAATGAAACTCAATCAACAACCATTATCTCCCTCGAATAAACATCGAGGTTATTTCTTTATTCTCATGGATTTAGAAGAGAATACGGTGGGAGAAACACATAAAAGTAAAAATGGAAGAATGTGATATGAAGAAGAATACTAATATAAATTAAAAGTTTAAAAATATAATACATCAGCATAGAAAATATAAACCTACACAAAATTTCCAATACTTTTCCAACCCCTATAAATGAAGAGGGAGTACATTTTTATACTCAATGGGATTAAACATTTGTCTCCAAAATCTATCCACTGAATTTATTCCCATGTATGGCCTCTTTAATAACATAATTTGTAAATTGTTCCTACTTTAAATTTGTTCATCTATATCTCCTATATTGTCTAAAGAAATTTCAGCTTTATTGGCCAAAAAATGTAGAAGTAATGGCTTAGAAATTTAATTTGCCTATGTTAATTGTTTGTATTTCAATGTACTAATTTCCAACAAATTTAAGGCCTTTAAAATGAAAGATTAAGGTGATACCATATTAATGAAACTTGTTACTAAGTATGTATTCTTGATATATGTAAAATTTTATCTCAATTGGTATGGAAATTTATGATATATCATCCCAACAATAAAATTCTTCATATCTGTGCACGGTTTTTGAGGCCTCAGTTGTGAGCTAGATTTGAGATTTCAAATGATGGATTCAGATTTGGGTCCAAAAGGATAAAATAAATGAAATCAAACGTAGAAACCTAAAAAATAATAATTTTAAAATTTTGATCGGTTGAGAAATAGTCATATCCAAAAGATTGAAATAAAATAATACCATTAAAATTCCAAAATAGGCCATTTTTTCAATTAATCTCAAAAATTCTCCTAAAACATAAAATATGATAATTTCCCTTGAAATGAAATATTGGTGGGATTAAAAATATTTAAATTAAAAATAAAATAATTGAAAATATTTTTTCTATCAATTTACCCACACTTAAGCATTGCACTTCTGGGCAATCATCATATACCATGGTCAAAACAAACTTCTCAAAGCATAAATGACAACACGGATCAATTATCATATAAAAGAAAATATCATGCCTCCTAAATGGATAAAAATTTCAAAATTCCTCAAAAATACTAAGAATAAATTAAATTCCATGTTAATCCTCACATGCATGTCATACTTACCTCTCCAGAAAAATATTTCTCTCTTCACTCAAGGATATTTAATGTGAAGTTTTTCTCATTCTCATGAACATGTGTGATATCTATAGGCTTTATATACTCCTATTATATCCACTTCAAAGAGTAAAAAATGTGTGGATAATAAGGTCTTTTTCATGGGTTGTTCTGAGGCTAAGGGTTGGAAGGTTTTAAATGTAAAAACATCTAAGGAATAATGAGGAGGGTTAAACTCTAAAGTGAAGTAAATGCATGAAAATAGTTTTGCTCAAGAATGGTGTGCTCCACAATTATCTCAAAAATGAATCACCTGAAAAAACTTTTTCCTTTGGAAGGTTCACACTTTTAATTTCAGCATAAATGAATTTCTTCCCTCTTTACCCTAGCTTTATCATTGTTTCATCTTGAATTCAGATCTGGATTTTTCTTCAGAATCATGTTTTTTAGGAAAAGAGAGGCATCTTTCGATCATAAAAAATTGGTGAACACCCATCCCATAATTTTAATTATATTTTGGGCCACCCACACATATTCCCATCATGAAATTTATTTCACCCAAGTAGAAATAAATATTTAAACACTTTCAATTCAACTCAAAGAGATTCTTCAGGAAAGAAAAACACAGTTCATCTTCTCCCTCCCCCACACTTAAGTTCAATAATAATCATTCATTTGACTTATAGAGGAGGTTGGAAAGGGATAAATGGCTTGTAATGTGGCTCCCTAACAATTTATTTCATGGCTAATATGGGATTAATTAATTTCATATGTAAAGGTAGTCCAAAATAAGAGTTCAACAAAAAAACGATTTCAAAGTGGTGCTTCAATCATACTTGACACATTCTATGATCTCTAACAGCTTTAAAAAGGTGAAAAACAGAAAGTCGTGGATCACACAACATGTCTCAATACTCTAAAGAAAAAGATAAATGTAATAATATTTCAAAAAGGTTTATAAACCTCTCGGGTTGGACAATATTTTCAATTTGGATAGTACTAGTGAAAATGAGTTTCACAATCAACCAAACTTCATAAAATGAAAATATTGGAAATAAAAAAAAAATCCATTTAAAAATAATTTAAATCCTCAAATACTCAAATAAATAAATGTTCCAAATACACCAAGATGGTTTGAATTTTCCAAAGTATTTTATTCAGCTCAATAATCCTAAAAAACACACCAAAAATGAAAAAAAAAAGAAAACATGCAAATTTTAGAAGAAAAAAAATACATCAAAGAAAAATATAAACACATGAAAAAATCATAAAAAGATATTTAATTACCTCCCCTACACTTAATACATTTACTGCCCTTTTTTATCTTAAATCAGATCAAGATAAATTTTCATGTAGAATTTAAATTGGGCAGTAAATAAAATAAAGAAAAGGAAAGACACAACCTGATTTATTTTTCAGTGACAGCCTTAAGTTAATCTCCTAGATGCTACCACATTAAATCTAAAAGAAATAAATAAAAAGATAAAATAAATATAAATATAAATAAATATAAATTTAATATAAAATGGATAATTCTTGGTTTTACTCCCCAAGAAGGTGCTAGGTTTTTACTACCCCTATTCAAGCAGTTACAGTAGATTATCCCCAATCAAAAGGTGGATGTGGTTTTTTTTAGATAAACCACCACATGTGACTTTTCCCAATGTCCATGAGAAACACTAATATTAGAGAACCCCAAATAAGATAAGAAAATTCCCAACCCCCATGAAATAATAAATATAGAATTTGAGGTCCATAGTGGGAGGGAAAACAAAATAGGGGTACTCCCTATGAACTTCTATGGTGTCCTCCTCCTTATGATATTCAATTTGTTATAAAGGAGGCAGTCGCACCACATGCTTCACTGGATCTTATTCTTCAATCACCAAAACAAGTTTAGTCTCTTTCTTAACATATATGGTCTACTCTATTTGGGCTATATCAGAAATTTCAGGAAAGAAGAATTAGAAAATAATTAAACTTGAATAAGATTAAAACATGATGAATAAATAAAAGAAATCTTCCCTTTCAATTATTTTATCTAAGAAATTGATCTCTTCTAGAAGGACCATTGGCAACTCCATCTCATTAGGTGAATCTTCTTTATCATCTTCCAAAGCAACAGAGAGGTTAAAAGGTGTTTATTTTTCAATATCAAAGATGGGAAGATCAATTTTGAGGTTATTTTGAATAAAGTGATTATAGGATTCTTCCAAAAATTATTGATCTTCCATAAGTTCATCAGTTGGAATGTTTACATCAGAGACCTCCTTGAGCAATGGTTGAGTACAGGATGATATGATTAACTCATTTAGTAGCTCCTTCTCATCCGCCTCAGGTTCTCTAACATAAAAAATTATTGGTGAAATCTCTTTCACCACTCGTTTTGGTTTAGGTTCCGGCTTAGGTTCAGGTTTGGGTTGCTATAGCAGTGAATGAATATATTCCTCAAACCTTTCAGCATTTATCTTCAGTTTTTTTATGTCTTCTTGAAGTTATTTCATCTAAACATTTTGAATTTCATCTTCTAATTTCACCAGAGATTCATTAGTCTATGCAGAATAATCACAATTGAAATACATCATGAACAAAGAAGTTTTTTTTAGTTTTTAAAATTTATGGTTTTTTTGGGTTTTTTTTTGAAAAAAGGTGTGTGTAAGTTTTGTGCCTCCCTAGAAACGACACCAATTTTATGTGTAGGAATTTATCACAAATCCCCAACAAAAATATTATTTACTTAAGCATGAAATATAGTGCACCCCCAGGTTCAGTTTTGAGGAGTAAACTTACACAACACCAAAATTATATTGTCACTATTTATTTTCTAACTAATATATAATATAACTATGAGTTTGAAAGATGCATAAAATATTAATATATATATATATATATTCAATGTGAATAAAATGATGTTAGAAAGAAATAAATAAGACATTCATTCTTGGGGGATCATAATGGTTGATATCATTGTTTATTAAAATATTCTCAATATCAATTCAATGTAGTGATCAAGACCTGTCACACTACACCATATCATTCGAAATGTTATTACCCCAACACCAATATCTATGCATATGGTGAAATAATATTCCTTAATCCAGCTAGGATATTTCTTTTTTGACTATCACTACCCAATCTATACTCTATCATATGCATGACTTAGATAGTGAAGGGAAGGATGAATGTTGAATGAGAAGAAGGAATTTGTAATAGGGAAAATGAGGCAACTGCACAACATAATAAATTTAACCACCACTAAAATTATTATAATTAAATAAATATATTTAAATTGAATCACAACGAAACTCAATCAACCACCATTATCTCCCTCGAATTGTCACGACCCGTCCTCAGGGCCCGTGTCGTGACTACCCCAAGCCCGCCTTCCATAGGCCAGGGGCTAGAGACTAGCACCAAAGGCATAAATCCCAATAAAAGGGAATTAATTGCCTTTATATAGTAAACAAACACAACAGAGTACGCAAGATAAAGTAAGCACAAAGTAATACTGAATACAAAGTAAGTGTTGAAAGGTAAATGGGTCAGAATACAAACCCAACTGAAAGTACAGTACAACTGAAGTAAAGTAAAACAGAAACCACGGAGTCTTCCTCTGGGAATCCAACCTGAAGGGTGGGTACAGATAGTCTCCTTGGCACCTTGGGTCCATCCATCCACTCCATATACGTCACACCAATTGGTCCACCTCCGGGTACCGTCCAGCTCCACAAGTCTCTACCACGATCAGTGTTGTTCGTCGTCTGCATCCAACACAATGTAGTGCAGACATAGCCCGTAAAGGGATGAGTATAACAATACTCAGTAGGGACCCCGAGACCCCCGAAGGTCTCCCAAAATCCACGAAGGATAAACCACAAGAAAAGATACAATCATGAAGTATCAACCTAATCTACTTAGGTATATGCCCATACATATACCTAAGTCATCAATTCCAGTTAGGCTCCAACTCTTGAGCCCAAGAACAACCCAGTTCACACAGGAAAGAAGTCATTCACACCATTGGTATTGATTTCAAGTCAAGACTCAGATCACACAGGTATACTACTCACGAAGAGGGGTGGAGTTGATTAGATATAGTCTCTGAATCATCTCCTCTGCCAAACCCACGTAGGATCCTAGTACAGAAGTCGTCGCTGCCAAACCCACAAAGGATCCAAGTACAGTCGTCACCGCTGCCGAACCCACGGAGGATCCAAGTACAGTAGCCGTCGCTGCCGAACCCACGGAGGATCCAAGTACAATCGTCATCGCTACCGAACCAACGGAGGATCCAAGTACAGTGGTCATAGTTGTCGAACCCACAGAGGATCCTAGCACGGTAGTCATCGTAGTCGCATCAAGCTCTAGGGTTCCCGCACACAGCACGCTCGATTCCGAGAGGGTCCACTCCTCGAGCCAAGGGGGGTCGATACATCAACTATCACAAAGTCCAGATTTGATGTATCCCAAAGTTCTGTCTCGTTAATAGGAACTCAATGTGACAGACGACGCGTCAATCGGATGGCCGGTCTGAGAGATATTGGCTTTTCCGTCCTAGGGGCCTGGTTAAAAATACACTCGTTTCTAACCTGTCCATTCCCCAAAGTCATCCAAAACTCACTTAGATTATCGGAAAAGGATCGTCTCGTATCTAGGTTCCCAGTTCCGCAGACGGTGTGTTGATCAGACACGCGGTCTTCGAGTTATTCACTTTTAAGTGAAAACAGGATCGGATCATTAAGCCCAGTGGGCCGACGGGTCGGGTTAACCCAGTTTTGGTGGGTCTGACACGGCAGGGGTGTCGGACCGGACCGAGGGGACGCGGCCCGGCCCGAGGGGGCGCGGCCTGGCCTGAGGGGGCGCGGCCTGGCCCGACGGGGCGCAGCCCGGCCCGAGGGGGCGCGGCCCGGCCCGAGGGGGCGCGGCCCGGCCCGAGGGGGCGCGGCCCAGCCTGACGGGGCGCGGCCCGGCCCGGCTCGAGGGGCCACGGCCCGACCCGACGGGGCATGGCCCGGCCCGACGGGGCGCGGCCCGGCTCGAGGGGACGCAGACCGGCCTGAGGGGGTGTGGCCCAACCAGAGGGGGCGGGTCCAGGCCCGACGGGGCGCGGCCCGGCCCGACGAGGCGTGGCCCAGCCCGGCCCGGCCGGCAGGCCGAGCGTTCCGAGGCGGGGGGTGAGGCCCCCCAGCTTCCAGAACTGGCGGAGCCAAGCGGCGCCGCCCTCCCTAGCCGGCTGGCCGAAGCTGGCCGGCCTTCCTGGCGCAAGCGGACCGCACGGGTGGGCCGCGGTTCGTTCGGCGCGGCACCCGGCCGGCGTCGCGGCTCTCCTCTGCCCGGCCGGCCGATGGGCGGCCGGTTTTTTCACCGAAGCGGCCTGTGGAACGCGGGCTACGTTCTTTCCTAGTGCGGCATCATGGGGCGTCGCGGTTCCTCCCTTCGGCACGGCCGGCTATGGCCGGTCGGTTCTTCCTCGGTCGAGCGGCTCGCGGTTGTGGGCCGCGGTTCTTCCGCACACGGCCAGTGCACGTCCACCGCTTCTCCCGTCATCTCCTATTCCAACGTGCCTCAATCACAAAAATGGATACTACGGAGGGTCGTCGGGCCGTGTGCATTCGACCCGCACCCTCCGCGTTAGGCGGTAGCAATTGGCCAAGTATAAACAAGGTTTCACGAAGAACGAAGAACAATTTTATTCAAATAAAATTGAATCAATCCTCCCTAACTTGGAAAATATTTGTGGTAGTCAAGCATCGTGGATGACGGTGTCGATTCCATCATCGTCGGAGTGCAACCGAAGAAAAAGTGGCGTCTCCTCTCTTGTCACGGAGAAATTAAAAGAAGGTGCATCGTCATTCTTCGTGTAATTGGCGTTCTTCATCGAAGAGGGTGTCGTTCTCCATCGAAGGCATTCTTCATCGAAGATGGTGGTGTTCTTTCTTTGAGAGGAGAACACCCTTCTCTATTTCTCCAGAGCTCCCACCAAATTCCAACACAAAGAGTGCCACCATAAAATAATAGCTAAGCTATTATTTTTTTCACACAAGTAATTCAAAATTCAAACAACTTAATTTAATTAATTGAAGAGTTATAATTCATTGATTAACATGTGTTGGAAAACATTAAAGAGGGAGAGAGGGAGAGTAAGAGTTATAATAATTAAGAGGGGTTGTCACAATAAAGGAAGGGAAATTAATTAGGGAGTTTGAAGAGAGTTATGGAAGATGAAAGGTTGGGGCTCATATGGGAACCACCTCTCAAATATCCACACATGGAAAGTTAGGTGGGTGTGGGCCCCACAAATAACTTCCCATGTGAGGAAATAACTTCCATAGATATATAAAATTGTTCTAAACAATTTTATTTATCTTCTTAATTAAACCCCAATTTTTAACTTTCAGTTCTCACAAAACACAACTACGGTAAAGGTCCCCTTAAGCAATTACCGGCAATGCGAGTTCATTGGTGTCCTCGGATTTCAATTCTGAGAACCAGTTCAAAAGATAGAAAAACCCGCACGTACGTTTACTGAACGTATCCGAACAAAACTTTGGAAATTGATTCCGGGCACACCGGGCCTCAGAATCAAGTGTTGTCAGAAGACAGAGACTTGTAAAATTCCAAAGAATTTAAGGAAAAAAATTCCTTGAAATTTCCGGGTCTTTACATTACTCCCACCTCAGGGATTTATGTCCCCGTAAAGCTAAAACATACACTAGGGAAACAAATGAGGGTACTGAGCATGCATTTGAGCCTCCCGCTCCCAGGTGCTCTCTTAGAGGTTCCCGTGCTGCCAGTGAATGCACACCAGAGGAATCGAATGCCCACGTAGGACCCGCTCCTTTCGATCCTCGATCTCCACCGGGACCTCCATGAATGTCGCCCCGTCATCGATGTCCAACTCCCCATGATCGATGATGTGTGATAGGTCATGCACGTATCTCCTCAGCTGAGATACGTGGAAGACGTCGTGTACCCGGTGCAACTGAGGTGGAAGGGCCAGGCAGTAAGCCACCTCGCCTACTCTACTGAGGACCTGGAACAGTCCAATGAAGCGTAGAGATAACTTTCCACCCCAGACAAATATCTGTAAACCTCATCGAGGTGATACCCATAAGAAAATGTGGTCGCCATCCTCGAACTCCAGTGGTCTCTGCCTCCTATCAGCATAGGACTTCTATCTGCTCTGTGCAGTCTTCATCCACTCCTGGATGATCTGCACCTTCTCCGTCATAGCCTGAACCATCTCTGGTCCTACAAGTGCTGACTCCCCAGGGTCAGTCCAGCACAGAGGTGATCTGCAAGGTCGGTCGTACAGTGCCCTGTATGGTGCCATCCCGGTGGTGGAGTAGTAACTATTGTTGTACGCAAATTCCACCAAGGGTAGGTGATCCTCCCAGCTATGACCAAAGTCAAGGACACATGCATGGAGCATGTCCTCGAGTGTCTGTATGGTCCTATCAGTCTGTCTGTCCATCTGAGGATGGAAGGCGGTGCTCAGACGCAGCTGCGTCCCAAAGGCCTCCTGCAACCCCTTCTAAAGTCGGGAAGTAAAGCGAGAATATCGATCAGATACAATAGTCTATAACACACCATGAATCCATATGATCTCCTGAATGTAGATGCATCCTAATATCTCTATTGAGCCCTACTCTCTTATTGGTAGGAAGGGGGGCGACTTGGTGAGTCGGTCTACGATCACCCAAATAGAGTCGTGACCTCTGGATGTACGTGGAAGCCCCATCACGAAATCCATGGATATCCCATCCCACTTCCACTCTGGGACCTCTAAGGATTGTACCAAGACTGCCGGTACTTGGTGCTCCACCTTCACTTACTAACAAGTGAGGCATCGTGAAATGAACTCTGCTACATCCTTCTTCATGCCCGGTCACCATTGATGTTGTCTGAGATCCCGGTACATCTTCGCTACTCCTGGATGTACCACTAGAGGGGAAGTGTGAAACTCCCTCATCACTTCCTCCTATAATGCAACTGGTACCATAGTACGTCCCCTGAAGAGGATGACGTGCTCCCCTCATTCAGAAAACCCATCAGGCACCTGCCCTGTGGATATCTGAGCATGTCGCATCTCACAGTCAACATCCCCATATTGTGCCTCTCTGACTCACTGAAGGAGTGGAGGAGTGACTGTGAGTGACTATAGAAAGTCTTCTCTATCTCTATCCACAAAGTATATCTGCAATACGGATAGCTACTCTGTCACCTCTACTAGTAGCTAAATGCCCGATCTCCTACTGAGAGCATCTGCTACTACGTTCTCCTTCCCAGGAGTATAGACTATCTCGAAGTGATGGTCCTGAAGGAACTCGAGCCATCGCCATTGTCTCAGGTTCAGGTCCTTCTACGAGAAGATGTACCTGAGACTCTGGTGGTCAGAGTATACTGTGGAGCACTCGCCCATTAGATAGTGCTGCCACATCTTCAAGGCGAAGACCACTGCTGCTAACTCCAGGTCATGGGTAGCGTAGTTCTGCTCGTGTTGTCTCAACTATTGTGAACCATAAGTGATCACTTCTCGTTTCTCCATCAGGACACACCCGAGTCTGGTCCCTGATGTATCGCAGTAAACTATGTACCCTACGCCCTCCTCTGGTAGCCTCAAGATGGTCGCACTGGTCAATCTCTGTCTAAGCTCCTGAAATCTCTAATGACATATATCTGACCACACGAAGGGTTTCCCCTTCTTTGTCAAAGCTGAAAGCGGTGCTGTAACTCTGGAGAAATCTGGAACAAACCTCTGATAGTACCCAGCCAAACCTAGGAAACTCCGAACCTCTGTCACGCTCCTAGGTGTCTCCTAAGCAAGTACCGCCTAGATCTTCGCTGGTTCCACTACAACCCCAGCCTCTGAGATGACGTGTCCCAGGAAATTAACCTCTCGAATCCAGAACTGGAACTTTGAGAGCTTACCATAAAGATGGTTCTCTCGGAGTGTGTCCAGTACAACTTGCAATTGGTAGGTGTGATCCTCCTTAGTAGTCGAGTAAATCAGTATGTCGTCGATGAAGACTACGACAAAAAGATCGAGGTAAGGCTGGAATATCCTGTTCATGAGACCCATGAACACTTTTGGAGCGTTGGTTACGCCGAAGGGCATAACCATAAACTCATAGTGGACATACCGACACCTGAAGGTCGTCTTCTGCACATCCTCGTCTCGAACTCTGAGCTGGTGATAGCCTGACCTAAGGTCTATCTTCGAGAACCATCGTTCTCCCTTGAGCTGATCAAAGAGGTCGTCAATCCTCGGGAGTGGGTACTTGTTCTTTACGGTCACCTAATTCAGGCGACGGTAGTCGACACATAGTCGTAAGCTCCCATCCGCCTTCTTGGTGAACAGAATCGGAGAAGCCTAGGGTGAAACACTAGGTCAGATGAATCCCTTTCCCTGTAAGTCCTCCAGCTATACCCACAGCTCACGAAGCTCAGCAGGAGCCATCCGGTATGCTGGAGTAGATATCGGTGTTGTCCCAGGGTACAGGTCAATGTAGAAGTCTACCTCTCTGCGAGGAGGTAGTCCTGAAACATCATTAGGAAAAATGTCTACATACTGATCCACCACAACAGGAAAACTCGGACTCCGGACATCAACTGCTCCTAGGATGATACTAGCCAATTGATGTGTGATCAGCTGCCCTCTCTTATGCATAAGTCCATCCTGCACTGCAAAGCCTCCCTTCTCACCGGTTAAGGTGAACCTGGTCCCATCCGTATGGACACACCGCACTTTTCACCTAATACAGTCGATCTGGGCATGGAATATAGATAACCAGTCCATACCCAAGATGACGTTGTAAGGCCTCAACACCGCTACAAGAATATCCCAGCTGAAGCTCTCGCCTCCTAGAGTAAGCTCACACTACCGGAACTAGTGCGTAATCGTCGAGTCTTCTCCTGTAGGAGTCTCTAGCCGTAAGAATCGAGCCAACAGCTCCATCGGAATCTCCGAGCTCTGAACAAGGGCAGTGGAAATAAAATAATGACTCGCTCATGTGTCTATAAGTACTACAGCAAGGGTGGAGTAGACACAGATAGTACCTAGAATCATCTCAGGTGCACCGTGGTCGTAGGCCTCGACTGCCTAGAGCTGATCCTACCCCTGTCTTCCAGCTCCTTGTGGTCGGTGTGGTCCTCTTGGTGGTGGTGGTGGTAGAGCCTCAAAGCGTCATCCATCACAAGCTGCTTGGCCAGCTCCTCGGCCTCATCCACCTACTCCCTGCGGACCACCACGGTCGAACCACTTCCTCTGCCTGGGAGGTCCCTCTACTATCTGCTACTCGTCCGCATGGCGGGTCAGGCAGTCCCGAGCCATGTGACCCTGCCCTCCACATGCATAGCACTACCTATCCCTCGAATGGTTGGCTCTGTTTCATGTGTCCCGCACCTCCGAACCAGTATCCTGGGGTCTCCAACCTGATGGCCTGGTCTACTTGGACCTCTGTGACATCTATCTACTGCCAGCTGCAGAAGACTCCGCTATGTGTCGCCCTGCAGTGGGTCTCGCTGCTAGCGTCAGCTCAACAAGAAATATCACCACAAGAAGGGCTCGCTTCAGCACTCATATCTGCGTCCGAATGCTGAGGGAGATCATCGAAGCCCTGATCTCATGCCTCAGTCCCTGCTCGAAGGTCTGGGCCTGGAAGAATGGGTCTCGTACCATGTCTGTGGAGTAGCGTGAGAGGTCAGTGAACCTCGCTGAGTACTGAGCTACTGTCATACTGCCCTGTCACATATGAAGTAACTCATGAATACGCACCGCACGAAGGGTGGCTGGAAAAAACTCTGAGCGGAAGAGACTCTCAAAGTCTGTTCAAAGTAGAGATGTCTCGTCGTGCACCTAGAGCATCAATCTCCACCATCTACCTATTGTGTGTGTAGTAGACTTGTGGCAAGGATCACCATAAGGTCGGTTGGTGTCCCTACCAATATGAAGACTCTGAAGATAGCCTCCAGCTAATCCTCAGCTGCCTGAGGATCCGTCTCTCTGCGAAACCTGGGCAGCCTCTGTTGCTGAAACTCGTTCAGTGCACTCAGGCGGCATGCACTCTCTACTGCTGGGGCTAGTAGTATTGGTGGCTCAACGGGTAGTGGTATCGTTGGTGCCTCCACTGTGATGGGGCCCTACACCGAGGCCTCATCGCTCAGTGGGCTGCCATCTCGTACGCGACTCGGAACCCTAGCTGGCTGCCTTCGTGGGGCTATCCTGAAAAGAAACAGGTGCGCCACGGTCAATCAGTATACCTGGTGAGATGACATAAAGTAATCACAAAGAAAACTTTTGAAACACACATGCAATAAATTTTTTCATGCACTGAGTCGGAAATCAGAAGTTAGGGTCCTGGTGTATGGATACGTCAGCCGCCGCACCAACACTAGACTCCCTGGACTGATAACTACACTCAATAATCTTAACACTATTGCTTCACAGAGAAGAAATTATCAGAGTCCTGAGTTCTGCAATAGAACTGACTCCTCTGATACCAATTTGTCATGACCCGTCCTCGGGGCCCGTGTCATGACTACCCCAAGCCCACCTTCCATAGGCCAGGGTATGGTGACTAGTAACAAAGGCGTAAATCCCGATAAAAGGGAAGGCATTGCCTTTATATGGTAAACAAACACAACAGATTATGCAAGCTGAAGTAATCACAAAGTAATATTGAATAAAAAGTAAGTGCTAAAAGGTAAAAATGGGCCAGAATACAAACCTAACTGAAAGTAAAGTACAACTGAAGTAAAGTAAAACAGCAACCACCGAGTCGTCATCCGGGAATCCCACATGAAGGGTGGGTACAGATAGTCTCCTCGACACCTCGAGTCTATCTGTCCGCTCTGTATACATTACGCCAAGTGATCCACCTCCGGGTACCATCCAGCTCCACAAGTCTCTACCACGATCATTGTTGTATGTCGTCTGCATCCAACACAACGTAGTGCGGGCATAGCTTGTAAAGGGGTGAGTATAACAATACTCAGTAGAGAACCTGAGACCCCCGAAGGTCTCTCAGAATCCATGATGGATAAACCACAAGAAAAGATACAATCAAGAAGTATCAACCGACTCTACTTAGGTATATGCCCATATATATACCTAAGTCGTCAATTCCAGTTCAGCTCCAACTCTCAAGCCCAAGAAAAACCCAGTCCACACAGGAAAGTAGTCAATCACATCGTTGGTATTGATTGCAAGTCAAGACTCAGCTCACACAGGTATATTACTCACAAAGAGGGTTGGAGATGATTAGATGTAGCCTCTGAATCATCTCCTCTGCCGAACCCATGTAGGATCCTAGTATAGAATTCGTTGCTGCCGAACCCACGGAGGATCCAAGTACAGTCATCACTACTGCCAAACCCACGAAGGATCCAAGTACAGTAGTCGTCACTTCCGAACCCATAGAGGATCCAAGTACAGTCATCCTCGCTGCCGAACCCACAGAGGATCCAAGTACAGTGGTCATCGTCGTCGAACCCACGGAGGATCCCAGCACGATAGTCGTCGTAGTTGCAGCCAGCTCTAGGGTTCCTGCATACAGCACGCTCGATTCTGGGAGGGTCTGCTCCTTGAGCCAAGGGGGGTTGATATATCAACTATCACAAAGTTCAGATTTGATGTATCCCAAAGTTCTGTCTCGTCAATAGGAACTCAACGCGACAGATGGCGCGTCAATCGGACGCCTGGTTTGAGAGATATTGGTTTTTCCGTCCCAGGGGCCCGGTTAAAAATACGCTCATTTCTAACCTTGACATTCCCCAAAGTCATCCAAAACTCACTTAGAGTATAGAAAAAGGACCGCCTCATCGCTAGGGTCCCAGTTCCACAGATGGCACGTCGATCGGACGTGCGGTCTTCGAGTTATTCACAATTAAGTGAAAACGGGCCCGGCTCGTTAAGCCCAGTGGGCTGATGGGTCGGGTTAACCTAGTTTTGGCGGGTCCGACCCGGCAGGGGTGTCAGACCGGCCCGATGAAATGTGTGGCTCGGTCCGAGGGGCGCGGCCCGGCCTGAAGGGGTGCGGCTCGGCCGGCTGGCCGAGTGGTCCGAGGCCGGGGGCGCGGCCCCCCAGCTGCCTAACCCGGCGGCGCCAAGCGGCGCTGCCCTCCCTAACTGGCAGGCCGAAGCCGTCCGGCCTTCTTGGCGCAAGGGGCCCGCACGGGCGGGCTGCGGTTCATCCGGCTTGGCGCCCTCCCAGCACCGCGGCTCTCCTCCGCCCGGCCAGTCAACGGGCCGGCCAGTTCTTCCTTCGAAGCGGCCCGTGGAACGCGGGCTGTAACACCCCAAGCTTCCACATACGTTTTCCTTTGAATAATACAGTAGTGTGTGTTGTACGCAACTTCGAGTTCTAACACATACCACAACCGATCAAACTAGCCGTTATGAATAATAATACCCACTTTTTGAAATTTTATCTTTCAAAATGGAATTCATATTTGGATTTGAAATATTGAAATTAGCATAGGGTGAAATTTTGGTATTTTTCTGAAAACTTTCATATTTTGATGAATTGTGAAAATTACTAAATTTTAATTAAAAACAACTTTTTTAATCGAAATAATTAAAAGTGATAAATTATGAATTTGTGTGGTTTTAAAGTATATTTGGAATATATTTTTACCATTTAATACAATTTTGGTCATTGGACATAATTTCAAATTTAAACCGGACATAAACAAGTGTCAATATTTTGATATTTATTATTTCTTAAAAACACGCTTTTTGTTTTGACAGCAGGAATTAATTTTAAATTAATTTCTGCCACTCCTGTATTTTGAATTTAGAAAAATGGATTCTATATTTAGAATCATGAGGTCCAAATTGTGTAAATAGGTAACTTTTATTTTTAGACATTTTGAATAATTACTTCGGTAAATATTTTATTTACCATGGTTAAAGGGTAAATCTGGTAAATAAGGATAAAAAAATAATATTATAATAATAATAAATTACCCTAAAACATGTCCTAATCCTATTGGTTGATACATTTCTGGCCATGGGCATCTTTAGGTAGATTTTGGGACACCATGGATCTACTTTTAAGTGATAATGACACTTTATATTAATTAAGTTAAAGTAAATACAAAAATGACATAAGCATATATCTTTTAGAAAACAATTTTTACATTGGGTTATATATGTTATATTTTCAACTATAAATATTCATTATAAATATAAAACGATTTCCTATATAATGGTATTTTATTTATAATTTTTAGACATTTAATAATTAAATATATTTATGACACAATAATGAAGTAGTATTTTCCTTATTAATGAAAGAATCAAATAATTGGTATTATAAATGTTAAAATAAATTTAATTTGAAAGTTTTGATGATATCCACGAATTTTATTGGTTAATATGACATGTTAGGATTGCTTAAATGTATTTTTTTGAATTAAAAAAAATTTAAGACTTTAACCAAAAATAAATTATTAAATAGTGTCAAAATTGACATAAATGAGTTTTTAAAACAAATATTATATTATTAATTGATTTTCTATTCCTAAAAATCTAAATTTCGTCCAAATGACTTATATCATGATATTTGTATCATTAATGGACCGCTTGGGGGTTTCTTGCAAGTATATAGTAAGTTTATTAACCATATAATATAAAAATACAAAGTGACATGGTAAATGTCAAACTATTTAACTAAGAGTTAAATATAAATGATAAGGTAAATAAAGTGACCCAAACCTGTCAAAAATCTATTGGATGAAAGTATTTAGACCCATACCCACCTTATAATTTTAATAATACACTTTATAGCCATTATAAACAGAATATGAATTTATTATAAATTAATACTTTAAGTTTTTTCTAAAGAGCCCCTCCTCCCCCTTATAAAAGGACACCACTTCTAACCAATTATTCATACCTTCAAATCCATTTGGTTCGGCCAACCTCTGACCAAATATCCTCCCAAATTCCCTCACATAATCCTAGAGTCCTTCCTTTAGTCATAAATCCAACTTAAGGATCCCTTTTGACCAAATCAAAAGGAAGAACCCGAAGAAGAGGTAATGATTTCACCACCCTCTTTCAAGTTTCTTTCTTCTTCCACTTATTCTTTATTTGTTATTTCCATTATAAAATAACTCAAATATATTATATATATTGTGATGTTATTATAAATATGGTACAACCATATTCAGTATTCTATCCATCCTTTGAATGACATGTCACCATACGTGCGTACGTACGTCTTACCGTCTCCACGTCATGGTGTAATTGTTATTCAAAACTTTATTATTTGGATGGGTATGATGATGATGTGTAATTGATGTAAATAATAAATAAAACATGATAATTATTCTGTATATATGATATAACATCCAATTATATATTATTTTTGTATCAAAATAAGGATATTTTTGCTCATGCGTACGTACGGACTACCGTCTCCACGAACGTGATGAGATTCATTCCCCATCGTATCCATTCAAGACTAATTTTCATTTTATGATTAAAAATAAATTTTAAGGACTTGATATCATTCTAGATATTAATTATATACAACCTATGGATAACAAACACGACTTATGTAACAAAACATATAAAATAAAACAAGTAAGTTAACACTTGAAACGATGATAATACTAAAATATTATTAACAAATCAATATTAAAAGATCATATATGATATCATATTTATGTATATGATTCTTGTATAATTTAATAACAATTATTTAACTATTATATGGGAGGTTAACCAACCCTCAACCAAGGAAAAGTACAAGGTAAGGGTTTATTTCACAATCTCTTCATTATCCGAGGTTGTTTATACGTAATTATCTACTCGAACCTCTTTATCATCCACATCCATATTTCTTAAAAATGTATTTCAAAACATTATTACTATTTTATATACTGTGAGTTAAAGTAATTTATACCCTTGTTGACTATTTATAAGATGTTTATAAATGAATCTTTTCGTCGTTTTCCAAACAAGGTCATTTTTAACCTTTACGACAAAATTAAGGTAAGAATGATTTTTTTTAACTTATGCGGTGGGTGCGGCTATTTTCTACCATTATAAACTCGTTGAAACTTCCCTTACAATATTATAAGAATATTTTCAAAGTAAATGTCTTCTTTTATAATTATGTGACTCTTAAATGATTTCAAAAAAGAGATATTTCTCTCAAATAGTTTTGATTTCATCTATGTCAACATCATTTTAAATGTTTTAAAGATTTATTCTTCTAAACCATTCTCATTAATGTCCTTGTTTTCAAAATGTTTATAAGGATTTATTTAAATAGAAATGAATGTTTTAGAATGTTAATTACTTTAAAAAGTTTCAAAGTGGTATGGGACACTTTTATTCAAAAATTTCTTTAAATGTCTTCCTTTCTAAATTGTGCGACTTTTAAATGTTTTCATGAAAAGGGATATTTCAATCAAAGAGTTTTACAAATAATTTCCATATATATAAAATCCTTTAATGTATTTTAAACTTCTTTTGAAGTTGATTTATTATGATACAAAACTTCCATATTGTATTGAAGGTTTTGTGATATGTTTGATTGTGGATGTGCTATTTTTATACCATTCATGGTTTATGGGTAAAGTATTGACATTTTTTATGCTAGTTTTAATACGAATGTTTATGATATGTTTAAAAATTTTCATATGAGGAATGTATTGGACTTATTAAGTGATGGGTGGAGCCCGCTATAGCTCCTCGATGCATCGGTAGGTCTCATGAGACAACTAGACATAGAATTAGCCGAGGCCCTTTCCCAATTTTATTTATGGTTTTGGCCGAGGCCTTAATCATTTTTAGATGTATTGGCTGCGGCCTTGACAAAATGTTTTAGAATGTATGGAATTATACATTCTCTCATTATGGAAATAATATTGATGGTTCATATGGTCATTCGACTAGTAGAATACCCATGATTATGTTTTATTATGGAATTATTTACTCAGCTCATATTCTTTCAATAAAAGTATTCATGTTTATCATTGGTAAAGGCATGCGGTTTCAATTATTCACCATGCTTAATATTTATGTTATTTTCCTCTGTATTTCTTACCCTTACTGAGTGTTTGAGCTCACCCCTTTCTATGTTTTATTTTTTTTCCAGGATTCTAAGAAGTGTATTGTGATTGATATGCAGGTTTAAGCTAAGGGAATAATGGCGTTCATAATGGATTATTTACGTTGCGTTGTATGTTATAAAGTGTAATGTAGCATTCATTTATGTAATCTATTTTCCAAGACTGCTAAACCGATCGGTCCTTCGGGACTTGATTCCTTGTAATCATGCCAATTATTAAAATAATGCACTGACTCTGGGTAACTGGGGTCGGGGCGTTACAGTTGGTATCAGATGAAGTTTATCAATAACCTTGGAAGATGGATTTAGATAAACTCTGATTAGAGCACATAGACCTAATATAGACTTTTAGGGTTAGTATAGAAGAAATTTCTAGAATTTTGGTAATGTAGAGATTTTGTGAGTTTTCCAAGAAAATACATTCATGTCTGGATACGAGCAGGTAGAGGTGGCTCTAGCACAGATGTACCTAGGGGTAAAATCCAAAAACATAGCTTTGAGCTAGACTCGAACGAAAACTGGTGCATGACAACGGGCCTTGCTGCACTCTTGGTTACGACACTCCTGGGGGATATGATTAGGATAATTCTCATTTTCTTTACAAACCATTATGAAGGGATTATGAGTATATACTTCCTCAAAGAAAACATTTTTATGATTATGGATTATATCCATAAACTGTTCAATTCATGTTAAGTGTTTTACAAGTTTGGATTTATGTATTACGATTCATAAACTAATCTAGTGTATTCCATTGTTTAGAAATGGCACCTAGTGGAAGGAATGGAAATTGTATCAATGCACGCACTCCATGTAGGGATTTCCCTCCTACTCAAGATAATTATAGTGGATCTGGTGATGCAACTGGTGCCGATCAGCTAATCACCATACTGGGACAACTCACTCAGGTTATGAATAATAAATTTACCCGTATGGATCACCCCGATCCACAATGTGGAGGATCAATGTTAGATCTCTTCATGAGGAAACAACCACCAACATTAAATGGTAGTAAAAATCCATTAGTGGTTGATCAATGGATAAATTCCCTAGAGAAAATATTTCAGGCTTTAGGGAGTAGTGAAAGGGAAAAAGTTTTCATGGTAGTTTACCGCCTCACTAGAGATGCTGATCAATGGTGGTCATTGATTCAAAATACAAAGGAATATGAAGAAGTATCAAGTATGGAATGGAGAGAGTTTAAAGATATTTTCTTAGAAAAATACTTTCCTCATGACCATCGAGCAGATATGGAAAGACAATTTCTGAGTCTGAGGAAAAAGGAGGACGAGAATGTTGCAAAGTGTGAGTCTAACTTTATAAGGTTAGAAAGGCATGTTGCAGATTATATATGTAACCCAAGAATTAATATTTATTGTTTCTTTGCTGGGTTAAAACCATTTCTCCATCGAGCTTTAGTATCACAATCCTTCTCATCGTACGAAGATATTGTCTCGTGTGCTATCAAAACAAAAAAGGAATTCTCTAAGTCTTATGACAAAAAAGTAAAGCAAGAGAAGAAGATAATGGTGGAGCAAGAGACAGATAAAGGGAAAAATGGAAAGAATTATTTTCCATTATGTGATAATTGTGGTAAGAAACACCCCAGTACTTGCCTAAAAGGAATGGGAGTTTGTTACAAATGTGGAGAAAAAGGTCACCAGACTCGTGATTGCAAGGGAAAGAAAGAGGTTTTCAATGTTGAATTCTACAATTGTAGAGAAATGGGGAATTATGAAAATGAATGCCCTAAGATCCAAGGAAAATTAACTCAGAAAATACCAAGGGAGAAAGGCCAAGCTTATGTTGTTACTACATATGAAGTTGAATAATTAATGTATTTGTGTTTTTGGAATCAAGGATTATATTTTGGTTATAAGAATAATGTGATATATATAAGGATTGTACTGCAGTACTTGTTGTTTTCATTAAGGTTTTAATATTATTAAGGTAATCATATTTTTAGTATGTGACAATAAGAATCATTACTTTGTTTGGGGAATCTGATGTTACAATTGATTTTTGAATTTAGAAACCTTTAAGAGAGAGAGTTTGGACAGAAGTATTTTGGATAACTATAAAGGTTAGAATGGATTATGTTGAACTTTGGATAGTATGGCTTAAGGTTAAAACATTTCTTAAGATTATTTTTGGAATATTATAATACTATAGTTTTAGGAAAAGGAAAACCTGCAGGTCAGGGGATAACCCATCGCGTCGGACAAAACTACAGGAATCGAACCCACAACCATAGTGCGACAGGCCTTTATTACCTACCACTAGCCTACAAGAAGTCTCTAGTTATTAAAAAATAGTTTTCCTAATCTAAGTGGTATGTGTTAATATTTTTAACCTTGTACTATTAGGATAAATATAATATTTTTGAGTTCTTTTATCTTTTTTAGTGAAAGATGAGTTTGTGGTAGAAATTAGTTGAAGGTTGAAACTTTACTTGTCAAGTATATATATATATACCTATCACTTATTCTATGAATAAATTAATTCTTAAACTTTAGGAAAGGGATATGAAAACAAAAAATGTGTTATCCTAATACCTTATGTTTTGTTGAACTGGTGATATTTTAAATCACCATAGATTGAAGGCTTTGAGGCCCTCAATTTTATACTTGTTTTTGATTGATGACCTCAATCACTCCCTACAAATATTTTAGTTTTTCCTCCAATTATGTGTCTCTAATTTCCACCAATATTATTCTAATCAAGATCATAATTTGGTGGTGACTTTTTCATTTCCCTTCCCCTCTTATTAAGGCTAAATTTTATTAACCTTATTTCCGATGTGGGTTTTCCACAAAGGTATTTTCTATTTTCATCCTTTTATTTTCAAAGAACAATTTCAAATTACAAGGATGTAATTTATTGAAGGAGGGTAGAATGTAACACCCCAAGCTTCCATGATACGTTTCCCTTTGAATAATATAGTAGTGTGTGTTGTATGTAACTTCGAGTTCTAACATACACCACAACCAATCAAACTAGCCATTATGAATAGTAATACCCACTTTTTGAAATTTTATCTTTCAAAATGGACTTTATATTTGGATTCATAATATCAAAATTATCCTCGGGTGAAATTTTGGTATTTTTCTGAAAACTTTCATATTTTGATAAATAGTGAAAATTACTATATTTTAATTAAAAACAACTTTTTTAATCGAAATAATTAATAGTGATAAATTATTAATTTGAGTGGTTTTAAAGTATATTTAGAAAATATTTTTACCATTTAATACAATTTTGGTCATTGGACATAATTTCACATTTAAACCGGACATAAACAAGTGTCAATCTTTTGATATTTATTATTTCTTAAAAACACGCTTTTTGTTTTGACAGTGGGAATTAATTTTAAATTAATTTCTGCCACTTCTGTGTTTTCAATTTATAAAAATGGATTCCATATTTAGAATCAAGAGGTCCAAATTGTGTAAATATGTAACTTTTATTTTTATAAATTTTGAATAATTACTTCGGTAAATATTTTATGTAACACCCCAAGCTTCTACGGTACGTTTCCCTTTGAATAATGCGATAGCGTGTGTTGTACGCAACCTCGAGTTCTAACACACACCACAACTAATTAAACTAGCCGTTGTGAATAGTAATACCTAATTTTTGAAATTATATATATTTTATATTTGAAAATGGACTTCATTTTTGGACTCGGAATATCGAATTTAGCCTAAGGTGAAATTTTGGTACTTTTCGGATAACTTTCATATTTTGATGAATAGTGAAAATTACTAAATTTTAATTAAAAACAACTTTTTTAATCAAAATAATTAATAGTGATAAATTATGAATTTTAGTAGTTTTAAAGTATATTTAGAATATATTTTTACCATTTAATATAATGTTGGTCATTGGACATAATTTTACAATTAAACCGAACATAAACAAGTGTCAATCTTTTGATAGTTATTATCTCTTAAAAACACGCTTTTTGTTTTGACAGCGGGAATTAATTTTAAATTAATTTCTGCCACTTCTGTGTTTTGAATTTAGGAAAATGGATTCCATATTTGGAATCAGGATGTTCAAATTGTGTAAATGGGTAACTTTTATTTTTAGACATTTTGAATAATTACTGCGGTAAATATTTTATTTACCATGGTTAAGGGTAAATCCGGTAAATAAGGGTTAACAAATAATATTATAATAATACTAAATTACCCTAAAACGTGTCTTAACCCTATTGGTTGATACATGGTCGACCATGGGCATCTTTGGGTCTATTTTGGGACCCCATGGATCCACTTGTAAGTGATAATGACACTTTATTTTAATTTAGTTAAAATGAATACAAAAATGACACAAGCATATATCTTTTAGAACAACAATTTTTACATAGGGTTATATATGTTGGATTTTAGATTATAAATATTCATTAGAAAGCTAAAAAGATTTCCTACATAATGATATTTTATTTATAATTTTTAGACATTGAATAATATATTTTATTTATGACACAATGATGATGCAGTAATTACTATAATAGTGAAAAATTAAAATAATTGATATTATAAATACCCAATTATTATAATATGAAACTTTTAATGAATTAAACTAATTTTATATGATAATATGATATATTAGGATTGATTTAATTGACTTTGTTCGAAGTAATCAATCTGTTAGGAGTTTCAAAAAAATCAACTATTGAATAGTGTCAAAATTGACATAAAAGAGTTCTTAAAAAAAATATTATATTATTAATTGTTATTAAATTCCTAAAAATCTAAGGTTCGGCCAAGAGACTTATATTATGATAGGTTCCTCATTAATGGACCACTTGGGGGTCTCTTGGATGTATATAGTAAGTTTATTAACCATATTATATAAAAATACAAAGAGACATTGTAAAAGTGAAACTAATTAACTTAGAGTTAATACTTAAAGATAAGGTTAATATAAGTACCCAAACCTGTCTAAATTCTATTGGTTGAGTGGTTTTCGACCTATCCCCACCTTAACCTTTGAATAGTCAACTTTGGAGCCATTAGAAACCGAATATGAATTTATTATAAATTAATATTTCTAGCTTTTCCAAAGGTGCCCCTCACCCCTCTTATAAAAGGGCACTCCTCCTTCTCATTTCTTCACACCTCTAAAGCCTTTTGGTTCGGCCAAACTCTGCCAAAATACTCTCCCAACATCCCTCACTACAACCTAGGGGCCTTAGTTTGATCAGAAAGCCAACCTAAGGAGCCCTTTTGATCAAATCAAAAGGAAGAACCCGAAGAAGAGGTAATGTTTTCACCACCCCTTTTCCAAGTTCATTTCTTCTTCCATTTCTTCTTCCTTTGTTGTTACAATTCTAAAATAATGACTCCAGTATCATTTATATACTGTGATGTTATTATAAATATGGTACAACCATATTCAGTATTCTATCCACCCTTTGAATAACATGTCACCATACGTGCGTACGTACGGCTTACCGTCTCCACGTCGTGGTGTAATTGTTATTCAATATATTATTATTTGGATGGGTATAATAATGATGTGTAACTCATGTAAATAATAAATATAACATATTAATGATTCTGTATATATGATATACCATCCATTTATATATTATTTTAATATCAAAAGAATGATATTGTCGCTCGTGCGTACGTACGGACTACCGTCTCCACGAACGCGATAAGATTCATTCTCCATCATATCCATTCAAGTATTATTCTCATTTTAGGGTTAAAAATAATGTTAATATCATTCTGATTATGAATAAGATATAATCTATCCATTACAAACATGTCTTACGTAACCAAACATTTAAGAAGAACGAATCGATTATCACCCGAAACGACGATAATACTAAGATATTATTAATAAAGCAATGTTAAAAGATCATATATGATATCATATTAATGTATATGATTCTTGTATAATTTAATAACAATTATTTCACCATTATACAGGAGGTTAACCTACCACAACCAAGGAAAAGTACAAGGTAAGGGTTTATTTCACAATCTCTTCATTATCCGAGGTTGTTTTATCATCCACATCCATGTTTCTTAAAAATGTATTTCAAAACATTTTTACTATTTACAAGAATATGGGTTAAAGTCATTTATACCCTTGTTTGACTTTTTATAAGAGGTTTATAAAGGAATCTTTCTGTCGTTTTCAAAACAAGGTCCTTTTTAACCTTTTCGACAGAATTGAGGTAAGAATGTTTTTTTTAACTTATACGGCGGGTGCGGTTATTTTACGCCGTTATAAAATCATCAAAGCTTTCCTTACAAGCTTACAAGAATATTTTAAAGAAAATGTTTTATTTTATATGGCTCTTAAATGATTTCAAAAATAGAAAGAGATTTTTCTCTAAAAAGTGTTTTGATTTCATCTATGTCAACATCCTTTAATGGATTTTACGCTTATTTGAAGTTGATTTATTATAATACAAAACTTCTATATTGTATTGAAGGTTTTGTGATATGTTTGACTGTGGATGTGCTATTTTATACCATTCATAGTTTATGGTGAAACTATTGACATTTCGTATGCTAGTTTTAATCCGAATGTTTATGTTATATTTCAAACTTTTCTTCAGATGAATGTGCTAAACAAGTATGTTCCGGGTTGGGGACCGGTAAAAGTAAGCCCTCCAGGTTGGGGACTGGTTAAAGTAAGCCCTCCAGGTTAGGGACTGGTAAAAGTATGCCCTCCGGGTTGGTGTCCGGTTATTAGAGGCACTCCGGGTTGGTGTCTGGTTATTAGAGGCACTCCGGGTTGGTGTCCGGTTATTAGAGGCACTCCGGGTTGGGTTCCGGTTAGAAGTAACCCCTAGGTCTTGGGATGAGGCCTAGACAAAGAAATTAACGTTTGGCATTATGCATTCCATCATTATGAAAGTGGTTATTGATTTTTGCATGTGATTATTCGATTAGTAGAATATCCATGTGAATAAGTAAATGGCATTATTTCATTTTATTTATGCCATACCATGTTGAAAGTTAATATTTAAAAGGCTTTTGTTTTAGTTATACATTGCCTTAAATGTTTATTCTTATTTATAAAAGTTTCCACTATATTGTTATCCTTACTGGGCATTTGAGCTCACCCCTTTTCTATGTTTTATTTTTCCCAGGATGTGAAGAAGTAAGTTATGAATGACCTGCAGGGATTTTATGGGGGGTTAATAGTGTGGATTGTGGAAACATTATGTTGTTGTAGTAGTTTTTCATTTTATAATGTAATGTAAAACTTATGAATATATCTAGTGTTTCCAAGGCTACTAAACCAATCGGTCTTTCGAGATTTGATCTTTCTTGTGATCATGCCAATGTTATGTAATTAATGCACCGACTCTGGGTAGCTGGGGTCGGGGCGTTACAGTTGGTATCAGAGGAAGTTTAGTACAAACCTTGGAAGCTAGATTTAGATAAACTCTGATTAGAGCACGTAGACCTAAGATGAACTTTGAGGATTAGTATAGAAGAACTTCCTAGAATTTTGGTATTGTAGAGATTTTGTGAGTTTTCCGAGCAATACATCCCTGTCTGGATACGAGCAGGTAGAGGCGGCTCTGGCACAGATGTACCTAGGGGTAAAACCCGAAAACACCGCTTTGAGCTAGACTCGAACGGGAACTGGTGCACGACAACGGGCCTTGCTGCACTCTTGGTTACGACACTCCCGGGGGATATGCTTAGGATAACTCTCACTATCTTTACAAATCATTATGAAGGGTTTATGAGTATATACTTCCTCAAAGAAAACATTTTTATGATTATGGATTATATCCATAAATAGTTCAATTTATGTTAAGTGTTTTATAAGTATGGGATTATGTATTTTGATGCATAAACTGATCTAGTTTATGCCATTTTTTTTAGAAATGGCGCCTAGTGGAAGAAATGGAAACCGTATCAATGCACGCACTCCATGTAGGGATTGCCCTCCTGCTCAAGATAATTATAGTGGGGCTGGTGATGCAACTGGTGCCGATCAGCTAATCACCATACTGGGACAACTTACTCAGGTTATGAATAATAACCTTACCCGTATGGAGCACCCTGATCCGCAGCGTGGAGGATCAATGTTAGATCGATTCATGAGACAACAACCACCAACGTTCAATGGGAGTACAAATCCCTTAGTAGCTGAGCAATGGATATTTTCCCTAGAGAAAATATTTCAGGCTTTGGGGAGTAGTGAAAGGGAAAAAGTTACCATGGCAGTTTACCGCCTCACTGGAGATGCTGATCAATGGTGGTCATTGATTCAAAACATGAAGGAAGATGATGAAGTATCAAACATGGAATGGAGGGAGTTCAAAGATCTGTTTTTAGAAAAATACTTTCCTCGCGACCATCGAGCAGATATGGAAAGGCAATTTCTGAGTCTGAGACAAAAGGAGGATGATAATGTCACAAAGTATGAGGCTAACTTTAAAAGGTTAGCGAGGTATGCTGGAGATTATATTCGCAACCCAAGAAGTAAGATTGATCGTTTCTTTGATGGGTTAAAACCATTTCTCTGTCGAGCATTAGTCTCACAATCCTTTTCGTCGTACGAAGACATTGTCTCATGTGCTATCAAGACCGAAAAAGAATTCTCTAAGTCTTATGACTTTAAAGCGAAGCAAGAGAAGAAGAGACCTGCTGATCAATCTGGGAATGGAAATAAGGGGAAGAAGGGAAAGGTTGAATATCCATCTTGTGGTAAATGCGGGAAGAAACATCCTGGTACTTGCTTGAAGGGAATGGGAGTCTGTTACAAGTGTGGTGAAAAAGGCCACCAAGCTCATGATTGCAAGGGGAAGAAGGAAGCTACCAACGTTCAGTGCTACAATTGCAGGGATATGGGGCATTATGCAAATGCATGTCCTAAGCGTCAGGAGAACTTACCTCAGAAAAGGCCAAGGGATCAAGGCCAGGCTTATGCTATCACTACTGCTGAGGTAGAAGCTCCAAAAGACGTGGTGGCAGGTAATTTAATGGTTTCCTCAAGTTTAGCAAATGCATTATTTGATTCTGGATCATCGCATTGTTTCATATCTTCCCAGTTTGCTAAGAAAATTAGATATTTCCAATTTGATTTAATAAGGGAGTTGTCAGTTAAAACTCCTAAGGGAAGTATCGTTGCAACAAAGTTTTGTGAATCAGTCCCCATTAGAGCACATAAATTTTCTTTATCTGCTGATTTCATCGTCATACCTATGATTGAGTTTGATATAATCCTCGGTATGGACTGGCTTTCGGACTATGATGCGAAGATTTATTGTAAGAAGAAAGAGGTTACGATTCTTGATGATAATGATAAGGAGCACCTTATTTTTAGAGCAGAATCGTCACCACCTAATTCTTATTTAGATCCACCCCCTGTAGCTCAACTTAATTCAATTATCGGGGAGGAAGAGAATGAAATAACTGTCGGTGAGGAAAGAAATGTTCAAATAGAGGATGTACCTATTGTGAAAGAGTTTGTAGATGTATTTCCGGAAGATTTACCTGGACATCCTCCAGAACGAGAAGTAGAGTTTTCCATTGATTTAATTCCTGGATCAAGGCCTATATCGAAGACCCCTTATAGAATGGCCACTGTAGAGCTAGTCGAACTAAAGAAACAACTAGAGGAATTGAGTAATAAGGGATTTATTCGCCCTAGTGTTTCTCCATGGGGAGCCCCTGTTCTTTTTGTTAAAAAGAAAGATGGATCTATGAGGTTATGTATCGACTACAGGGAGATCAATGCTATAACGATAAAGAACAAGTATCCCCTACCTCGTATTGATGATTTATTTGACCAACTGCATGGAGCTCAATACTTTTCAAAGATTGACCTTCGATCTGGATACCATCAGTTGTGTGTGAAGAAGGAAGACATTCCGAAGACAGCATTTCGAACCAGGTACGGGCATTACGAGTTTACTGTAATGCCGTTTGGATTGACCAATGCACCCTCTGTATTCATGGATCTGATGAATAGAGTTTTCAAGGAGTATCTCGATGAATTTGTGGTAGTATTTATTGATGATATATTGGTATACTCCAAAACCTATGAAGATCATGAAAATCACTTGCGCATTATCTTGAAGACTCTGAGGAGGCATGAATTATATGGAAAGTTTAGCAAGTGTGAATTCTGGCTTCAGGAGATTTCTTTTCTTGGCCATATTGTCTCTAAAGATGGAATCTCTGTTGATCCTTCTAAGACCAAGGCAATCCAAGAATGGCCAGCACCTACGAGTATAACTGAGGTACGTAGTTTTATTGGTTTGGCAGGTTATTATCGACGTTTCGTCCAGAATTTTGCCCGATTGGCAAACCCATTAACGAAGCTCACACGTAAAGGGGTTAAATTTGTTTGGACAAAAGAGTGTGAAGAATGTTTCGAAGAACTGAAGAGAAGATTAGTCAATGCTCCTATATTGACTCTACCATCGGGGAATGATGGGTTCGTTATTTATAGTGATGCATCAAAGAAAGGACTTGGCTGTGTCCTTATGCAGAATGATAGAGTTATTGCCTATGCATCACGACAGTTGAAAATTCATGAACAAAACTATCCTACTCATGATCTTGAGTTAGCAGCTGTGATCTTTGCTTTGAAGATATGGAGGCACTACCTCTATGGTGAAAAATGTGAGATTTATACTGATCACAAGAGTTTGAAGTATATTTTCTCACAAAAAGAACTCAACATGAGGCAAAGGAGATGGCTTGAATTACTCAAGGATTATGATTGCACGATACACTACCACCCGGGGAAGGCAAACAAGGTGGCAGATGCTTTGAGCAGAAAAGACCATGGAGTTCTGAACATGATGAGAATTGAAAGGGATCCAATTTTCATGGATCTAGTGAAGATGGACATGGGAATAACCAGGGAAGGTGAAACATCAATGCTTTTTCAAATGGTTGCCAAACCATCTTTACTAGAAAGGATTAAGAGTTCTCAGACCGATGATGAAGAATTTCAGAAGAAGATTAAAGCTGTGAATGATGGGAGATTGAGAGACTTTGTGTATGAAGATGGAATTTTGAAATTCGGGAAGAGACTTTGTGTTCCCAATATACCTGATCTAAAAAGGGAATTGCTGGATGATGCTCATAGTTCCAATTTCTCTATACACCCTGGGAGCACCAAAATGTATAGAGATTTGAAGGAACATTTTTGGTGGGACAACATGAAGAGGGAGATTTCTGATTTTGTGTCAAGATGTATGGTTTGTCAACAAGTGAAAGCTGGAAGGCAACAGCCTGGAGGAGTCATGCAACCTCTTCCCATACCGGAGTGGAAATGGGACAATATTACGATGGACTTTGTCATGGGGCTACCAAAGACTCCTAGAAGGAACGATGCAATATGGGTTATTGTTGATCGTCTTACCAAGTCAGCACATTTTCTTGCTATAAGAGAAGATCTACCCCTGGAACGTCTAGCAAGACTATACATTAATGAAGTTGTGAGACTTCATGGAGTACCCCTATCGATTGTTTCTGATCGTGATCCCCGTTTTACTTCAAGATTTTGGAAAAGTCTTCAGAAATCCCTGGATACTGAACTTCATTTGAGCACTGCTTACCACCCTCAGACAGACGGACAATCAGAACGGACTATTCAGACCTTAGAAGACATGTTGAGATCTTGCTCACTTGATTTTCAGGGTATGTGGGATCAATATTTACCACTAGTAGAATTTTCCTATAACAATAGCTTCCATTCGAGTATTCAGATGGCACCATATGAAGCGTTATACGGAAAGAGATGTCGTACACCAACCTGTTGGGATGACGTTGGTGAAAGAAAACTTGTAGGCCCAGAACTGGTGGAGGAAACGGTGGAAAAGGTGAAGGTAATCCAAAATCACATTAAAGCAGCTCAAAGTAGGCAGAAGAGCTATGCCGATAATCGAAGGAAGGATTTGGAATTTCAAGTCGGTGATCATGTTTTCCTGAAGGTATCTCCGTGGAAGGGAGTCATACGTTTTGGTAAGAAAGGTAAATTGAGTCCCAGGTACATCGGACCTTTCGAAATTCTAGAACGAATTGGGGCTGTAGCTTACCGATTGGCAATGCCGCCAAGTCTCTCCAAAGTTCACGATGTGTTCCACGTATCTCTGTTGAGGAAATACATGCCTGACCCAACGCATGTACTCACCTATGAGGAATTAGAACTGGAACCCGATCTTTCCTATTGTGAAGAGCCCGTCAGGATTCTTGATACAAGAGAACAAGTACTGAGAAACCGGACGACGCGTCTGGTAAAAGTTTTGTGGAGAAATCATAAGATGGAAGAGGCAATGTGGGAACCCGAGGAACTTATGATGAAGAACCACCCGAGTCTTTTTATGCAGTAATACCCTAGAAATTGCGAGGACGCAATTATTTGAAGGAGGGGAGAATGTAACACCCCAAGCTTCTACGGTACGTTTCCCTTTGAATAATGCGATAGCGTGTGTTGTACGCAACCTCGAGTTCTAACACACACCACAACTAATTAAATTAGCCGTTGTGAATAGTAATACCTAATTTTTGAAATTATATATATTTTATATTTGAAAATGGACTTCATTTTTGGACTCGGAATATCGAATTTAGCCTAAGGTGAAATTTTGGTACTTTTCGGATAACTTTCATATTTTGATGAATAGTGAAAATTACTAAATTTTAATTAAAAACAACTTTTTTAATCAAAATAATTAATAGTGATAAATTATGAATTTTAGTAGTTTTAAAGTATATTTAGAATATATTTTTACCATTTAATATAATGTTGGTCATTGGACATAATTTTACAATTAAACCGAATATAAACAAGTGTCAATCTTTTGATAGTTATTATCTCTTAAAAACACGCTTTTTGTTTTGACAGCGGGAATTAATTTTAAATTAATTTCTGCCACTTCTGTGTTTTGAATTTAGGAAAATGGATTCCATATTTGGAATCAGGATGTTCAAATTGTGTAAATGGGTAACTTTTATTTTTAGACATTTTGAATAATTACTGCGGTAAATATTTTATTTACCATGGTTAAGGGTAAATCCGGTAAATAAGGGTTAACAAATAATATTATAATAATACTAAATTACCCTAAAACGTGTCTTAACCCTATTGGTTGATACATGGTCGACCATGGGCATCTTTGGGTCTATTTTGGGACCCCATGGATCCACTTGTAAGTGATAATGACACTTTATTTTAATTTAGTTAAAATGAATACAAAAATGACACAAGCATATATCTTTTAGAACAACAATTTTTACATAGGGTTATATATGTTGGATTTTAGATTATAAATATTCATTAGAAAGCTAAAAAGATTTCCTACATAATGATATTTTATTTATAATTTTTAGACATTGAATAATATATTTTATTTATGACACAATGATGATGCAGTAATTACTATAATAGTGAAAAATTAAAATAATTGATATTATAAATACCCAATTATTATAATATGAAACTTTTAATGAATTAAACTAATTTTATATGATAATATGATATATTAGGATTGATTTAATTGACTTTGTTCGAAGTAATCAATCTGTTAGGAGTTTCAAAAAAATCAACTATTGAATAGTGTCAAAATTGACATAAAAGAGTTCTTAAAAAAAATATTATATTATTAATTGTTATTAAATTCCTAAAAATCTAAGGTTCGGCCAAGAGACTTATATTATGATAGGTTCCTCATTAATGGACCACTTGGGGGTCTCTTGGATGTATATAGTAAGTTTATTAACCATATTATATAAAAATACAAAGAGACATTGTAAAAGTGAAACTAATTAACTTAGAGTTAATACTTAAAGATAAGGTTAATATAAGTACCCAAACCTGTCTAAATTCTATTGGTTGAGTGGTTTTCGACCTATCCCCACCTTAACCTTTGAATAGTCAACTTTGGAGCCATTAGAAACCGAATATGAATTTATTATAAATTAATATTTCTAGCTTTTCCAAAGGTGCCCCTCACCCCTCTTATAAAAGGGCACTCCTCCTTCTCATTTCTTCACACCTCTAAAGCCTTTTGGTTCGGCCAAACTCTGCCCAAATACTCTCCCAACATCCCTCACTACAACCTAGGGGCATTAGTTTGATCAGAAAGCCAACCTAAGGAGCCCTTTTGATCAAATCAAAAGGAAGAACCCGAAGAAGAGGTAATGTTTTCACCGCCCCTTTTCCAAGTTCATTTCTTCTTCCATTTCTTCTTCCTTTGTTGTTACCATTCTAAAATAATGACTCCAGTATCATTTATATACTGTGATGTTATTATAAATATGGTACAACCATATTCAGTATTCTATCCACCCTTTGAATAACATGTCACCATACGTGCGTACGTACGGCTTACCGTCTCCACGTCGTGGTGTAATTGTTATTCAATATATTATTATTTGGATGGGTATAATAATGATGTGTAACTCATGTAAATAATAAATATAACATATTAATGATTCTGTATATATGATATACCATCCATTTATATATTATTTTAATATCAAAAGAATGATATTGTCGCTCGTGCGTACGTACGGACTACCGTCTCCACGAACGCGATAAGATTCATTCTCCATCATATCCATTCAAGTATTATTCTCATTTTAGGGTTAAAAATAATGTTAATATCATTCTGATTATGAATAAGATATAATCTATCCATTACAAACATGTCTTACGTAACCAAACATTTAAGAAGAACGAATCGATTATCACCCGAAACGACGATAATACTAAGATATTATTAATAAAGCAATGTTAAAAGATCATATATGATATCATATTAATGTATATGATTCTTGTATAATTTAATAACAATTATTTCACCATTATACAGGAGGTTAACCTACCACAACCAAGGAAAAGTACAAGGTAAGGGTTTATTTCACAATCTCTTCATTATCCGAGGTTGTTTTATCATCCACATCCATGTTTCTTAAAAATGTATTTCAAAACATTTTTACTATTTACAAGAATATGGGTTAAAGTCATTTATACCCTTGTTTGACTTTTTATAAGAGGTTTATAAAGGAATCTTTCTGTCGTTTTCAAAACAAGGTCCTTTTTAACCTTTTCGACAGAATTGAGGTAAGAATGTTTTTTTTAACTTATACGGCGGGTGCGGTTATTTTACGCCGTTATAAAATCATCAAAGCTTTCCTTACAAGCTTACAAGAATATTTTCAAGAAAATGTTTTATTTTATATGGATCTTAAATGATTTCAAAAATAGAAAGATATTTTTCTCTAAAAAGTGTTTTGATTTCATCTATGTCAACATCCTTTAATGGATTTTACGCTTATTTGAAGTTGATTTATTATAATACAAAACTTCTATATTGTATTGAAGGTTTTGTGATATGTTTGACTGTGGATGTGCTATTTTATACCATTCATAGTTTATGGTGAAACTATTGACATTTCGTATGCTAGTTTTAATCCGAATGTTTATGTTATATTTCAAACTTTTCTTCAGATGAATGTGCTAAACAAGTATGTTCCGGGTTGGGGACCGGTAAAAGTAAGCCCTCCAGGTTGGGGACTGGTTAAAGTAAGCCCTCCAGGTTAGGGACTGGTAAAAGTATGCCCTCCGGGTTGGTGTCCGGTTATTAGAGGCACTCCGGGTTGGTGTCCGGTTATTAGAGGCACTCCGGGTTGGTGTCCGGTTATTAGAGGCACTCCGGGTTGGGTTCCGGTTAGAAGTAACCCCTAGGTCTTGGGATGAGGCCTAGACAAAGAAATTAACATTTGGCATTATGCATTCCATCATTATGAAAGTGGTTATTGATTTTTGCATGTGATTATTCGATTAGTAGAATATCCATGTGAATAAGTAAATGGCATTATTTCATTTTATTTATGCCATACCATGTTGAAAGTTAATATTTAAAAGGCTTTTGTTTTAGTTATACATTGCCTTAAATGTTTATTCTTATTTATAAAAGTTTCCGCTATATTGTTATCCTTACTGGGCATTTGAGCTCACCCCTTTTCTATGTTTTATTTTTCCCAGGATGTGAAGAAGTAAGTTATGAATGACCTGCAGGGATTTTATGGGGGGTTAATAGTGTGGATTGTGGAAACATTATGTTGTTGTAGTAGTTTTTCATTTTATAATGTAATGTAAAACTTATGAATATATCTAGTGTTTCCAAGGCTACTAAACCAATCGGTCTTTCGAGATTTGATCTTTCTTGTGATCATGCCAATGTTATGTAATTAATGCACCGACTCTGGGTAGCTGGGGTCGGGGCGTTACATTTTATTTACCATGGTTAAAGGGTAAATCCTGTAAATAAGGGTAAAAAAATAATATTATAATAATAATAAATTACCTTAAAACATGTCCTAACCATATTGGTTGATACATGTCCGACCATGGGCATCTTTAGGTCTATTTTGGGACCTCATTGATCCACTTGTAAGTGATAATGACACTTTATATTAATTAAGTTAAAGTAAATACAAAAATGACATAAGCATATATCTTTTAGAAAAACAATTTTTACATAGGGTAATATGTGTTATATTGTAACATCCTGACTCCGGGTGCCACTCAATGGGTGCCCCAAACCCGGTTCACTACGTGACCTCAAGCGCATTTCCCTGAACGCCAGAGGTTGTCGACTAGCAGCGAGGGCCCAGGTCTGATAGTGGGGAAACTATGCCCTCATTTGTCAAAGTGTAGCGCAGAAGAATGAAATAAAACATACAACGAACAGCGAAAGCGGTAAACCATACACAACTGAAATAAACAACAGTAGTGGATATAACCAACAGTATATAAATTATGATGCTACATGTCTCAAGTTCTAAGAAAACAGCCAGAACATGTTATACGTCAATACAGTACAACTAAAAGCAGAGTACAACAAAACAAAGAAAACAGCTGGCAGCGAAATCGCGAGCCCAGGCTCGGTCCCATTCCCTCCTAATCCACTGCAATAGTCAAGTACCTGTATAGGGACTCTTTCCCATATCTACCCCTGCAGAAACGTAATCTGTTTGGGCTGAAAAGCGTGACCCAAACAGGGTGTGTGAAATATATCTCAGTAGGCACCCACCAAAGGCTCGTGCCCAACTGCGTGTAAGCATGCAACAACAGTGTGCAATCATAAAATGCAATAAAGTAAGAAGTACTCAAAATTGACTAACTTAAAAATTAAATTGTCATTTTATTATTCATTTAATCCATTAAATTTAGTATCATTCTGTGCTCAGTAGCACCAAGCCCTTAGGCCAACCAGTATCTTGCCCTTAGGCTAATATAGTGAACCACACCCTCAGGCTATACAGAATCCAACCCGCAGGTATTACCCTAAGGCATAACAGAAATTTCCCTCAGGCATAGGAAGTGTCGCCCTCAGGTACAGATTTCAAGCCCTCAGGCACGAAAGGTTGCCCTCAGGAAAAATAGAACGTTGCCCTCAGGCTAATACAGTCACGCCCTCAGGCTATAGAAAAACACTACCCTTAGGCATAAGTAACCGGGCCATGCCCAACATGTAAACATGCAATTTGAATACAATTCCTCTCAAGGAAAAATTAATGCATAATTTAAACAAGGCATACCCTTAGGTATCCTGGCCAAACGGCTAAACAGAGGAAAGCACCCCTCGGGATGGTCCTAGATCCAAGAAATGATCCCAACCAACATTTTATTATCACAATTAATCACCTATTCAATTATAGGTGTTTAATATAGCAATGGTCTCAACCACACGACACCCCATCATGGGTTCGTGGCACAAAAACGCACAAAACACACAGCAGTTGAAAAACTAAACACCAAGCCACCTACCTTATACGCCAACGAGCGGTATACCCGAACGTCGACTCCAGAAACGCCCAAGAACGGCGTAGATATGACGAAGAACAAAACCCTCTTAACCTTAAATAAATATTATTAGGATAAGAATTGGTAAGAAACAGTCCAGGAGAAGAGAGGGCTTACCAGTGCGGTTCCAACGTGATCATCCGAAGCAGAATCGGATTCCAGACGAACACCCGGCGGATCTTCAAAGGTCTGGCCTCCTCCTTTGGCTCCAAAATGGCTCAAATGCCTCCTCTTCCAAATGAGGAGGCTAATGCCTATTTTAAGCCGAAAAAAAACAAAGTAAACGGCGTGTACTTCCGAGTACACGGTGTGTACTTCCCAAATTTTAAACTGTTCCTCTGGCGGCTTCCCGCCAGCGCAGCACTGTTCACCTGCCGACAAGAGTACACGGCATGTACTCCTGAGTACACGGTGTGTACTGCCGCCCAGCTGGCGGCTACTCCACCACCTTACTATTTTGGTCTTCCGACTGACTACACAGCGTGTAAAGGACCACTACACGGCGTGTATTCAGTTCCTACACCCTTTGTCACCGACATGGCTACATGCCCTCTGTACTCATCCCAACACGGCCAAAAGTACACGGCGTGTAGTTCAAAAATTTAGGATTTTTCCCCATTTTCCATATTTTATTAAAAACACTTAAGGAAAAGAGAAAAGAAGAAGCTCGTACCTCAAAGAGAAGAACCGGGTTCTTACAAACTTCCCCCCTTATAGCAATTCATCCCCGAATTTCCCTTTCAAGGGTGGAGAAGATATAGCTGTGAACAACTCTTGCCACTGAGCACGTACGTCGGCCTCCCGCTCCCAGGTCTCATCCTGCACTCAACCATGCTGTCATAGCACCTGTTCGAGAGGAACTGACCGGCCTTGGAGAACCTTCGTGCTCCTGTCAAAAATACGAATCGGATTCTCCTCAAAGGACGCATCTGCCTCCAGCTCAACCTCCTCGAGCAGGAAGACGTGAGATGGGTCTGAATGATAGCGACGCAACTGAGATACAAGGAAGATGTCGTGCATGTCTTGGTACCGCTGCGGTAACCGCAACTGATTAGCAACCAGCCCGACCCTCTCCAGAATCTCAAATGGCCCAACATACCGCGGTGAAAGTTTACCCTGTCTCCTGATCCGCTTGTGTCCCATCCTCAGCGAAACACATAGAAAAACCTGATCCCTGACCACGAACTCCAAAGGTTGTCTGTGGCGATCAGCATATGACTTCGGACGAGACTGTGCGGTAGCCATATTCTTTTGAATCAACAGGACCTGATCAGAAGTCTCCTACACGAGCTGTGGCCCCAGCAAAGCTGCCTCACCTGCCTCTATCCAGCACAAGGGTGAACGGCATGGCCTACCGTATAAAGCCTCGTATGGTGCCATCTCAATAGTCACCTAGAATCTATTGTTATAGGAAAACTCAAATAATGGGATATGCTTCTCCCAAGAGCCCCCAAAGTCTAGGACTCATGCACGAAGCATGTCCTCTAGCACCTGTATCATACGCTCTGACTGGCCATCGGTCTGAGGGTGGTAAGTTGTGCTCAGAAGCACCTGTATACCTAGTGCCCTCTGAAAACTTTGCCAGAAACATGACATAAAGCGGGTGTCTCTATCTGAAATGATAGAATGAGGGACCCCATAAAGACATACGATCTCTTAGATATACAGCCTTCCGAGCTCGTCAACACCGAAGGTCTCCTTGATCGGCAGAAAGTGAGCTACCTTCGTGAGTTTTTCCACAACAACCCACATGACATCATTGCCACGAGGTGACCTCGGCAAACCAGTCACGAAATCCATCGCGACATCATCCCATTTCCACTCCGGAATGGGTAATTGCCGTAATAGCCCAGCTGGTCTCTAATGCTCCGCCTTCACCTGCTGACAGGTGGAACACCTCATAACAAAACCAGCTACATCTCTCTCCATACCCGACCACCAGTACCGACGTCTCAAGTCACAATACATCTTGGTAACCCCGGGATGAACTGCCCAAGATGAAGCATGAAACTCCTGCATCAGCTCCTCGCGTATATCCCCTGGAACCCATACTCGTTCATGGAAATGAAAAACCTCATCATCACCTATTGTCCAACCAGGAGAAGGGTCCTCACTTGCCACCGACTCCCGTAGAACTAGGCCTTCTGAATTCGATAGCTGTCTCATCCTCACTCTATCCAGGAGGGTAGAAGTCATAGCTAAAGATGAAAGATAAGCCTTCCCCTGATTGTCGTACACCTCAAGATGCATTTCAGAGAACAAAGCCATGAGATTCCACTCACCACTGGCCTCCTGCACTACCTGTATCTGAGTTTTCCCGCTCAGTGCATCAGCTACTGCATTACCTTTACCAGGTGTATAGGCAAGCTCAAAATCTAAGGACTGTAGGTACTCGACCCACCTTCACTGCCTCAGATTCAGGTCACGCTGTGTAAAGATATACTTGAGGCTTTTGTGGTTGGTGAAAACCACAAAATTCTCCCCCAATAGATAATGTCTCCAATAGCACAACGTATAAACAACTATTGCCAACTCGAGATCATGCGTCGGGTAATTCCTCTCATGCGGCCTCAACTGCTGAGACCCATACGCAACAACTCGATCGCCCTACATCAACACTACTCCCATCCCAATACCTGATGCATCACAGTAAACTGTATAGCTCTTCCCCTGCTCTGGAAGTATCAGGATCAGTGCTGATGTCAACCTTCCCTTCAGGTCCTGAAAAGCTGCCTCGCAAGCTTCCGACCAAACGAACTTCACACCCTTCTTAGTCAGACTCGTCAACGGCGCTGCTAAGCAGGAGAAGTCCTGTATAAAACGTCTATAGTAACCATCCAGCCCTAAGAAACTTCGTATCTCAAACACGTTCTTAGGCTTCTCCCAGGAAACTACTACTCTCACCTTCTCTGGGTCTACTGAAACTCCTTCCTCTGAGATGATATGACCTAGGAAGTGAATCTGGTCCATCTAAAAGTGGCACTTTAAGAGCTTAGCATACAGTCGATGCTCTCTCAGTGTACTCAATACGATCCCAAGATGGGTGGCATGGTCGTGTCGAGTGTGAGAGTACACCAAGATATCGTCCATGAATACTACCACGAAAGAGTCCAGATACGGATGGAACACATGATTCATCATAGCCATGAAAACTATTGGCGTGTTCATGAGTCCGAACGGCATAACCGTATACTCATATAGACCATACCTACTCCTGAAATCCATGAGAGGTATATCAGATGGTCTCACACGTAGCTGATGATATCCTGATCTCAGTTCAATATTTGAGAACACTCGTGCTCTATGAAGCTGATAAAAAAGATCATCAATCCTTGGTAAGGGATATCAGTTCTTAACCGTCAACTGGTTCATCTTCCGATAATCCACACAAAGTCTGAGGGTACCATCCGCCTTCTTCGCAAAAAGGACCGGAGAACCCCACGGAGAAGTACTGGGTCAGATAAATCCCTTTTCCTGTAACTCCTATAACTGCCTCTTGAGCTCCTGCAGCTCAGGTGTAGCCATCTTGTAAGGAGGAATGGACACCGGTGCTGCTCCTAGCACTATCTCAATAGAGAAATCCACCTCTAGCTCCAGAGGAAGACCTGAAAATTCATCCAGGAAGACATCCCTGAAACGATCAACCACTGGAGGGAAATCAGTCTGACAAGTCCCCTGATCATCCATATATAAGCTCACAATTTGGGATGTGACTCCACCTCACCCATGATGCTCTGGTCCAGCTCAACTCGCCTGAACAGCCCATTCTCCCTTGTATAGAAACTCTCCATCCTCTGGTGAAGTGAAACGCACCCTGCGACGATAGCAGTCTACAAAGGCTCGAAAGGGAACCAACCAGTCCATCTTGAGAATGACGTCATAGCTCGTCATCTCTAAGACATAAAGGTCCCAAAGGAAGTGACACCCACCAACCTCAAGGGGGCACTCCTTTCACTGATGCACACTAGCCGTTCTAGTTCCCAATAAAGTGTCTAGTGTCATGATATCGGAAGAAGTAGAAACACAGAGCCCAAGTCTCTTCACAACGGGTACAGATATGAAACTAGGCGTAGCAACCATATCGAAAAGTAATGAAGATAAAACAGAAGCTATTAGAATAGTACCTCTGAATATAGAAGGTCCGGGATCCTACTCCTGTTGGGTCTGTTGCACTACATAAGCCTGCCCAGTGTTGCGGCCTTGCGACACAGCCTGACTACCCTGAGCTATCCCGCCCTGCTGCCTTTGAGATCCTGGTGTCTGGCTACCACGGCCACGACCACTATCTCTACCTGCACGCCCTGACGCATTCCAGTTCTCTGACTGGTATGATGCCACTGGTCCTGCTCCCACATGCGGAGTCTGAACAGAACCCCTCTCACTAGCCACCGGTAATAACGCCCTGCAAAAGCGCTGCAGATGACCCATCTTTCCGTAAGCTCGGCACTCCACTGGATCACATGTACATTGTGGCCTCTTGTGACCCTCTCTACCACACTAGTAGAAAATGACCAGCCCACATGAAGCATTCTTCTGACTGGTACTGCCACCCTGATAGAAGTCCATATGTCTCTTCCTCTTGCCAGTAGAAATAGTACCAGTAACTGGTGCTAAAACGCCCTAGCCCACACCACTAGATTCCTGCAGGTTCCTCTTTGTAATCAGTGCCTGGTTCACAATAGCATGTACTAAAGGCAACCTGAAAACATTCACCAGTGCCCGGATGTCATACCGAAGACCATCCTCGAAGTGCCTGGCTCTCAACATCTCATCACCCACCAGCACGGGTGCAAAGTGCTGAAGCTCTGTAAAATGAGCAGAATAGTCCATCACAGACATAGCGCCCTGTTGTAGATTCATGAACTCTCGAGCTCTATATTCCCTCAGTGTCTCGGGAAAGAAGAATTCATAGAAGACTGCCTAAAAATAGTCTCACACCATGTCCCTGTGATGCTCTGACTGGGTGGTAACATCCCACCACCTCTTGGCGGAATCACACAGCATGTATGTCGCGAGCTTGACCCTCCGCCCTGGAGGCATCTCAAGATGCTCGAAAATAGTCTGCATCAATCCTAACCAAGACTCTGTAGCCTGTGGTCCACCATCCCCTGAAAACATAGGCGGATGCTGCTTCTGGAAGATATGAGTCAGCTAGGCCATAGATGTGGCAGCCTGCGGTGCTCCCTGAAAGGTCTGCATGAACCGCAATAAGCCTTCATGGAACTACGCCTCCGAGACTGTGTCCAGTATAGCAACTAGCATCGCATATGGCTCTACTGTAGGATCAACTGGTAGCCCATGGCCCACCATCTCCAGAGTAAAGTCGTCGCCGCTCTCCTGGAGAACAACGCGCGGTCGTCTAGGTGGCATGACACTACAAGCTCATAAGCACGCCTTAGATTCAAGATTATCAAAGACCGAAATGAAAAAACCCAAAAGGGAACAGGAGAAATAAGGCATTCAAAATTTGAAAAACAAGACTACATGGTGTGTATATTGACTACACGGCGTGTACTTGACTTCCCTTCCCCTGCCCGAGTCCTTCGACACGGATAAGCCACATGGATCCCGTTAAACAAAACTACACGGTGTGTATATAATCTATACAGCTTGTATGGTTTTATTTTCCAACTGCCTGTGTCGTATGTGACACGGCCGACTACTCGGCTTGAAACTACACGGCATGTTACACCCTCACACGGCGTGTACATCACCCTGTTCCCCAGCCACACGGCTAAGTCCACACAGTCTGTCCTCGGACAAGACTACACGGCGTGTCCCCAAAGGTACACAGCGTGTTCAAGGATCGGTGACATCGACTCGTGTTGTTAGTTACACGGTTGAGCCCCCAGGTCACACTACACGGCGTGTACATAATTGATAGGGTGTGTTCTGTAAAGGAGTTCACCGACCCGTGTTGTTAGTTACACGGCCGGACTCTGGGTCACAACTACACGGTGTGTATATCCAGCACATGGTGTGTTTTACCCAAGCTCTTCCCTACCCCATGTCGTCGCCCACATGGTTTATGACATGGGAAGAGACTACACGGCGTGTACCCCGGGTACACGGCGTGTACTCAAAAAGTTCATTTTTCTTCCCGAACAGAAGGCCATACATGGAATGTGTAAGGATACTACATGGTGTGTATACTGGGTTTCCAGAAAATATGCCTTAGAAACTTCATCGGAATCTAGAAAACACTGAAAAACAACACCTAAGTGTCAAATTCCGACCCGTGAGGGCCCATACTCTCTACGAATCAAAGTTTGACATCTTATCTGTGTTATAACTAATAAACATTCAATGATCCACCAAATTCTGGTCACTAGGGGTCCATACTCCACAAAAACCAAATTTTGGTGTCCATTCTATGAACAGCTCACACAAAAATTACCCTATCAAATAGTAGGTATTTTATCAGTGCAGCTATCACAACAGCATGCTTTTCTAGCACAGTAACTATCACAACAACATGCAAATTTCTAATGCACCTATATGGCATGGAAACTATGCATGGCATGTGATTCTAGCATGTGCCTAAATGACGCATGAGATGGCATACCCTAATCTCATCGGGATGCAACTAAATAGAACCCATAGATAAAATATAAACAGCACAATACAAGTGTGTCACCCAACGGTGAAAACATTTCAACTGTAAAATTTGAAAAATCAAAATAATTGAAAAAATACGAGGTAGACTGGATTTTCCTTGTACACGGGTTAGCTACGCCCGGGCACAGCTTATTACCAACTATTGTTCGTCCTATCCCTGACTATGACTCCAAATAGTAAGTCAAAGAAAAGAAACCCTCTGATACCACTTTGTAACATCCCGGATCCGGGTGCCACTCAATGGGTGCCCCGAACCCAGTTCTCCATGTGACCTCAAGCGCATTTCCCTAAACGCCAAAGGCTGCCAACTAGCAGTGAGGGCCCAGGTCTGATAGTGGGGAAACTATGCCCTCATTTGTCAAAGTGTAGTGCAGCGGAATGAAATAAAATATACAACGAACAGTGGAAGTGGTAAACCATACACAACTAAAATAAACAACAGCAGTGGATATAACCAACAATATATAAATTATGATTATACATGTCTCAAGTTCTAAGAAAATAGCCAGAACATGTTATATATCAATACATTACAACCAAAAGAAGAGTACAGCAAAACAAAGCAAACAGCTGGTAGCGGCATCGCGAGCCCAGGCTCAGTCCCATGCCCTCCTACTCCACTGCAACAGTCAAGTACCAGTATAGGGACTCTTTCCTCTATCTACCCCTGCAAAAATGTAATCTATTTGGGCTGAAAAGCGTGACCGAAATAGGGTGTGAGAAATATATCTCAGTAGGCACCCACCAAAGGCTCGTGCCCAACTGCGTGTAAGCATGCAACAACAGTGTGCAATCGTAAAATTCAATAAAGTAAGTAGTACTCAAAAGTGACTAACTTAACAATTAAATTTTCATTTTATTATTCATTTAATCCATTAAATTTAGTATCATTCTGTGCTCAACAGCACCAATCCCTCAGGCCAACCAGTATCTTGCCCTCAGGCTAATATAGTGAACCACGCCCTCAGGCTATACAGAATCCAACCCGCAGGTATTGCCCTTAGGAGTAACAGAAATTGCCCTCAGGTGTAGGAAGTGTCACCCTTAGGCACAGAAGTCAAGCCCTCAGGCACGAAAGGTTGCCCTCAGGTGAAATAGAACGTTTCCCTCGGGCTAATACAGTCACGCCCTCAGGCTATAGCAAAACATCACCCTCAGGCATAAGTAACCGGGTCATTCCCAACATATAAACATGCAATTTGAATACAATTCTTCTCAAGGAAAAAGTAATGCATAATTTAAACAAGGCATACCCTCGGGTATCCTGGCCAAACGGCTAAACAGAGGAACGCACCCCTCAGGATGGTCCTGGATCCAAGAAATGATCCCAACCAACATTTTATTATCACAATTAATCACATATTCAATTCTAGGTGTTTAATATAGCAATGGACTCAGCCACACGACACCCCATCATGGGTTCGTGGCATAAAAATGCACATAACACACAGCAGTTGGAAAACTAAACACCAAGCCACCTACCTTATACGCCAACGAGCGGTATACCCGAACGTCGACTCTAGAAACACCCAAGAACGGCGTAGATATGACGAAGAACAAAGCTCGCTTAACCTCAAATAACTCTTATTAGGAGAAGAATTGGTAAGAAACAGTCCAAGAGAAGAGAGGGCTTACCCATGCGGTTCCAACGTGATCGTCTAAAGAGGAATCAGATTCCAGACGAACACCCGGCAGATCTACAAAGGTCTGGCCTCCTCCTTTGGCTCCAAAATGGCTCAAATGCCTCCTCTACCAAATGAGGAGGCTACTATCTGTTTTAAGCCGAAAAAAACAAAGTACACAGCGTGTACTTCCGAGTACATGGAATGTACTTCCCAAATTTTAAACTGTTCCTCTGGCGGCTTCCCGCCAACACGACACTGTTCACCTGCCGACAAGAGTACACCGCATGTACTCCTGAGTACACGGCGTGTACTGCCGCCCAAATGGCGGCTGCTCCACCGCCTTACTATTTTGGCCTGCCGACTGACTACACGGTGTGTAAAGGACCACTACATGGTGTGTAGTCGGTTCCTACACCCTTTATCACGGACATGGATACACGCCCTGTGTACTCATCCCAACATGGCCAGAAGTACATGGCGTCTGGAAAAAGTACACGACATGTAGTTCCAAAATTTAGGATTTTTCCCCATTTTCCATATTTTATTAAAAACACTTAAGGAAAAGAGAAAAGAAGAATCTCATACCTCAAAGATAAGAACCGGGTTCTTACATATATTTTCGACTATAAATATTCATTAGAAAGATAAAAATATTTCTTACATAATGATATTTTATTTATAATTTTTATAAATTTAATAATTAAATATATTTATGACACAATAATGATGCAGTATTTTCCTTATTAATGAAAGAATCAAATAATTGGTATTATAAATGTTAAAATAAATATAATTTGAAAGTTTTGATGACATCCATGAATTTTATTGGTTAATATGACATGTTAGGATTTCTTAAATGGGTTTTTTTTGAATTAATAAATATGTTAAGACTTTAACAAAAAATAAATTATTAAGTAGTGTCAAAATTGACATAAATGAGTTTTTAAAACAAATATTATATTATTAATTGATATTATGTTCCTAAAAATCTAAGATTCGGCCAAAGGACTTATATCATGATAGGTGTATCATTAATGGACCACTTGGGGGTCTCTTGGAATTATATAGTAAGTTTATTAACCATATAATATAAAAATACAAAGTGACATGGTAAATGTCAAACTATTTAACTAAGAGTTAAATATAAATGATAAGGTAAATATAGTGACCCAAACCTATATAAAATATATTGGATGAAATTATTTCGACCCATACCCACCTTGGACTTTGAATAATCCACTTTGGAGCCATTAGAAACTGAATATGAATTTATTATAAATTAATACTTTAAGTTTTTCCTAAAGAGCCCCTCCTCCCCCTTATAAAAGGACACCACTTCTAACCAATTCTTCATACCTTCAAAGCCTTTTGGTTCAGAAAACCTTTGTAAAAATATCCTTCCAACTTCCATAACTTCATCCTAGAGTCCTTACTTTAGTCATAAATCCAACTTAGGGATCCCTTTTGATCAAATCAAAAGGAAGAACCCGAAGAAGAGGTAATGATTTCACCACCCTCTTTCAAGTTTCTTTCTTCTTCCACTTCTTATTTCTTTGTTATTTCCATTCTAAAATAACTCCAGTATCTTCTATATAATTTTATGTTATTATAAATATGGTACATCCATATTCATTATTCTATCCATCCTTTGAATGACATGTCACCATACGTGTGTACGTACGGCTTACCGTCTCCATAACGTGGTGTAATTGTTATTCAAAACATTATTATTTGGATGGGTATGATAATGATGTGTAATTGATGTAAATAAAAAATAAAACATGATAATTATTCTTTATATATAATATACCATCCAATTATATATTATTTTGATATCAAAATAATGATATTTTCGCTCGTGCGTACGTACGGACTACCATCTCCACGAACGCGATGAGATTCATTCCCCATCGTATCCATTCAAGAATATTTTTCATTTGATGATTAAAAATAATGTTTAATGACTTGATATCATTCTGGATATGAATAAGATACAACCTATGGATAACAAACACGGCTTATGTAACAAAACATATAAAAGAAAATGAGTAAGTTAACACCCGAAATGACGATAATACTAAAATATTATTAATAAAGCAATATTAAAAGATCATATATGATATCATATTTATTCATATGATTCTTGTATAATTTAATAACAATTATTTAACTATTATACATGAGTTTAACCTACCCTCAACCAAGGAAAAGTATAAGGTAAGGGTTTATTTCACAATCTCTTCATTATCCGAGATTGTTTATACATAATTATCTACTGGGACCTCTTTATCATCCACATCCATGTTTCTTAAAAATGTATTTCAAAACATTCTTAATATTTTATAGACTGTGAGTTAAAGTCATTTATACCATTTTTGACTATTTATAAGATGTTTATAAAGGAATCTTTTCGTCGTTTTCCAAACAAGGTCATTTTTAACCTTTTCGACAAAATTAAGGTAAGAATGTTTTTTTTAACTTATACGGCGGGTGTGGCTTTTTTCTACCCTTATAAACTCATCGAAACTTCCCTTAAAATCTTATAAGAATATTTTCAAAGTGAATTTTATTCTTTTATAATTATGTGACTCTTAAATGATTTCAAAAAAGAGATATTTCTCTCAAATAGTTTTGATTTCATCTATGTCAACATCATTTTAAATGTTTTAAAGATTTATTCTTCTAAACCATTCTCATTAATGTCCATGTTTTCAAAAAATTTATAAGGATTTATTTAAATAGACATGAATGTTTTAGAATGTTAATTACTTTAAAAAATTTCAAAGTGGTATGGGACAGTTTTATTCAAAAATGTCTTTAAATGTCTTCCTTTCTAAATTGTGCGACTTTTAAATGTTTTCATGAAAAGGGATATTTCAATCAAAGATTTTTACAAATAATTTCCATATATATAAAATCCTTTAATGGATTTTAAACTTGTTTTGAAGTTGATTTATTATGATACAAAACTTCCATATTGTATTGAAGGTTTTGTGATATGTTTGATTGTGGATGTGCTATTTTTATACCATTCATGGTTTATGGGTAAAGTATTGACATTTTTTATGCTAGTTTTAATACAAATGTTTATGATATGTTTAAAAAATTTCATATGAGGAATGTATTGGACTTAGTAAGTGACGGGTGGAGCCCGCTATAGCTCCTCGATGCATCGGTAGGTCTCATGAGACAACTAGACATGTAATTGGCCGAGGCCCTTTCCCAATTTTATTTATGGTTTTGGACGAGGCCTTAATCATTTTTAGATGTCTTGGCCGAGGTCTTGACAAAATGTTTTAGAATGTCTGGAATTATACATTTCCTCATTATGGAAATAATATTGATGGTTCATGTGGTCATTCGACTAGTAGAATACCCATGATTATGTTTTATTATGGCATTATTTACTCAGCTCATATTCTTGCCATAAAATTATTCATGTTTATCATTGGTAAAGGCATGCGGTTTAAATTATTCACCATGCTTAATTTTTATGTTATTTTACGTTGTATTTATTACCCTTACTGAGCGTTTGAGCTCACCCCTTTCTATGTTTTATTTTTTTTTTCAGGATTCCAAGAAGTGTATTGTGATTGATATACAGGGTTAAGCTAAGGGAATAATGGCATTCATAGAGGATTATTTATGTTGTGTTGTATGTTATAAAGTGTAATGTAAAATTCATGTATGTAATCTATTTTCCAAGACTGCTAAACCGATTGGTCCTTCGGGACTTGATTCCTTATAATCATGCCAATGTATTAAAATAATGTGCTGACTCTGGGTAACTAGGGTCAGGGCATTACATGGGTTCCAGTCTTCCGCAGCGCGGTGCCGTGGGGCGCCGCGATTCCTCCCTTCGGCCTGGCTAGCTATGGACGGTAGGTCCTTCCTCGGTCGAGCGGCCTGCGGTTGCGGGCCGCGGTTCTTCCGCACGTGGCTGGCGCACGGCCGCCACTTCTCCCGTCATCGCCTCTTCCAACGCACCTCAACCGCAAACAAGGAGACTACGGAGGGTCGTCGGGCCGTGTGCATTCGGCCCGCGCCCTCTGCGTGAAGTGGTTGCAATTGGACAAGGATAAACATGGTTTCACGAAGAAAAAAGAACAATTTTATTCAAATAAAATTGAAGCAATCCTCTCTACCTTGGAAAAGCTTCGCATTAGTCAAGCATCGTGGATTATGGTGTCGATTCTGTAGTCATCGGAGTGCACCTGAAGAAGAAGTGGTGTCTCCTCTCTTGTTGTGTAGAAAAGAAAAGAAGTCACGTCATCATTCTTTGTGTAGTTGTCATTCTTCTTCTAAGAGGGTGTTGTTCTCTGTCAAGGGCGTTCTTTATCGAAGAGGGTGGTGTTCTTTCTTTGAGAGGAGAACACCCTTCTCTATTTGTCCAGAGCTCCCACCAAATTCCAACACAATAAGTGCCACCATAAAATAATTGCTAAGCTATTATTTTTTTCACACAATTAATTAAAAATTCAAACAACTTAATTTAATTAATTGAAGAGTTAGAATTCATTGATTAACATGTGTTGGCAAACATTAAAGAGGAAGAGAGGGAGAGGAAGAGTTCTCATAATTAAGGTGGGGTTGTCACAATAAAGGAAGGGAAATTAATTGGGGAGTTTGAAGAGAGTTATGGGAGAAGAAAGGTTGGGGATTGTGTGGGCCCCACCTATCAAATATCCACACATGGGAACTTAGGTGGGTGTGGGCCCCACCAATAACTTCCCATGGGAGGAAATAACTTCCATAGATATATAAAATTGTTCTAAACAATTTTATTTATCTTCTTAATTAAACCCCAATTTTTAACTTTCAATCCGCTTAAAACGCAACTGCAGTAAAGGTACCCTTAAGCAATTATCGGCACTGTGAGTTCATCGGTGTCCTCGGATTTCAATTCTGAGCACCGGTTCAAAAGATGGAAAAACTTGCACGTACATTTACTGAACGTACCTGAACAAAACTTCGTAAATTGATTCCGGGAACACCGGGCCTCAGAATCAAGTGTAGTCAGAAGCCAAAGACTTTTAAAATTCCAAATAATTTAAGAAAAAAAATTCCTTGAAATTTTCAGGTCTTTACATGAATAAACATCGAGGTTAGTTCCCCATTCTCATGGAGTTAGAAGAGAATATAGTGGGAGAAACACATAAAGGTAAAAATGGACGAATGAGATATGAAGAAGAATAATAATATAAATTAAAAGTTTAAAAATATATTATAGAATCATAGAAAATATAATCCTACACAAAATAGCCACTACTTTTCCAACTCCTTGAAATGAAGAGGGAGTGCATTTTTATAGGTTAGGGGATGAAATATTTGGCCCCAAAATGTATCCACCAAATGTATGCACATCTATGGCCTCTTTAATGAAATAATTTGGAAATTGTTCCTACTTTAAATTTTCTCCTCTATCTATCCTCTATTGTTTAAAGAAATTTCATCTTGATTGGCCAAAAAATGAAGAATTAATGGCTCAGATATTTAATCTTCCCAGGTTGACTATTTGTATTCTAATGTACCAAGTTCCAACACATTTAAGGCATTTAAAATTAAAGATTAAGGTGAGACCATATTAATGAAACTTTTTACTATGGATTTTTTTTCTTTTCCATGTAAAATATCATCTCAATTTGTTTTTCACTTTATGAGATATCATCCCAACAATAAAGTTCGTCAAATCTATGCACAGTTTTTGAGGCCTGACTTGTGAGCTGGATTTGAGCTTCCAAATGATGGATTGAGCTTTGGGTACATAAGGATAAAATGAATCCCATAAAACATATGAACCAATAAAATAATAATTTTGAAATTTGGATTAGTTGATAAATAGTTATATCCAAAATATTGAAATAAAATAAAACTGTTAAAATTCCAAAATATGCCATTTTTCAATTAAGTTCAAAAATGTTCCTAAAACATAAAATATGACAATTGCCCTTGAAATAACACATTGGTGGGATTAAAAATATTTAAATTAAAAATACAATAATTGAACATAGTTTTTCTATCAATAATGTCACACTTAAACATTGCACTCTTAGGCAATCATCTTATACCATGGTCAAAACAAACTTCTCAAAGCATAAATGAAAAAACGTATCAATTATCTTATAAAAGAAAATATCATGAATCCTACAAAGATAAAATTTTAATTATTCCTCAAAATTTGTAATAATCTATTCAATATCATGTTAATTGTCACAAACCAGCCCGATTCAACCCTGAACCGGTCACCCAGGCCAACCCGCAACAAGTCCCGAGAGGTGTTCCCGATCCTCCCGGGATGGCGACAAGTACCAAGGGCATCAATAGAGTACACAAGATAATGATTTCACCCATATATAAAAAATCAAAAATTGGAATAAATGGACAGCCCAAAATACATTTATATAAAAATTGACCTGAACATTATTTGTACAAGAAAATGAAAGTAAAACTAAACCAAAAACTCAAATGACCAAACTAGTTAACCAACTAACTCCATGTGACCTCGTTGGTCACTCTCTAACAAAATTATCACACGTCGCCCAAGGCGATCAAACTCACTCTGAAACCTGCACAAGGGTTAAAAACAGAAGAAGACTATAGGCATGAGTATTAAAATTCAGTAGGTTAGCCTGATATTCTATTTCTAATGCACTTCCTTTAAAATAAAAGGGTTTTGGTTTACAATATGTTTTGGCCCGAGTTGCCGGAAAATGGCCTGTTTCACATTCTTATGAAAATGGTTGTGTTTTTAATATGTAACCTGAGTGTTTTATGAGATTTATGAATGTGGTTTGATGTTGTATATGTTGTATATACACCTCTTTAAAAAAATTGAAATGCATAACTTTTTCAAATGTTAGTTTTGGGAAAATGTTTAAAGGCCTATTTGGCCTTTCCTAAAAATGAAGAATGACTGTTTTACTTGTATATACCATGTTGTGTCAATTGGGATTGTTTTATCATCCATAAAATGATTTTCTTAAATGTTTTTAGGGCTGACAAATATGGTTGGGTATGGTCTTGTTGTGTTTTTATAATTCAAATAGTGTTTTTGAATGAGTTTTATGTACAAATCCTCAATACACTCCTTGAAATTGTTTTATGAAAATTTGTAGTGGTTTGTTGATTCGTGAAAGAAACGTGAAGAAAGTTTATGGTATTTTTGTGTTTTTATTATTTGGGAATGGAATTTTTATGTGAAATGTGTATTTGATAATATGTGTAACTTGATTGAGCACTAAAGGTAATCCCAGGTATCTAGGTGGGTGGATGTGTACTAGTATACTAGTGATTCTGTGGGGTTTGGCCCCTGTTTTATGTATCAAGTTTGACGATGACAACACTAACTAAACTATGATGATGATGATGATGTTGGGGGACCACTAGGTTATGGGTATGCTTCCTAATAGTGTCTCGTGTGCACGAGAACGGATATTTATTATGGTTACTTTCACCGAGATACGAGGTACCTGGGGCTCACAACTAACTAGTGCCTAGGGGTGTTCCCATGAGTTGTGCTCATTGGCTATTTTGTACTCACTGTCAGCATACGATGTGTTTGGTTGGTAAATTAATTAGTGTGTGTTATTTATTTAAAAGTGTACATTCTTTGAATCAACCCTCTTGAGAACTATTTTCATTTTGAAGTTGCCCCTCTTTGAAAAATTGTTACTTGCATTTTTGTTTATTAAACATGCATGTTTTTGTCTGATAATTATTATAGTATGGAACCTCATTTGAAAAACATACTTTTATATCTTGTATTTAAAACTATAAATTGATGTTGATTTTATTTTAAAGGAAGTGAATTGGGAATAGAATATCGGGCTAACCTACTGAGTTTTAATACTCACGCCTATAGTCTTCTTCTATTTTTATCCCTTGTGCAGGTTTCAGCTTGAGTTGAATCACCTTGGGAAACATGTGATAATTTTGTTGGAGAGTGACCAGCAGGGTCACATGGAGTTAGTTGTTTAACTGGTTTGGTCAGTTGAGTTTTCGGTTTAGTTTTACTTTCAGTTTCTTGTACAAATAATGTTCAATTCAATTTTTATAAAAATGTATTTTGGGCTGTCCATTTATTTCCACTGTTTTTTTGTTTGTTTATATATGGGAGAAATCATTCCCTTATGTACTCTATTAATGCCCTTGGTTCTTGTCTCCATCTCGGGAGGATCGGGAATGCCTCTCGAGACTTGTCGCGAGCTGGCCTGGGTGACCATTTCAGGGTTGACTCGGGCTGGTTCATGACAAAATGGTATCAGAGGGAGGTTGGATCTTAGCAGGCCTTTCTTTTTAGAGTGACCTTGTTATTTGGGGTATGTCAAGGTAGATGGAGTAGGATTGTTTGTAATTGAGGGGTAAGTGAGGGAAGAGCGTCATGAACTCTTTCTTGTTCTAATCCCCGGGTTTCCATGGGAAGTCCGATTTTATTAGTGTATTTTGTTCTTGTTGATTGTTTGGTGTTGGGATATGACAAGGGGAGTCTAACTAATGGCCCCATTGAGATCGCAGGTCCTGGAAAGCCATGTGGATCTGGTGCATGGTCCTAATAATTCTCTTTGTGTTGTTGTTGTGTTTGACATATGGCCGCCAACCATATGGTCAATTCACCCACCAACACTAGATCCCTTTTTTGGGTTTATTAGACCTTTCATGAATTCTGAATTTTTGTTTTGAAAATCCTTGTGTGAGAATTATGGAAATGGGTTTTAAAGGAAGGATTGGATTTGGAAAATTGGAAAATGGGTTTTCAAAAATTAAATATAAGAATGGTTTTGGGAAGGTTGTTTTTTTTAAACAAATTTTGGGGAGGAAGTGGAAATGATTTAACGGGATTAGATTTTCCATAATCTAATCTTGTAAATTTTTTGAAATAAAATGTTTTGAAAGTGTGAATCATTTTAAAGTAATCCTGAAACTTTTTTTAAATGGGGTTTTTTGGGCTATTGAAAAGTGTTTGAATCTGATGAATAGGTTTTGGAAATTCGGTTTTGAGCAGTTGGTATTTTTCTGGAAAGGGGTTTTGGCCCTTGTGGTTGTCCGATTATCAAAAGAGACCTTGCTAATTTTTTTTAAAAATGGGAAAGGTCTTTTTGGAAAAGAATGGTTGTTTTTGTAAGTTCTATTAAATGGAATGGATTGTTTTTTTTAATCAAATGGTTTTTGATAAAGTTTGGTTTGTTTTGTGAAATATGAAAAGTGTTTTTGACTTGGTGTTTGGTGTTCCTTTTGAAGGTACATAATTTTTGGAATGATGTTGTTTTGTTTTATCTGTTGGTGTTTTCATGGGTGATCACATGCATGGTATTATTGATATCTGGAAGGATGGCCTATATGGAATGGTGGTTGGGTGCCTGGGGTGGCATGGAAATGTGCATGTGGGTGAGACTTGATGAAACACCATTGGTGAATGTGGAAACCCACCAAGTTAGTTTGTTTTTCAAAAGTGTTTTGAGCTGAAAAATTGTCACCTTTTTTTTATAAACCAATGGTTATGTGGCTAGTTTTTTTTCAATTTCATAGAAGATTTGTTTATTCAGTAAGCTTCCTTATGATCTAGAAGTCATACTATTTTTGTATATTGAGATGAGATATTGTTGGTGGCTCAGTTTTGGAGTAATGTTCATTGGGTTTCTAAATATATTTTTGATGTTGTGATGTGGCCATGGATAATTCTCTGTTGGAAATCTTTCCTGCTGATCAACCTAAGGATTCATTTCAAATGTTAAATCCACCTCTTTTGATGATGTCTCAACCTGTTTGTTGGAATAAATAGGTGTTTGGGGTCGATTAAAAGTGCTTATAGGTCGTGATAATTCTTTTGGACATAGTAGTTGTGTTTGGTGATGTTAATGTGTTTCACCATATTCCTTGTCCATTCTGCCCCTCGTTTAGAGTGAGACAAAATTTTGAAATTAATCTATGAGTTCCTATTTAGATGAAGGTGTTTTGTTAAGCATGTGAGTTTTTTTTAGTGGTGTAATCCTTATAACCCTGACTATGATGCAGCAGATGCTTCAAGAATCAGGGCTCCAGCCATAGGCCTTAGAGTGAAGCTTTTCACGCAGTCAGAAAATCTCCAGAGGTGTGGGGAGCTTGACCAAGCTCCTTCCTCCACCATTGTGGTATGGTAGTTTCTATGTCTCTATTGTGGTTCCTCATTTCTGTGAATTTACCTTTGTCACAACAAGTGTGGTGGACTTACCCCTTACACAGTGTCTATGGTTATGCCTTCATGGATGTGGATTTTCGATCAATGTCCCTGTGTGGACCGCCTGTAAAAATTGGGTGCGGTCTTGGTGTTACCTGTTCATAGGTAGAGAGTTTTTTTATAGTTACTTTATTTCTTTTTTAATTTCAATCTCCTAATTATTGTGTCCCCTTCCCTCCCCTCCCCAAGTTGTGGGGGTCCAAATCTATGCTGAAAGTCTTGGCCCAGTTCTTATCCCCTCTGTTCAGGAGTGGGTGGTTTAGATGTCCATGTTTTAACCCTATTAAATTGGGTTTGTAGGTTGTTGTGGGAGAGTTTTGGTGGTTCTGGGAAGGTGAGGTCCAATTCTAGTTCATTTTTAATTCTTTTTTTTGTTCATTTCCAGTTGGTCTTTAATGGTGGGGAGACCAACTACGGGTCTCGAAGATCTTTCCTTTGGGATTTGTCAGATGGTAGTTATGATTTAATGGTTGGGAGCCCATTCACGCCTCCACCATAAGTCATTGGATTTTGTGAGTGAAATATGGTTTGGTTGATCATTGGGTTCATTGGTAGAAGTCCCAAAAAACTAGTTCTTGTCTAGGTTGTGGAGGTGGTGGCTTCATCTTTCCATTGATTCTCCGGACGTGGTTCTGAGTTGGTGTTTTTTTTTTGGCAAGAGTATTAAGTTACAATGTTGGTGATTGATATTTAATTATCTTTAGAGTCTGTATTATTTTTTTAAGGAATTATTAGGTGTTGATCTTTCAGCTGGAAAGTGTTATGGCTTTCCGGGGGCAGAAAGCTTTAATAGTGGAGAGAATTGTCACACCCAGTTTTTCATGTCTTTGTTTTGAACTGATTCATTTGAAATCCCGATACTTTTCTTGGGTCTTGGGTGAGATTAATTTTGAGTTTTTAAGTTTTATCTATGTATAATCACCCTAATTTGGGTTCCCTATTTCTTGTTTATGAGTTTCTAGAGAAAGGGTGGTTACTTCATGATTTGGGCCAACCGTGCGCCCATTTCCAATTTTAAAAACTAAATTTGTTTCTTTTATAACTCCTTTGTTTTAAAACATATTTCACCCATTCCACTTCATACTTTTCCTCCACTGATATATTCAAACCAACATATCCTTTTGTTCCCATTATGAATTCATAATCATGGTGAATTGGGGTTACTTATTTAGGCATTGGGCCAGCCCATGGGCCCATTTCCAGTTTTAAAAAAATAATTTGTTTATTTTATATCTAATTAAATTTTTACTATTTTTTTGTGATTCTACCTCCCACCAAAATCCAATATCCCTATACACACCCCCATTATCGATTTTCCCCCTTTGGAGCTCATAATAGTCTCGGAGTGCGGAAACATTCTCAATGTCTCTCAAATCATCCAGATTTGACAAGGTAAATTGTATCATTCATAAGTAATTCAATTTGTACTCCTTTTTCCACCAATTTCTTTACCTGGTTCTTCCAGATCTTAGGAGTATCTTCAAGAAGTTACAATCCATTACCGTTTATCTAAGGGTTCATATCTAATGAAATACTAATAGTTTTCTAGTTAAAAAGGTGAGATTCCTTCTCCTTTATCCTTCCTCTTCTTCCTACTTTAATTATTTCTTGATTTTATAATCTCCCATAGTCCTGTTAGACCTATGGTTCTGTTATTCCATGATTTTTGATGGGTTTTTTTTCATTTGGGTCTGGTCGTCATAGGTTTAGGGTTTGTAAACCCTCGGATGGTGATTTTGGGTGTGTGTATCCATAAAGATGAGGATTTGAGGTAGGATGTCGCTTGCACAAGCCTTTATCATTTAAGTTTCATCATTATCATGTTGCTATAACCTTATTTATATGATATTTTCTTCTTTGAAACCTTGGTTTTAAATGTTTTTGTGCAAATTATTTTTTATGACTTATTTTGTTAAAAATATAGTTGTTTTGGTATAAATGTGCAATCTTCTTGTTTGATAAATTATTACATGAGCTTCTGCACTTGTTTTATGGTATTTTGAATAGATTTAAGTATCTTGAATAACTTTATGGCATGAAAATGGTATTTTATCCCTTTTTAAGTTCTTAACATAAGTTGTTTTATTAAAGAGTGCATGTCACGTGTTCAGTAAATTGTCGGTTGGATTTTATGTGTCTAGTGCAATATAAAATGATTTGTTTGGATTAATAAATAAATTGTAATCATGTGAAAAAATATTTTGGGATCCTTTTATGGCTTTCCAATTTGTATTTGGTTTTAAAAATAAAAGTTTTTTGGTTTACAACATGTTTTGGCCCGAGTTGCCGAAAAATGGCATGTTTCACGTTCTTATGAAAATGGTTGTGTTTTGAATATGTAACCAGAGTGTTTTATGGGATTTATGAATGTGGTTTGATGTTTTATATGGTGTGTATACACCTCTTTAAAAAAATTCAAATGCATAAATTTTTCAAATTTTAGTTTTGGGGAAATGTTTAAAGGCCTATTTGGCCTTTCCTAAAAATAAAGAATGAGTGTTTTACTTGTATATACCATGTTGTGTCAATTGGGATTGTTTTGTCATCCATGAAATGATTTTATTAAATGTTTTTAGGGATAAAAAATATGGTTGGGTATGGTCTTGTTGTGTGTTTATAATTCAAATAGTGTTTTTGAATGAGTTTTATGTGCAAATCCTCAATACACTCCTTAAAATTATTTTACAAAAATTTGTAGTGGTTTGTTGATTCATGAAAGATACATGAAGAAAGTTTATGGGATGTTTGTGTCTTTATGATTTTGGAATGGAATTTTTATGTGAAATTTGTATTTGATAATATGTGTAACTTGATTGAGCACTAAAGGGAATCTCGGGTATCTAGGTGGGTGGACGTGTGCTAGTATACTAGTGATTCTGTGGGGTTTGGCCCCTGTTTCACGTAGAAAGTTTGACGATGACAACACTAACTAAACTATGATGATGATGATGTTGGGGGACCACTTGGTTATGAGTATTCTCCCTAATAGTGGCTCGTGTGCAGGAGAACGGATATTTATTGTGGTTACTTTAACTAAGATACGAGGTACCTGGGGCTCACAACTAACTAGTGCCTAGGGGTGTTCCCGTGAGTTGTGCTCATTGGATATTTTGTACTCACTGTCTCTATATGGTGTGTTTGGTTGGTAAATTCAATAGTGTGTGTTATTTATTTAAAAGTTTACATTCTTTGAAGCATCCCTCTTTAAAACTATTTTCATTTTGAAGTTGCGCCTCTTTGAAAAATTGTTACTTGCATTTTTGTTTATTAAACATGCATGTTTTTATCTAATAATTATTATAGCATGGAACCTCATTTGAAAAACATACTTTTATATATTGTATTTAAAACTATAAATTTATTTTTCTTTTATTTTAAATTAATTTAATTGGGAATAGAATATCGGGCTAACCTACTGAATTTTAATACTCACGCCTATAGTCTTCTTCTGTTTTTAGTCCTTGTGCAGGTTTCAGCTCGAGTTTGATCGGCTTAGGCTATGTGTGATAATTTTGTTGGAGAGTGACCAGTGGGGTCACATGGAGTTATTTGTTTAACTGGTTTGGTCAGTTGAGTTTTTGGTTTAGTTGTACTTTCATTTTCTTGTACAAATAATGTTCAGTTCAATTTTTATATAAATGTATTTTGGGCTATCCATTTTTTTTCGCAGTTTGTTTGATTGTTTATATATGGGTGAAATCGTTCCCTTATGTACTTTATTGATGCCCTTGGTGCTTTTCGCCATCCTGGGAGGATCGAGAACGCCTCTCGGGACTTGTCGCGAGCTGGCCTGAGTGACCGGTTCAGGGTTGACTCGGGCTGGTTCGTGATAAAATGGTATCAGAGGGAGGTTGGCTCTTAGCAGACCTTTATTTTTAGAGTGACCTTGTTATTTTGGGGATGTCAAGGTAGATGGATTAGTATTGTTTGGAATTGAGGGGTAAGTGAGGGAAGAGTGTCACGAACTCTTTCATGTTCTAATCCTTGAGTTTCCATGGGAAGTCCAGTTTTATTAGTGTATTTTGTTCTTATTGATTGATTGGTGTTGGGATATAACAAGGGGGTTTGACTAATGGCCTCCTTGAGCTCGCAGGGCCTGGAAAGCCATGTGGAGCCGGTGCACGGTCCTAATAAGTCTCTCTGTGTTGGTGTTGTGTTTAACATATGGCTGCCAACCATATGGTCAAGTTATCCACCAACACTAGATCCCTTTTGTGGGTTTTGATAGGTTTCTGGGGCCTGCAGCGGAAGACGGTGGGCTGGGGATTTTAAATTTTTTCATCATCATAATGATGGAACTTGTCATCGCCGACGATCCGAGCCCCGAAGAGGTCTGAGGATCTCGCGTAAATTATTAAGAGCACAAAATAAAAGGTAAACGTACCTGTTTCAAATCCGAAGGCGCGGTCGACTGCTGCTAGCCGATGGCGATCGTCGCTTGAAGGATCCAAAGCAGAATCCCTATATATCATCCATATGCGCTCAAAAAATCCGCGGGAATGCCGATCGTCAAACTCTGGGTGCTAGCGCGGAGATTCAACGATATCTTCGACGTCCCGATGATCACTGCATCTTTGATCTTGCGATGCGTGAGGAAGAACTTGATCCGAGCTCTTGGATCATCAGCTTCTCTCTCTAGGAAGTGGGAGGAGAGAGAGGCTCTCAAATTTCATTCCATAAATGAATGAATAGTGATGTACACACCAAAGAGAGAGAGCCTCCTCTCTTATTTATAGAGACATTGATAAATACCCGGTAGGGTTCCCTGACCCCCGTTAATATCAACGTTCTCTAAATAAATAATTATGATGAACTTAACTATGCCAATATTATTTATTATTTTATCACATACTTGTAATATATATATAATATATTACATGAAAAAACTGAGATATTTAACTCGACTCGTTGTCCCCCTTAATATTAAACGAACCTTGAATATTATAATAATATTCGTTCGATTAATATTTTCTCATATTTACTAAACTTGTGAATACATTAAATAAATTCAATCCCAAATATTCATAACTTGAATATTAATGAATTTATTTAATTCTTTTGGTGATCGACAACTTGGACAACGCTCGGACCCCATGGTGGGGCCCACTATGTCCATATACCTATTCAACTGAATAGATGCAGATTCTTGAAAACGCTATTGTGTGTAACCCTCTAGGCCCTTATCTCAATAGTAGTGAATAAAATCCACAGACCAAGAGCGGAGTCTAGCAACTCATCATGGCCCCTAAAGAGATAAGCATAGTCATATCAACGACTACCATCCTACGAACATTGACTGTGTACTATAATCTCTTTGTCATTAAATATCTCATAAAGCAGGACGCACTCTTGTGTCATCGTCCTTATCTTGCTTTATTATTTGTTGATCTATTCGGATGGATTCGCCTTTCTACTGCTTTGGCCAAAGACTTATGGAGGTGGCACCATCCTGATCAACCAGTACTGAGATATACAACTTCCTAAACTTGGAAGCGAAAAATTATTTCTTGACCATTCAACCAACGTTATACCACCAACGACGCACCCAACACAAACTACATCGCCACGACATTACTGCCATGGTTTTCTCCTTGCATCAAAGTACGTAATTAAATGATATACATTGGTAATGGTCTCAAGTCAAGAGACCAATACACATGTGTGTAGATAGGAACAACCAATGACACCCAAAACATGTGGTGTTCCTATTGACGGGTCTTTCCTCATGACTCACTACTAGAGATCACCAAGTGCGAACTTCATGAGAAGAAGTCCCAATGCTTATGAGCCCCCAACACCTGATAGTCAGACATCTACTGTATCCAGTCAGTAAGATGTATCTAGACTATAGAACATATATTTAAGATCAATGTCATTGTATCTCGAGGTTCTCATTATATCCTGGGATATGCTAAAACCTCTTGACACGACAATTAACCTTTGGACATTACCATTATTATAGTGGACGCAGAAAAAGTATGCACTATAATGGTAATATATCATCATGAATATCTAATTGTACACATGATAAGGTAATCAAGAGTACTACATAGTTGGGTCTAGGGCATCCACTATTTCAACACTCCCACTTTCACTAGAGCCAACTTGCTAACTAAACTTGTTAGCTACTCACATGATAAATACCATGCTTCTGCTGAGTAATGGCTTTAACTACTAGGCCTTCCACATTTTCGTTGTGTGACATATCTGCTATATGCGACCTCATATGCTTGAGTAAAACTTCTCAAGACAGGGTATCCCCGAGTATATTACTTTTGTCCATTGTCATAACTTGACAACTTGGCTAGTAATAATATCATAATTCTCATTATGATAATAATTTTCTCACTAGGTGCGAATCCAAGAACTATGAAAAATTGTTGCGATTTATAACTGCTTCTTAGCTGCCTTAGAAGTTGCAACGTACTCGGTATTTGTAGGTATGGCTACCACAAGATTTTATGATATTGACTCACTCATCTCCTTTTCCTAACTGCGATACTAGATCAAAATGATCTAAGTATTACTAGTATGTATCCCACCATAACTAGTATACCTTCCTCTCCATATTCTAGGTACATATCATTTGTACTTGCTGAAGTACAAGATGATAATTCTGACTGCATCATTTGCAGTGCTCCTAGAAATAATTGATATCTGCCTATAATAAGTTATATCCTGGCAGTATCAATTATTGTACATATTATGGTATATGTGATTGATCCATCGCTAAAGCGCATGGTATCAATTCACAACTTTAATCTCTACACATGCTTCGAACATGTTAACCTGGAGAGATTATGTCATGTGACATTGGCAAAAATTCAGAACTTGAATTGTTTCATCTTGTATTTTTTCAATACAATGTCACTATATGTGTGATTGACTAGGAACAAGCAACCTTTGGATCTACCTCAGTGGATCATGTTCCCTAGAACATAGGTTGCTACTTAAATTCAATCATTAGAGAATTACTTTTAACTTTATCTTATCTAACTGTAAGATCAAAATATATTTTCCATATGTTTCCAAACATATTTCATTTGGAAAACATTGGCGCTCCCACTAACCTTTGGTAGACACAAGGAAAAGATTCATTTATAATGAATGTTATAAGATCTTGTCACTTACTTTAATCCAAAACTGGATTTCAGTAACTTGCGGCCCTTATTGTCATCATTTGATGTCATCAACTTTTTCTGGTTGCATCGTATAAACACCTTCCACAAAAGATGAATCTTTACATCCAATGATCAATAAAAGGATCTTAGAAGTTTAGCTATGACAAGTAAAATTCTAATAGATTTAGGCGTACCAACTTGGAATAACCAATCGAGCCTTGTTGGTACCATACTTGTACCATCCATGTATCATTTCATTTGAATACCCACCGCAGTATACAATTTAAAAGCCCCTTTTCAATTTGATACATGGAATCTATTATTGAATTTTAGTTGATCTTGTCAATCTTAGCTTGTTGCCATATACTTCTAACTTGTAGGATTTATTATTCTTAATGAATAATATATCACCGGTCGTGGTGAATATAAAATCATCACCATGGTTTCATTCTTCCTACATAGTATGTGTCTCTGGAACATGCCTATTCCACATGTACTTGTGGAACTTGTTCCCTATGCCAACCATTTGTGCATCTCGAGTATTGACTAAGTCCAAGTCAATTTAGCTCCCACTATCTCTAATAGAGATGTGCACCCTTGTATAGAAATGTAGTCCAATACTTGACTACATCTTTTCTATCTTAGGGATTTAAGTAATATCTTAATCAACTGTTAAGATAATTAACTTAGATGCACAATGTGTTTAACTTGATGCAGGTTTGTTTAAATCCTAAAAAACTCTTTGTATCTAAACACATCCTATGACATAATAGATTTTCATCATACTATGACTCGTATGATATCCATTCGTCATTTTAGTTGGCATATTGGTTATGGGTTTACGCTGTTATTTGCAAATAACATTTTGAAATATGATGGAAGTTTTCGCAAGTTGAAACATTGATACAACTTACATCATAACTTTGATGTGTAACATATGTGTTTAGGAATTGCTCCATGATACATGTTTGTTGATCAATGTTAATATGCAAGACTTTATCATCGATCCTCCTTATGAACGTCAATATGGTGATGTAGATAAGGTAACATGCGTTTAGGAATTACTCCACGCTACATTATCATGATCGATGATTGCTTGGTCAATATATTCTTTAGCCTGTTGATCCAAAGAAACTCATATATTTTACCAAACCTATACTTCATTATTTTTTAATGACTTACAGGAAACTTACAAAGTATCTTTACCTCTTTCTTTCTTTGGAATAGTTCACACTGTCTTGTTGAACTAACCTCAGAAATCTTTGTGTCTTACCTTTATTTCTAAAGGTTTCTTTGTATAAACTAAGGGTGTCAATAATACCATAGGTGTTTAGCTGTGCCGAGACTAAATACCATATTGGGTATATATTTTATGTCCACTTTTAGTTTTTCTTGATAAATAATCATGTTTCCACAACTAGGTAGGTCTTACATTTTATATTCATCATGTATTGCCATTGATTCAAATAGCAATGAACTATTTGTTGAGTATGTTACCAGAAAAAACATTCATTCAAAAATATGGAATAATGTCTCATCATGTCCAAATGATCACATGAGATAAATATTTTTGGTTATACTCCACAACTTGTTCGATTTGAATCAATCACTTGGAAATTAGAAGTTATGTGTTTTTCACTGCTGACTTAGGAATCACTCTTTCTCAACTACTTGGAGAAGACACTTTACTTCTAGTAATTTTTCTCTACTTACTTGGTTATTGTATTTCAATACATATATGTGAAAAACATATTGTATTTTAATACCCAAGAAGTATGTGAGAAAAAAATACTCTTATTTGATGAATATTAACTAAACAAGGAGTGGGTACTTACTTCTTGTATTTCATTTTTTAAACTTCCATGAATTTATTTCATTATGTGATGAAAATAACCTCCTGTTAAATAACCAAACACTTTTCATTGAAGGACATGATGAAGGTGCCTTTGGCATAACATTCCATAGGTCTTTCTGCCTTGTCTTTCAATATATTCTCCATAAGAATAAAATATGGCGTTATCTCCAATATTCTTATTACTTGGCGAATGTTACCTTAATGGTAAAGAAGCGCGTACTCTATACGGTTCATTTGTAACTATAAATGAAACTAGAGTAATTGGGTGTAAAATGTATAAGAAATGGGATGGCATTAAATATTGTGAGCCGTCTTTCTCTTTACACAAACTGAGTTCAACCATCACATTCAAATCTTGCTTCGCTTTCTCCTCGAAAGGATCTTGGAGATGAGACTACATGTTACATCATCCATGTCTTGATGTAGCGACTGAAACTAACATCAGACGTTGATGATATCACTATGAAAGAACAATCATATTCTTGTTTCATGAGTCTCCTGCAAATAGTTTTACACCCTCGCTTCTTGAGGTGGCTTAACAGGTTGGGACACAAGCACCTTGAATTTCCATTGTAGTAGTAATGTGCGTAAGTGCCTATACTACATTTAGGAAATTCTTGCATGTTTGGACATTAACTTTGTCCAATGTTTATCACAGTTTTATTATGGTATTGCTTTCCATTATCTAAAAATATACTTTAGCAGATTGTACTTTTATGTGATTACCTAATGTGACATTACTGATTATTTAATCATTAAATGTCTCCCAATAATTTTTCGAATTCTAGGAACCCTATATACTAGAATCGGAATACTCTTGAGTATTCTAGTAGCAAGGATCCCTGAACCTCCATCATAGTCTACAAGCTAGGGATACGCCACTAATCGGAGGGTCCAAGGTAGACTTTTGGTTGTCCAACCGCATTAGATCGCGGTTCCTTGATCTGTTGAGTGAAGTCCCAGCTTCAAAAACCATTTAATTATTTACTCAACGCTTGCCTCTAAAATTACAACAAACTAGATAAGGCTATATCTTTGCTGAAATTTTAGTTAAGTCGACCCACCACACAAATAAGAACTCCCCGGTAGTAAGAGGCACCCTCAGATGAGGCATGAACCGGCACCTCGAACACCCGGTTTTGTTCAAACTTGAATGATGGAAGGTTGTTTGTGACTTAATATTTTCTTTGAGGGTTTTATGTTTTTCTCTCGACGAATGTGATCCATTTATATTAAACTTGTTCGTCTATGTTGTCGTGATCACAACTGAACTTTAATATAAAAACACACGCCGCTTCTTTATGCATTTTATTATGTATTATTTTATGTATTTTCCCACTGTTCTAAAATTCATAAAATAATAAATAAATGCATTAAGGTAAAACTACTACCTGACTGGTCTTGAGCATCTAAACGACCTAAGGGGCATCATACCTGTATCAAAACTTGACACTAGATGCATCTGAACCCATGTTGTATGCATGCTTCTCATCTGGAGCATCACTTTGTCTTGGCGAAGTCCATGTTACGTCTTGGAGTACCGCCTTATCTTGGTGGGGTCCACGTCAGGTCTTGGAGTACCTCCTCGTCTTGGCGTGGTCCGCGTGTCGTCTTGCATCATCTTGATCAACGTGCTCCACCTCGTCTTGGTGGGGTCTACATCGCTCATCGTCTTCATCCGAAGTACAAATATACTCGTGCGCAGGCGAGGAAAACTCGGGTATAAATGTACATAAATTGGGCGCGCAGGCCCTTATACATTTTAACCGAAAAATAAAGATGATGCAAAGACCATCTATTTAATTAATTTACAAGCATCGCACACATTTAAATAATTAATTAAAAAAATTAAATGCAGACATGCAAGGGTCAATGCTCAAGACCAGACGACGGGTAAAAAAATAAAACGCGATAAAAATTAAAATGCAATAATTAAGTTCGAGGGTTCATTTAATTAAATTAAATGAGTTAATAAATTAAAATAATTTAATTAATTATGGTCCTATAATTAATTTAATATAATGCCAAAATTAAATTAATTTAACTTAATTCAATTTAATAATTAAATTGAATTAACTTTATCCGGGTATTAAAATTATTAACCAAAATTAATTTTAATTAATTTAATTTATAAAAAAAAATTAATTAATTTAATTAATCTTGATTAATTTTAAATGGGACGGTCTCTGAAAACACCGTTTCATGGCCTGTGCGGGTCGGGCCAAACCCGCGCAGGGCCATGCCTTGGCTGAAATGGGTCAGGCCAATCCGCCCAAACACGTTCCAGGTTGGTCGGGTCCGCTCGGACCGCTTCGAGGCCAATTTTTTCCTGCGTAAAGACTTGCACACAAAATTAATACCTCCTGGGTCTTAACCAAGGGCGACGGTAAGGCGCGAAGCTGGGAAGATAAGGGCAACAGGTGGCCAGTGCAGCAATGGTCACTGTTGTCTAGTAAAAGGGAGGACAAAGGCACGCCTGCTGCGGCGTGCTCCTACCCCGCTGCATCTGTAGGGCAGCGGGCTGCTTGGTTGGGACATCGGTGCGTAGGGAAGGAGGGGCAGACGGTGCATGCAGCGCTGTCTTTGGTTCTGCCTGAGCGGGAGTAGCGTCTGGGCTAGAGGTGAGGCACTGGCCGAGCTGACTGGCGGCGTCCCTACGGCGTGGATAGAGGGGAGTGCAAGGGTCCTCCACAGGAAGAGGTAGGGGGTCGGTTGTGCTGTGGAAGTTGGGTGGTCGGCCGTTCTACATGGGGCGCCCTGGTGTGCAGCGACCCGAGGGAGAATCAGTGTGAGGGGTCCAGTGCAGGGTGCGGCCTGGGTGAGCGGCGGTGCTGGAGGGAGCGGCGCCGGCGAAGGGGTGCGGCGGCCTGAGGTGCCGCTGTGCGAAGGGGCACCATCGCACCTGGTGTGCACCCAGTGCTGCAGCGCGCGGGAGAGGAGGAGGGGGTCCGCTCAGACCCCCTGAAAAAAGTATTTTTTTTTGTTCTATTCTGTTTTTCACGCGCAAGAGGGTTGCTCCCTTTTTTTCTCTCTTTACTTACCCCATACAGTCGGCCTCCCCTCTCCCTTTTTTTTAATTAAACAAGACTTATTTTGAAGTCTTTATTTGCCCCCCCCCACTTTTATTTATTTTTGAATTCTTCTTCCACCGTTTTTTTTTGAGTCAAGTCCTCCATTTAATTTTCCAAAAGACTATATATTAGCCTTTAATAATAATTATTATTATTATACTAATAATTATTATAATAATAATAAAATAATTATTATTTTAATAATAATAATAAAATTATTATTATTATTAATTTATGATGATAATTATTATCATTAAATAATAATAAGTATCATCCTTGTTTGTGTTTTAGGAAAAACCAAAACAAGAACGATGATCAGAAACAGTTGAAAAATAATACCCGCGATCCTTTCTTAAAATTTCAAATGACCATATCTTGGTCGTTTAAAATTGGATCGGCACACGGTTTGAACCGTTGTGACCGATTTTGAACCCTCTACTTAAATATTTATGCAAATTAATTTTCTAGGCTCAGAAAATTTATGCGATCCCTTTGATACCACTGTTAGGTTTCCGGGGCCCGCAGCAGAAGCCGGTGAGCTGGGGATTTTAAATTTTTTCTTCAGCGGAACGATGGAACTTTTCACCGCCAATGATCCGAGCCCCAAAGAGGTCCAAGGATCTCGGGTAAATTATTAAGAGCACAAAATAAAAGGTAAACATGCCCGTTTCAAATCTGAAGGCGTGGTTGACTGCTGCTAGCCGATGGCGATCGTCGCTTAAAGGATCCAAATCAGGATCCCTCTAGATCGTTCACACACGCTCCAAAAATCCATGGGAATGTCGGTCATCAAACTCCGGGTGCTAGTGCAGTGATTCAAAAATATCTTCGACGTCCCGATGATCACCGCATCGTTAATCTTGCAATGCGTGAGGAAGAACTTGATCTGAGCTCTTGGATCATCAGCTTATCTCTCTAGGAAGCGGGAGGAGAGAGAGGATCTCAAATTTCATTCCACAAATGAATAAATAGAGATGTGCACACCAAAAGAGAGAGATCCACCTCTCTTATTTATAGAGACATTGATAAATACCTGGTAGGGTTCCCCGACCCCTGTTAATATCAACGTTCTCTAAATAAATAATTATGAAGAACTTAACTGCGCCAATATTATTTATTATTTTATCACATACTTGTAATATATATATATAATATATTACATGATAAAACAGAGCCATTTAACTCAACTCGCCATCCCCCTTAATATTAAACGAACCTTGAATATTATAATAATATTCGTTCAATTAATATTTTCTCATATTTACTAAACTTGTAAATACATTAAATAAATTCAATCCCAAATATTCGTAACTTTAATATTAATGAATTTATTTAATTCTTTTGGTGATCGACAACTTGGACAACGCACGGACCCCGTGGTGGGGCCCACTATGTCCATATACCTATTCAACTGAATAGGTGTGTATTCTTGAAAATGTTGTTGTGTGTGACCCTCTAGGCCCTTATCTCAATAGTAGTGCATAAAATCCACACACCAAGAGCGGAGTCTAACAACTCATCATAGTCCCTAAAGAGATAAGGATAGTCATAGCAACGACTACCATCCTACAAACACTAACTGTGTACTATAATCTCTTTGTCGTTAAATATCTCATAAAGCAGGACGCACTCTTATGTCATCATCCTTATCTTGATTTATTATTTATTGATATATCCGGATGGATTCGCCTTTCTATTGCTTTGTCTAAAGACTTATGGAGGCGGAACCATCTTAATCAACCAGGCCTGAGATATACAACTTCCTAAACTTGGAAGCGACAAATTCTTTCTTGACCATTCAACCAACGTCATATCACCAACGACGCACCCAACACAAACTACCTCGCCACGACATTACTGACATGGTTTTATCCTTGCATAAAAGTACATAATTAAATGATATACATTGGTAATGGTCTCAAGTCAGGAGACCAATACACATGTCTGTAGATAGGAACAACCAATGACACCCAAAACATGTGGTGTTCCTATTGATGGGTATGTCCTCATGATCTCACTACTAGAGATCACCAAGTGCGAACTTCATGAGAAGAAGTCTCAATGCTTATGAGCCCCTAGCACCTGATAGTCATACATCCACTGTGTCCAGTTAGTAATATGTATCTAGACTATAGAACATATATTTAAGATCAATGTCATTGTATCTCGAGGTTCTCATTATAGCTTGGGATCTGCTACAACCTCTTGACACGACAATTAACCTTTGGACATTACCATTATTATAGTGGACGTAGAAAAAGTATACACTATAATGGTAAGATATCATCATGCATATCTAATTTTACATATGATACGGTAATCAAGAGTACTACATAGTTGGGTCTAGGGCACCCACTATTTCAACAGGTTTATTAGACCTTTCATGAATTCTGAATTTTTGTTTTGAAAATCCTTATGTGAGAATTATGGAAATGGGTTTTAAAGGAAGTATTGGATTTGGAAAAGTAGAAAAGGGGTTTTCAAAAATTAAATATAAGAATGGTTTTGGGAAGGTTGTGTTTTTTATAAACAAATTGTGGGGAGGGAGTGGAAATGATTTAACAGGATTGGATTTTCCATAATCTAAACTTGTGGTTTGTTGAAATAAAATGTTTTGAAAGTGTGAATCATTTTAAAGTAATTATGAAACTTTGTTTTAAATGGGGTTTTTGGGATGTTGAAAAGTGTTTGAATCTGATTAATAGGTTTTGGAAATTCAGTTTTGAGCAGTTGGTGTTTTTCTGGACAAGGGTTTTGGCCCTTGTGGTTGTCCGATTATGAAAAAAGACCTTTCTGAATTTTTTTAAAAATGGGAAAGGTATATTTGGAAAAGAATGGTTGTTTTTTTAAGTTATATAAAATTAAATGGATTGTTTTTTTAATCAAATGGTTCTTGATAAAGTTTCTTTTGTTTTGTGAAATATTAAAAGTGTTTTTGACTTGGTGTTTGGTGTTCCTTTTGAAGGTACATAATTTTTGGAATTATGTTGTTTTGTTTTAGCTGTTGGTGTTTTCATGGGTGCTCACATGCATGGTTTTATTGATATCTAGAAGGATGTCCTGTGAGACTTGATGAAACACCATTGGTGAATGTGTAAACCCACCAAGTTAGTTTGTTTTTCAATAGTGTTTTGAGCTGAAAAATTGTCACCTTTTTTTATAAACCAATGGATATGTGGCTAGTTTTTTTTCAATGTCATAGAAGAGTTTTTTATTCATTAAGCTTCCTTGTGATCTAGAATTCATACTCTTGTTGTATCTTGAGATGAGATCTTTTTGGTGGCTCGGTTTTGGAGTAATGTTCATTGGGTTTCTAAATACATGTTTGATGTTGTGATGTGGCCATGGATAATTCTCCGTTGGAAATATTTCCTACTGATCAACCTAAGGATTCATTTCAAATGTTAAATCCACCTATTTTGATGATGCCTCAACCTGTTTGTTGGAATAGATAGGTGTTTGGGGTCGATTAAAAGTGTTTCTAGTTTGTGATAATTCTTTTGGACATAGTAGTTGTGTTTGGTGATGTTGATGTGTTTCACCATATTCCTTGTCCATTTTGCCCCTCGTTTGGAGTGAGATAGAATTTTTATATGAATCTATGAGTTCCTATTTAGATGAAGGTTTATTTTTGAGCATGTGAGTTTTTTTTTTGAGCGGTGTAATCCTTAGAACCCTAACTGCGGTGTAGCAGATGCTTCAAGAATCAGGGCTCTAGCCATCAGCCTTGGAGTGAAGCTTTTCACGCAGTCAGGAAATCTCCATTGGTGTGGGGAGCTTGATGAGGCTCCTGCCTCCACTATTGTGGTATGGTAGTTTCTATGTCTCTATTTTGGTTCCTCATTTATGTGAATTTCCCTTTGTCACAACGAGTGTGGTGGACCTACCCCTCACACAGTGTCTATGGTTATGCCTTCATGGATGTGGGTTTTCAATCAATGTCCATGTGTGGATCGCCTGTGAAAATTGGGTGTGGTCTTAGTGTTACATGTTCATAGGTAGAGAGTATTTTCATAGTTACTTTATTTCTTTTCTAATTTAAAGGGCCTAATTATTGGGTCCCCTTCCCTCTCCTCCCCAAGTGGTGGGGGTCCAGATATGTGCTGAAAGTCTTGGCCCAGTTCTTGTCCCCTTTGTTCAGGATTGGGTGGTTTAGATGTCCATGTTGTAACCCTATTAAATTGGCCCAATTCTAGTTCATTTTGAATTCTTTTTTTTTCATTTCCAGTTGGTCTCTAATGGTGGGGAGACCCACTATGGGTCTCGAAGATCTTTCCTTTAGGATTTTTCGGATGGTAGTTGTGATTTTATGTTTGGGAGACCATTCACGCCTCCACACCAAGTCATTGGATTTTGTGAGTGAACTATGGTTTGGGTGATCATTGGTTTCATTGGGAGAAGGCCCAACAATCTAGCTCTTTTCTAGGTTGTGGAGGTGGTGGCTTCATCTTTCCATTGATTCTCCCGACGTGGTTCTGAGTTGGTGTTTTGTTTGGGAAATAGTATTAAGTTACAGTGTTGGTGATTGATATTTACTTATCTTTAGAGGCTGTATTATTTTGTTAAGTAATCCTTATGTGTTGATCTTTCAACTAGAAAGTGTTATGGCTTTCTGGGGTCAAAAAGCTTTAATGCTGGGGAGAATTGTCACACCTAGTTTTTCATGTCTTTGTTTTGATCCGGATCATTTGAAATCCTGATACTTTTCTTGGGTCTTGGGTGAGATGAATTTTGAGTTTTTAAGTTTCATCTATGTCTAATCACCCTAATTTGGGTTCCCCATTTCTTGTTTAGGAGTTTCTAGAGAAAGGGTGGTTACTTCATGATTTGGGCCAACTGTGCGCCCATTTCCAGTTTTAAAAACCAAATTTGTTTCTTTTATAACTCCTTTTTTTTAAAACATATTTCACCCATTCCACTTCATAATTTTCCTCCACTGATATATTCAAACCAAAATACCCTTTTGTACCCATTATGAATTCATAATCATGGTGAGTTGGGGTTACTTATTTAGGTATTGGGCCAGCCCATGGGCTCATTTCCAGTTTTAAAAAAATAATTTGTTTATTTTATATCTAATTCAATTTTTAATATTTTTTGGTTATTACACCACCCACCCGAATAAAATATCCCTATACTCACCCCCATTATCTATTTTTCCTGTTTGTAGCTCATAATAGTCTCAGCGTGGGGAAACATTCTCAATGTCTCTCAAATCGTCCAGAATTGACAAGGTAAATTGTATCATTCATAAGTAATTTAATTTGTCCTCTTTTTTCCACCAATATTCTTTACCTGGTTCTTTTAGACCTTAGTAGTATCTCCAAGAAGTTACAATCTATTCCCTTTTATCTAAGGCTACAGAATAATGAAATACGAATAGTTTTCTAGTTGAAAAGGTGAGATTCTTTCTCCTTTATCCTTCCTCTTCTTCTTCCTTTCATTATTTCTTGGTTTTATAATCTCCCATAGTCCTGTTAGACCTAGGGTTATGTTATTCCATGATTTTTGATGGGTTTTATATTCATTTGGGTCTTTTCGTCAGAGTTTTAGGGTTTGTAAACCCTCGGATGGTGATTTTGGGTGTGCGTTTCCATTACGCCAAGGATTTGAGGTAGGATGTCCCTTGAAAAAGCCTTTATCATTTAAGTTTCATCATTCTCATACTATTATAACCTTATTTATATGATATTTTCTGATGTTAAACCTTGTTTTTAAAGTTTTTGTGTGCAAATTATGTTTTAAGACTTATTTTGTTAAAAATATACTTGTTTTGGTATAAATGTGCACTCTTCTTGTTTGATAAATTATTCCATGAGCTTCCACACTTGTTTTATGGTATTTTGAATATGTTTCAGTAGATTTAATAACTTTATGGCATGAAAATGGTATTTTATTTCTTTTTAAGTTCTTAACATAAGTTGTTTTGTTAAAGAGTGCATGTCACGTGTTTGATAAATTGTCGGTTGGCTTTTATGTGTCTAGTGAAATTTAAAATGATTTGTTTGGATTTATAAATACATTGTAAGCATGTGAAAATTTATTTTGGGATCCTTTTTATGGATTTCCAATTTGTATTTGTTTTTACAAATAAAAGGGTTTTGATTTACAATATGTTTTGGACCGAGTTGCCGGAAAATGGCATGTTTCACATTCTTATGAAAATGGTTGTGTTTTGAATATGTAAACTGAGTGTTTTATGGGATTTATGAATGTGGTTTGATTTTTTATATGGTGTTTATACACCTCTTTAAAAAAATTTAAATGAATAACTTTTTTAAATGTTAGTTTTGGGAAAATGTTAAAAGGCCTATTTGGCCTTTCCTAAAAATGAAGAATGAGTGTTTTACTTGTATATACCATGTTGTGTCAATTGGGATTGTTTTATAATCCATGAAATGATTTTATTAAATGTTTTTATGGCTTCCAAATATGGTTGGGTATGGTCTTGTTATGTTTTTATAATTCAAATAGTGTTTTTGAATGTGTTTTATGTGCAAATCCTCAATACACTCCTTGAAATTATTTTACGAAAATTTGTAGTGGTTTATTGATTCGTGAAAGAAACGTGAATAAATTTTATGGGATGTTTGTGTTTTTATTCTTTAGGAATGTAATTTATATGTGAGTTTTGTATTTTATAATATGTGTAACTTGATTGAGCACTAAAGGGAATCCCGGATATCTAGGTGGGCAGACGTGTACTAGTAGACTAGTGATTCTGTGGGGTTTGGCCCCTGTTTCACGTTGCAAGTTTGACGATGAAAACACTAACTAAAATATGATGATGATAATGTTGGGGGACCACTAGTTTATGGGTATTCTACCTACTAGTGTCTAGTTTTCATGAGAATGGATATTTATTATGGTTACTTTCACCGAGATACGAGGTACCTGGGGCTCACTACTAACTAGTGCCTAGGGGTATTCCCGTGAGTTGTGCTCATTGGATATTTTGTACTCACCATCGGCATACGGTGTGTTTAGTTGGTAAATTCAGTAGTTTTTGTTATTTATTTAAAAGTTTACATTCTTTGAATCATCCCTCTTGAAAACTATTTTCATTTTTAAGTTGCACCGCTTTGAAAATTTGTTACTTGCATTTTTTTATTAAACATGCATGTCTTTGTGTGATAATTATTATAGCATGGAACCTCATTTAAAAAACATAATTTTATATCTTGTATTTAAAACTATAAATTGATGTTTCTTTTATTTTAAAGGAAGTGCATTGAGAATAGAATATCGGGCTAACCTACTAAGTTTTAATACTCACGCCTATAGTCTTATTATGTTTTTAGCCCTTGTGCAGGTTTCAACTTGAGTTTGATCACCTTGGGCGATGTGTGATAATTTTGTTGGAGAGTGACCATCGGGGTCACATGGAGTTAGTTGGTTAACTGTTTTGGTCAGTTAAGTTTTTGGTTTAGTTGTACTTTCATTTTCTTGTACAAATAATGTTCAGTTCAATTTTTATATGAATGTATTTTGGGATTTCCATTTCTTTCCGCTATTTGTTTGATTGTTTATATATGGGTGAAATCATTCCCTTGTGTACTATATTAATTCCCTTGGTGCTTGTCACCAACTTGGGAGGATCGGGAACGCCTCTCGGGACTTGTCGCGGGCTGGCCTGGGTGACAGGTTCAGGGTTGACTCGGGCTAGTTTTTGACATTAATCCTCACATTCATGTCGAACCTACCTCCTCAGAAAAATATTTCTCTCTTCACTAAAGGATATTTGATGTGAAGTTTTTATCATTATCAAGAACATTTGTGATCTCTACAAGATTTCTATACTCCTACTATATCCACTTCAAAGAGTCCCAAATGTGTCAATAATGGGGTCTTTTTTATGGGTTTTTCTGAGGATGAGGTTTGGAAGGTTTTAAATGTAAAAGCATCTAAGGCAGAATGAGGAGGGTTAAGCTCTAAAGTGAAGTAAATGCATGAAAACAGTTTTGCTCAAGAATTGTGTGCTCCTCAACCAGCAAAAAAATGAATCATCTCCAAACACCTCTTCCTTTGGAAAGTTCACACTTTTAATTTCATCATCAATTAATTTTTTTCCCTCTTTTACCCAGTTATATTATTGTTTCAGATTGAATTCAGATCTAGATTTCTCTTCATAATCATGTTTTTGAGGAAAAGATAGGCAGCTTTTGATCTTCAAAAACTAGTGAACACCCAGTCAATATTTTTAGTGATATTTTGGGCCACCCATATATTTTCCAATCATGAAATTTATTTCACCCAAGTATCAATAAATATGGAAACACTTTCAATTTAGCTCAAAAATATTCTTCACGAAAGAAAAACACAACTCATATTCTCCCTCCCCCACACTTGAGTTCAATAATAATCATGCATTTAACTTCTAGAGTAGGTTGGAAAGGGATAAATGGCTTGTAATGTGGGTTAATAACAAGGTAATTCATGGCTACTAAGGTATTAATAAATTTCATATGTAAAGGTAGTCCAAAATAACATTTCAATGCAAAAAGGTCTTTCAAAGTGGTGCCTCAATCATACTTGACACATTCCATGAACTTTAATAACTTTGAAAAAAGTGAAAAATAGAAATTTATGGATCACACAAAATGTATAAAGACTCTAAATAAAATTATAAATGTAATAAGATGTCAAAAAGGTTTGAAACCTATCAGGTTGGGCAAGATTTTAAATTTAGATAGTATAAGTTCAAATGAGTTTCACAATCAACCAAACTTCATAAAATGAAAATATTGGAAATTAGAAAAAAAATCCATTCATAACTCATTTAAATCCTCAAATAATAAAATCAAGAAATGTTCCAAAAACACCAAGATGGTTTGAAATTTCCAAAGTATTCGATTCATCTCAAGAATCCTAAAAAACACACTAAAAATGAAAAAAAGAAAACATGAAAAATTCAGAAAAAAAATACATGAAAGAAAAATATAAAAACATGAAAAATTTCTAAAAACAGATTGAAATCCCTCCCCAAAATTAGTCCATTTACTAACCTCTTTTTAGATTAAATCGGATCAAGAGAAATTTTCATCTGGAATTTAAATTGGGAAGTAAATAAAATAAAGAAAAGGAAAGATACAACCGGATATATTTTTCAGTAGCATCCTTGAGTTAAGATCCTAAATGCTACCACATTAATTCTATAAGAAAGAAATGACAAGACATAAGAAAAATTAATAAAAATAAAGAGAAAGGTAATAGAAAGGAGAAAATTATTGTTTGACCCCCCAAGCAGGTGTTATGTTTTTAATACCCCTAGTCAGGCAGTTTCAGTGGATTATCCTCAATCATAAGGTGGATGAGGTTTTTTGAGATAAACCACCAAATGTGACTTTTCCCAATGTCCATGAGGAACATTGATATTAGAGAAACACAAATAAGATAGGAAAATTCTCAACCCCCAAGAACAAATAAATACATAATTTGAGGTCCATAGTGGGAGGGAAAAGAAAATAGGGGTTCTCTCTATGAACTTCTATGGTGTCCTCCTCCATATGATAGGCAATTTGTTTTAGAGGAGGCAGTCACACCACATGCTTAACTAGATATTCTTCTTCAATCACCAAAACATGTTCTGTCTCTTCCTTAACATACATGGTATGCTCCATTTCTGTTGTATCAGAAATTTCAAGAAAGTAGAATTCAGAAAAAAAAAATCATCTTGAATAAGATTAAAACATGATGAATCCATAAAGAAATATTCCCTTTCAAATATGTCAGCTAAGAAATTGATCTCTTCTAGAAGGACCATTGGAAGCTCCATCTCATCAGTTGAATCTTCTTCATCATCTTCCAAATCAAGAGAGAGGTCAAAAGGTGTTGATTTTTTAATATCAAATATGGAAAGATCAATTTTTAGGTTATCTTCAATAAAGTGATTCTAGGATTCTTCCAAAAATTATTGATCTTACATAAGTACATCAGTTGGAATGTGTACATCAGGGACCTCCTCGAGAAATGGTTGAGTACGGGATGATATGATTAACTTCTTTAGTAACTCCTTGTCACCCGCCTTGGGTTATTTAACATAAAAAATGATTGGTGAAATCTCTTCCACCACTCGTTTTGGTTCAGGTTCTAGCTTAGGTTCAGGTTTGGGTTGCTCCGGCAGTGAATGAATATATTCCTCAAACCTTTCAGCATTTCTCTTCAGTTTTTTTATGTCTTCTTGAAGATATTTCATCAGAGCTTTTTTAATTTCATCTTCTTGCTGCACCTTAGATTCGTTAGTCTATGAAAACTAATCACAATTTAAATACATCATGAACAAAGAAGTTTTTTTAGTTTTTGAAATTTATGATTTTTTGTGTTTTTTTTAGAAATGGTGTGTGAAAGTGTTGCACCACCCTGGAAATGGCCCCAATTTGATGTGTGGGAAATTTTTGCAGATCCTCGATAAAAATATTATTTATCTAAGCATGCAATATAGTACACTCCCAGGTTTGGTATTGAGGAGGCAACTTACACAACACTGAAATTCTATTGTCACTATTTATTTTCTAACAAATATATAATATAAATATGGATTTTAAAGATGAATAAAATATTAATGTATACATATATGAAATGTGAAAAAAAAAATGATGTTAGAAAGTAATAAATAAGACATCCATTCTTGGGGGATCAAAATGGTTGATATCATTGTTTACTAAAATATTCTCAATATCAATTCAATGTAGTGATCAAGATATGTCACACTACACCCTATCATTTGAAATGTTATTACCCCAACACCAAGATCTCTACATGTGGGAAAATACTCTTCTTTAAGCCATATAGGATATCTCTTTGCTGACCATCGCTACCCAATCCTTAATCTGTCATATGCATGACCTAGATAGTTAAGGGAAGGATGAATGTTGAATGAGAAGAACAACTCTGTGATAGAGAAAATGGGGAAATCTCACACCATAATAAATTTAACCGCCACTAAAATTCTAATAATTAAATAAATAGATTTAAATTGAATCACAATGAAACTAAATCAACCACCATTATCTCCCTAGAATAAACATCGAGGTTAGATCCCCATTCTCATGGAGTTAGAAGAGAATACGGTGGGAGAAACACATAAAAGTACAAATGAAAGAATGAGGTATGAAGAAGATGACTAATATAAATTAAAAGTTTAAAAATATAATACATTAGAAAATAAAATATAAACCTACAAAAAATGGCCACTATTTTCCAACCCCTTGAAATTAAGAGGGAGTACATTTTTATTGGCAAGGGGATAAAATATTTGGCTCCAAAATCTATCCACCAAATGTATGTGCATGTATTGCCTCTTTAATGAAATAATTTGGAAATATTTCCAACTTTAAATTTGTTATTATATCTCTCCTATGTCGTCTAAATAAATTTCAACTTCATTGACCAAAAAATGAAGTAATGGATCAGATATTTAATCTTCCCATGTAGACTATTCGTATTCCAATGTAATGAGTTCCAACACATTTAAGGCCTTTAAAATGAAAGATTAGGGTGCGACCATATTAATGAAACTTTTTACTAAGGATTTATTATTGATCCATGTAAAATATCTTCTCAATTGGTTTGTAAATTTATGAGATATTGTCCCAACAATAAAATTTGTCAGATTTGTGCACAGTTTTCGAGGCCAAATTTGTTAGCTGGATTTGAGCTTCCAAATGATGGATTGAGATTTGGGTCCAGAAGGATAAAATGAATAATATCAAACATAAGAACCTATAAAATAATAATTTTGAAATTTGTATTAGTAGAAAAATATTTATATCTAAAACATTAAAATAAATAAAATTGTTAAAATTCCAAAAATAATCCATTTTTGCATTTAATCTCAAAAATGCTCCTAAAACATAAACTATGAAAATTGCCCTTGAAATAACACATTGGTGGGATTAAAAATATTTAAATTAAAAATAAAATAATTGAAAATATTTTTTCTATCAATCCACCCACACATAAACATTACACTCCTAGGCAATCATCTTATACTATGGACAAAATAAACTTCCCAAAGAATAAATGACAATACGGCTCAATTATCATATAAAAGAAAATATCATGCCTCCTACCTGGATCAAAATTTATAAATTCCACAAAAATAATAATAATTCATTCAATCTCATGTTAATCCTCACATACATGTCATACCTACCACCCTAGAAAAATATTTCTCTCTTCACTTAAGGATATTTAATGTGAAGTTTTTCTCATTCTCAAGAACATGTGTGATATCTATAGGATTGATATACTCCTAGTATCTTCACTTAAAATTGTCAAAAATGTGTAAATAATGATGTATTTTTCATGGGTTTTTCTAAGGATGAGGGTTGGAATGTTTTAAATGTAAAAAAATATAAGGCGGAATGAGGAGGGTTAAGCTCTGAAGTGAAGTAAATGCATGAAAACAGTTTTGCTCAAGAATGGTGTACTCCTCAATAAACTCAAAAATGAATAACCTCTAAAAACCTATTCCTTTGAGAATTTCACACTTCTAATTTTAGAATCAATGAGTTTCTTCCCTCTTTTCCCTAGTTGTATCATTGTTTCATCTTGAATTCATATCTGGATTTCTCTTTAGAATCATGTTTTTTTAGGAAAAGAGAGGCAGCTTTTGATCTTCAAAAATTGGTGAACAACCAACCCATATTTTTAATAATATTTTGGGCTACCCATAATATTCCTATAATGAACCCAATCAGTAATAAATATGGAAACACTTTCAATTCATCTCAAAGAGATTATTTAGGAAAGAAAAACACAACTCATATTCTCCCTCCCCCACACTTGATTTCAACAATAATCATGCATTTAACTTCTAAAGAAGGTTGGAAAGGGATATATGTCTTGTAATGTGGCTACCTAATAAGTTATTTCATGTATACTATAGGATTAATAAATTTCAGATGTAAATGTAGTCCAAAATAAGAGTTCAGTGCAAAGGGTCTTTCAAAGTGGTGCCTCAATCATACTTGACACATTCCATGAACCCTAACAGCTTTAAAAAGGTGAAAAACTTTCTAGATCACACAAAATTTCTCAAGACTCTCAATAAAAAGATAAATGTAAGAATATGTCAAAATGGTTTAGAAACCTCTTGTTTTGGGAAAGATTTTCAATTTGGATAGTACTAGTGCAAATGAGTTTCAAAATCAACCAAACTTCATCAAATGAAAATATTGGAAATCAGAAAAAAAAAAATCCATTCAGTAATCATTTAAATCCTCAAATACTCAAATAAATAAATTTTCCAAAAACACCAATATGGTTTGAATTTTCCAAAGTATTTTATTCAACTTAATAATCCTAAAAATGCACCAAAAATGAAAAAAAGAAAACATGAAAAATTTAGAAAAATTAACATGGTAGAAAAATAGAAGCACATGAAAAATTCCTCAAAATAGATTGAAATCCCTCCCCCACACTTAATCCATTTACTACCCTCTTTTAGCTTAAATCATATCAAGAGAAATTTTTAATTAGAATTTAAATTGGGCAATAAATAAAATAAAGGAAAGACATAGTATGATTTATTTTTCAATGGCAGCCTTGAGTTAAGCTCCTAAATACTACCACATTAAAGATACAAGAAAGAAATTACAAGACATAAGAAAAATAAATAAAAATAAATTTAAAGGTAATAGAAAAGGAATAATGCTTGGTTTGACACCCCAAGTAGGTGCCAGGTTTTTACTACACCAAGTCAGGAATTTGCAGTGGATTATCCCCAATCAGAAGGTGGATGTGGTTTTTTTGAGATAAACCACAACATGTCACTTTTCCCAATTTCCATGAGAAACACTGAGATTAGATAAACCCAAATAATATAATAAAATTCCTAACACCCAAGAAATAATAAATACAAAATTTGAGGTCCAGAGTGGGGGGAAAAGAAAATAGGGGTTCTCCCTATGAACTTCTATGTTGTCCTCCTCTATATGATATGCAATTTGTTGTAGAGGAGGCAGTTTCACCACATGCTTCACTAGATCTTCTTATTCAACCACAAAAACATGTTTTGACTCTTCCTTAATATCCATGGTCTGATCCATTTGTTTTGTATCAGAAATTTTAGGAAAGGATAATTCATAAAACAATTCATCTTGAATAATATTAAAACATGGTGAATCAATAAAGAAATATTCCCCTTCAAGTATGTTAGCTAAGAAATTGATCTCTTCTAGCAGGACCATTGGAAACTCCATCTCATCAGGTGAATCTTATTTATCATATTCCAAAGCAAGAGAGAGGTCAAAAGGTGTTTATTTTTCAATATCAAAGATGGGAAGATCAAGTTTCGGGTTATCTTCAACAAAGTGATTCTAGGATTCTTCCAAAAAAATTTGATCTTCCATAAGTGCATCAGTTAGAATGTGTACATCAGGGACCTCCTCAAGAAATGGTTGAGTATGGGATAATATGATTAACTCATTTAGTATATCCTTATCACCTGCCTCAGGTTATTTAACATAAAAAAATGATTCATGAAATCTCTTCCACTACTCGTTTTGGTTCAGGTCCCGGCTTAGGTTCACATTTGGGTTGCTCCAGCAGTGAATGAATATATTCCTCAAACCTTTCAGCATTTCTCTTCAATTTTTTTATGTATTCTTGAAGTTATTTCATCTAATATTTTTTAATTTCATCCTCTTTTTTCACCTGATATTCCTTAGTCCATGCAAAATAATCACAATTGAAATACATCATGAACAATGAAGTTTTTTTTCCTTTTGAAATTTATGATTTTTTTGTGTGTTTTTTTTTTGAAAAACAGTGTGTAAATTTGTTATGACTCCCCAAAAATGATTCCAATTTTATGTTTAGGAATTTTTCATAGATCCCCAATCAAAATATTATTTACCTAAGCATGAAATATAGTGCACTTTCAGGTTTGGTCTTGAGGAGGCAACTTACACAACACCGAAATTATATTGTCCCTATTTATTTTCTAACTAATATATAATATAAAGATGAGTTTTAAAGATTTATAAAATATTAATATATATATGTGTGTGTGTGTGTGTAATATGAACAAAATGATGTTATAAATAAGCAATAAGACATTCATTCTTGGGGGGATCATAATGGTTAATATCATTGTTTATTAAAATATTCTCAATATCAATTCAATGTAGTGACCAAGATCTTTCACACTACACCCTATCATTCAAAATGTTATTACCCCAACACCTATATCTCTGCATGCGGGGAAATACTCTTCCTTAATCTAGCTAGGAGATCTCTTTTCCGACCATCACTACCCAATCCATATTCCATCTTATTCATGACTTAGATAGTGAAGGGAAGGATGAATGTTGAATGAGAAGAAGAACTTTGTGATAGAGAAAATGGGGCAATCGCACACCATAATAAATTTAACCACAACTAAAATTATCAAAATTAAATAAAGATATTTAAATTGAATCAGAATTAAACTCAATCAATTACTATTATCTCCCTTGAATAAATGTTGAGGTTAGTTCCTTATTCTCATGGAGTTAGAAGAGAATATGGTGGGATAAACACATAAAAGTAAAAATGGAAGAATGAGGTATGAGTAAGAAGACTAATATAAATTAAAAGTTTAAAAATATACTATAGTAGAAAATAAAATATAAACCTACACAAAATAGCTACTACTTTTCCAACCCCTTGAAATGAAGAGGGAGTACATTTTTATAGGCAAGGGGATGAAATATTTGGCTCCAAAATCTTTCCAATGAATGTATGCACGTGTATGGCCTCATTAATGACATAATTTGGAAATTATTCCTACTTTAAATTTGTTCCTATATATCTCATCTATCATCTAAAGAAATTTTATCTTGATTGAAAAAAATGAAGAAGTAATAGCTCAGATATTTAATCTTCTCATGTTGACTGTTTGTATTCCAATGTACCGAGTTCCAACACATTTAAGTCCTTTAAAATGAAAGATTAAGGCGTGACCATATTAATTAAACCTATTACTAGGGATTTTTTCTTACTCCATGTAAAATATCAGCTCAATTGGTTTGTCACTTTATGAGATATCATCCCAAAAATAAAATTCATCAAATCTGTGCACTGTTTTCGAGACCTGACTTGTGAGCTTGATTTGAGATTCTAAATGATGGATTGAGCTTTGGGTCCAGAAGGATAAAATGAATTCCATCAAACATAGGAACCTATAAAAGAATAATTTTTAAATTTGGATTAGTTGATAAATATTTATATCCAAAACATTGAAATAAAATAAAACTGTTAAAATTCCAAAATAAGTCATTTTTGCAATTAAGCTCAAAAATGCTCCTAAAACATAAAATGTGACAATTTACCTTGAAATAACACATTTTTGGGATTAAAAATATTGAAATTAAAAATAAAATAATTGAAAATATTTTTTCTATCAATTCCCCCAAACTTAAACATTTCACTCTTGGGCAATCATCTTATACCATGGTCAAAACAAACTTCTCAAAGCATAAATGACAACATGTCTCAATTATCATATAAAATAAAATATCATGCCTCCTACATAGTTAAAAATTTCCAAATTCCTCAAAAAATAATAATAATCCATTCAATATAATGTTAATCCTCACATGCATGTCGTGCCTACCTCCCTAGAAAAATATTTCTCTCTTCACTTAAGGATATTTAATGTGAAGTTTTTCTCATTCTCAAGAACATGTGTGATATATATAGGCTTTCTATACTCTTAGTATCTCGAATTAAAAGAGTAAAAAATGTGTCAATCATGACGTATTTTTTATGGGTTGTTCTGAGGATAAGGGTTGGTAGGTTTTAAATGTAAAAACATTTGAGGCAGAATGAGGAGGTTTAAGCTCTAAAATGAAGTAAATGCATGAAAACAATTTTTCTCGAGAATGGTGTGCTCCACAATCAGCTCAAAAATGAATCACCTTCAAACACATATTCCTTTGGGAAGTTCACACTTCTAATTTCAGAATCAATGAATTTCTTCCCTCTTTTCCCCAGTTGTATCATTGTTTTAGCTTTAATTCAGATATGGATTTCTCTTTAGAATTATGTTTTTGAGGAAAAGAGAGGTAACTTTTGATCTTCGAAAATTGGTGAACACCCAACCCATATTTTAATGATATTTTGGGTCATCCATCCATATTCCCATCATGAAATTTATTTCAACTAAGAAGAAATAAATATGGAAACACTTTCAATTCATATCAAAGAGATTCTTTAGGAAAGAAAAACACAATTCATTTTCTCTCTCCCCCACACTTGAGTTAAACAATAATCATGAATTTAACTTCTAGATCTGGTTAGAAAGGGATAAATGTATTGTAATGTGGCTACCTAAAAAGGTATTTCGTGGCTACTAGGGTATTAATAAAGGTCATATGTAAAGGTAGTCCAAAATAATAGTTCAATGCAAAAGGGATTTTAAAGTGGTGCCTCAATCATACTTGACACATTCCATGAACTCTAATAGATTTGGAAAAGAAAAAAACAACAAGTTCTAGATCACACAACAAGTCTCAAGACTCTCAAGAAAAAGAAAAATGTAAGAAGATGTCAAAAAGGTTTTGAAACCTATCGGGTTGGGAAATATTTTCAATTTGGACAGTACTAGTGAAAATGACTTTCACAATCAACCAAACTTCATCAAATGAAAATATTGGAAATTAAAAAACAAAATCCATTCATCAATCATTTAAATCCTAAAATACTCAAATCAAGAAATTTTCCAAAAACACCAAGATGGATTTAATTTTCCAAATTACTCGATTCATCTCAATAATCCTAAAAAATACACCAAAAATGAAGAAAAAATACAGAAAACATGAAAAATACAGAAAAAAATACATGAAAGAAAAATATAAGCACATGAAAAATTCCTAAAAACATATTGAAATACCTCCTTTCACTTAATCATTTTACTACCATATTTTTAGATTAAATAATATCAAGATAAATTTTCAATTATAATCTAAATTGGGAAGTAAATAAAATAAAGAAAATAAAAGACACAACATGATTTATTTTTGAATGGCAGCCTTGAGTTAAGCTCTTATATGATACCACATTAAAGATATAAGAAAGAAATGACATAACATAAGAAAAATAAATAAAAAGAAATATAAAGGTAATATAAAAGGGATATTTATTGGTTTGACCCCTTAAGAAGGTGCTAGGATTTTACTACCCCTGGTCAGGCAGTTGTAGTAGATTATCCACAATCAGAAGGTGGGTGTGGTTTTTTTGAGATAAATCACCACATGTGACTTTTCCCACCAATGTCCATGGGAAACACTTATATTAGAGATCCCCAAATAAGATAAGAAAATTACCAACCCCCAAAAAATAATAAATATAGAATTTGAGGTCCACAGTGGGAGAGAAAAGAAAATAGAGGTTTTCTCTATGAACTTCTATAGGGTCATCCTCCATATAATATGCAATTTGTTGTAGAGGAGGCAGTCGCACCAAATACTTCACTAGATCTTCTTCTTCAATCACCAAAACATGTTTGGCACGTTCCTTAACATCCATGGTCTGCTCTATTTTTTTGTATCAGAAATTTCAGGAAAATAGAATTCAGAAAACAATTCATCTTGAATATGATTAAAACACGATGAATTAATAAAGAAATATTCCCTTTCAAGTATATCAGTTAAGAAATTGATATCTTATAGTAGGACTATTGGAAACTCCATCTCATCAGGTGAATATTATTCATCATCTTCTAAATAAATATAGAGGTCAAAAGGTGTTTATTTTTCAATATCAAAGATGGGAATATCAAGTTTCAAGTTATCTTCAACAAAGTGATTTCAAGATTCTTCCAAAAATTGTTGATCTTTCATAAGTGAATCAGTTGGAATGTGTACATTAGGGACCTCCTAGAGAAATGGTTGAGTATGGGATGATATTATTAACTCCTTTAGTATCTCCTTATCACCCACCTTAGGTTCTTTAACAAAAAAAATATTGGTGAAATCTCTTCCACCACTCGTTTTGGTTCAGGTTCTGAATTAGGTTCAGGTTTGGGTTTCTCCAGTAGTGAATGAATATATTCCTCAAAACTTTCATCATTTCTCTTCAGTTTTTTATGTCTTATTTAAGTTCTTTCATCTGATATTTTTTAATTTCATCTTCTTGTTGTACCCGAGATTCTTTAGTCCATGCGGAATAATCACAATTTAAATACATCATGAACAAAGAAGTTTTTTTTAGTTTTTGAAATTTATGATTTTTTTTTTTGAAAAAATGTGTGTGAAAGTGTTGAACCTACCCAAAAATAGTGCCAATTTTATATTTGGGAATTTTTCATAGATCCCCGGTCAAAATATTATTTACCTAAGCATGCAATATAGTGCACTCCCACGTTTGGTCTCGAGGAGGCAACTTACACAACACCAAAATTATATTATCACTATTTATTTTTTAAATAATATATAATATAAATATGAGTTTGAAAGATACATAAAATATTAATATATATATATATATATGTATGTATGTGAAATTTGAACAAAATGATGTTAGAAAGAAAGAAATAAGACAATCATTCTTGGGGGGTCATAATGGTTAATATCATTGTTTATTAAAATATTCTCAATATCAATTAAATGTAGTGATCAAGATCTATCACACTACACCCTATCATTTGAAATGTTATTACCCCAACACCAATATCTCTTCATGTGAGAAAATACTCTTCCTTAAGCCAGTTAGGAGATCTCTTCACCGACCATCGATACCCAATCCATACTTCGTCGTATGCATGACTTAGATAGTGAAGGGAAGGATGAATATTGAAGGAAAAGAAGAACTCTATGATAGAGAAAATGGGAAAATCACACACCATAATAAATGTAACCACCACTAAAATTATTATAATTAAATAAATAGATTTAAAATGAATTACAATGAAACTCAATCAACCACTATTCTCTCCCTCAAATAAACGTCGAGGTTAGTTCCCCATTCTTATGGAGTTAGAAGAGAATATGGCGGGAGAAACACATAAAAGTAAAAATGGAAGAATGAGGAATGAATAAGAAGACTAATATAAATTAAAAGATTAAAAATATACTACATAATAAAATAAAATATAAAACTACACAAAATGGAAACTACTTTTCCAACCCCTTGAAATTAAGAGTGAGTACATTTTTATAGGCAAGGGGATGAAATATTTGGATCTAAAATTTTTCCACCAAATGAATGTGCATATATGGCCTCTATAATGACATAATTTGGAAATTTTTACTACTTTAAAGTTGTTCCTATATATCTAATATTTATCCTAAATAAATTTCAACTTTATTGGACAAAAAATGAAGAGGTAATGGCTGATTCAGTCAGGATATTTAATCTACCCATGCTGACTATTCGTATTCCAATGCACCGAGTTCCAACGCATTTAAGTCCTTGAAAATTAAATATTCAAGCACTACCATATTAATTAAACTTGTTACTCAGGATTTCTTATTTCTCCATGTAAACTATAATATCAATTGGTTTGGAACTTTATGAGATATAGGTCCAACAATAAAATTCTCCAGATCTGTGCACAGTTTTTGAGGATTGACTTGTGAGCTAGATTTGAGCTTCCAAATGATGGATTGAACTTTGGTTCCAGAATGATAAAATGAATTAAATCAAAAATATGAACCAATAAAAGAATAATTTTGAAGTTTTTATCATTGTATAAATAGTTATGGATAAAACATTGAAAAAATTAAAATTGTTAAAATTCCAAAATAATCCATTTTTGAAATTAAGCTCAAAAATGATCCTAAAACATAAAATGTGACAATTTCCCTTAAAATAAAACATTAATGGGATTAAAAATATTGAAATTCAGAATAAAATAATTTAAAATATTTTTTATATTAGTTATTCTTGAAGGTGGCCCCTTGTTTGGGCCATTTTCGTTTGGGAAAGCAGGGAAAGCTAACGATGAGGTATGTCGGACCTTTTGAGATCACTGAGCAGGTTGGAAAGGTGGTATATAGGTTAGATTTTCCTTCTCATTTTACATATATTCACGAAATATTACATGTATCCCAGTTGAATAAGTACAGTCCATATTTGTCTCATGTGTTGAATTGGGAAGAGTTGGAGATAGATCCCAATTTATCAGTGTTTGAACGGTCGGTGCGAATAGTGGATTCCCAAGAGAAGTTACTTCAGAGAAATTATATTCCATTGTTCTAGGTCCTTTGAAATAATGGGAGTTATTTTCACCAGACTTGGGAATGGAAGTCATGGGTTGAGCAAGAGTACCCATTCTTGTTTTCCGATCAAGCTTCGGGGTGACTTTCAGGGGTGAAAAGTTTTCATGGTGGGGAGAATTGTCATATATGTGCCCTTATTTTCAGGTATTTTCTATTCTATTATTGGAATATATTTTCCACCTAGGATCCCCCTTTAATTGTTTAGAGAAATGTAATTTTTTGGGTAGACAGAACTGGGTGTACAGTTAGGCCACACGGTTTACTAAATTGTGCGGACAAACCGTGCACAGTGTTCAGGTCAAAAAAAATTGTTATTTCCATTTTTTCCTTCCAAAATTAAACCTAATGCACCCATTTCTTCCCTAATTAGACCATTTCAGCCATATAAGGCTTCCAAGATCCCTCAAGATCCATTGGAACCCATTTTTAAAGGGTTTTTGGGTGGGGAAACTTTGAGTTTCTTCAAGTGAGTATTTCTTTGTTTTCTTCCTTCTCTCTAGAGTTTCTTCCCTCCTTCTTGAAGTTATAAAATTCCAGTAGCTAGGGTTTCGTCCCTAGGGTTTAATATTGAGTTTATTGGTTCAATATTCTTTATTAAGGTTCATTTTCACTTGTTTGTGGTGCGTTTGTGGTGTGGGTGAAGTTTCGCACAAATTTTTGGTGTTTTTGACAATCAAGGTAGGTGGTCCCATGTGTAAACTTTCTTTGATGAATTTATATTACTTGATTAACTTATTTAGAATGTTTATAATCTATTTTTTGTGGTTCAAAATCCATTTTTGGTATCATTTATTAAGTGTTTAATTTTAAAGTTGCATTTTGACATGAAATTAGGTGTTTTTCATGTGTATTCTATGTTGTGCCATTTGGGGATATTTTATAATTCATGAAATTTATTTTTTAAATGGTTTTAGGGATTCCAATTCTATTTTGGTATGGTATTGTTGGGAATTTATCCTTAAAAGAGTATTTTTGAATGAATTTTGTGTGCAAATCCTTGTAACACCTCTTGAAGTTGTTTTATAAAATTTTTATTGGGTTTAATAAATGACATTGAGGATGCAGAACAAGTTTGGGGTAATTTTTTGTGTGTGTTTGATTTATAAATGGATTTTTGATGTGAAAATGGTATTTTATAACATGTGGAACTTGATTTATCACAAATGGGAATCCTGGGTATCTGGGTGGGTGGACTATGACTAGTATGCTAGTGATTCAGAAGTGTCCTTATCCCGGTTTCACTTAGAAAGATTGATGATGAAAACACTAACTAAATAATGATGATTGGTTAGAGACCATTAGTCCATTGGGGTTACCCCTTCTAGTGGCTCATGCACGAGAACGTAATTGGTTGTGATTTCGAGACATAATTCACCGTGATACGATGTACCTAGGGCCCCACGGCTGGCTAGTGCCTATGGGTGTTTCCCATGACTAGTGTTCATTGATTATATTGTACTTACCATCAGAATACAGTGTTTTTGGATGGTAATTTCATAATAATGTTTTCTTTAAAAAAATCATTCTTTAAAGTTTACCTCCTGAAGACTGTTTTCATTTAAAGTTGCATCTCTTAAAAATCGTTACTAACATTTCTTATTTATAGAAACATGCAATATTTTTGTCTTAAAATGTTTATACACATCAGATTCATGATATAGGTAAAAGGATCATCAATGTTAAAATTCAGGCATTAGAGATACTTCAATTTTTCAACACATGCTTTGCAAATAGTGACATTATCCAATAACCATATGAAAACTATACTTAAAAATGGATATCATATGAGTTTTAGTATGATATAAATCCATTTTCATGAGAACATTTCTTTAGATGCAATGAATTTTTTGAGAATATAAATATACTTTCATTAACAAAAAATACAATGTGCATCTATAGTAACCATCCTAAAGTTTTATAAGGATATTATAGAAATCCCTATGATAGAAAATATATAGTCAAGTTATAGAATATATTTCTATAAAAGGGTGCTTGTATCTATTTTAGATAGTGGGAGAAAGATTGAATTGGATTTAGTCAATATTGAAGATGCACAAATAGATGATATTAGAACAAGTTTCACATGAGTTTGTGGAAAAGCATGGTTCTAGAGACAATACTGTATAGTTAGGATTAAACCATGGTATTGGTTTTATATACACCACAGTCAGTGATACATTATTCATTGAGAATAACAAGTCTTGCAAGTGATAAGTATATGTAAATTATCTAAGATTGACAAGATTGATTAAAATTCAATAATGGATTCCATGTATCAACATACAGGGGATTATTGTTTTGAATAATATGGTGGGTATTCAAGTGAAACTAAACATGGATGGTAAAATCATGATACCAATGAGGCTCGATTGGTAATAAAAATTCATTATGCCTAAATCCATTAGAATTTAACTTGTCATGGATACTTTCTAAAACATATTTTACTGATCATTAGATGTCAAGGCCACCAATCTTGGAAGGCATCTATATAAACGCATCCATAAAGGGATGGTGACACCATATAATTCCAATAAGGTATGCAAGTTACTGAATTACAGTTTAAGATTTAAGTAAGAAACAATATCACATAATGTTAATTAGGAATGAACTTTGCCACGTCTCTACAAAAGGTTAGTGGGAGTGCCACTATTTTTCAAAATAAATATATTGGATAACATATAGAAAACAATTATTGGTCTTAAAGTTAGTTAAGACTAGGATGAATGTAAATCTATAAATATTTAATTAAAGTAACAACCTAAGTTCTAGGGAATGAGATCTACTTAGGTAGATCCAATGACTGCTTAGACCTAGTCAATTATACACGTAATGAACATGTATTAAAAAATACAAGTTGGAACAACTCGAGAGATAATTGTTACCATTGTCACATGGCATAAATCTATCAAAGAAGATATGTGTAGGAAATAGGAGTAGATTAATGTGTTAAGTTGAATTACATATGCTTTTGTGATGGACTAATCACATATTCCATGCTATATACAAGAAATGATATTTCCAATATAAACTTTTGGATAGGAATATATCTAGGAGAACTGCATGGGATGCAATTAGATAAATCCAATTGTACAAGAAATTATAAAGGATATATATATCTGGTATGTGGAGAGGAAGGGATACTAGTTTTAAGGGGACAAAACCAGTCTTCCTTGGGTCAACATGATCTAATATCATATCCAGGATAAGGTGATGAGGAATACAAGATCATACAAGCCAGTGGTGCCTGTGTCTACAAATACTGAGTGCATTGTGGCTTCAGTATTTGTTAAAGAAGCGGTATATAATATGAAATAATTTTTTCCAGTTCTTGGAATCGAACCTATTAAGTAAAGTTTTATCATAATATAAATTATGATAATTCTACTAGTAGTATTATCCAAGATGTCAAGTTTTGACAGTGGATAAAAGGGATATACTCTGGGAAATCATCTCTTGAAAAGTTTTTCTCAATGAGGTAAAATCGAAGATAGAAATATTGACACAAAGTGGAAACATGGTCACTTGAGAGCTAACAAAGTTGGTTAGCAAGTTGGCTCTAGTAAAAGTGGGGGTGTTGTAAAATTGGGTTCCCTAAACCCAACTTTATCAGTACTTTTAGATTACCATAGCATGTATGCAGTGAGTTATGCATGATGCACACTTGCCATAACAGTGTTGATATTTATGTTTTCACTATTTAAATAGTAATTTATATAGATTAATTATCATATCAAAATATTATAGTAGTTCATAGGCGATAATGAGAACCTCAAATTGCTCAGTAGATGATGGTTCCCCATTCCCCAGGCTACTCTCGGGCTCTCGTCTTGGCTTGGGTTCCTCATTCCCCTAGGGTTTCCTCCCTGACGGCCTTGGTTATTCTTCTTATTCTTTGATTCCTCTATCTCCCTCTCTCTCTAGTTCTAGGCCCCATCTTCCCGGCTTTGTGAATCCCTTTTTCCAGCTTCCATTTTGCGCTCTGGACTCGAGTTCCACCACTCCACTCCTGGTCGGATTCGGAGTGATGGGCACACCGAGGCTTTGGGATAGCAATTTGGCTGTAGAGGGTCCTCTCGGCATCTCTTTTTTCTCCTCTTCAAGGGTTTTCAGCCCCTGATTTATTTTTAAGGTTTCATCCCCTCACTGTTGTGATCTTCTCTGGTTCCGATTTGGGTTATATCCCTCTTTTATTTTTCTTCCTCGATCTTCGCTGGTTCCGATTAAGGTTCTATCCCCCTTTTATTTTTCTTCCTCGATCTCAGTGGTTTTGGGTGTTTTCTTTTAGTGTTGGAATAGGGAGGAGTTTGTGTAGCGCCGAGGATGACAGCGGAGAAGGTGCAGTGAAGACAGGATGACCATTATTCTTCCTTGATCTGGCTTCTTCGATGGCCTTGTTTTGTGGAATGTGTTCTTTCCGGAGGAGTTTTGGGAGTTCATCTCACGGTTTTGGAGGTTTTTGGTGGATTAAGACTGGAGTTCACTGGTGGTTCTGTGGTTTGGGGCTGGTGACGATGGTCATACCAGTGTGGCTATTCGAGGAGGTCGATTCCGAGGGTTGATTCTGGTTTTATTCTGGTGTTCGCGTGTTCCTAGGATGCATTGTTGACTCGACGTGGTAAAGTGGTTCATATGGAATGCGTGATTTTTGGATGACCTGTGTGATTTATGGGATCCTGTTGGTTTTGATGGATTTTGATTTTTGAATTTTGAATTATCTCCTACTATATTGTGTGTTGTTTGTTTTGACTGTTTGATGTTTTGAACAATGTGAGGTTCCCACTCTATCCATGAAAGTGGTTTATAAAAATAATAAAAAAATGATTTGGAGTATAATGGGAACCTCAAGATACTATGAAATTGATCTTAAATAAATGTCTTATGGTCTAGATACATCATATTGTCTGTACATAGTTGATGTTAGACTATTAGGTGTTGGAGGCTCATAAAAATTGAGATTTCTTCTCATTAATTTCGCACTTGGTGATCTCTAATAGGTTAGATCATGAGGATAGAATCACTAATAGGAACACTATATGTTTCGGGTGTCATTGGTTGTTCTTATCTATGAACATGTGTATTGGTCTCCTGACTTGAGATTGTTATCAATGTGTTTCATTTAATCATGTACTTTGATGTAAGGAAAAATTCATGATAATGAATTCATGATAAGGTTGCTTTTTTGGGTGCATCATTGGTGGTATGACATTGGTTGAATGATCAATATAGATTTTTTTTGCTTCTAAGTTGAAGAAGTGATATCTCATACCTAGTTGATCAGGATGGTAGTACCTTCATTAAATCCATATCCATGGTAATCAAAGGTAAATCCATCCAATTAGATCAACAAACAATAAAGAAAGTATGGATAATGACATGAGTTGTGCATCCCACTTTATGATATATTGTATGATAAAGAGATTATATTACATGGTATGTGTTCGTATGATGGTTGTCATTGTTATGACTATTCCTTGCCTCTTTAAGGGTCTTTATGGATTACTAGACTCCGCTCTTAGTCTATGAATATTATTCACTGCTATCAAGATAAGGGCCTAAAGGGTCACACACAATATCATATTCAAGAATACGTCGTATTCTAGTGAATAGGTATATAGGACATGGTGGTCCCCACCATGAGGTCCGAGTGTTGTCCAAGTATTAACTATCACTAAGAAATAAATAAATTCATTATTATTAGAGTATAGTATAATAAGGTAGAATTTAATTATTAAAAGTATTTACAAGTTTTTAAGTAAATACATGGAATAATATTATATGAACGACTATTATTTTAATATTCAATGTTCATTTAATATTAGCAGGAATTGAGATTCTAGTTAATGACTCAAGTTTATCATGTAATATATTTAATATATATTAGAAGTTTGTGATAAAATATAAATAATTTTTATGACATAATTATTTTATCATAATTATTTATTTATTACTTATTTAGTGTATGTTAAATATATGGGGGTCGGGGAACCCTAACCGAATATTTTAGATATTCACTATATAAGAAGATGAAGAGATCATTTCCTATGTTCAATTAATTCCGAAGGATTGAGAGCTCCTCTCTCCTCCCACATCCTAGAGAGAGAAATACTCTTTCTAAACGAATGATCCAAAAAATCCTTTGCAGATCGAAGGCAAAAGATCAAGGTGATCATCATGACGTCGAAGAGATCATCGGGGCTCCATGCTAGAAACCGGAAGTCGATGAACGGCGTATGCATGGATTCTTGAAGCATGTGTGGACGATCTAGAGGGGTTTAGTTTTGGATCCTTTGAGCAACGATTGTGGGAAATGAGCTTCAGTCTAAAGCGTTGCGGAATCAAATGAGATACTTTTTTATGTATATTTTATGATTATTAAATTCACGTGAGATCCTTGAACTTCTAATGGGGCTTGGATCTTCGGAGTCGGCGAATTTACATCACTCTAGTGATGAAAATTTAAAAATCTTCGGTCCACCTGCTTCTGTTTCACACCTCATTACCTTCATTGTATTGTGTGGCTGTTGTGTGGAAAAATGCTTTCATGAGATTTCTCATCACCACGTAGAACAAAATATTTTTTTTATTGATTTGTAAATATGTGTGAACCAAACTGTTTTTTTCTTTCATATTGAAATTCAATAAAAGGGATAATACTGGGTTTTAAGTGTTGGGGAGGGGTCCAAATTGAGATAAAGTATTCTTTAATGTAAACTCATCAAAACCCATTAAAAATTTTCAAATTTATGATTTTTCAAGCATCACTTATGCATTTTTGAGTGGGTGACAATTTTTCTCAAATTTGAAGGTTATAATGCCACTTTGAGGAGACTAATCTTTATTACCTTATGGATTTAATTGGGAAAATCATTTTTCTTTCCCTTTTGAAAAAAATGGCTTTCAGTATAAAAAATTGGATGATGTTGTGCAATCATCATTGAGTTTGATGTTTTTAATTTGAATGTAAATCATAAGACATGCATCCAAATGGATTATGAAATGAAAATCATAATTCAGGTTGAAATTTTAATTCTTATTATTTTAATTAATTGATGGTTTAATTATTCATTATTTAATTTATTATTCTTACCCATCCATTCGATTGTGACAAATTATTTTGACTTTTAAATTATTTTGACTTTTAAATTATTTTGACTTCATTCTTTCATAGGTAAAGAGATGTTTGGACTTTCAGTAGGATGCAAATTGGCTTTTTATGGTTTCCCACTTATCCAAAAATTGGCTTTAAATAAATTAAAAAATGGATTTTGAGGAGTAGGATGCAAATTGAAGTTTGTTAAATTATCTTTAAATTTTTCAATTTTGAACATTTTTATAAAACAATAACCAATTTTGCATCGAAATAATTTAATTTGAGAGGGTAATCACACTTTCTACTTGAGAAAATCCATGATGGAAAATCATTTTTAAAATCCATTCTTTATTTAGTTAAATTGTGTAAGTGGTTAATTTTTTAGTAAAGTTTTAAATTAAATAGTTTTATGTTTAAAATTGTGTTTTTATGTTTAAATTATAAATTGTGAATAGATTATAGTGTTTTTTATTTAATTTTAAAGTTTTTGTAATATATTGATTTTATATGATTTAGTTTAATCTCTTAGTTTATTTAATTTATTTTTCATTTCATTTTTTTGTTACTAATTAATTAATTAATTAACTTAATGAATTTGAATCTTGTATCTTGTTGTTTTAACATTTTTTAGTTTTTTACTTTCAATTTTCATTTTAATTATTGGTATCTGCTTCCGTGCAGTGCTGTAGTGACTTGCTTTCGTGAGCCAACCCAATTGTCGTGAGGCCTAGTGCGACTGTGAGAACCGTGAAGGTGTTGCTGCAAAGGGACTTGTTGAGATCTAAAGTTATCTATTAAAAATAAAATCGGGAGGAAGTTGATTAAACATAACAAGGGTGTTTGTAACTGGTGATCTTGAGCTCGATCTGATAACTAAGACGACCGAGGTATTGTTGCATCGAACCCTATTGAATTTTTACCAAAACCAATCCCGACTTGGGCTTATAGAAGAAGATGATTAGCATCTGGTACATTGCTGTTATAGATGATTTTGACAAACTGATTGAAGGGGATGAAGCTAGATAAGCCTATTCCTAGTTGAAGCAGGTCCATGCCCAATCGAGTACAGAAGATGAAAACTCGAGCTGACAAATTGTGTTGAAAGAGTAGTTTTTGAATTACTATGTTTGTTGTAAAGACCCGTAAAATTCAAGGAAAATTTTTTCTTAATTTTCTTTAGAATTTTACAAGAGCGCGGTTTCAGACGGCACCTGATTCCGAGGCCCGGAGTGCCCGGAATTAATTTCCGAAGTTTAGCTCGGGTACGTTCAGTGAACGAACGAGCGGGAATTCCTAACTTTTGATCCGGTGCTCGGAATTGAAATCCGAGGGCACCGATGAACTCGCAGCGCCGATATTCGCTTAAAGAGTCCTTTTCGGGAGTTGCGTTTGTTGCGGGTTGAGAGTTTCGTTTTGGGGTTTTTAGTTTGAGTTAAATAAAATTGTGTAGAACAATTTTATTTTTAACTTGTTAAAACCTATCTAAGGTGGTTGGGAGTGGGACCCACACCCACTTAACCTCCCTTGGGAGGATTAAGTGTGGTGGGGCCCACACGAACCCCCACCTTTTCAACTCCCCACTCTCCCTCTTAATGGCTTGACAAGTTAACTTATATTTAATTATACAATTCATGTATATTATATAAGTGAGTTAAATGTGGAGTTATCTCTTTTGAATTTCAAACTTTTGAAATCCTTTTGAGTTGTGTGTTAATAAAATAAGTGGTATTCTTATTTTATTAAGAGTTCTTTGTTTGTCTTTGGAGAGCTTTCCCTTCATCTCCAAGCTTTGACGAAGAACCTTCGAAGAACGAAGAACGCGAAGAACGTCGTTCTTCAACGAAGAATTTCTTCGCCGAAGAACACGGACTTTCCGTGACGCCCTTCCGCGACGTGACGTTCTTCTTCCGCGTCATTCCTTCCGCGACGGTTTCCGCGACGAACGCCTTCGACAACGAATCTTCCTCCGACGTCAAAGGAATCGACACCGATTTTCCACGACTCTGCCAACGTGTGATTATCGAGGTAGAGATTCTTGAGATCGTTGCTTTCTTTATATCTTGACTTTCCTCAAGTCTTGACGAGGAACGCTCTCTTTTCCGACGAAGAACGCCGCAACTCCTTTCTTCGTTCACCGTGACAACGAAGGGGACGCCATCTCTTCTTCGGACAACCTTCGTCGGCAAACGAAGATCCGCCATCGTCGTGTCTCTTCGGGCGTAGCACTTCGTCAACGGATTTGACGAACGACGACCGCGACACCCGACCTCCGCGACGCCGTCTTCCGCGGAGCGTAGCGGAACCTTTGAATCCTAAACCCGAGGTAGGGGTTGTTGGTTCATTATTTCTTTATTTTTTTTTCTTGAACGTGGATCTCGCATGTCTAACTTGATGCTTGATTGTTTAAGTTGCGTTATTAATTTAACGTGAGGGGGCCGGACCGCACGAACACGGCCGAACCCCCCTCCAACGATCTTGTTTGTTCATGCGGGTGGAAGCAAGTAGCGTGGTGCCGTCGCACCACGCGGATGATCGTACAATTAATTTACGTGGCGCCGTCGCGCCACGCCGGGGGAAAATCTTCAAGAACGCGACGCCGTCGCGCCGCGTTGAAAAGAATCGAAGCACGGCGAAGGGGCGCGGTGCCGACGCACCGCGCCGGATGACGAACGCCGCGGCCGGTTCCGGGCCGCGGCGGAACGAGAAGACCGCGGCCGGTTCCGGGCCGCGGCAGGACGAGGAGACCGCGGCCGGTTCCGGGCCGCGGCGGAAGGGAAGACCGGCGGCCGGGCCGCCGGCGTCGGAAGCCGAAGAGGGGACCGGAAATTCCGGTCCCGTTGGAGATAACCGGCCGGCCGGCTGGCCGGCCGGACGCCGTTAAACCGGGGAATTAATTCCCCGGCCGGCTGGCAAAACCCCCCTCTTAAAGAGGGGGGGCGTTCTTTTTTTTTAAAAGAGGAGGGGGTCGGCTGCCCCCTCGGTTCGCTCCAGCAGGCCCCCCACGTGGGGGGGCTTCTTTAAAAACAAAGGGGCCGTGCCCCTTTGTGCCGCGCAGCGCGCAAAAAAGCCGCGGGGCTGAGCCCCGCGTGCGCCGCCAGGCGGCCCGCCGCCGCCGCCACGCGGCCGCCGCCGCCGCCACCGTGCGCCGCCGCGCGCCGCCACCGGCCGCCGCACCGCCGCCGCGCGCCGCCACCGGCCGCCGCACCGCCGCCGCGCGCCGCCACCGGCCGCCGCACCGCCGCCGCGCGCCGCCACCGGCCGCCGCACCGCCGCCGCCCGCCGCCGCCGTCCGCCGCCGCCGGCCGCCGCGCCGCCCAGGGGGGGGTCGGGCCGGGTCGGCCCGGACCCGGACCCCCCCATTTCGGACCAGATTCGGTTTTTCGCTCATAACTTGAGCCTCGGACCTCCGAATGACGAGCCGTCTGCGGCAACGCGATCCTTGGATCGAGACGGTCGTTTCGGTATATCGCTCTCAAGGTTTCGGATTACTTTGAGTACGGCCGGGTTGGTTCGTTCACGGAACCAACCGGGCCTTCGGAGCGGAAACGCTCATATCTTGAGCTACGGACGTCCGATTGACGTACCGTCAGTCGCGTAGTGTTCCTCATAGTGAGACGGATCTTTTGGCATACTCCGCCCGAGGTTTGGACGCAGGTGGAGTACGGTCGGGTTGGTTTTGCCTTAAAAACCAACCGGGCCCCGGAGACGAAAATGCCAATAACTCACAGACCGGGCGTCCGATTGACGCGCCGTCTGTTTCGTTGACTTCCTCTTGATGAGACGGAACTTTTGACATACTCCGCCCGAGTTTTGGATACAGTTGAGATACGGCCGGGATTGGTTTCGCTCACGAAACCAACCGGGCCCCTGGGACGAAAAGGCTAATAACTCACAGACCGGGCGTCCGAATCAACGCGCCGTCTGTTGCGTTGAGACCCCTGTGACGAGACGGTTCTTTGAGACACTTCTTCGCGGAACCTTGTGATACTTGGAGTATCGACCAGTAGCTCGTGGAGCGGACCCGTGGTACTTGACAGTGGTGGTGCGCTTGGATGCAGCAGCAGACCCTTGGCGGTGGAGCGCTTGGTTGTAGCGGCGGACCCGCGATACTCTACGGAGTGTGTGCGCTTGGTTGTAGCGACAGACCCGCGACGGTGGAGACGTGCGTGCGGAGTACGGAGACCGTGTAGCCGGCTGAGACCTGACGACTGCTTGACCGACTCGACTTGGAGTGAGTCGACTAGCCCAGTGGACGGAGCGCCGGTATTTGGCTGCAGACCCACGGCGGACGGAGCGCCAGGTAGATGGCAGCAGACCCGCGGTACTCGACAGGAGGAGTACCTCAGCAGGCTATCTGGGTAGCGCCCGGTATTTGGCGACAGACCCTCAGCGGACGGAGCGCCCGGTAGTTGGCCGCAAACCCGCAGTACTCGACAGGAGGAGTACCTCAGCAGTCCTAGGTTAGTGAGCGGCAGCCTCGGAGTCGTGACAGGATCACTGTACACTCTAGAGACGGAGCTCTTCAGCAGTTACGGTTTCGATAATGAAAATCCTGGTTTGAGCTGAGACTTTTGACCTTGTGTTTACTTCATGACTGAGATGGGTCACTTGCTAACTTTGGTATATGTATGGGCATATACCCGGGTAGTGGTTATCCGTCGAATTCACAATTCTTGTGTTCCTCATGATTGAGATGGGTTACTCGATAACTTAGGTATATGTATGGGCATATACCTAAGTAGAAGTTATCTGTTGAGATCTTCTTTGTGGTTATCCTTGTTGGTTTAGTGAGACCTTGAGGGTCTCGGGGTCCCTACTGAGTATCGTTATACTCACCCCTGCACGGGCTATGCCCGCACCTCGTTGTGTTGGTTGCAGACGACGGACAGTGCTGACAGAAGCCGAATGTTCGAGGACTAGACAGTACCTGGAGGTGGGCTATACGACGAGGCGGTACCCGGAGGCAGACCACTGGACAGGACATACTCGGAGCAGACGGCAGGACCCGAGGAGCAGAGGAGCTATCTGTACCCACCCTTCAGGTGGGATTTCCAGAGGACATCTCAGCGTAGCAGATTTACTTTTCAGTCGCTGTTTTCCCTTTCGAGTTGTACTTTACAGTTGGGCTTGTATTTCCGGCCCCTTTTACTTTTCAGCTCTTCTTTTGTACTTAGTGTTTTTACTTCCGCTTGTACTCTGTGGTGCTTGTTTTCTTTTTTTAAAGGCAATGCCTTCCCAGTTATCGGGATTTTACGCCTTTGGTGCTAGTCGCCAGCCCCTGGCCTATGGAAGGCGGGCTTGGGGTAGTCACGGCACGGGCCCCGAGGACGGGTCGTGACAAATTGGTATCAAAGGAGTTCGGTTCTACCGCAGAACTTATAACCCTGATGTTTCTTTCTGTGAAGCAATAGTGTTGAGAGTACCGAGTGTGGTTTTCAGTTCAGGGAGTCCAGTGTTGGTGCGGGCGGCCGACGTATCCATACACCAGGACCCTGACAACTGATTTCCGACTTGGTGCACGAAAACACTGATTGCGTGTGTGTTTTCAAAAGTTTTTCCCCTTAAAACAGCTCAAACCAGGTCAGCTCACCAGGTATAATCGTTTGATCGTGTTACGTTGTTTCTTTCAGGATGGCCCCACGACGGCAGCCAGCTAGGGTTCCGAGAATCGAGCGTGACGACAGCCCACCGAGCGACGAGGCTTCGGTGCAGGGCCCTTTTTCAGTAGTGGCACCGGCGGTAGCTTTACCCGCCGAGCCCCCGATGCTTCCAGCAGCAGCCGCTGACGATGCACGTCGCCTCAGCGCACTGCATGAGTTTCAGCACCAGCGACCGCCCAGGTTTCGCGGGGAGACGGATCCCCAGGCAGCAGAGGACTGGCTGGAGGCAGTAGTACGAGTGTTTAGGCTAGTGAGGACACCAGCAGACCTTATGGTGATCCTCGCTGCGAGCCTACTACACGCAGCAGCAGGACGATGGTGGAGCCTGATGCTCCAGGTGCACGATGAGGCGTCTCTTCTCTGGACGGACTTCGAGAGCCTCTTCCGCTCTGAGTTCGTCCCGGCCACCCTCCGAGCGGTGCGCATCCAGGAGCTTCTACAGCTGCGGCAGGGCAGCATGACGGTCGCTCAGTACGCGGCGAGGTTCACCGATCTCTCGCGCTACTCGACCGACATGGTACGGGACCCATTCTTCAGGGCCCGGACCTTCGAGCAGGGTTTGAGACACGAGATCAGGGCATCGCTGATCTCCCTCAGCATACCGACTCAGACAGGAGTACTGGAGCGGGCACTTCTGATCGAGAGTTTCCTTGCTGAGTCTACACCAGCACAGCAACTCACCGCAAGGCGACACGTGGCAGAGTCATCTGCAGCAGGTAGCCGACAGATGACTCAGGGTTCCAGGCAGAACAGACCTACCGGTGGCCGACTGCACGACTCAGGCTCAGTTGTACGGGGAAGCCGGGGTGGAGTCAGAGCCAGGCGTGCCGAGAGTGGGCAGTGTTACTCCTGTGGCGGGATTGGTCACATGGCTCGTGACTGTCCGACCCGCCATGCTGATGATCAGCAGTTAAGTGAAGAACCTCCCAGGCAGAGGCAGAGGTTCGACCGTGGCGGTCCGCAGGGAGGAGGCGGACGAGGCAGAGGAGCTGGACGAGCAGCTGGTGGTGGGCGACGCTTTGAGGCTCTTCCACCACCACCACCAGGAGGACCACCCCGACCGCAGGGGAGACCTCAGCTTCAGGCAGCCGAGGTCTTCGATCATGGAGCTCTGGGAGCCAGTGGACAGGAGCAGAACTAGTGGATACGTCCTTAGTACTTCCAGTTCTTTGTTGCTTTTGTGTAGCGTCTTGTATTATGAGCTGCAATAATAAAAGACGCATACCTTTGTGATGTTTTCTTTCCTGTCCTCTTTTGTGATGTTACTAAGAGGTTCCAGTTGACTGTTGACTTGACCCTCACTTGTGAGACATCTACTGGAGGAGACCAGTTACTACACACTGATGCCGACAGTGTGACTCAACCCTTGGAGGCGAGAGTAACGGTTGGATCTCTTAGTAGTAGCGTCGAGGCCTTACGACGTCATCCTTGGTATGGATTAGTATCATCCATGTTAGGATTGACTGTTTTAGGCAAAGAATGTGGTTCATCCAGGGGATGAGACCAGGTTTCTCTTTTCGGCTAAGAAGAAATCTTGCAGCTCTTGTGGGACCAGAGATGGTCCGGGCCACGTCAAAAGAGGTCCATGTCATCCAGGAGCGGGTCCTACATGGACGATCGATTCCTCTTGTACGCAACAGATGGCGGCACGGGAATCTCCAGGAGAGCACATGGGAGCGGGAGGCTCAGATGCGTGCTCAGTATCCTCTCTTTTGATTCCCTAGTTTTTGATGTAGCTTTACGGGGACGTAAAGCCCTGAGGTGGGAGTAATGTAAAGACCCGTAAAATTCAAGGAAAATTTTTTCTTAATTTTCTTTAGAATTTTACAAGAGCGCGGTTTCAGACGGCACCTGATTCCGAGGCCCGGAGTGCCCGGAATTAATTTCCGAAGTTTAGCTCGGGTACGTTCAGTGAACGAACGAGCGGGAATTCCTAACTTTTGATCCGGTGCTCGGAATTGAAATCCGAGGGCACCGATGAACTCGCAGCGCCGATATTCGCTTAAAGAGTCCTTTTCGGGAGTTGCGTTTGTTGCGGGTTGAGAGTTTCGTTTTGGGGTTTTTAGTTTGAGTTAAATAAAATTGTGTAGAACAATTTTATTTTTAACTTGTTAAAACCTATCTAAGGTGGTTGGGAGTGGGACCCACACCCACTTAACCTCCCTTGGGAGGATTAAGTGTGGTGGGGCCCACACGAACCCCCACCTTTTCAACTCCCCACTCTCCCTCTTAATGGCTTGACAAGTTAACTTATATTTAATTATACAATTCATGTATATTAAATAAGTGAGTTAAATGTGGAGTTATCTCTTTTGAATTTCAAACTTTTGAAATCCTTTTGAGTTGTGTGTTAATAAAATAAGTGGTATTCTTATTTTATTAAGAGTTCTTTGTTTGTCTTTGGAGAGCTTTCCCTTCATCTCCAAGCTTTGACGAAGAACCTTCGAAGAACGAAGAACGCGAAGAACGTCGTTCTTCAACGAAGAATTTCTTCGCCGAAGAACACGGACTTTCCGTGACGCCCTTCCGCGACGTGACGTTCTTCTTCCGCGTCATTCCTTCCGCGACGGTTTCCGCGACGAACGCCTTCGACAACGAATCTTCCTCCGACGTCAAAGGAATCGACACCGATTTTCCACGACTCTGCCAACGTGTGATTATCGAGGTAGAGATTCTTGAGATCGTTGCTTTCTTTATATCTTGACTTTCCTCAAGTCTTGACGAGGAACGCTCTCTTTTCCGACGAAGAACGCCGCAACTCCTTTCTTCGTTCACCGTGACAACGAAGGGGACGCCATCTCTTCTTCGGACAACCTTCGTCGGCAAACGAAGATCCGCCATCGTCGTGTCTCTTCGGGCGTAGCACTTCGTCAACGGATTTGACGAACGACGACCGCGACACCCGACCTCCGCGACGCCGTCTTCCGCGGAGCGTAGCGGAACCTTTGAATCCTAAACCCGAGGTAGGGGTTGTTGGTTCATTATTTCTTTATTCTTTTTTCTTGAACGTGGATCTCGCATGTCTAACTTGATGCTTGATTGTTTAAGTTGCGTTATTAATTTAACGTGAGGGGGCCGGACCGCACGAACACGGCCGAACCCCCCTCCAACGATCTTGTTTGTTCATGCGGGTGGAAGCAAGTAGCGTGGTGCCGTCGCACCACGCGGATGATCGTACAATTAATTTACGTGGCGCCGTCGCGCCACGCCGGGGGAAAATCTTCAAGAACGCGACGTCGTCGCGCCGCGTTGAAAAGAATCGAAGCACGGCGAAGGGGCGCGGTGCCGACGCACCGCGCCGGATGACGAACGCCGCGGCCGGTTCCGGGCCGCGGCGGAACGAGAAGACCGCGGCCGGTTCCGGGCCGCGGCAGGACGAGGAGACCGCGGCCGGTTCCGGGCCGCGGCGGAAGGGAAGACCGGCGGCCGGGCCGCCGGCGTCGGAAGCCGAAGAGGGGACCGGAAATTCCGGTCCCGTTGGAGATAACCGGCCGGCCGGCTGGCCGGCCGGACGCCGTTAAACCGGGGAATTAATTCCCCGGCCGGCTGGCAAAACCCCCCTCTTAAAGAGGGGGGGCGTTCTTTTTTTTTAAAAGAGGAGGGGGCCGGCTGCCCCCTCGGTTCGCTCCAGCAGGCCCCCCACGTGGGGGGGCTTCTTTAAAAACAAAGGGGCCGTGCCCCTTTGTGCCGCGCAGCGCGCAAAAAAGCCGCGGGGCTGAGCCCCGCGTGCGCCGCCAGGCGGCCCGCCGCCGCCGCCACGCGGCCGCCGCCGCCGCCACCGTGCGCCGCCGCGCGCCGCCACCGGCCGCCGCACCGCCGCCGCGCGCCGCCACCGGCCGCCGCACCGCCGCCGCGCGCCGCCACCGGCCGCCGCACCGCCGCCGCGCGCCGCCACCGGCCGCCGCACCGCCGCCGCCCGCCGCCGCCGTCCGCCGCCGCCGGCCGCCGCGCCGCCCAGGGGGGGGTCGGGCCGGGTCGGCCCGGACCCGGACCCCCCCATTTCGGACCAGATTCGGTTTTTCGCTCATAACTTGAGCCTCGGACCTCCGAATGACGAGCCGTCTGCGGCAACGCGATCCTTGGATCGAGACGGTCGTTTCGGTATATCGCTCTCAAGGTTTCGGATTACTTTGAGTACGGCCGGGTTGGTTCGTTCACGGAACCAACCGGGCCTTCGGAGCGGAAACGCTCATATCTTGAGCTACGGACGTCCGATTGACGTACCGTCAGTCGCGTAGTGTTCCTCATAGTGAGACGGATCTTTTGGCATACTCCGCCCGAGGTTTGGACGCAGGTGGAGTACGGTCGGGTTGGTTTTGCCTTAAAAACCAACCGGGCCCCGGAGACGAAAATGCCAATAACTCACAGACCGGGCGTCCGATTGACGCGCCGTCTGTTTCGTTGACTTCCTCTTGATGAGACGGAACTTTTGACATACTCCGCCCGAGTTTTGGATACAGTTGAGATACGGCCGGGATTGGTTTCGCTCACGAAACCAACCGGGCCCCTGGGACGAAAAGGCTAATAACTCACAGACCGGGCGTCCGAATCAACGCGCCGTCTGTTGCGTTGAGACCCCTGTGACGAGACGGTTCTTTGAGACACTTCTTCGCGGAACCTTGTGATACTTGGAGTATCGACCAGTAGCTCGTGGAGCGGACCCGTGGTACTTGACAGTGGTGGTGCGCTTGGATGCAGCAGCAGACCCTTGGCGGTGGAGCGCTTGGTTGTAGCGGCGGACCCGCGATACTCTACGGAGTGTGTGCGCTTGGTTGTAGCGACAGACCCGCGACGGTGGAGACGTGCGTGCGGAGTACGGAGACCGTGTAGCCGGCTGAGACCTGACGACTGCTTGACCGACTCGACTTGGAGTGAGTCGACTAGCCCAGTGGACGGAGCGCCGGTATTTGGCTGCAGACCCACGGCGGACGGAGCGCCAGGTAGATGGCAGCAGACCCGCGGTACTCGACAGGAGGAGTACCTCAGCAGGCTATCTGGGTAGCGCCCGGTATTTGGCGACAGACCCTCAGCGGACGGAGCGCCCGGTAGTTGGCCGCAAACCCGCAGTACTCGACAGGAGGAGTACCTCAGCAGTCCTAGGTTAGTGAGCGGCAGCCTCGGAGTCGTGACAGGATCACTGTACACTCTAGAGACGGAGCTCTTCAGCAGTTACGGTTTCGATAATGAAAATCCTGGTTTGAGCTGAGACTTTTGACCTTGTGTTTACTTCATGACTGAGATGGGTCACTTGCTAACTTTGGTATATGTATGGGCATATACCCGGGTAGTGGTTATCCGTCGAATTCACAATTCTTGTGTTCCTCATGATTGAGATGGGTTACTCGATAACTTAGGTATATGTATGGGCATATACCTAAGTAGAAGTTATCTGTTGAGATCTTCTTTGTGGTTATCCTTGTTGGTTTAGTGAGACCTTGAGGGTCTCGGGGTCCCTACTGAGTATCGTTATACTCACCCCTGCACGGGCTATGCCCGCACCTCGTTGTGTTGGTTGCAGACGACGGACAGTGCTGACAGAAGCCGAATGTTCGAGGACTAGACAGTACCTGGAGGTGGGCTATACGACGAGGCGGTACCCGGAGGCAGACCACTGGACAGGACATACTCGGAGCAGACGGCAGGACCCGAGGAGCAGAGGAGCTATCTGTACCCACCCTTCAGGTGGGATTTCCAGAGGACATCTCAGCGTAGCAGATTTACTTTTCAGTCGCTGTTTTCCCTTTCGAGTTGTACTTTACAGTTGGGCTTGTATTTCCGGCCCCTTTTACTTTTCAGCTCTTCTTTTGTACTTAGTGTTTTTACTTCCGCTTGTACTCTGTGGTGCTTGTTTTCTTTTTTTAAAGGCAATGCCTTCCCAGTTATCGGGATTTTACGCCTTTGGTGCTAGTCGCCAGCCCCTGGCCTATGGAAGGCGGGCTTGGGGTAGTCACGGCACGGGCCCCGAGGACGGGTCGTGACATTTGTTTCATGTGCCCCAATGAAAATGATGGAAGATTCTGTTGGGAGTTATTGATTTAAAATTTAAATAATGAAGAGAGAGAAAATTATTAATGGAGGGATTTTCTCAACATTAATGGAGGATTTTCTCCCAACATTAATGAAGAGTTATTCCCAATATTAATTTATGGAATAATGATGGAATTATGAATTTTGACCGCATTAATTAGAGATATGGGCTTGGTGTCTATATAAGAGGATGTGGTAGCATGTTTTGGAATGTGGGTTGGAAAATATGTAGCCACCAAGAGAGAGAGGCGAAGGGGTTGCTGCGTTTGCGGTAACTGATGCAAAGTGAAGATGGTGGTCACGACAACAATTGTGTGTCGACGGCGGTGATGATTGAAGATGACGATGATGACGCTGACATGTATCGAAAGTCTTCTTGGTTGCAGAGATCAAGCAGCGTGTCCCGGTTGTGATGATCGGTGGTACAAATCAAAATGGTACGTTCATGTGTGTCGGTGTTGCGTTGTAAAAAAGCCTTCGGGTGTGATGTTAAAAATCCTACGGGTGATGTAAAATGCCTTCGGGTGATAAAAGGCCTTCGGGTGAAATCTTCTACTCTTGTGTGTTTTCTGCAATAACTTCCACTGTGGTGTTGGGCTCCGAGTCCCAACAGCTTCATGGTTCCCCAATGATGTATAAAAGAATATTCTTGAGGGTGCATGCCAGGTGCATGATGAAATGCCACTGAGGAAACTATTGTTAAGGATTTGGTTGATGCAACAGTCAAGTGGAATGTCGAACCAAAGATTTTTGTACACCATATGATGGTGTTGATCTATTCAGAGATGATGTCCCGGGCTGCTGAAGAAGTGAACTTGGGTGATCAATGAAGGGTTTTTTAGAACTGGTTCCAAAAGAACAACATTAAGGTAGAATGAAGTGCTTCCTTGAGTAAGGCTGATCTTGCATCCATTTCGGTTTACGACTAGCATTTGGAGTTGATAAATGGAAGGCTATGTGAGCTAGGAAATCTAACCCGGTTGCTTTTGAGGTCTAAGAAGGACTTTTGTTGAAGACTGAAGCACAAAGAAGTTTCCCTCTCCAAATGGTGAATCAGGACTACAAGGAAGACCCTCCTAGTCATGTTTAACAGAAATAGTGGAATATGAAGTGTTCCTAGAGAAGCTTCTGGAATTTGATAAAAAAAACATGAGAAGTCTAAGTTGAGCTAGAATTGTATCTTGATTCATTTTACCTAGATCTTTAGCTAGCACACATGGGTATGTTTCTTGTAGTTAGAAGATTTTATTCATGTTATGGTTTAGGTGGTGGTCAATAGTCACTGGTACCACATGGTGGTCGAAGATAGAATCTGGTGATGCTGAGTGACTGCTTGACAAGTTTTTAAAAAGGAACATCACATAAAGGGGAAGAGGCTACTAATATTTTGGAGAGATATATTATTTGGAATCTCAACTAACAGAGCTAACACCTGAGCTTCATAGGAGAACTGAGAGTATGAGATCTTTCGAAAAGCATGATCCAGAACTTCAACACAGGAGGAAAACAAAGATAGAGCTTGGGAATATGAACATCAACTCAAGAGTGAATATTTCTATTTATTTTCTCTTTATCTTTGTTGAATATCAATTTGATTGAGATTGTTCTTAGTACAAACATCCACTGTATGTATTTTTCTTGAGGGGGTTGTGTTGGATTTGTTTGATTAATCATTTCAGGTCTTATTTTCTCTTCATCTATATTGTGACTCACTCTTCTTGTCTTCCATTCATTCAAAATTTTTCTTGATCTTACTCGAAGTACCGAGAAGTGAAGGATAGTTTTAAGTCTATTTGGATTTTTTTCCTATTGTAATAAATTGAGTGGTTATTCTATAGGACTAGTCGGGTGAGTGTTTTCATTGAATGGGAGTTCATTTAGAAAATTAATTCTTAGTTTTCGTGTTCATTGGATTTTGTTTTCAAGAACACCATATTTTCATCAAGCTTTGACAATTAAATTTTCCTCATCATCTTTAAGAATGCCCCTGCTTGTTGATGTAGGTCAAACCTAATGTCACTGACACCTCATTTTCACTAATTCACTAAACTTTTTTCACTAACACACTTTCATCATTTTTTAATTTATTTTTAGTAGAATGGGTTGAAATAAGCCTTAGGATTAGTTCGACCTCCTTTCGTGTGGATCGAATCTACTCACCATTGTGCTGGTGAGTAGGAAAATTGTATATTGTAATTTTGATGGCGCATCAACGACCACACCGATCAAGGATTTCCTTGAGTTTGAGTTTATAGAAGCCATCAAACATATTCTAAAGATCTAAAATTGAGTTTGTGTTGTGCAGAAAATGATTTTAAGGAGGTTCAGTAGATCATCAAAATTCATTTGAAGAGTATGTGCTAAGAAATCAGGTCATTTGGTTGGATGCAGCGACATCCTTGGAAAGATTAGAGATCTACTTAAAGGAGGAAGGAAGTTTGTAAGACCATTCGTGATACTAAAGACTATGGGATTCAATATAAATATCCCTTTACTTGTATAATATAGTGAATGCTTTCTGGTGTAATATGGTGAGAGGGTGATGGATGATAATTGTCCCTATCCATCGTAATTGATGATAAGATTATAGTGGAAAATTTGTGACTCAGTGAAACCCTGATCACAACAAGAAGTGAGTTTCCCACATTAGGTTTGAACCTTATAAAAACACATGTGTAATACTTTACTTCTTTACTTGCATTGTGTGTGGTGTATGTGATTAGGAAACAAGAAATAGATCCACTTGCATCCTAATAGGTGATAGAGGTTGAAAACCAAATGGGGTTAATGATTAAAATAATATTTGGAATTTGGTAAAAAGTTTATCAACACATGATTCACCCCCTCTCAAATGTCAACACTATTACACTAGGACTAATAGTATTCAAAGATTGATATGTTCCTAAGGAGTATGAAATTCAAGAAGGGAAAGGTGGGTGATAATTTTTATATAAAGGAAAATCACATGACTTCACTCATTGTGATCATGTATATTGAAAGCATTATAATCTCTATAGATGGAGTTCAAAAATGTGAAGACTTTGTTTCCCAAATAAAGAAATAATATAAAACATCAATGTTAAGTTATATTGCTTTCTTTTTGGGGATACAAATTACTCAAGCTATTGGAATTATATTATTGTCATAAGAAAAGTATATCATGAGCTAGTGAGACATTTCAGCATAAAAAATTTGAAGGATGTTTAAATACCCATATATGTTGGGAAAAATTGACCAAGGATAATTATGGGAAAGTTTTGAGTCGAAAGTATTATCAAATAATGATCGAAACTTTACTCTATTTAACTATGTCACGGCCTGACATTGTTTTTACGGTAACACTATGTGTGAGATTCCAAAGCAATCCTAAGAAATATCATCTTATGAAAGTGAATAGAATATTATGGTATGTGAATGAAACACTTGACTATGGTCTTGTGTATGGAAAAGAAGGATCACTTCAATTACACAACTATACTTATACGAATTGAGCCAAAAATATTTACGATCGCATGTCCACTTCGGGTGGTGCATTTTTCATCGGAGGATAATGTGTGATATGGAATTGTAAGAAGAAAACTTTGGATTATTTAAGCATGATTGAAGTGGATTGCGTGGCATCGACTCAATATATCACAAAAATGATGTGGATAAAGTCCCAAATCGAGAATGGAAGTGAAGGTAGATTTTTTCTTGGTGATTGGGTGTTATAATAAAAGTGAATCCAATTTATCCAAAAACATTATGCAACATTCATGATCAAAGAATATTTATATAATGCACCACTTCATTAAGGAGGTGGGGTGAGGTGAATTTTTATTGAAGTATATTTCTACAAATGAATAAGTCATGAACTTTCTAACGAATCCATTGTCCAAAGAATTATTTCAATACTTAAGATTTGTGTTGAGAGTGTTTTGCCTCCAAAAAGATAGTATTTATTTAATGGTTACCTATTCAATTTATTTAGATTTTATTGTCAAATAGGGAGATATAATCATAAATCCCCTGCTGAAATTATGTGGAAAGGGGGATAAATTGATAAGAATATGAAGGAAAATAATGGGTGATATTTGAAAAAGGAATGAGTAATTTTTTTTAATCTCGTTATATGAGAGTGTATTCATTAATGGGGATAGTTTCATATATGGAATAAAAATTGAGAAACATTGGTTTGATCAATTTCTTTTAGAGGATTTATATTGAACATGTTTCCAAAAAATCCAAATGGGTGTTGGATAGACCATTATGAGAATTCATTAAAGAGTTCCATTAGTGAAATATTTTTTTCATTGAGATGTGTAACTCCCTCAGAAAATACACTCTAACATATGGTGTGGTGTCAAGATTCCCTCTTTGGAAGGTAACTATGGAATTTATCCTTTTGTGGGATTTTTCATTAACATTACACTTGAATTCATGGTTCATGGTTCATGAATTTCTTTTTCAAATTGTATTTTTTTCCAATATAACTCCTAGATTTTTTGAAGCATATTTGAAGATGCATGGAGGCAAGGGGGGGTGGCCATGAGAAGAAAGGGGGACATAACATGTGTTTTTTCCACCACAATAAACAAATAAATCATATGTTATTTCTACCATTATACACTCATAATCAACTTTTTCATTGAAAAATAATTATCAACATGTATATGATATGTTTAGAATGAAATGGATAATATTGAGAGTGGATAGGGTACTTATGGAATTGATTTAAGGATCTTAGATATGTTCATGTTGAATAATGGAAAAACACATTATGGTTGTTAATCGTGGTTTTGTGAAAATTCATGGCATGCAGGTGCTCATGAGAGTGTTCTCGAGGTTGGGTCAAAATACATCATGGTTTAAAGAGGCTCTCATCGATTGAGCAATGAATAGTTCTCCATGTGAGAGCCTCCTCCTCCTTTTATAGTGCGGTTCTAAAATATCCAAGAAAGGTTCCCAAACCCCTAGATATTTACTACCCACTAAATAAACTATAAACGATATTTCATGATAACTTTACTGATTCATAAATATAATTTATATTTTTATCACTTGTAATATAATAAATATAATACATGATAAAAATGAGTCATTAACTCAACTCGGTATTCCTGTATATATAAAACGAACCTTGAATATTAAAATAATATTTTTTTCATATAATATTTTTTCATATGTTTACTTTAATGCTTGTAAATACGTTTAATAAATAAATTCAATACCAGTTATTCTAAACTCGAATAATATGAATTTATTTATTCCTTGGTGATCGTATATTCTTAGTCATATCTCAAACCCTGTGGTGGGTCCCACTATATCCTAAACTCCTATTCATCAGAATAGGCATGACTTTTGAATATTCTTATTGTGTGACCTTCTAGGACCTTATCTCGATAGCAGTAAATACTATTCACAGACTAGGAGCAGAGTTTATAAACCCTTCAAGGCCCCTAAAGAGATAAGGAAAAGTTGTAGTTGCGATAATCTTTCCTAAAAACTCACACCATGTAATATAATCTCTTTGTCTCATGATATCTCATAAAGCATTACAACATCAATTCCATAGTTTTTTACTTACATCAAAGTATGTGATCAAATAGTATACACTGATAATAATCTCAAGTCGATATACCATTAAACATGTTCACATATATGAACTGAAAATGACACTTGAAACATGTGGTATTCCTATTGGCGGGCCATTCCTCATGATCTCATCTACCCGAGATTTCCATGTGAAAACTTTATGAGAATAATTATTAATGATTATGATCCCCCAAACACCTGATATTCATATATAATCTATGTACAGTCAGTATGATGTATCTAGAACATAGGACATATGTTTAATATTACTGTCATGGAAGGTTCTCATTATAGACTGAGAACTGCTATAGCTTTTTGATACAACATGTAATCTATGGATATTATCATGTAAATAGTGGATGAAAAAATATCAACACTATTATGATAAGTGTACATGATGCATAACTCATTGTATACATGATATGGTAACCAAAAAGTACTATTCAAGTTGGGTCTAGGGCACCCACTTTTACAAAACCCCCACTTGCACTAAAGGCAACTTACTAATGAACCTTGTTAGCTCTCACATGATAAGATCATGAATCTGATGAGTTATCACTTTATTCTTCGATCTTCTCACATCTCCTTTACATGGCTATTCTATAGTCTGTGACTTTACCTCTTTGAGCAAGAATCCTCAAGAGATGATATCCCTGAGTTAATTCCTTTTGTACATTGTCAAAACTTGACATCTTGGATAGTACTAGTAGTAGGATTATCATAATTTATTTTATGATAAAACTTTACTTACTAGGTATGATTCCAAGAAATAGAAAAAATCATTGCATTTTTACACTGCTTCTTTAGCTGCATCATAAGTTGCAACGCACTTAGTATTTATAGATGAGGGTGCCACTAGCTTAAATGTGCTTCTCTTGTTCATTACGTTACTCTGATTGCGATATTAGATCATATTTATACAAGATAAGACTAATATGTTCCCCTTAAACTAGTTTCCATTCCTCTCCAAGTACCAGGAACATATCTCTTATACTCTCTCAGTATAATTGGATAGTTGTGACCGCTTCGCGTGTTGTTCTCCAGGACATAACTGATATTTTTCTACCATGAAGAATATGTTGTAAATATAATTTCTTGTACATATCATGTAATATGTGATTGATCCAACGCATAAGCATATATAATTAAACTTATCACATTAATCTCCTCTTATGTCTCATATATGTCTTCTTAAAGAGATTAGTGCCATGTGACATTGGTAACAATTCTCTCTCAAATTGTTCCAACTTGTATTTTTCAATACCTTTTCAGTTTGTATACAATTTACTAGGTCTAAGAAACCATTATATCTAACTCAGTAGATATCATTCCCTATAACCTAGGATTCCACTTTAAGTCAATCTCTGGAGAGATACTTTCATTCTGGTCTTAACTAACTATAAGACCAATAATTTTTTCCCATATGTTATCACACATATTTTACTTTAAAAAAAGAGGTGTTCCTACTAACTTCTTTTATGCGCATGGGAAAATTAATTCCAAATGAATATTCTATGATCTTATTTCTTATTTTAATCTAAAACTGTATTTTAGTAACTTGCACCACTTATTGGCATTCTATAGTGTCACTAACCCTTTCTGATTGTGTTGTATATACGCCTTTCAAGATTGGTGGTCTTGATATCCAATGATCAATTTAATGATCATAGAAATTAGATACAACAAATAAAATTCTAATGGATTTAGGAATAACAAATTGGTATTACTAATCAAGCCTTATTGGTACCGTGCTTGTACCAACCATGTATAGTCTCACTTGAATACCCACCACAGTATTCAAAATAATAATCCCTTATACTTTGATACATGGAATACATTATTAAATTTTAATTGAACTTGTCAATATTAGCTCGTTTTCATTTATTGCTTACTTGTAGGATTAATTATTCTCAATGAATAAAGTATCACTGGTCACGGTGAATGTAAAACCATTACCATGGTTTTATCCTTCCTACACAGTATGTGTCTTTGGAACATTTCTTTTTCACAAATTCTTATGGAACTTTTTCTTATGATAACCACTTATGCATCTCGGGATTTAACTAATTCTAAATCAATATTTCTCCCACCATCTCAAATAGATATGTTCACCCTTTTATATAAATATAGTTTATCACTTGACTATAAATTTTTCATCTCAAGGTTCAATCTAATATCCATAGAAAACTTTAGGATGATTACTTTAGATACACATTATTTCTTTCTTGATTCAAGTTTGTTTATATTCATAACAAAATCTTTGCATTTAAACACATGTTATTATGACATGATAGATTTATATCATGCTATAACTCATATGATATCTATTACTCGTTATAGTTGGAATATGGTTATGAGATTACCTCTATATTTGGGAAGCATGCCCTGAAAAATAATGGAAAAATCTACAATTCATATGAATCTCAACATTGATGCACCTTTTACTTACATCGTGAATTTGATTTGTATAAGGAAATGTGTGTTTATGAATTACTCCACGCTACATATTTATTGATCATTTTTTTCATGTATGACTCGTCATTAATCCCCTTTACTAACATCATTACTCTGATGTGTATAAGGAAATGTGAGTTTAGGAATAAATTTAGTCTATATTTTATGATCGATGAATGCTTGGTTAATAAATTCTTCGGCACATGGGCCTGAAGTAACTCATATATTCTGACCATGCATATATCGTACTTCACCCTTACATTCCTTAAATCACTTAAAGGAATCGAATGATGTATATTTACCACTAGCTTAACCTTTTAATAGTTCAAACTATCTAGCTGAAATAATTCTATAATCTTTGTGACTAACCTTTATTTATAAAGGTTTCTTTGACTAAAACTAGATAAGTATATATTTCATTGATACCTAAAGTCTTTTACTCTAAAGAATCTAAAACCATAATGGGTATATACTTTAAAAATACTTTTAGTTTCATTGTAAAAAGAATTATCTTGCCACAAATGGGTATAAATGATTCTTATATTTTATATTCATCATGTATTACCAATGATTTGAGCATTACTGATCTATTAGTTGAGATTTGAAACCACAAAAAATATTCATTCCAAACTGGAATAATGTCTCCTTGTGTCCAAAGGAAATGTGAGATAAATTTTTTGGTTATACTCAGTCAAATTTCCACTAGAATCATTAAACTTGGAAATTAGTAATTTTTTACTTCTCACCGCTGACCTAGGAATCACCCTTTCTCTACTGCTTGGAGAATTCACCTTAATCTGTGTAACATTTCTAGTCTTTTTTGGTTACTGTATATAAATATACATATGTGATAGGTTTTTTGTATTCAATACCCAATAAGTATAACATGAACATTACTTATGATTTATGAATATACCTGAAGAAGAAGTGACTACTTGCTTCTTCAATTTAGATCAATGCATTTGAACTTCCATAAACTTATCTCGCAACATTTTAAGAAAATAACCTCTTGTATACTGCTTTTCCTCTTTTATTTTGAAGGAAATTGAGAAGGTGCCTTTGGAGTCACACTTACTAATGTCCTTTTTACCTTGTCTTTCAAATTTTTCACTATAAGAACTAAATATTAATCTTTATTTGTGTTATTATCTACTAGGAAAACATTATCCAAAAGGAAATGAAGCATTTTTCTCTATATTGTTCATTTTTTAATCTTAAATGAAACTGGAGAATGTGGGTGAAAATGATTTTAGAAAGGGATGATTTGAAATATCATGATCCATCTTTAAATTTAAATGTATCAATTGTAAACTTCGCCTTATTAATATCTTTCTTCATTATATCCTTATAGACTTCTAGAAGATGTGACAACATGTGGTACCATCCATGCCCTGATGATGCATCCTCAACTCATTGGACATTGATGATGGAATTATGATCATACATGAGTCTCCTATAAGTATCTTTTATACCCCCGCTTCCTGAGGTAGCTCAACAGGTATTGGGGACTCCATTAGCTTGAATTTCCTATGTCGTTGTACTTTGTGCAATCACCTACACTACTCTTTGGAAACTTTTTCCGGTTAGGAAATATTCTTGATCCAATAGTTATTGTAGTGTATCTATGGTATTACTTGTCATTCTTCTATAAAATTAAACACTGGAAGGTAAGTACTTTTATCTTGATTACCAGTTTGACATTACCGATTGAATAAATCATTAATGTCTCCCACTATTATATCAAACTCTAGTAACCCTCACTACTAGATTTGTAATACTGCATCACTTGAGTATTCTAGTGGCAAGGATCCTTGAAACTTATCCTCATAGTTCAAGCTATGGTTATGCCACTACTTGGAGAGTTTCAAGTTAGATAATAAACTGGTTAACTGCATTAACTCGTTGTTCCTTGAACCGTTGAATAAAATCATAGCTTCTCAGAATTGTAACCTTGATTCCCTCAATGCTTTTCCTATAAAGATGCAATAAGCTAGATATTGCGGCTTATTTTCTACCATATTTAGTTAAATTGAATCATAGTTTTCATAAGAACTCCCCAGTAGTAGGATACACTCTCAACTAGGGTTCACGATCACCTCGTACACCCAGTTTTGTTCAAATTCGAACGATGAAAGGCATTACAAGTTAATATTACTTTGATGGTTTTATATTACTTAAAGAATGTAATCTTTTTTTATTAAATATTTTCATGCTATGTGATCATGCTTACAATTGAACAATGCGTTAATAGAATACATTCATTGCGTCTTTATACATTATTTGTTTTTTATTTTATGTGTTCACGCAGTAAACATGCACATTCATAAAATAATAAACAATGTATAAAATAAACAAACTACTCGAACGATCTTAAGAAACTCATATTGGTTGATCCATTTAAATTCAAGGGATCAAATGTGACCTAGGGGTATAATACTTGAGTCGATCTTGACTCATATCATAGATCTCACTCTAATATAGTATTTTCACATCTTGTCTAGGATTTCGCCTTGTCTTAGTGTGGTCCACATCTTACAGCATCATTGTCATAGTAAAAATATATTCACACGTAGGCAAGGGGGCTCGAGAACTGAAAAATACATACAAATAAACTGATGGACGTGCAAGCCCTTATAAATATTAAATTAAGAAAGGCGATGCGCAGAACATTGATAAATAAATAATTATTATAATCATTACATGTAGTTATAATAATTAATTAAATAAATTTAAACTCAGATAAACAAAGGTTGAACACAGCTCAAGACCGGTCGACATATGAAATTAAATGTGAGATAAAAATTTAAAATGTAAAAAAAAAGTTCAATGATAATTAAATAAATTAAATGAATTATTTTAATTCAATTAATTTAATTTGTTTGATCCCATAATTAATTTAATTTGGTAGCAAAATTAAATTATTCAGTTAATTTATTTTTTATTCCAAAATAAAATCATTTTTTAAATTATAAAATTATTATTATTTTTTAATCCAAAAATTTAAATTATGTTTTTGAATATGTTAAAAACTTTTCATGGGCCTCAGAACCCATCCATGTTCTTTGCAAGTTATCCAGAACCCGTGCATGTCGATGACGGATCGGGTATTACCAATCCAGGTTCATTCTAGGTTGAGTAGGATTCGCAGCGACCGACACTGGGTCAGGCCAACCCGATTTAGCTTGTGGGTCGGCCGGTCTGTAGGAGGAGGCCCATATGGAGCCCGATCGAGGAAAATGGTCACACCAAGGGGGTGATAATTGTGATAGAAGAGAGAAACCAGACACGGAGGTCGCGCACAGCTCAGATATGGCCGGGGACACTGACCAACGGCAGTACTGTGTGCGGCAGCCAATCAGGGTGGGGCAATCAGAGCCTAGGGGCAGCGGTGGTCCCAGGCAGTGTGATGGTGGCTGAGGCAGATAGCATCACTAGTGTTGGAAGAGTTTATCCATGGTCGGTGCTACCCCCCCCCCCCCCAATTTGTCAAAGGGGATAGGCATGGAAAGTGTTAGGTTGGTGGGTAGCTCCACCAAACCTCCAACAGAGAGGAGGAACAATAGAGGAGCCTTTCCTATAAAAGGTAGTGAATTCCCCTATGATATTTCATCACTCAAAAATCATCAGTTTTAATCAACATCAATCCCATTTTTGTGTAGTATTTGTGAGGTATTTTCCCCACTTATTAAAGAGAGATATTTACGAGGGGTTTATCCTTATAATTTTGAGGTAGTTTGTACCCACATTAACCCATAGCGATCCATCTATTTTTCTTGTAGTTTTTTTACCCCTTCCATTTGGGGGGTTTTCCACGTTACATATAGTGTCCTTTAATTTTCTGCATTTTGCACTTTATTTTATCTCGTGATTATCACTGCACCATTGGGTCAATCATTTATGGTCCCAAAAACTAGGGGGGTCAGCTACACGAGAGGCATGCAGCACTACTGGAGGGAGGTGGCTAGCAGCGGGCCAACCGGAGCGATGTCGGTCACAAGCTAGCCAAGTCGGGCAGTGGGTCGTGCGATAGCTAGGAAAGGGTGGTGGTTAAATCTTCACTAGGAAGCTTCCATTTTAATTTAAAAAATATATTAATAAAAAAAACTGATACATTTTAATCTTAACAAGTTGTGTCTTTACCCCTTTTTTCCTTAAAAGATTTTTTTTAAAATATTCCATTAGCTTCCAATAAAGCCACACAGAATTTTATCATCTCTTATTCCCTCAAATAATGGATCATCCCATCACAGTCTGGGATGTTGAAACCTAGTTTTTTTTCACGCGTTGCAATCGGGAAAGGGGTTGAAGTGAAGGGTATATTGTTCTTGTAGAAAAACACACTGTAGTAGATGTTATCCCTCTCTCCAATAGATAATATTTTTATATATATTAAACAAATAATAAGAATTGTGATATTTTTTAAAACTAAATATATTTTTAAATGAAATTATATTTGTCTTATATAAAAAATATATTATGCTTTTCTAAAAAATTATCAAATAATATGTGTTTTCAATTTTTTGATTATTTGAGTAAAATGAATATATTTTTGTTAATATTTTCAAGTGCATACATTTTTTAAAACATATTAAATATTAATGAGTTAATTTATTTTAAAACCAAGTATATTTGTAATTGAAATATATTTTATTTTGTTTAAAAAAATTATGTTACATATTTTAAAAATAATTAAAAATAAATATGTGATAAAAATAGATTTTTTTATTATTTAGGGGAAAATTAATAGATTTTATTTGATATCTTTAAATAAATATAGTTTTTTTAATGCATAAAATAATATTGAGTTTATTGTATTGTAAATACAATTATTATTGTAAATAAAATGAAATATTTTTATTAAAAAAAGGTTTTCTTCCATTTAAAAAAGAAAAAATAATTTATATTTAAAAAAATTGTTTTTTAAATTATTTGACTAAATCTAATAAATTTTCTTTAATAATTTTAAAGACATGCAATTTTTTTAAACGTATAATAAATATTTGTTTTTAGACAGATTAAATTATTAAAATTTGACAAATAATCTTAAAAAACTATGATTTATTCAGAAGTATAAAAATTAATATTTTATAAATAGATATGAAATATATTTTTTTGTAAACATAAAATATTATTATTTCTTTAAAAATTGATAAAATTTGGTTTTAAAATTTATAATTTTATTATTCATCATAATAAATAAAATTTGTATAAATTTATTAAAATAAACGTGTTTATCTGAAAGGTTAAAAAACTACATTTTAAGTAATAAAATTTCATAGAAAATTTTAACTAAAAATGTTTAGGAAAAAATTATAAGAAATTTTTACAAAATTACTCTTGAAATTTTCAATGAATAACTTCAATGAAAATTATATTAAAAATTTATTGTGATAAATTTTATTACAAAACTTCAATAGAAAATTTCTAATTAAATTGTTAAAAATTTTATAAAGTCTTTTTCTTTGAGTTTTCTACTTGATTTTTTAGTGAAAGTTTTCATTGAAGATCATTGTAAGTTTATAGTTCACACTGGAATGTTCCAGAGAAAGTTTCACTAGAATTTTCAGTTTAAGTTTCACTATAATTTCTAATGGAAGCTACATTGAAATTTCCCATGGAAGTTTCATTACAATTTCCAATGGAACCATCTCTGCTATACTGGATATTTTAGTAAAAATAAACTTTTTTTATATTGTGAAACTTGCACTATAACTTCCACTAAAACATCCATTAGAATTCCTACTTAATGGATTTATAATTTTTATTAATGTAGATTTTTTAAAAAAATATATTAAAGATATATTATATGTTTATTTATTATATATTTAGTTTTAGGTATAATTTCATATTTTATTTTCATTTTTATTCATATAGAATATACATTTGTAAATGGTACATTATATTTTATTTATAATGATTATGTAACAAATATAATGCATATTTTATACTATTGAATTTATTAAAAATATTGTCATGACCCGTCCCAGAGGGGCTCATTCCGTGACTACCCCAAGCCCTTCTTTAATAGGTTAGGGGTTGGTGACTAGTACCAAGTAGTCATTTCCCACAAATTGGAGGCATTAGTCTAAAGTAATTATACAGACGCACACATCTCCAAGGAACACAATGTTGAAATGTAAAACAACTGATAAAATGCATGCATACAACTAAGATCTCACAACCAGAGTACAACAGGAAGTAAAGGAATAGTAAATAGGGCCAAATATAAGACTACCACAAAGAGTTTGTAACACAAGTCTAACAGAAATTGTAGAATTACAACCTGCTCCAAGGGTGAGGACTATGTCAAAGGTATGCTCCCGATAAACACCTTAGTCTTCCCAGTTCCAGTTATACTCCACCCACTCCCAGTCCTCCGTGGACACCGTAAAAAGGGTCATCGTCTGCACAAGACATGACACGTGTGGGAAAAGCCCATGTAAGGGTGAGTATAAAAATACTCAGTAGGACACCCCAAAAACACTAAACACAAAGTACCAAGTAAGTCATCTCAATACAAGATGTAATAATCTATGTATAACAGATGCTAAGAGAGAAATAGAACCCAGATATACTCAGGAGAGACACCATGCCATCAGGCGGTCATAACCAACTGCCAGCCACAGGATTCTATTTGAAGAAATTCTCATTTCAGAAGATCCCACTCCACGAGCAGTGATATCATTAAAGACACTCGACAAATAGTTCTAGATAATTTGGTCCATTCCCAAAGAGAACACACTGGTCTGAGAAGACTATGATACATAGAGAGGGGGTCATTCCCATAACCGCTAGGGGACACCACAAACCCAATCTGGATCAACACGCTACGTAGGGGATCGTATTCTAACGATTCCATAAACCCTACTAATGTGGCCTGATAGATGGAGGATCAACTCTCTGCTCAAGGAGGTTATGCCCATTTCACAAACTCCACTTGGGATGATAGAGGATCACACTCTAGTCTTGCAAAGGGACACCGCAACTCTATCTGAGACTCGACCTCTAGAGGGGATTACAATCTAGTAATGTGGATGTAATGTCACATTTTTCCCTTGACGCAAGGACCAAGGGAATTCACTCAACCTATAATGGTCCAAACTAGGAAAAAGAAGAGCCTTAATCACTCTTGATTTGAACCTACCGCTCGAAAAGATGCCTGTAGACTTTCCCGAGCCTGCGGACCGACCGCTGAGGTCGGTCCCCCTACCGCCATGGTCGGTCCACCAACCCCATGGACCGGTCTCCCATGGACCGACCACCGCATTCGGTCCACCTACCATGCCGATCGGTCATGCGGTCGTTTCACCTGTGGTAGCTCGAGCTATCACAGAGCCATAGTCGACCACAACGGGGCTCCGCCCAGGTTTCCCCGGATCCAACCCGGGTCCATCCCGAGTCCATATCGTCCAACCCAGCCTACCAACCTGACCTGTCCCACTGACCCAACCCAGCCCACTGACCTGGACCAACCCACCATCCTAGCCTAGCCTATTTGTACACATCCCACCTATCCCGACTCACTATGTGTCCACTACCGCCTATCCTGGTCGCACGCGCTCCGTCACCGGCATAAGGACCAGCATCGTACGCCACCGCTGTCACACAGTGGTGGTCCCCTCTGTAGACTAACATGACTCCTCCGATGCTCTAAAGAAGAAAGGATCATATATCCGAGCTCCTTGGGTCCTGATCTACACTGATCCAGCCTCAGTTTTTAATTTTCCTCAAATACCAAGGTCCAATCGAGTTCGGAACCACCCGACAACATCGAGCCAAGACCACAAGGATCCAACTGGAGAAGAATGCGATCAAAGAGGGGGAAAGGAACAAGATAAAAGTTTAATCATCATTGTCCAAATGTTCTTTTCCAATGCTCAATAATGTGTTATTTGGGTTAGAAAATCAGATCAAATAAATCTCACAGAATAAATCTTATCTCGTAATACGCACGATCTTTGAATCAATCAGTTCATCAATTGATTCACATTCATCATAGAAATAAAGAATGGTGAATAAACCAATTAAATCATAGGCCCTAACTTGGTTTGGATCGATCGCTGGTGAAGAATGAAGTTTCATTATGTTCGTTCATGAGATCCTTCAAAATCGATGTGTGTCGATCGTCAATCCTTGATCTATTTTCATTCATTAGAAAGGATTACCAAATCTATCTCTCTAATGATCCTATATAACTTTTAGGGTTATGAGGCTAACCTTGAAATTCTGACATAATGATACATTTAAAAAAACAATTTTTTGTTTCAACACAAAGAATTAAAATTATTTTATTAAAAAAAATTATTAAATTATTTTATTCATTTTATGCCCATGATAATGTTTCCACAAACGACCAATGCCAACCAATGTTAGGTCACTCCTAGGGTAAAGTCACTATTCTAAACTCAATGGAGCCCTCTGATTTTTTATCCAGACACTTGTTTAGTAGTTGTTCCACTTTTTCAGGAAAACCACACACACGCGCTATTAAATATTTTAATATTTTTCAAACATTTGTTTTGGGCACACTGAGCCTCAGAATCGCACGTTGTATTAGTGCCTAGTCTCGAAAATAACCCATATAATATCTAAAAATAATACATGAAAAATCTAATACATAAAATTCTCCCCACCTTGGGGGTTTATTCCATAAAAATCCAAAACAAGGGCTACTCAAACATGCGAGGGTACTGATCATGAATCTGAGCCTCCCACTCCCATGTGCTTTCCTAGAGATTATCGTGCTACCACTGAATGCAAGCCAAAGGAATTGCTCACCCCTGAAGTATCCCTGTCACTGATACTCAATCTCTACTAGGTACGTAGAAAAGGTCACTCCATCCTTGATGTCTAGTTCTCCCCAATCGATGATGTACAATGGGTCATGAACGTATCACCTCAGTTACGACACGTGGAAGATTCTGTGTACCCGATCTAACTAAAGAGGTATATCCAAGAAGTATGTCACCTCACAAACTCTACATAGTATCTGGAAAGGGTCGATGAACCTTAGAGATAGATTTTCGCCCTAGACAAATCTATGTAATCCTCGTCGAGGTTAAACTCGAAGGAACGCATAGTCTCCTTCCTTGAACTTTAAAGGCCTCTGTCGCCTGTCAGCATAAGACTTCTAATGGCTCTGTATAGTATTCATCTGCTCCTAGATGATCTGCACCTTCTTTATAGTAGCTCTCACCAACTCCAGGCCCATGAGTGCTGACTCTTCTGGGTCCATCCAACAAAGTGGGGACCTGCAGGGTTGCCCGTACAAAGCCTCGAAAATTGCCATACCAAAGGTGGAAGGTAGCTATTTTTGTACGTAAACTCCACCAATGGCAGGTGATCCTGCTAAATATGACCAAAGTCTAACATGAAATCTCACATCATATCCACCAGAACTTGAATGGTTCGCTCAGTCTGGTCATCCATTTGTGGGTGAAATGCTATGCCCAAGCATAACTGAGTCCTAAACACCTCATTTAATCCCTTCTATAACCAGAATGTAAAATGATCATCATGATTAGAAATAATAATTGATGGAACTCCATGTAATCACACTATCTCCTCAACATAGTGTCGTCCTGATCTCTCTACTTAATTCTTCTCTTGGATAGCTAGGAAGTGCACCGACTTGGTGAGTCAGTCAATGATCACCCAGATGAAATCGTGTCCCTTAGACGTATGTGGTAAAAACATTATGAATTCCATTGATATCCCATACCACTTAAATTTTGGAACCTCAAGGGGTTGATCTAAACCTTCTAGAACCTGGTGCTCATTCTTCACTTGCTGACAAGTAAGGCATCGAGAAACAAACTCTGTAACTCCTTTATTCATCCATGGCCACAAAAATTAACGTCGAAGGTCCTGGTACATCTTTTCCACACCTGGATATACCGCCAAAAGGAATGTATGAAACTACCTCAGAACCATCTTCTACAACGCCACTGTTACTATTGTGCATCCTATAAAAAGAACGATGTTCTCCCCACCTTTTGAATATCCATCAGAAGCATGCCCTATGGATATTTGAGCACATAGGGTCTCGCAGTCATTATCCCCAACTTGTTCCTCCCTGACTCATTATAAGAGTATAGGGGTTACAACCATAAATTAGAGGTAATCTACCCCATATCCATCCATAAAGGATAATTGAAATGAGGCCAACTACTCTGGTGCCTCTTTCAACAACTGCAAACTACATCTCCTATTGAGAGCATCTACCACTATGTTCCTCTTTCCATGAGTATAGACAATCTCAAAGTCATAGTCATCGAGGAACTCTAACCATTGACTATTTCTAGAGTTTAGATCATTCTGAGATAAGATATACTTGATACTCTAATGGTCGGAGTATATGATAAACCACTCACCCATCAGGTAGTGTCGCCACGTCTTCAATGTCAAGACTACTGCTACTAACTCAAGACCATGGGTCATGTAGGTATGCTCGTGTGGTCTCAAATAGAATGAACCATAGGCAATCACTGCTTGACTCTAAATCAGGACACAACCAAGCCCGGTTCTTGATGTATCGTAGAACATTATGTACTCAACACCCTCCTCTGGAAATCTCAAGATGGGACCACTCGTTAATAACTGCCTCAACTGCTGAAAAGCCTACTGGCACTCCTCTACCCACATGAAAGGCTATACTTTTCGAGTCAATGCTATCAAGGGTGCTTCCACTTTGGAGAAGTTGGTTAAAAACCTCTAATAGTACCCTGCCAATCCAAGGAAACTATGCACCTCAGTAACATTCTTGGGTGGCTCCCAAGCAAGTACTGCTCAACATTCACTGGATCCACTGCAACTCTAGCCTATGAGATGACGTGTCCCAAAAAATGGACCTCTTGAATCCTGAAATGAAAATTTCAGATATTTATATAAATCTGTTGCTCTTGAAGATTGTCCATAACTATCCTTAAGTCCATCACATGCTCCTCCTCGGACACTGAATACACTAGGATGTCATCGATGAAGACCACCACGAACCGGTCTAAGTAAGGCTGAAAGATCTAGTTCATGAGTCTCATGAATAATATTGGGTCATTCATCACAACAAATGGAATCACCAAGTACTCATAGTGACCATAACGGCATCTGAAGTTCGTCTTTGATATATCTTCATCATGTACTCGCAGTTGGTGATAGCCTGATCTGAGGTCAATCTTTGAGAACTATCACACCCCTTTAAACTGATCAAAGAGGTCATTGATCCTCAGTAGTGGATACTTGTTCTTCATGATCACTTGGTTCAAGTTCCAGTAATACACACATAACCTCAAGCTCATGTATGCCTTCTTGGAAAAAAATTAGGGCTTCCCAGGGTGAAACACCGGGTCTCACGAAGCTCTTCCTCTACAAGTCCTCCAACTGTATCCTCATCTCATGAAATGATGTGGGATCTATCCAATATTAAGGTGTAGATATCGATGTTGTATTGGGGTGTAAATCAATGCAAAATTCTATCTGACGGTGGGGAGGTAACCCTGGAACATCTTCAGAAAATACATCATCATACTCTGCCACCACTATAGGAAGCTGAGGACTCATAACATCCACTACACTGAGGGTCAAGCTAGACAACTGATGAGTAATCGGTTGCACCCTCCTATGTGTGAGTCCATCCTACACTTCTTAGATCTCCTTTTCACCAATTAAGAAAAACTTGGTTCCATCACTGTGGACACACCACACTCTTCGCCTAAAATAGTCAATATGGGCATGAATTGCGGATAACCAGCCCATACCAAGAATGACGTCGTAAGGCCTCGACGCCACTACCAAGATATCTCAACTGAAACTCTCGCCTCCAAGAGTCAGGTCACATTTTCGACACCAGTGTGTGATCATCAAGTCTCCTCCAGTAGGAGTCTCCAAGCGTAAGGGTCGAGTCAATGGTTCAACCAGAATCTCTGAGTCTTGAACAAGATTCATGGAAAGAAAAGAATGACTATAAACTGTGTCTATCAATACTAGAAATAAGGTATAAAATATATATATTGTACCTCATATCATCCCTAGAGCCTTGGTGTCATAAGCCTCCATATCCTACAGCTGTCCTCGTCCGTTTCCACTAGCTCCCTAAGCCTATCGTGGACCACTTGGGGGTGGTGACGGTAATAGGTCAAACCTCTGACCACCTCCAACTGTCCTTCCAGCCCCTCTACCGCATCCACTTCCCTGTAGACCGCCCTACTCCTATCTATGTCCCTACCTAGGCAGTCCCTCAATTGTATCTCGATCATATGTATGATGGGTTGGGAAATCCCATTTCAGATGTCTCTGGTCGTCGCAAGAGAAACAATGCATGTCCCTTGGATGATTCGAGCCACCCTGGGAGCCCTGTACCACTGACCCTAAGTCCAAGGATCGCCTCCTGAAGCACCTGACCCACTTGGATCCCTGTGACTATCATCGGCTACCTGTTGTCGATGTCTCAGCTACCAGGTTCCCAATGCTAACTCCCACAACTGGTGTCTGATCTTCTAAAAACTTTCTACTAATAGGGATCTCTCAAGTACCCCACCATAGGTAGAAATGCTAAGGGATTCCATTGATCCCATGATGTACCAGCACAATACCTTCTAAAAGATCTGAGCCCTGAAGAACTGGTCTCGTACCATATCCAAGGAGTAGTGTGAAAGATTAGTAAACATCTCTGAATACTCTTCCACGTTCATACTGACCTGCTACAGATGTTGAAGCTCCTGTATCTGTACTGATCGCAACATGGTCGAATAGAACTCCTCTCTAAAGAGACACTCGAAGTCTGTCCAGGGGAGATTTGTCTCATCATGTGAATGAGTCACCAAGCTCTGCCATCGCCCTACATATCCCTAAAGAAGACTCGCGATAGGGACTTCCATATAGTTGGCAGGCATCCCCACAAGGCGGAAAAAATGGGTGACTGCCTATATCCAATCCTCAGCCATCAAGGGGTCTAAATCACCCCAAAACCTGGGAGGTCACTTCCTCTGAAACTTGTATAATACACTCATCCTACGTGTATCCTCATCTGGTAGTGTTGGTAGTAGTTGATGATCGACGAGTGGTGGTATAGATGGTACACCACCCGGAGGTTCTATATATGGTATAGGACCCTATACTGATGCCTCATCACTAGGCGGATCATCCTCGTGATCACGTGGTAAATTCATGGATGGTTGACTATGTGGAAGCATCCTGAAATAAAACAAGATGTACCATGGTTAACGGAGTATATCTGGGGAGCTGACTCAAGGACATGGAAGACACAACCATTCCTATATGATATATGTACCATTGTTTTTTCCTGCAACTAGTGTTTTCATGTACCAATTCAAAAAGTAGGTGCTCAGAGTCTTGGTGTATGAATATGTCGGCCACTGCACTAATATTGGAGTCTCTGGTCTGAAAGCCGAACTCAAAACACTTAACACTATTGTCCCAAACCAATCTCACAAACTCCCGATCCTGAAATAGAATTTCCCCCCTCTGATACCACTCTATCACGACCCGTCCCAGAGGGACTCATGTCATGACTACCCCAAGCCCGTCTCCGATAGGCCAGGGGATAGTGACTAGCACCAAGTAGAAATTTCCCACAAATAGGAGGCATTATACTAAAATACTTGTACACACGCACACATCTCCAAGACACATAATGATGAAATCTAAAACAAATGATATAATGCATGCATAAAAATAAGATCCCATAACCTTAGTACAATAGGAAGTAAAGGAATAGTAAACAGGGCAAAATCAAGCCCACTATAAAGAGTTTGTAACACGAGTCTAACTGGAACTATAGAAGTACAACCTGCTCCAAGGGTGAGGACTACATCAGAGGTATGCTCTCGGTAAACACCTCGATCTGCCCAGCTCCATATATGCTCCACCCACTATTGGTCCTCTATGGACACTGTAAAAAGGACTATCATCGGCACAAGACACGACATGTGCGGGTAATTCCCATGCATGGATGATTATAACAATACTCAGTAGAACACCTCAAAAACACTAAACACAAAGCACCAAGTAAGTCAGATCAAAACAAAATGTAGCAATCTATGTACATTAGATAAAAATAGAGAAATAGAACATAGATATACTCAGAAGAGACACCACACCATCAGGCGGTCATAACCAAATCCCAGCCACGGGATTCTGTTTGAAGAAACGCTTATTCTAGGATATCCTAATCCAAGATCCATGATATCATCGAAGACACTTGAAAAAACGGTCTAGTTCATTTAGGCCCCACCTAAAGATAACACACTGGTCTAAGAAGACAATGATACAAAGAGAGGGGGTCATGCCCAGAACTGCTAGGGGACACCACGGACCCAATATGGATTAACCCACTATGTAGGGGATCGTATGCCAGTGATTCCACAAACCCTACTATTACGGACCACTAGATGGAGGATCAATTCCCTGCTCAAGGAGGTTATGCCGATTCCAAAAACTCCACTAGGGATGATAGAGGATCACACTCTAGTCTCATGGTGGGACACCACAACTCTATCTAAGACTCAATATCTAGAGGGGATTATAATCCAGTGATGTGGATGTAATGCGGATGTAATGTCGCATTGTACCCTTCAAGAAAGGACCAAGGGAACACACTCAACCTATACTGGTCCAAACTAGGAAAAAGAAGAGCCTCAAGCACTCTTGATTTGAACCTGTCACTCGAAAAGATGCATGCGGACTTGCCCGGGCCTGTGGACCGACTACCGTGGTCGGTCCACCTATCGCACGGACTGGGAACACATGGATCGACCACTACGGTTGGTCCACTGGTTGCGTCGACCAGTCGTTGTGGTTGACTGCTGTGATTGGCCACCTGTAGACCGGCTGCATGGTCACTGCGCCTGCGGAAACTCAATCTGTCACAGTCGATTGCAATGGGGATTCGCCCCGGTTGCCCTGGGTCCATCTCATCCAACCTATCCCATAAGCCTGACCCTACCCAACGACCTGGCTCGGCCCACCAACCTTCCCAGCCCGGTCGCAGGTGGCCCGCCTTCCCGGCTCACTCCACATCATCCACCGCTCCCGTATCTGCCTTCGTTGACGCCCGCTACTCCCGTGTCTTCCGCCATCGATCTTGGTTTCACCTTGTGTCCGCCATCGCCAATCCTGGCCACATGCGGCTCCGCCGCCCACACGCCGACCATTGTTGCTACCGCATGCCAGTTTTCCCTTCTGTGGGACATTATGCCTCTTATGATGCCTAAAAGAAGAAACGATCATAGATCTGAGCTCCTTGGTTCCCAATCTACATTGATCCAACCTCGGTTATCGATTTGCCTCAAATCCGGGGGTCCGATCGAGTTCGGAACCACCTAGAAAAATTGAGTCGAGACTACGGGGATCCAACCAGAGAAGAATGCGATCAAAGATGGAGAAAGGCATAATAGAAAAGGATTATCATCGTTGGCTAAGCGCTCTTGTCCAACGATCAAGAATGGGGGATTTGGGTTAAAAAACTAGATCAAATAAATCTTATCTCGCAATACGCATGATTTGTGAATCAATTCATTCATCGATTGATGCAGGTTCATTGTAGAAATAAAGAATTGGGAATAAACCAATTAAATCACATTCCCTACCTCGATTTGGACCGATCACTGATGAAGAATGAAGTTTTGTTATGTTCGTTGGCAAGATCCTTCAAAATTGATGTGCGTCGATCATTGACCTCGATCTGTTATCATTCATAAGAAAGGATTCCCAGAGATCTCTATCCAACGATCCTTTAGAAGTTCCAGGGTTATGCGACTAACCCTAGAATTCTAACATAAGGATACATTTAAAGAAAAACAAGTCGTTGCGTCAACACAAAAAATTAAAATAATTTTATTAAAGAATTTTATTCATTTTACGCCCGCGACAACTTTTTCACAAATGACCTACACCGACCAATATTAGGTCGCGCCTAGGGTAAACCCACTATTCTAAGCTTAACGGTGCCCTCATATTTTTGATCTAGGCACTCATTTAGGAGTTATTCTACTTTTTTAGGAAAACCACAAGAGCGTGTTATTAAATATTTTAATGTTTTTTAAACATTTGTTCCGGGAACACGGGGTCTCGGAATCGCATGTCATCTCAGTGCCTGGTCTCGAAAATAACCAATATAATATCTAAAAATAATACATGGAAAATATGAGATGTTACAAATATATTTATTAAAATTTAATTTTTATTAATATATTTTTTAGTTTTATAAATATATATGTTTGTTGTATTGTGAAACTTCCAGTGGAACTTCATTTAGAGAATCCATTGAAACTTCCACTTGAACTTTTATTTATAATTATTATTAATAAATATTTTGTAAAAAATAGATTAAATATATCCTATAACTACATTTATTAAAATTTTAGTTTTAGTTATAATTTCATATTTTATTTACTTTTGTATTCATATAGATTATACATTCTTAAATAGTAAATTATATTATATTTATAAAAATTATGCAACAAATATAATACATATTGCATATAATTTAATTTATTATAAATATATTTTCTAAATTTAATTTTTATTAATATATTTTTTAGTTTTATAAATATATACATTTATTGTATTGTTAGACTTGCATTGGAACTTCCACTGAAATTTCAACTAGAACTTCCACTAAAACTTCCACTGGGACTTCCACTCAAACATCCACTCAAACTTATTCCATTGGAACTTCCATTTAATGGATTTATAATTTTTATTAATACAAATTTCTTAAATATATATTAAATATATCTTATAAGTTCATTTATTATAAAATTAGTTTTAATTATAATTTCATATTTTATTTACTTTTTTATTCATATAGAATATGCATTCGTAAATGGTAAAATATATTATATTCATAAAAATTATATAACAAATATTATACAGAATTTATATACATTTTTAAATGGTAAATTATATAATTTTTATAAAATTTATGCAAAAAATGTAATACATATTTTATATAATTTCGTTTGATATAAATATTTTTTTTAAAATTTAATTTTTATTAATATATTCTATAGTTTTATAAATGTGTACTTTTTTTGTATTGTGGAATTTCTACTGGAAATTTGACTTGAACTTCCATTAGAAACTCCACTGGAATTTCCACTAGAACTTCCACTCAAACTCTTAATGGAATTATAATTTTTATTTATACATATTTTGTAAAAAATATATTTAATATATATTATAAATAAATTTATTATAGATTTTTCTATATATATACATTTCATTTACATTTTTATTCATGTATTATATACATTTTTAAATAGTAAATTATATTATTTTCATAAAATTTATGTAAAAAATGTAATACATGTTTTATATAATTGAATTTAATATAAATGAATTTATTAAAATTTATTTTTTATTAATATATTATCTAGTTTTATAAATATATACTTTTATTATATTGTGGAACTTTCATTGAAACTTCAATTGGAAATTCCATTGGAAAGTCCACTGGAACTTCCACTCGAACTCTTAATGGATTTATAATAGTTACTTATATAGATTTTATAAAAAAATATTTAATATACCTTATAATTTCATTTATTATAGATTTTCCTAAATATATACATTTTATTTACAATTTTATTCATGTATTATATACATTTTTAAATTATAAATTATATTATTTTTATAAAATTTATGTAAAAAATGTAATACATATTTTATATAATTGAATTTAATATAAATATATTTATTAAAATTTAATTTTTATTAATATATTTTGTAGTTTTATAAATATATAATTTTATTATATTGTGGAACTTTAACTGGAACTTCAATTGGAAATTCCACTAGAACTTCCACTCAAACATCCATTGGAACTTCCACCAGAACTTCCACTCAAACTCTTAATAGATTTATAATTGTTATTCATACATATTTTGTAAAAAAACATATTCAATATATCTTATAAGTGTATTTATTATGAATTTTCCTAAATATATACATTTTATTTACATTTTTATTCATGTATTATATATATTTAAATGTTAAATTATATTGTTTTTATAAAATTTATGTAAACAAAGGTAATATATATTTTATATAATTACATTTAATATAAATATATTTATTAAAATTTAATTTGTATTAATATATTATGTAGTTTTATAAAGATATACTTTTGTTGTATTGTGCAACTTCCACTAGAACTTTGACCAGAACTTTCACTAGAACATCGACTCGAACTTCTATTGAAACTTCCACTGGAACTTCCAGTGGGACTCTTAATGAATTTATAATTGTTATTTATACAGATTTTATAAAAAATATATTTAATATAACTTATAAGTTCATTTATTGTGAATTTTCCAAAATATATACATTTTATTTACATTTTTATTCATGTATTATATAGATTTTTAAATGGTAAATTATATTATTTTTATAAAATTTATGTAAAAAATGTAATACATATTACATATAATTGAATTTAATATAAATAAATTTATTAAAATTTAATTTTTATTAATATATTATGTATTTTGATAAATATATACTTTTTTGTACTGTGGAACTTTCACTGGAACTTTTACTAGAACTTCCACCAAAACTTCCACTGGAACTGTCACAGGAACTTCTATTGGAACTTCCACCAGAACTTCCACTACAACTATCACTAGAACTTCTACTAGAACTCTTAATGAAAATTTTAAAATAATTTTTTTCATAGAAATTATTCATTGAATTTGATTTGTTTTTTATACTAAAATTTTCTAATGACACATTTCAATTGATTTGTCAATGGTTTTTTTTCATTAGAATTTTCTAGAAAAATCACTTGATGGATTTTTTCAATCAACTTTCCAATGGTTTTTTCTAGTATATAATTTCTGAATTGATTTTTATAATGATGTTTTTTAGTGATTTTTTCTAACATATTTTCTAGAGGAATTTTCTGCTGAAATTTTCCAAAATTTAGTATAATTTTCAAATAGAATTTTCCATTAAACAATTTTAGTTCATTTTTTCATAGAAATTATTTTTTGACATTTTACCCTTATTTTTATAATGGAAATTCTTTGCTGACATTTTCCCCTTTAAATAAAAATGTGATTTTTTCTTCATATTAATATTTTTTATTTTTTATTCCATTATAAAATATATTATTTTTATGCCATTAAAATATTTCACCATAAAAATTTTTATACATTTAAAAAATAATTAGATTCTCTTTATTTGTGAAAATTTTATTATTTCAAAATAACATTTTTATAAAACTTTTAAATATAGTAATGTTTTTTTATATTTTTATAAGTACATATTTTTAATTTCTTTCATAAAAAATATTTTTAAAACTTGCAAAGATTAACAATTTTTTACAACATTATTTAAGAAATAAAAAATTGATATGTTTTAAAAAATATTAATTTATCTGAAATTTATATTTTTCAATGTTTATATTTTTTATAAATTTATATGTTTTAATTAATAATTTATATCAACATTTTTTATATTTAATTAATATTTTTGATATTTTTATGTTTTATATCAATGTTTTTTATGTTTTTTTAATATCAAAATTTTTTATGTTTTTTATATTAATGACTTTTATATGCTTTTTTTATATGTTATTTTTTTGTAATTTATAGCATTTTTATGGAATTTTAAATAGAATTTTGTTATTCAGCATTTTTTTTTGATATGTTTTTTTGATACATTTTTTATATGTTTTTAAACGTTTTAATTTTTTATGATGTATTACAGGTGTATAACAGTAATAAAAGAAAAGGGTAAAGATGGGTTTTTGTAAAAAATCTGACAACCCGGTTTTTTTAAAATTTTACAATCTGACGACTTTCATTTTTTTTAACACGCATCATAATCTCAACTGTATTGGATTTTATTTTAAAACCATGCAACTGAAGATGATGTGGATCTGAAGACACCCACCCCAATTTTTTTGTTTGCAACAAGTCAATGTTTCCCCCATCCATTTCCACACTTAGTTTTTTTTTTGAATAATTCCATAAATGTGTGGAAAATTTGTCCATCAGACAGAAGATGGGGGTGATAGGAATTACCACCGAACATCTAAAATGGATAAAATTAACATATATATAAATATATATTTTAAAAAAATTATATATACATGTAAAAAACCATAAATGATCCATATTAATTTTTCCGGATGGTCGTAATTTAGTCTTTCAAGATCGGATTGATACACAGTTGAATATATTGGAACTGAAATTAACCCCTCTACTTAATTTAAAGAAAATTTATTTTTTCTTGGATCAAAAAATTCACACGATCACTCAGATACCAATTGAAGGTACCAATAAATGCAATAGAAGCAGATGAGTTGGAGATTTAAAATTTTTCATCAGAAATCGGCTTAAATATGTTGTCGACAGTGAAGCATTGTCCGATACAATGTATCGAGGATCCCACATGAAATCTTTTAAGCACAAAACTTAAAACAAAAATTACCCCTTTCGATCTGAAACTGTGCTCAACATGTGTTCGTCACTGGAAATCATTGCTCGAAGAAACTAAAGTTAATTCCTTCTAGATCATCCACATGTGCTTCAAAAATCAATAGGCACATCGATCATCAAATTTCAAGTGCTGTCATGAAAATTTGATAACACCTTCAACGTCCTGAGGATCACCACTATGTCATTCCATAGATCCGTGAAGAAGAAATGTGATTGATCTCTTGGAATGAGAACTTCTCTCTCTATGAAGTGAGAAGTAGGAAAGAGGGGATCTCATCGATTGAGCAATGAATAGTTCACCATGTGAGTGCCTCCTAATTTTATAGTGTGGTTCTAAAATACCCGAGAAAGGATCCACATCCCCTCTATATTTATTACCCACTAAATGAACTATAAACGATATTTCATGAATGCTTTATTGAGTCATAAATATAATTTATATTTTTATCACTTACTTTTAATATAATAAATATATTATGTTATAAAAATGAGTCTTTAACTCAACTCTGTATTCCCACAAATATTAAACAAACCTTGAATATTAAAATAATATTTGTTTGTATAATATTTTTCTTTATATTTACTTTAATACTTTTAAATACTTTTAATAAATAAATTCAATTCATATTATTATATTGAAGGTATCAAAGGCATGTAGCAGAAGCTTATGGGTCGAGGAATTAAATTTTTTCACCAGCAATCAATGTAACTACGTGTTCTCCAGTGAAGCATAGCCCTGTACAACTACCGAGGATCCCATGTGAATAATTTTAAAGAAAAAAATAAAATGAACAATTACCTCATTCGATATGAAATCATGTTCAATATCTACTCATCACTAACGATCATTTCTCAAAGGAATCGAATCTGAATCCATCTAGATCATCCACATGCACTTCAACAGTTCACATGATCTTTATTCATCAAATTTCAGGTGCTAGTGTGAAGATTAGACAACACTTTTGATGTCCCAATGATCACCATATCATCATTCTATTAATCCCTGAAGATGATTTTAAATAAATTTCTTAGAACAAGAGCTTATCTCTCTAGTAAGCAGGAGAGATGACAGAAGAGCTCTCAAAATCATGTTGTGAATAGTACCTCACATGAGAGACTCCTCTAACTTATATAGTGCGGTAAAATTTACCTGAAAAAGGCTCCTTAGCCCCGAAAAAATCATTACCCACTAAATAATCCATAAATGATGTGTTATGACCATTTCATAAATGTCATTCAAATTTTTATCACTTACTTTAATATAATAAATATATTACATGATAAAATTGAGTCATTAACTCAACTTGATATTACCATAAATATGAAACGAAACTTGAATATTAAAATAATATTCATTCATATAATATTTTTTCATGTATTTATTTTAACACTTGTAAATACATTTAATAAATAAACCAAAGACCCCCAAAGAGATAAGGTATAATCATAACAATGAAAAACTTATCTCGATAGCAATGAATAATATTCACAAACTAGGAACGAAGTCCAGAAACACATCAATACCCCCAAAGAGATAAGGTATAGTCATAACAATGACAACCTTTCCAACAAATACTTGCCATGTAATATAATTTCTTTGTCTCGCGATATCTCATAAAGCAGGATACACACTTTGTTTTATCATCCTTTCTTGCTTTATTGTTCGTTGAACTTTCTAGATGAACCTACCTTCTTCTACCATGGTCATGGATTTAGTGAGGTACTACCATCCTAGTCAACAAGGCCCGAGATATCACTTCCTTTCAAAAGCAGCAAATTCTTTCTTGATTATTCAATCAATGACATACCACCAATGATGCACCCAACACAAGCTACCTCACTAAGATTTCAATACCATAGTTTTTTTCTTTCATCAAAGTGCGTGATCAAACAGTATACACTAATAATAATATCAAGTTAGGATACCATTGCACGTGTTTGTGGGTAGGAACAACCAATGACACCTGAAACATATGGTGTTCCTATTGGTAGGTTAGTCCTCATGATCTCATCTACTCGAGATCACCAAGTGTTAACTTCATGAGAATAAGTCTCAATACTTATGATTCCCTGGCACCTGATGGTCAAACATCATCTATTTTTAATCAGTATGATGTATTTAGACCATAATACATATGTTTATGATTAATTTCATAGTATCTCAAGGTTCTCATTATAGACTAGGAACTACTATAATTTTTTTATACGACAAATAATCTATTAATATTACTATTTAAATAGTGGATACAAAAATATCAACACTATTATGGTAAGTATACATCATGCATAACTCACTGTATACATGATATGGTAATCTAAATGTACTGTTTAAGTTGGGTCTAGGGCACCCACTATAACAACACTCTCACTTACACTAGAGGAAACTTGTTAAAGAACCATGTTAGCTCTCACGTGATAAGATCATACTTCTACTGAGTTATGGATTTAGTCATTGGGCATGTCACATCTTTGATGTCTGGCTACTCTGTTATCTTTGAATTCACCTCCATGAGTGAGACTCATCAAGAGATGATATCCCTGAGTAAATTCCTTTTTTCCACTATCAAAACTTGACATCTTGTATAATACTAGTAGTAGGATTATCATAATATTTATTTTGATAAAACTTTACTTACTAGACATGATTAAAATAATTGGAGAAAATCATTGTGTATTATACACTGCTTCTTTAGTTGCCTCAAAAGCCACAACACACTTAGTATTTGTAGATATGGCTACCACTGGCTTGAATGAGAATCTCCTACCCATTACCTTATCCTAAATGAGATATTAGATCATATTGATCTATAAGAATACTAATTTGTGTCCCCATGTAACTAGTATCCCCTCCTCTCCACATACTAGGTATATATCTTTTGTACTTTCTCATGTACAATTGGATAGTTTTGACTGCTTCTCATGCAGTTCTCCTCGATATAATTGATATTTTCCTATTATAAAGTATATGTTGGAAATATCAAATTTTGTACATATCATGGAATATGTGATAAATCCATCACATAATCATATGTAATTTTACTCACTACATTAATCTCCTCTTATGTTTCATACATGTCTTCTTGGAGAGATTTATTTCATGTGACATCGGCAACAATTCACTCTCAAATTGTTCCAACTTGTATTTTTTTAATACTATGTCAGTATATGTACTTTGACTTGGTCTAAGAAACCCATTACATCTACCTTAGTAGATCTTATTCCCTAAAACTTAGGTTTCTACTTTAATTCATTCTCTAGAGAGTTGCTTTAACTCTGTCCTTAACTAACTATAAGGCTGACAATTAAATTTTTTTTATTAGTATAGACCCCCTTTTAAGGGCTAAGGGGGAAACCGACATGACATCAACAACTTAAAACAACAACCAAGCAGCCCGGACTAAAGGATCAAATCCAAAAACTAACTAACTATAAGACCAATAGTTGTTTTCCATATGTTATCAAACATATTTTACTTGGAAAATAATGGTACTCCCACTAAACTCTTGTAGACATATGGTAAAAATTCATTTCAAACTAATATTTTATAATATTATTTATTACTTTAATCCAAAACTAAATTTCAGTATATTTCACCCCTTATTGGTATTTTGTGGTGTCACCAACCCTTTTTGGTTGCATCATATAGACACCTTCCAAGATTGGTGGTCTTGACATCCAATTCCAAATTAATGATCATAGAAAGTAGCTATGGAAAGTAAAAATTCTAATGGATTTAGGAATAACGAATTGGTTTTACTAATAAAGCCTTATCGGTACCACATTTGTACCACCCATGTATAGTCTCGCTTGAATACCCACCGCAATATTCAAATAATAATACTTTATACTTTGATACATGGAATCCATTATTGAATTTTAATTGATCTTTTCAATCTTAGCTTGTTTTTATTTACTACTTACTTGTAGGATTCATTATTCTCAATGAATAATGTATCATTTACCACGGTGAATGCAAAACCATTACCATGGTTTTATCCTTTCTACTCTTTTAGGTGTCTCTAGAACATTAATTTTTTTACAATATATTATGTAACTTGTTCTCATGCTAACTATTTGTACATCTTAGGCATTAAGTAGATCTAAGTCAATCTGTATCACATTATGTCGAATAGAGATGTGAACCCTTTTATAGAAATATAGTCCTTTACTTGACTATAACCTTTCAATCATAGTTATTTATATAATATCCTATATGAACTTTAATATATTAAATGAGATGCACTTTGTGTTTTTCTTGATGAAAGTTTGTTTATATCCTTAAAAAACACTTTGCATCAAAACACATGTTATTACGAAAAGATGGATTTATATCATACTGAAACTCATATGATATCCATTTTTCATCATAGTTGGTATATGGTTATGGGATAACATTTCTATTTGTGAAGCATATCTTAAAAAGTAATGGAAGTTTATGCAATTCATATTAATCTTAATATTGATTCCCCTTTTACAAACATTATGACTCTGATGTGTATAAGAAAATGTGTGTTTAGGAATTACTCCATGCTCAATTTTATTGATCAATGTTTACATGTAAGACTCGTCATCGATATTCCTTAATAACATCATGACTCTAATGTGTATAAGGAAATGTGTGATTAAGAATTAGGAATCACCCTTTCTCAGTCGCTTGGAGAAATTACTTTACTTCTTATAAGTTTTTTTTTTTACTTGATTACTGTATTTAAATACACATATGTAATAGGAATATTTTATTTAATACCCAAGAAGTATAACATAAACATTACATACATTTGATGAATATACCTAAAAAAGAAGTGACTACTTGCTTCTTTAATTCATTTCATAACATTTAAATTTCCATGGTCTTATCTCATGACATACAAAGAAAATAACCTATTGTTTGATGATAAACCTCTGTTCTTTGAAGGATATTGTGAAGGGGTCTTTTATGTCACATTTTTCATTGTCCTTTTCACATTATCTTTCATCTTGTTCACCATAAGAACTAAAGATTTTACTTTCAAGTCCTTATTTACTTGGTGAACACATACCCAAAAGTTAATGAAACGTTTTCTCCATTATGTTTTTTTTTTGTAATCTTAAATAAAACTAGAGAAATTGGGTGAAAATGATATAAAAAAGGGATGTATTGAAATGTTGTAACTCGTCTTTTAATTTACATGTATAAGGTGTAATCATCATCTCATTATATTTCCTGCTTCTCTTTCTCCTCGCAGACTTCTCGGATATGAGACAACATGTGATATCATCGATGTCCTAATGTCGTATCCACAACTCATATCAGACATTAATTAAAACATTATGATGTAAACATAAAATGTATCATACATGAGTATCCTATAATCATCTTTTATACCCTTTCTTATTGAGGTGTCTCGATAAGTATTGGGGACTAGAGCACCTTGAAATTCCTATATCATAGTACTTTGTGCAAGTTCTTGTACTACTCTTTAGAAACTGATGCCGGTGAGGTCATGTATTTTTCCATAATTAATCACAGTATGTTTGTGGTATTACATGCCATTTTCTACACAAAAAAATATAGCATATTAGTACTATTATATTGATTACTGAATAAACATTACCAATTAAATCATTAAATATTTCTCATGTTGTAAGTGGGTGTCATAGACCCAACTGATGTATGTTATTTTATTACCATTACATGTATACAATTTGATATAAACATGTTCTTATCTTACCATAAGAGTGTAGATACTTCTACATCCACTATATTTATGGTAATTTTCTCAGATTACATATCATATCAAAGGGTTATAGTAGTTCTCAGACTATAATGGGAATCTAGAGATGCCATGATGGCAATCTTAAAGTTATGTCCTGTGGTCCAGATACATCATACTAACATGACACAGTTGGTGTGTGACCATCAGATGTTGGGGGCTTATAATCATTGAGACTTTTTCTCATAAAGTTCACACTTGGTGATCTCGAGTAGATGAGATCATGACAACAGACCGGTCAATAGAAACACCACATGTTTCAGATTTCATTGGTAGTTTCTATCTACGAACATTCGTATTGATCTCCTGACTTGGGATCATTATCAATGTGTACCATTTGATCATGTACTTTGATGTAATAAAAAACAATGACATTGAAGTCATGGAGAGGTAGCATGTGTTGGGTGTAGATACATCATACTAACATGACACAGTTGGTGTGTGACCATCAGGTGTTGGGGGCTTATAATCATTGAGACTTTTTCTCATAAAGTTCACACTTGGTGATCTCGAGTAGATGAGATCATGACAACAGACCCGCCAATAGGAACACCACATGTTTTAGATGTCATTGGTAGTTTCTATCTATGAACATGCATATTGGTATCCTGACATGATATCATTATCAATGTGTACCATTTGATCATGTACTTTGATACAAGAAAAAAACAATGACATTGAAGTCATGGCGAGGTAGCGTGTGTTGGGTGCGTCTTTGGTGGTATAACATTGGTTGAATGATCAAGATAAAATTTATCACTTCTGAGTTGAGGAAGTGATATCTTGGGCCTATTTGATCAGGATGATAGTACCTTTATTAAATCCATGGTCGTGGTATAAGAAGGCAAGTTCATCCAGTTAGGTCAACAAATAATAAAGAAGTAATGGATGATGACATGAGTTGTGCATAATACTTTATGAGATATCATAAGATAAAGAGATTATATTACACAGAGTGTGTTCGTAGGAAGGTTGTCATTGCAATGACTATTCATTATCTCTATAGGGGTCTTGACGGGTTGCTAAACTCCACTCCTGATCTATGAAGAGTATCCACTGTTATCAAGATAATTTCCTAGAGGATCATGCACAATAGAATATTTAGGAGTCTACCTTATTCTATTGAATAGGAGTATTGCACATAGTGGGCCCCACCACAGGGTCTGAGATGTGTCCGGGGATAAATGATCACCAATGAATAAATAAATTTATTATTATTTGAGTACAAAATAATTGGGTTGAATTTATTTATTAAAATTATTCACAAGGTTTTTTAAGTGAATACATAGAAAAAATACTATACGAATGAATATTATTTTAATATTCAAGATTCATTTAATATTAGTGGGAAATACAAGGCGAGTTAATGGCTCATTTTTATCACGTAATATATTTATTATATATTACAAGAAAGTTATAAAAATATAAATGATTTTATTATATAGTTAGTTCATCAAAACGTGTCATTTGCTGCTTATTTAGTGGGCGTTTGATATACGGGGGTTGGTGAACCCTTTTCGGGAATTTAACCTCAGCTATATAAGCAATGAAGAGCTCTTTTCAGGTGAACTATTCATTCCCATGATTTTGAGAGATCCTCTCTCTTTCTTCCTGTGTCCACAGATCGAAGGAATGGAGTCATGGTGATCGTCGAGACGTCGAAGGCGTCGTCAGACCTCCTCGCTAGCACCCAATTTTCAGATAATGAAGTTCCTGTAAATTCTTGAATCATATGTGGAAGATCTAGTGGTGTTCATTCCTGGATCCTTTGAGAAATGATCACCAAAGACGAGTTGCAATGGAACACACCGCCGCTTTGAAAAAGGTAATCGTTCACATTTATTTTGTGCTTAATTAATTCACAAGAGATCCTTTGACCTTACCAGAGCTTGGATCGCCAAAGATAGTGAATTTTCATCACTCCAGTGATTAAAATTTTTAAATACCCATCCCACTATTTTTTGTTGCGCGCCCCAGTACCAGCAATTGGTACCAGAGCAGTAGCAAGAATTTTCTAAGATAATAAATAATTAATTTACTTTAAATTGAGTAGAGGGATTCGTTTCAGTCACAATGGATTCAACCACGTAATAATCCGATCTCAGGTGGCCAAGTTACAGTCATCTGAAAAAATTAATACAGATCGTTTGTGGGTTTTCAGGTATTAAAATTGAATAACACATTTAATATGTGATTTTTACAGGAGGTTTTAGGCCACCCCATTATTTCCAGCCAAGTTCTTTCCAGAATTTGATGGCCCAAAGAGTACCAGATAGAGATAATATTTCATCCAGTGATGGAATAAAATTTTATTTAAAAACAAAACAAATGTCAAAAGACTATCATGTTGGGATTTGTGAAATTTTTTTAGAAAAGACAAAATTAATTAAAAGAGGAATGAATTTTAAAAGTGGGGTAGCACAGACTTGGTTTGGATAAAACAAAAAAAATTAAATGGGGACCCACTATCAGAATCTTAATAAAAATTAAAAATTTAAAAAATGTCAACAACCATCTGTTTTATCAAACAAAAAATGGGTGGCTTCCAGTTGAAGCCACCAACGTTGGTCTACCCCCTTGGACACTACCAGTATCGTACCATCGTTGGTTCCCACCTCGGCCACCATCGCACCCAACATCACCTCCTCCAGCAGCATGAGAATTTCATCTCGCCGTGGACTGGGAGCGAGCTGCCATATGAGTCAAGACCCAACTTAGGTATTATACCTCAGTGTCATGATTGGTCCATTGAGTTTAAATGGATCAACCAATATTTTATGTTCAATATGAGTCAGGTAGTTTATTAATTTTATGCATTGTTTATTATTTTATGCATGTGCATGTTTACTGTAGGAACACATAAAATAATAAACAAAAAATGAAAAAATAAGCGATGATTATTTTCTATTAATGCATGTTCAGCTGTCAGCGTGATGACTTTTTATAAACATTTTTAATATAAAAGGATTACATTCATTGATAAATATTAGAAACCCTCAAATTAATATTAATTCATAAACATATTCCATCATTTACATTTGAACAAAACCAAGTGTATGGGGTACACTTCAACCCTAGTTGAGGGTGTCTCCTACTACTGAGAAGTTCTTATGTAAACGATGGGCTAACTTAACTAAAGTTGGCAGCAAAGAATTAGTCATAACTAGATTTCTACCACCTTAGAGGCAAAGAGTTGATGGAATCATGGTTACAGTTCTGAGAAGCTGAGACTTCACTCAATAGTTTAAGGAGTCGTGAGTTAATGAATTTGGCCAATCTAGTGTCTACATTGGAACTCTCCTAGTAGTGTTGTAGCCATAACTTGGATTATATGGAGAGGTTTCAAGGATCATTTCCACTAAAATACTCAAGCGATAGAGTATTATGAATCTAGTAATGAGGTCTACTAGGGTTCAATAAAATATTGGGAGATATTTAATGATTTAATCAATCAATCAATAATATCTAAAAGGTAATCAAGATAAAGTACTAACTACTAATTTTTTTTGTGGATAAAATGGAAATCACTAACACCACTGGTTTATTATCATTTCAATTGATACTAGATAAATAAAATATCTTAATTAGGCATAACTTCCAAGAGTGGTACATGCGCTTGTGCATAGTACTACGCTAAGAGAGGAAGATTTATATGATGGAATCCTCACTTCCTATTGATCCCTTTTAGGGAGAAAGCAAGGAAGATAAATAAAAATGTAAAAAACATGTAGATGATACACTAGATTTATAGTGTATCATGTTTTCATCTATGTCCATTCAATTGTAGAAAATACATGAGGATAAAGATTCCTACAAGATGTTAACACATCTCCAAGAGTTAAAACATGAGAGAACAAGGCAAGAAAGGTATGAGATATCTAGTGCATTGTATAGGTGCAAGCTAGCAGAAGGAAATAAAGTAGGACCTCATGTAATCAAGATGATCGAGTACATTGAGAGACTTGAATCTCTTGGGTTCAAATTGAACCATGAACTAGTGACTGATCTCATTCTTTCCTCTTTACCACTAAGATATTCGACTTTTATTGTTAACTGAAACATGAATAGCATGAAAAAAATCACTCTCAGGTCTATTGGATTTAGTTCTCCAAGTAGATAAGGATGTGAAGAATTTCAATTCTTCATCCATTATAGTGAAAAAGAGGAGGAAGGGAAAGGGTGTGGGGTTTAAGGCTAAGCCCAAGCCGAAGACACCTATGCATCATAATTACAAAAATTCAAAGATACAGAGGGAGGGAAATGAGAAGGAGGTTGTCTGTTTTTCATGTGGAAAGAAAGGCCACTAGAAGAAGAATTTCAAATCTAGGAAAAATAAGCAAAGAGAAACTTCTTCTTTAGGTATTCTTGTCATTGAATTCAATTTTTTTTATCTGCAAGTTGTGTATTATATACATAATGTGGCACACACATTTGTATTCACATACATGAACTAAGTAGATTCCATAAGATTGAAAAGGGTGAGGTGGATCTCCGAGCCGTGAACAGTGCGAGACTAGCAGTCTTGGCAGTGGAATATTATCACCTAATGTCTCTTAGTGGTCCGGTTCTTGTATTAAATAATTATTATTATGTTCCTTTAGTTATCAAAAACACAATCTCAGTGTCAAGTCTGGACACTGGGATTTTATTTCAAGTTTGGAAATAAATATTGTCTCTTTTATAAAGATAACATGTGTTATGGTATGGTACATCTTAACAACGGCTTGTATATACTTGAACTTGAAAACCCAATAATGAAAATCAATGACAAAACTAGGGAACATTACTCATATAGCTCCCACATATGGCACTTCAGGCTTGGTCGTGTAAATGAGAAGTGTTCACAAAAATTACATCAAGAAAGATTTTTAGAATCAACTGAGTTCAAAACCCTGGATGTATGTCATTCTTGTTTACAAGGGAAAATGACCAAAGCACCCTTCTATGGTAAAGGAGTAATAGCCACTAAATTACTAGAATTTATTCATACTGACATATATGGTTCATTTATAGTAAAGGAAAGGGGTGGGTTTTTGTGCTTCATTACTTTTAGTGATGACTGTAGTAGGTATGGCTATATCTACTTAATGTGATATATGTTAGATTCCTATAAAGTGTTTATGGAATGTCACCATGAATTAGAAAACCAACTTGGTAAGAATATTAAGGCACTTCGCTCAGACCAAGGTGGAGAGTATCTTAACCAAGATTTCATTAGTCACTTGAAGGAGTGTGAGATAGTATCTCAACTCACTCCTCCTTATACACCTCAGTGGAGTAGTGTTGGTGAAAGGAAGAATCAGACCTTGCTTGACATGGTCATATCGATGATGAGTCAGACAACTCTTCTATTATCCTTTAAGGGGTACACGTTACAGACAGTGACATGTAGCCTTAACCAAGTACCAACTAAAGTTATAGATGGTATTCCCTATGAGTTGTGGTATGGAAAGAAATCCAATATGTCACGCATTCATGTATGGGGATGCGAGGATTTTTTCAAGACTATACCTAGTGACAAATTAGCACCCCAAAGCATGAAGTGAATATTTATAGGTTATCCTAAAGAAACCAAAGGATATTATCTATATAACCCTTCTCATAGAAAATTAATTGTGGAATGAAATGCCATATTTCAAAAAAAGGGGACACATTTACAATGGAAATAGTAAGAGAAATATTGACCTCAATGAAATTGATGCTCAAGATACACAAGATTTGGTACGGGAACAATCTCCACAAGATACAGTGGGGGATAAAGATGTTATCAAGAAATAAATATTGTATAGGTCAACTAGAGAGGTTAGAGAACCATAGCGATGTGGTTTTCTTGTCACCGAGTTAGGTGACACATTACTCCTAGAGAATGATGAACCTCTAACCTACAAGGAGGTAGTATATGATAAGGATGCTGCTAAATGGAAAAAATCTATGCATTCTGAGATAGAGTCGATGTACCAAAATCAAGTTTGGATTTTGGTAGAACCTACAGCTGCTGTAAAACCCATTAGGTGAGTATTTAATAAAAAGTTGGACATTGATGGTAAATTAAATAGCTATAAAGCATGACTGGTTGCGAAGGGTTTCAGGCAACGTCAAGGCATAAACTATGATGAAACCTTCTCACCAGTAGCGATGCTGAAATCCATCAGAATATTACTTGTAATAACAGCCTTCCAAGATTATGAGATTTGGAAAATGGATTTCAAAACTATTTTTCTAAATGGGAATTTGGTTAAAGATGTTTATATGAATCAACCTTAAGGGTTTATTAAGTAAAATAGTGTCAATAAAGTATTTAAGTTATAAAGATCCATCTATAGGTTGAAGAAGGCATCATGGTCATGGAATTTTTTTTTTATGAGTCCATAAGATAATTTGGTTTCATCAATAACGAAAGTGAGCCATGTGTATATTAGACGGTTAGTGGTAATGTCGTCGTTTTCCTTGTATTATTTTTAGATGACATATTAATTATGGGAAATGAATTACAAGTCTTACAGACAGTTAAGACTTGCTTAAATTAATGTTTCTCCTTGAAAGACTTAAGTGAAGCGACCTATATTATAGAGATCAAGATCTATCGAGATAGATCTCAGAGGCTGTTTGGGCTAAGGCAAAGTACATATATTGACAATGTAATCAACAGGTACAATATGGAACAATCCAAGGGAGGATTTTTCCAATCTCTCATAGTAGCAATCTCTCCAAGAAAATGTGTCCACAAACACATAGGAGATTGAAAGAATGAGTAGAATCCTTTATGCCTTGGTGGTGGGATCTATCATGTATTTCATGTTATATACTAGGATTGATGTTTTATTTATGTTAAGCATGGTGGAAAGATATCAATCTAATCTAGAAGAACTACATTGGGTAGCTGTGAAAACTATCCTGAAGTACTTGAGACGTATAAAGGATATGTTCCTAGTGTATGGAGGATATGAGAAACTAGTAGTGAGATGATGCACTTATGATAGTTTTTAGAGAGATCGTGATGATCTAAAATCATACTCAGACTATGTCTTTTGCTTGGATAATGGTCCAGTGAGCTAGAGAAGCTCAAAGCAACCTATGGTCACCGACTCTACAGTAGAATTCGAGTATATTACGGCTTTTGAAGAAACTAAGGAGGTAGTGTAGATACGCAGCATTGTCTCATACATTAGTATTGTTCCTAGCAGTGCAGACTCTATTCCAGTTTATTGTGATAATATTGCAACAGTGGTGCTTGTCAGGGAGCCCAGGTCACACCAGAGGACAAAGCATATACTTTAGAAGTTTTATCTCTTGGGAATTTTACTCAGAGAGATGAAATCGTAGTTAGCAGAGTAGCCATAAAGGATAACGTGGCAGACCCCCTAACTAAATCCATATCTCAGCAGAAGCATGATTCTAATGTGAGAGCTAGTGAGTTGAGACTTGTTAATAGTTGGCTTCAGTGCAAGTGGGAGTGTTTTAAGTGGGGGCCCTGGACCCAATTGATGTATGTGCTTTGATTTCCATTACATGTATACAATTTGATATATACATGTGTTTATTTTAGCATAATACTATATATACTTCTACATATACAATATTTATAGTAATTTCCTTACATTACATATCATATCAAAGGGTTATAGCAGTTCTCAGGCTATGATGAGAACCTATAGATACCATGAGAGTAATCTTAAAGTTATATCTAATGGTCCAAATACATCATACTGACAAGACAAGGATGATGTGTGACTATCAGATTTTGAGGGCTCATAAGCATTGAGACCTCTTCACATGAAGTCCACATTTGACGATCTCGAGTAAATGAGATCATGAGGACAAACCCACCAATAGGAACACTACATGTTTTAGGTTTCATTGGTATTTCCTATCTATGAACATGTGTATTGGTCCCCTTACTTGAGATCATTATCAATGTATCATTTGATCACATGCTTTGATGTGAGGAAAAAACCATGACATTGAATTTGTGGTGAGGTAGCTTATTTTGGGTACATCTTTGGTGGTATGAAATTGGTTGAAATATCAAGATAGAATTTTTCACTTTAGAGTTGAGGAGGTAATATTTCAGGATTAATTGATTAGGATGGTATTACATTTATTAAATCCATGTTCATAGTAGAAGAAGGTAAGTTCATTTAGTTATGTCAACAAATAATAAAGGAAGAATGGATGATGACATAAGTTGTGCATCCTACTTTATGAGATGTCGTGAGAAAGATATTATATTACACGAAGTATGTTCAAAACTTTTCTCTATAGGGGTCTTGATGGGTTGTTAGACTCTGCTTCTGATCTATGAATAGTATTCAATACTATTGAGATAAGGGTCTAGAGGATCACACATAATAGCATATTCAAAAGTATACCATATTCTGTTAAATAGAAGTATTGGACATAGTGGGATCTACCACGAGGTCTGAGATATGTTCGAGGATAAACAATCACCAATGAATAAATAAATTCATTATTATTCAAGTAAAGAATAATTGGATTGAATTTATTTATTAAAAATATTCAAAAGGTATTAATTGAATACACAGAAAAAATATTATACAAACATATATTATTTTAACATTCAAGGTTCGTTTAATATTAGCAGGAAATATGAGTCGAGTTAATGACTCGTTTTTATCATGTCATTTACTGCTTATTTAGTGGGCGTTTGATATACAAGGGTCAGGGAACCCTTTCTGGGTGTTTAACCTCTTCTATATAAGCAATGAGGAGCTATTTTCAGGCAGACTATTCATTCCATGACTTTGAAAGCTCCTATCTCTTCCATCCTTCATTCTAGAGAGAGAAAGACTCCTTCCAAGAGTTTGATCCAAGAAAAACTTCACAGATTGAAGGAATGGAGTCATGGTGGTCATTGGGATGTTGAAGGCATCGTTAGACCTCCACACTAGCACCCGGTTTCCGATGAACGGCGTTCCTGCAGATTCTTGGAGCGTGTGTGAACGATCTAGAGGGGTTCGACCTCAGATCCTTTGAGCAATGATCACCAATGATGAGTTGCAGTCAAATGCACCACTGATTTGAATTAGGTGTTCATTCACATTTATTCTATACTTAATTAATTCATGTGAGATCCTCAGGTCTTACCAGATCTCGTATTGTCGGAGACGGTGAAGTTTTTTCACTCTGATGATGGAAATTTTTAAATCTCCAGTCCAGTGGCTTTCATTGTGTGCCTCGGTACCAGAATCCTTCTATTTTATCGAACCCTAATATCCCTTACTATTAGATTTGGAATACCCAGTCATTCGAGTATTATAGTGGCAGGTATCCTTGAAACCTCTCCTCATAGTCCAGACTATAGCTACGTCACTACTCATGGGGTTTCAAGGTAGGCGTTTGACTGGCCAACCACATTAACTCATGGTTTCTTAAATTTTTGATTGAAATTTCAACTTCTAGAAACCATTAACTTAATTTACTCAATTCTTTGTCTCTAAATATGCTTTAAGCTAGCTATGACTACTTATTTGCTGTCATCTTTAATTAATTAAACTCATCGATTTCATAAAAACTCTCTGGTAGTATGAGGCACCATCAACTAGGGTTGATGAACACCCCGTACACCCAGTTTTGTTTAAATTTGAATGATAGAAGACATTTGAGACTTAGTATTTCTTTGAGAGTTTTTATTATTTCTCGATAAATAAAATCATTTTCTATCAGATATGCACATACTATGTGCTCACACTTACAACTGAACAATGAAGTAAATATAAAAACATTCACTACATCATAAATCAATTTAATCTATACATTTCATGTTTATTATTTTATGAGATTGTGTAATATTGAATATTCATAAAAATAATAAACAATGCATAAATTAAATAAACTATGTGATTGATCTTGATCATTTAATATTTCTTGATCCATTTATTCTCAATGGATCAACCGTGACCCTAGGGGTAAAAAAACATGAGTCGTCTCTAACTTGTATCGTGGCATGCACCTCGGTCCATTGTCACACCATCTCATATGGAATATTGTCTCGTCTTGATGTGGTCCATGTCTCACAACGGCGTCGCTTGTCTTCATCATAATACAAAAATACTTCCACACTGACGAGGGGATCTCACAAGTGTGTAATACAAATAAAAAAAATTTATCTATATGCACAGGCCCTTATACAAATAATGATGATGATAGATGATGCCCAGAGCGTCAAAATAAATTTATTTATTATATGCATCTCACACAGTTGCAATAAATAATTAAATAAATTAACTTACAGAGATATATATTGATTGGTATTTCCTCAAGATCATTTGGCGCAAAAATTAATTGCATAATAAAATTTAAATTTGCAATAAATTTATTTTGAGGGTTAATATATGAATTAAAATGGTCGGGTATTTAAAAAATTTTACCAGCGATTGACATAACTACATCATCCTTGGTGAAGCATTTCCCAGTACAAAGTCTTGAGGATCCCACGTGAAGTATTTTAAGCACAAAACATAAACCAAAAAATTACCACTTTCGATCTGAATTCACACTTGACATCCACTCGTCGTCGGCGATCATTGCTTGAATGAATCGAAGTCGATTCCCTCTAGATCGTCCACATGTGCTTCGAAAGTCTGTGAAAGAATCGATTGTCGAATTCTGGGTGCTAGCGCTGAAATTTGACGACACCTTTGACATGTCGATGATGACCGCTATATTGTTCCATTGATTCGTGAAGAACTGTGATAGAGTGCTTGGAATGAGAACTTCTCTCTCTAGGAAGCGGTAAGGAGGAAAGAAAGGTTCTCATCGATTGAGCAATGAATAGTTCGCTATGTGAGAGCATCCTCCTCCTTTTATAGTGTGGTTCTAAAATACCCAAGAAAGGATTCCCAACCCCTTGATATTTATTACCCACTAAATAAACTATAAACAATATTTCATGACTGCTTTACTAAGTCATAAATATAATTTATATTTTTATCACTTGTAATATAATAAATATATTACGTGATAAAAACAATCATTAACTTGGCTTGGTATTCCCGCAAAATATTAAACGAACCTTGAATATTAAAATAATATTCATTCATATAATATTTTTCCATGTATTTACTTTAATACTTGTAGATATTTTTAATAAATAAATTCAATGTCAATTATTCTAAACTTGAATAATATGAATTTATTTATTCTTTGGCGATTGTATATTCTTGGACATATCTCGGACCCTATGGTGGGGTCCACCATGTCATAAACTCATATTCATTAGAATAGGCCAGACTTTTGAATACACTTAGTATGTGACCCCCTATGTCATAATCTCGATAGTAGTGCTACTATTCATAGATCAAGAGTAGAGTCTAGCAACCCTTCAAGACCCCTAAAGAGATTAGGAAAATCATAGCAACAACAACCTTTCCTACGAACACATGTCATGTAATATAATCTCTTTATCTCGCGATATCTAATAAAGAAGGATGCACACTTCGTGTCATCATCCTTTTTCGCTTTATTATTCATTGACCTAACTGGACAAACTTACCTTCTTATATCATGGCCATTGATTTAATGAGGGTACTAGTATCCTAGTCAACTATGCCCAAGATATCTCTTTATATCGAAAGCGACAAATTCTATTTTAATTATTCAATCAATGACATGTTATCAATGACACACCCAATGCAAGATACCTCGCTACGACATCAATACCATAGTTTTTTCCTTGCATTATATTTCACAATAAAATAGTATACACTGATAATAATCTCAAGTTAGGAGACTATAACACATCTTCGCAAATAAGAACTACTAATGACACCTAAAACATGTGTTCCTATTGGCGGGTCAGTCGTCGTGATATCATCTACTCGAGATCATGAGCAAACTTTATGAGAAGAAGTCTCAATGCTTATGAGCCCACAACACCTGATATATACATTATATATGTCCAGTCAGTATAATGCATCTAGACCATAGGATAAATGTTTAAGATTTTTGTCATGGTATTTCAAGGTTCTCATTGGTCTAGGAACTGTTATAACCTTTTTATACGACATGTAATCTATGGAAAGTGTACATCATGCATAACTCATTGTATATATGATGTGGTAATCGAAAAGTATTGTTCAAGCTGGGCTTAGGCACCCACTTTTACAATAGGTTCTTGGTCATTTTTTTGACCAAGTCATTTTTTCAAGAGTTTTACATGTAACACCCCAATATTTCATAGTAAGTTATTTTCTTTAATTCAATAGCTTGCGCTACACGCAACACTGAGTTCGAGCGCACCATGACTTACCAAACTAGTCGTTCAAAAGCGGTTATGAATAGTATTAACTGAATTTTGAATTTTATATACTCCATATAATTTTAGAATCCATATTATGTGTTTCTTAGACATAATATAATAACAAATTCATTTTTTTCAGATAAAAGAAGTTTTTTTCAAAAAAAATACAATTTTATCACCTTTTAATGGAAAACGCTTTTTAAAACCAAAACCCATTGGGCGCAGGTACTGTAGTAGTACTGTAGCGGTATTGTAGCAGCGGCAGTACTGTAGATCGGCGGGTACTGTAGCAGCAACAGGGCACTGTAGCAACGGCGGTACTATGCAGATACTCTATCAAGCGGGTTACTATTCACAGAATGGGCATTGGGCCAAAAAAATGGGCCTACAGGCTATATAATGGGCTAAAAACCCATCAGGAATTCAGGATATGTAATGGGTCTCCCTATACCCAGTTAAAAAGAGGTCTTTTCTTTTTTTTCATAATAAAATGAGGCTTTGGCCCCAACCTTTAAAAAATTGAATACTGAAAAATACTAAATTTTAATTGAAAAAAACTTTTTCAATCGAAATAATTTATAGTGTTAAATTATGTATTTGAATGGTTTGGAAGTATAATTAGATTATATTTTTATCATTTAATACAATTTAGGTTATTATAAGTAATTTCACATTAAAATTTGACATAAACACATGTCAATCTTTTGATAGTTTTTACTTTTTAAAAAACCCGCTTTTTGGTTTTGACAACGGGAATTAATTTTAAATTAATTAATGCAAATTATATGTTTTTAATTTGGTAAAATAGAATTCATTTTTGAATTTGGAATATCAAAATTAGTTTAGGGTAAATTTTTGGTATTTTTCTGAAAACATTCAATTTTTGATGAATAATGAAAAACACTGTGTTATAGTTTAAAACCGACTTTTTATTTAAATAATTATTTATTTTGTTTAAATTTATTTTAAGTCAAAATAGATATATAATACTTATATAATTTCAATATAATTCATTGGAGTCATTTTATAATAAAATTAGATGTATAAAATTTTATTGGACTTTTTGCCGTCTTTTACCCACCTCCTAGGAGCATTTGCAAATTTACATAAAACTTAATTTTACCACTTCTGTGAATTGAATTTCAAAAATCCGAAAGACATGATTGATATCAGTAAGTAAAATGCGGTTAACTAAGATGAAAATAATTTTTTATGAATAGTAACTTTTTAATTTTATTTACCACGGTTAAAAGTAAATAGGGTAATTAAGGGTAAAATGATATTATTATTAAGATAACACATGTCCTAATTCTATTGGATAAGTGTAATTCGACCAAAAACAACCTCAGGAATAAAATATGATCCTCTAGGTCCACTTGGATTAGATTAGGACATTTATTATTATTTAATTCAAAGAAGAGTTAAAAGTGTTAAATTCAAAGTTTAATAACTAAACCATTTATAATATAGGGTTACAAATAAGATAAATTTGACTATAAATATTCATTAGAAAGATAAAAATATTTCCTACATAATGGTATTTTATTTATATTTTTTAGACATTAAATAATTTAATTTATTTATGACACAATGATGATGTAGTAATTACCTAATTAATGAAATATTAAAATAATTGATATTATAAATATCCATATAAATGTAATTTGATACTTTTTATGAATTACACTAATTTTCTAGGTTAATATGACATTTTATGGTTGGTTAGATGAATTTTCTTCGAAGTAATAATGCTGTTATGAATTTAGCAAAAACAAAAAATATTAAATAGTGTCAAAATTGACATAAAAGAGTTTTTAAAAAAAATATTATATTATTAATTGATATTCTATTCCTAAAAATCTAATGTTTGGCCAAAAGACTTATATAATGATAGGTGTATCATTAATGAACCACTTGGGGTTCACTTGAAATTATATAGTAATTTTATTAACCATATAATATAAAAATACAAAGAGACATGGTAAATGTCAAACTATTTAACTAAGAGTTAAATCTAAAAGATAAGGTTAATATAGTAACCCAAACCTGTCTAAAATCTATTGGTTGAGTGGTTTTCAAATCATCCTCACCTTAACCTTTAAATAATTCATTTTGGAGCCTTTAGAAACTGAAAATGATTTTATTATAAAATAATATTTCTAGATTTTCCTAAGGTGTCCCTCACCCCTCTTATAAAAGGGTACTCCACATTCTCTCTAATTCACACATTCAAAGTCATTAGTCTCGGCCAACCCCTGCCCAAATATCCTCTCAACTCTCCTCCCTTCATCCTAGAGGCCTTACTTTAGTCAGAAAGAAAACCTAAGGAGCTCTTTTGATCAAATCAAAAGGAAGAACCCGAAGAAGAGGTAAATATTCCATCACCTCTTTCAAGTTCCTTTCTTCTTCCACTTCTTCTTTCTTTGTTGTTTCCATTATAAAATAATAACTTCATTATCTTCGATATAATTTTATGTTATTATAAATATGGTACAACCATATTCATTATTCTATCCATACTTTGAATGAAATGTCATCATACGTGCGTACGTACGGCTTACCGTCTCCACATCGTGGTGTAGTTGTTATTCAATACATTATTATTTGGATGGGTATAATAATGATGTACAATTGGTATAAATAATAAATATAACATGATAATGATTCTGTATATATGATATACCATCCAATTATATATTATTTTAATATCAAAACAATGATATTGTCGCTCGTGCGTACGTACGGATTACCGTCTCCATGAACGCAATGAGATTCATTCCTCATCGTATCCATTCAAGAATAATTTTCATTTGATGATTAAAAATAATGTTTAAAGACTTAATATCATTCTGAATATTAATAATATACATCTCATCCATAACAAACATGGCTTATGTAACCAATCATATAAAGGATAACGAATCATTTAACACCTGAAACGACGATAATACTAAAATATCAATATTAAAAGATCATATATGATATCATATTAATGTATATGTTTATTGTATAATTTAATAACAATTATTTCACCATTATACATGAGATTAACATACCATTTACCAAGAAAAATTACAAGGTAAGGGGTTTCTTATCTCGCTTTTAATTCCGTGAGATTTCCATTATTCGCCACTAATTTATTGCATGTGGTGTATTGTGTACTGCCATTTGATATATATTATCATGATCCTATTTATATTCATTTTATTATGTGAATAATTTGTTGGTTATCAAGTTTTGGTCATACGACTCGATTGATTACAACGTGGTAAGGTATTTTCATCTCACTTTTTATTCCCGTGAGATTCATGTTATATTTGCCACTATTTCCTTTTGTGTGGTGTATGTACTGTCCAAGATTGTATTAATTGTGTAATATACTTCAATATATGGGTATTTACATCTTCATTTTATGATCCTTCTTTCATGGGTTGTATGTTTCATAAGATACCAAATCGGTAAGGGACCATTTTAACCCAATTTCCATTCCTTGGGTTAATCTTCTAATTCTTAATTATGTCATGCTATGATTATGTGTGGAATCACTATTTATTTATTTATGTTGTAATTTCCACTCCACTTTGTGTGGATATAATTTTTATGCACATAATCACTCCATTGATAAATTCTCAAGTCATTAATATAAACTTGATAAGAGTAATTTTAACTCTATTTCTATTCATTGAGTTAAACATCCAAGTCATTGGTGTTGTTTTTACAAGAGTGTGTGTGAATGTCCTATGATTGATTTACACTGAATTTTCAATCATACTAAGTGTATTTATATTTTGCACACATAATTATTTCATTGATTTATCCTTAACCTAATGATATGGTCTTTATAAAGGAGTTCATCCCATCTTACATTCCATTGAGACTTTTTTGTTGTTATGCGTCAATACACTTTTATTTGGTGTATATACAGTACTTTGAAATAGTGTATCATGAATCCCATTATTCTCATGATATTATAAATTTTTGATTACCTCAATTATATTTATTCAAGCATCTCTCATTTGGTTAGGAACTCTAACTAAAATATCATTTTAAATGTTTTAAAAATTTATTCTTCTAAATCATTCTCATTAATGTCCATGTTTTAAAAATGGTTTTAAGGTTTTATTTATATGGACATTAATGTTTTAAAAATAAAATTCCTTTTAAAAGTTTCAAAGTGGTATGGGGCACTTTGATTCAAAAATCTATTTTAAATAGATTCTTGATAAATAGTGAGACTTTAAATGTTTTAAATAAAAATAGGGATATTTCTCTCAAATAGTTTTGATGATTAACTTCATCTATGTCAATATCCTTCATTATACTCAATTGAGGTTGATTTATTATAATACAATCTTCCATATTGTATTGAATGGGTTATGTTTGACTGTGGATGTGTTATTTTTATACCATTCATGGTTTATGGATAAAGTATTGACATTTCCCATGCTAGTTTTAATACGAATGTTTATGTTATGTTTAAACTTTTTCATATGAGGAATGCATTGGACTTAGTAAGTGACGGGTGGAGCCCGCTATAGCTCCTCGGTGCATCGGTAGGTCTCATGATACAAACTAGTGTCTTGGCACAAGGCCTTGATAAAATCTTATTTGTAGTCTTGGCATAAGGCCTTAACTATGTGGTTATGAAGTCTTCCATTATGAATTCCATCATTATGAAAGTGGCTATTGATATTTCATGTTATTATTTGACTAGTAGAATATCCATATGAATAATTAAATGGCATTATTTGATTTTATCTTTGCCATATTATGCTGAAGTTCAAGTTTAAAAGGATTTTGTTTTAGTCTTATACATTGCCTTAAATGTTTATGCTTATTTATGAAAGTTTCTGCTTTATTTTTATCCTTACTGAGCATTTGAGCTCACCCCTTTATATGTTTTATTTTTTCCAGGATGCGAAGAAATATATTATGACTGACCTGCAGGGATAGTCTATGGGATCTCAGTGTTGTCTACGGAAATAATGTTATTGTAATTTTCCATTTTATGATATAATGTAAACCTTATGAATGTATCTAGTACTTCCAAGGCTACTAAACTAATCCGTCTTTTGAGACTTGATCTTTTGTGATCATGCCAATGATACGTAATAATGCACCGACTCTGGGATTCTGGGGTCGGGGAATTACAGTTGGTATCAGAGGAAGTTTAATACAAACCTTGGAATCTAGATTTAAATAAACTCTGATTATAGCACATTACCCTAAGATAGACTTTGAGGATTAGTATAGAAGAACTTCCTAGAATTTTGGTATTGTAGAGATTATGTGGGTTTTCTAAACAATACATCTCTATCTAGATACGAGCAAGTAGAGGCGGCTCTGGCACAGATGTACCTAGGAGTGAAAACTCCGACAAGGAGTTTCGGGCTTGACCTGGGGTATCTTGGTACACAACAAAGGGTCTTTCTGCACTCTTGGTTACGACACTCCTGGGGGATATGCTTAGGATAATTCACATTTTCTTTAAAAACTGATTTGAATGATTTTAATATAAGATGAGAATAAATAATCATCTTTAATCTTAAGGTATTTTTGTCACGACCCGACCCTACCCGGGATCGAGCCGCAACTACCCCAAGCCCGCCTCCATAGGCCAGGGGCTGGCGACCAGCGCTGAAGGCACAACAACTCGGGGAGGCCTTTGCCTAAGTACCTATACACACACACGCAACACGCTCAATCCAAAGTGCAGAGTAAAGAAAAGGGCAACTAC